>CAUJRU010000063.1:1200000-1800000 GCA_963277665.1 Viscum album | reverse complement strand
TTTTTGAGGTTTTTAGGGTTTTGAAGGGGTTTAGGTGTTTTTATGGTATTTGGGGGTTTTAGGGCATTTAGGGTAATTGTAGGTTATTTCGGTGTATATAAATTTTATTTTTTTAATGGTTTTAATATTTTTTATGTTTTTAATTTTTATTTTATTTTTTAGGGTTTTTAGGGGTTACCATGTTTTTAGCATTTTTATGGCATATTAGGATATTTTTTTCATTTTTATGTTTTATCGGTATTTTGAGGGTTTTGAGGGTTTTTATGGTTTTTAGAATTTTTATGTTTTTATGGGATTTAGGTGTTTTTAACTTTTTTTGTTTTCATTTGGGGATTTCAGAGTTTTAGATTATTTTACTATTTTAGTAATTTTTATGTAATTTTGTAGTTTTATTTTAGTTTTCAGTGTTCTTATGGATTTGTAGGGTTTTTAGGGTTTTCAGGTTTTTATCTTTTTTTGGTGTTTTAGGTTCTTTTTTTTGAGTTTTTAGGATTTTTATAAAAAAATAGAGTGTGTTATCATTTTTTGGGGTTAAAATGGTTTACAGAGTTTTTAGTGGTGTTTAGTGTTTTTATGGGTGTTTAATGTTTATTATATTTATTAGGGGGTTTTATTTATTTTAGGGTTATTATATGTTCTAGTATCTTTATTGTTTTTTATGTTTTTTTGGGTATTTAATTATTTCAATGTTTTTATGGTTTTTTTAGAATTATTCAGGGTTTTAATTTTTTTTGAGATTTTTATTGATTTTATGATTTTTTTGGGTTTTTTGGGATTTTTATGGGTTTCCTCATTCTTAGGGGTTTTAGGGTTTTTGTGTTTTTGCGAGGAATTATGATTTTTTTCAGTTTTTTATGGTTTCATGGTATTTTTCATGTTTTCATCGTTTTTAGTGGTTTAAAGGGTTTTTAGAGTATTTTGGAGTTTTTCTCGGCTTTTAGTGGTTATTTAGTTTTGTGGGGTTTTTAGGGTATTAGAGTCTTTTAGTGGTTTTTAGATTTTTAACATATTATTTTTTTTAGATTTTTCAAGTGTTTTTAGGTTTTTCTTGGTATTGTAGTCGTTTCATTGTGTGTTCGGGTTTTTATGTTTTTATGTATTTTTAGTTCTTGTTTAGTATTTTTATTGATTTTAGGGTTTTTAGAAATTTTTAGGATTCTTATGTGTTTTTTGGTTTTTAATGTTTTCATAGGTTCGTTCATCAAATTTAATTTTTTTAGGTGTTTTAGATATTTTTTACGATTTTTATAGGTTTTTATGGTTTTAACAGAATTTGTGGGTTTTACTGTTTTTTTGATTTTTTGGGTTTTAGGGGTTTCCATTGAGTTTTGAGGGTTTTTATGGATTTTTTGACATTTTTAATGATTTTAGGGGTTTAAATGTTTTTTAGAGTTATTAGTTGTCTTTAGGGTTAATGGGTTTTTATTATTTTTTTATGTTTTTAGGAATTTTAGGTGTTTTAAGATATTTTAGGATTTTTAGGGTTTTTAGGGTTTTAGTGGTATTATGTGTTTTTACATTTTTATAGTTTTCTAGTGGTTGCTCACTATTTTTAGGGTTTTTAAACTATTCGGGATTTTTTTTTCATATTTCATTGGCTTTTTATGGTTTTTAGGGGTTTTATGGATTTTGAGCTGTTTTAAGGGTTTTATGGATATTGAGGTGTTTTAAAGGTTTTAGATTTTTTAGTGTTTTTGCAATTTTTTTATTTTTTTATTGTTTTCTTCGATTTTTTTGTTTTTTATTGTTTATTTATATTTTTAGTGATTTTTGGAGGTTTTTGGATTTTTGATGTTTTTTGGATTTTAGGGATTCTTAGGGTTTTTAGGGATTCTGGGGGTGTTATGTTTCCTATTTGGTTTTAGGGTTTATTTTGGGTTTTTTATTGTCTTCTGGTTTTTAATGTTTTTATCGTTAATAGAGGTTTCAATAACTTTTAGAGTATTTTTAGGTTTTTAATGTTTTTAGTGGTTTAATGGGTTTTAGGTGTTTTTAGGTTTTTTAGGGGTTTTTTTGGGTTTTTACTATTTTTTGGTTTTTAAGGGATAAAAGTAATTTTTTAATTTTAAGGTTTTCAAATGGTTTATATGTTTTTAGGGTCATTTACACTTGTAGGGATTTTTTGGGTTTTATAGGATTTTTATGGATTTTATAGGATTTTTATGGATTTTAATGGAATTTAGTGATTTTGAGGGTCATTATGGGATTTTAGCGTTTTTAGGGTTTTTTGCATTTTTAGGTTTTTGGGGTTTTGAGTTATTTTATGTTTTTAATGTTTTATTTTTTTGGGTTTTTTACTTTTTAGAGATTTTAAAGAATTACTATGGTTTTTAGGGTTTTATTTTTTTTGGGCATTTTGAGGGTATTAAGGTTATTAATGTTTTTATGGTTTTTCGGGTTTTTATGATTCTTTTTAGTTTTTTAGGGTCTAATGGTTGTTATAATTTTATTAAAATTTTTAGGATTTATAAGGGGATTTAGACTTTCTATTTTCTTATATGGTTCTTATGGGTTTTTAATGGTATTATGGTTTTTATGGGATTTTATTGTTTTTGTTTTTTGAGGATTTGTGTTTTTTATGGTTTTTAGATTTTTTATGTTTCTTATGAGTTCTGTGTGTTTATTTTTTTAGGAATTTAATATGGATTTTCATGGGTTTTAGTTTTTTTTATATTTTAGTAATTTAAGTATTTTTTAGTATTTTTATCGTGTTTGAGGGTTTCAGGGATTTCGTGGGTGTCTAGGGTTTTTAGGGGTTTATGGGTTTTATAATTTTTTGGGTTTTTATGGTTATTTGAATTTATAGGCGTTTTAATGATTTTAGAGTTTTTTTAATTTTTTTATGTTTTTAAATGGTTTTTAGGGTTTTTATTTGTTTTTAGGGGTTTTATGAATTTTTAGGGTTTTTATATTTTATAAGGGTTTTATTATTTTTAGGGTTTTTTCGGTTTTCATGTTTTTTAGGGTTTCTAAATTTTTTTGGGTTTTCCTATAGTTTTAAGGATTATTAAGTGTATATGGTTTTAATGGATTTTAATGTTTTTTAGTATTTTTACATTTTTATGGATTTTTAGGATTTTTTATTTTGATGGTTTTTATATTTTTTAGGGATTTTGAGGACTTTTAGGTTTTTTAGGGTTTCTATGAGGTTTTATCATTTTTAGAGTTTTAAGGGGTTTATGTGTATTTTGTTTTTAGGAGGATTTAGGGTTTTAAGTTTATTTTTTTGGATTTTTAGATATTTTTTATGATTTTCAGGGTTTTTAGGGTTTAAGTGATTTTTATGGGTTTTATGGTTATTAGAGGATTTTGGGTCTGTATGGTTCTTTAGATCATTAGGGGGTTTTCTTAGTTTTTATGTTTTTCACTTATTTTAGATTTTTTAATGTTTTTATGGGCTTAATGGGTTTGTAGATTGTTTAGAGGTCTTTTAGGGTACTTGGGATTTTAGGGTTTTAAAGGTTAGTATGGATTTTATGATTTTTTAGAGTTTTTTTATTTTTAGGAGTTTTTACGTTTTTAGGGGTTTTATGTATTTTTAGGTTTTGAAGGGTTTTTAGGTTTATTTAGGATATATATGTTTTATATAAATTTTAGGTAGTCTTACAATTTTCTAAGGATTTTTATGGGATTTATTGTTTTTATGGATTTTTAGGGTTTTTATGTATGATTTGGGTTTTAGGGTTTTGTTAGTTTTTAGAGTTTTTAATATTTTTTTAGATATTCTTTCAATTTTAGGGGTTTAAAGGATTTTAAAAGTTTTTAGAGATTTTTTTAGTTTTTATTGGTTTTTAAGGTTTTGGGGTTTCTAGGATATTATGTTCTTTTATGGTTTTTCAGGGGGTTTAGTATTTTTAGGTTTTTATGGTTTTCTTAGTGGTTTTAATAGTTTTTAGGGATTTTACATTTTAAGGGATTTTTGGTCCTTTTTAGCGCTCTTATGGATTTTAATGTTTTTAGTGATATTGTGGAGTTTTAATATTTGGGGGGTGGGGTTAAATGTTTTAGAGTGTTTAGGAATTTTCATGGTTTTTAAGGGATTTAAATGTTTTTAGGTTTTTATGTCTTTCTTATGGTGTTTCTGATTTTTAGGGTTTTCTAAATTTTTAGGTTGTTTTAGGTCCCTTTAAATATTTTTATGGGTTTTAGTGGATTTTGAGGTTTTTTATATTTTATTGGGTTTTAGGGGTTTTATGGTTTTTTGAATTCTAGGGTTTATTTAATTTTTATGTGTTTTTAGAGTTTTTAACATTTTTAGGGTTTAAAATATTTTTTTTATAGTTTTTAGTGATTTTTTGGTTTTTTATGTTTTAGGTGGTTTAACGGTTTTAAGTGGTTTTATGGTTTTTAGGGGTTTTCAAGAATTTATTATTTTTTCGATTTTTAATGGTTTTAAGTGTTTCTAGGTTTTTATGGTTTTATTAGGTGTTGTATTTTATTTTTATTTTTATTTCTTTTTAGGAATTATTTATGTTTTTTGGATTTTAGGGATTTTGAGGGCTTTTTTATTTTTTAGGATTTATATGGTTTTTATTGTTTTTTGGGGTTTGGGGTTTTTTAGTTTTTAAGTGTTTTATGTTTCTTATAGTTCATAACCTTTAAGCGGTTAAATGGGTTGAAACTTTTTATGGTTTAAGGGGTTTTATTGTTTTTTAGTGTTTTTAATGTTTTTAGGTTCCTTCACGGTTTTTAGTGTTTTTATGAATTTTTAGGGTATGGAGCATTTTTTTATGTTTTTAGGGGTTTTATGTGTCTTTTAATTTTCATATTGGTTTTTAGGGTTTTTTGGTAATTTGGATTTTTAGGAATTTTTTAGGATTTTATGGGTTTTAGGGTTTTTAGGGACTTTTGATGTTTTTGGGGTTTTTTTTGTTTTTAGGTTTTTGTTGTGTTTTTTAGTGTTTTTTAGGTTTTTAGGGGTTCTAATTGTTTTTATTATTTTAATTATTTCTTAGGGGTTTTCGGGGGGTTTTTTGGATTTTTTCCATTTTTTGGGATTTGTATGATTATTTTGGACTTTTATGATTTTTTAAGGATTTTAGGGATTTTGAGGGGGTTT
This sequence comes from Viscum album, assembly GCA_963277665.1. Lineage (NCBI taxonomy): Eukaryota > Viridiplantae > Streptophyta > Magnoliopsida > Santalales > Viscaceae > Viscum > Viscum album. The sequence continues at coordinate 1,794,941 of CAUJRU010000063.1, read as the reverse complement.
TGGGGTTTATTGTGTTTTATGGTTTTTTTGGGGTTTTCAAGGGGTTTAGGGGGATTTTTTAGTTTTTATGGAATTTAATGGTTTTTATAGTTTTTAACCTTCTTAAGGGTTTGATGGGGTTTTTTGTTTTTTTGTTTTTATGGTGTTTAATGGGTTTTTGAAGTATTTAGGCGTCTATGGTTTTTTTTTGGATTTCAGGGTTTTAGGGTTTTTAGGGTCTTATCATTTTTTAGGTTTTTAGGGTTTTATGTGTTTTTAGGTTTTTAAGGTCTTCTTATGATTTTTCATGGTTCAAAGGGTTTTCAATATTTTAAGGTATTTTTAGGGATTTTAGGATTTTAATGGGTTTTACTAATTTTAGGCATTTGAGTGGGTTTCTGGGTTTTATGGTCGGGTTTAGTTTCAAGGTTTTGATGTGTTTTTAGGTTTTTATGGTTTTTATAGTTTTATTACATTTATAGTTTTTAAAGGGTTTTTAGAGTTTTTAGTGTGTTTTTAGTGGTTTAGGTATTTTAGGGGTTTTATGGTTTTTAGGGTTTCAACATTTTTAGGATATTTTAGGGGTTTTAAGGTTTTAGTGTTTTTATCATTTTTAGGTTTTATATGGGTTTTAATTGTTTTATGTTTTTATGGTTTTCATAATGTTCTCAGGTTTTTAGGGGGATTTTATGTTTTAGGTACTTTATAGGTTTTTTATGGATTTCAAGTTTTGTAGTATTTTTATGGATCTTTAAAGCTATAGGGTTTTTTTGGGAGGGGGAATTTATGGTTTTCCGTGTTTTTGGGTTTTTAAGGGTTTTAAGTGTTTTTAGTTTTTTTTATTTCCTATGGTGTTTCAGGGATTATAGGTTTCTTTATTTTTTAAGTTTTTTAGGTTTTTTTTGGATTTTTATAGTTGTTTAGGGTTTTATTATTTTGGGGGTTTTATGGTTTTTAGGGTTTGAGGGTTTTGGTGGGTATTTTTTCTGTTTTTTTTTGTTTATTATATTTTTATGGGTTTTAAGTTTTTTAGAAATTTTACCATATTTTTGGGTCTTTTGGGGATTTATAATTTTTAGTATCTCGTTAGGGGTGTCTTAGGGATTTTATCATTTTGGTGGTTTTAGGGTTTTTTTGTGGTTTTATGTTTGTATGATATTCTTAGATTTTTCATGTTACATAGAGTTTTTAATTTTTTTTTCATTTTTTGGAATTTTTTATTATTATTGATGGTTTTAGGTTTTTTAGGGATTTTTAGGGGTTTAGGGTTTTTATGGTTTTTTATTTTTTTTAGTATTTTTAGGTTATTTAGGGGTTTTATGTGTTTTTGGGGTTTTAAGGTTTTTTTTGTTTTCTAGGTTTTTATGTATTCAAAAGACTTAGGGGTTTTGTGGGTTTTTAGGATTTTTATGAATTTTTAGGGGTTTTTTATTTTTACGATCTTTTTTGGATTTTGAGGATTTTTTTTGTGTTTTTAGGGTTTATAAGATTTTTAGATTTTTTTATCATTTTTAGAGGTTTATAGGTGTTTTTGTGTTTCTTAAGTTTTTTATACTTTTTCGTTTTTAGAGGTTTTAAATATTTTATATATTTTTAGGCTTTCCTTGGGTTATTCGTAGTCTTTAGGGTTTTAAAGTTTTTATTTATTTTTAGGGATTTGTTACGTTTTTATGGTTTTTAGGGTTTTTTATAGATTTTGAGCGTTTTTTTTTTGGTTTTTTGGGTTTACAAGTTTATTTAGTTTATTTATCTTTTTAAAGGTGTTTTAGTTATTTTAACATTTATAGTTTTTTAAAGGGTAATTAGACTTTTTAGTGGTTTAGTTTTTTAAATGATTTTTAGGTTTTTTATGGTTTTTGGGTTTTTTATTATTTTAGGGCATTTTATTAGTATTATGGTCTTTTAAGGGGTTTTTAGGATTTTTAATATTTTTTGGATTTTAGGAGTTTTATGAGTTTTTATGTCTTTGTGTTTTTCATAGTATTTTTCTTGGATTTTAGGATTTTACATTTTTAGGTATTTTCGGTCTTTTATTGGATTTTCATAGTTTTTTGGAATTTTAGGGTTTTTGAATGATTTTAGGGAATTTTGGGTTTTTATTGTTTCTTATATTTTTAGGGGGTTTTAGTACCTTTATGTTTTTATATTTTCATAGGTTTTTTTTATTTTTAAATTTTTAGATAATTTAGGTCATTTTTAGGTTTTTTATGGTTTATTGGGTTTTTAGGTATTTTGAGTGGTTTTTGGGTTTTTTTGTCTTTTTATAATTCTTTTGTGTTTTCTGTTGTTTTATATTTTTATAAGTGTTTTTTATGATTTTATGAGTTTAAATGGGTTTTTATAGTTTTTTTTGTTTTTAGTGTTGTTATGGGTTTTTAGGTTTTTATGAAATTGGGGGGTTTTATGGTTTTAGGGGTTTTAGTGTCTTTTTAGGGTTTTCAGTGTTTTTATAATTTTTTAGGATTTTTGAGGTTTTAACTATTTTTAGGTTTTAAGGTTTAATTAGTTTTTTTCATGTTTTTTATGTTTATTTATATTTTTAGTGGTTGTTAGGTATTTTTTGTATTTATATGTTTTTTAGTTTTTTTTGAGATTTTCAGGGTTTTTAGGTGTTTTAGGATTTTTACCATTTTTTTCAATTTTAGGGGGTTTAAGTGTTTTTCTGTTATTAGGAATTTCTCTATAGTATTTAAGGTTTCTAGTTTTTGTTTCTATTTTATGTATTTTTATGGATTTTTTAGTATTTTTTTTGGATTTTAGTGTTATTAGAGATATTGGTGGTTTTTTTATTTTTTTTTGGTTTTTTGGGGTTTTGAGGGGTTTTTTTAGATTTTTAGGGTATAAGGGTTTTTAGTGTTTTTAATGTTTTTATGGTTTTAAAGGGTTTTTTTATTTTTCAGTGAATTTGATTATTTTAATGGGGTTTAGGGGGTTTTAGGGTTTTTAGGGTCTTTTACAGTTTTTAGGGTTTTTAGCAACTTTAGGTTTACAGGGGTTTATGTTTTTTTATTATTTTAATGTTTTATAAGGGATTTCTTTGTTTTTTGGGTTTTTATGTCTCTAGGGATTTTTAATGTTTTTTAGTATTTTTATGGGTTATAGTTTTTTATGGATTTTGAGGGGTTTTAGGGGTTTTCTCATTTTTAGGTATTTAGGGGTTTTAAATGTTTTTAGGTTTTTAAGGTACTCTTCGGGGATTTCAAGATTTTAAGGTTTTTTTATTTTAAAGGATTTTTTGGGATTTTTTAAGTATTTTTATTTTTTTTATGGTTTAATGATTTTGAGTGATTTTAGGGTTTTTGTTTTTTGGGTTATTTTAGAGTTTGTTAGTTTTTTTAAGGTTTTTAGAGTTTAAAACATTTTCATGGGTTTAAATGGTTTTTATAGTTTTCTTGGGGTTTTAATTATTTTTATGCGTTTTAGGGGGTTTTAGGTTTTTAGGGGTATTTATGTTTTTTATAGTTTAAGTGTATTTTTCGGTATTTAAGGATTTTACGGTTTTCAACATTTTTTATGTTATTAGCGATGTTATGGGTTTTCAGGTTTTTGAGGGATTATTAGGAGTTTTCATAGTTTATAGGGTTTTTTACATTTTAGTTATTTCTAAATATTTTTAGTGTTTCAATGGTTTTTTTATTTTTGTTTTTGGATTTTGAAGGATTTAGTGTTTTTTATGTTTTTTGGGGTTTATCGTATTTTGTGTTTTAGTTCTTGTGGATGTTTTCCAGGTTTTTAAAAAATTTTGTAGTTTTTTAATTGGTTTTAGGGTTTTAAATTTTTTTAGAGTTTCTATTTTTGTTTGGATTTTTATTGGTTTTTAGGTTATTTAAATATTTTAGGGTTTATGGTTTTTAGGGGTTGTTGGGTTTTTAGGGGTTTTAGGTTTTTTTTTATTTTTAGTTGTTTTAATATTTTTTAGGTTTTTTATGTTTTCATAGTGTCTTAAAGGGTTTTTTGGGAGTTTTACATTTTTAGTGAATTTTAAGTAGCATTTATGATATTTATAGTTTTTTTTGGGTTTTTTGGGTTTTTGAGAGTCTTTTGGGTTTTTAGGGCATTAAGGGTTTTTAGGGTTTTTAGCATATTTTATGTTTTTCAGTGGTTTTAAATATTTTTAGGATTTTATAGTTTTTATGGTTTTATTTGGGGTTTCAATGATTTTTTTGTTTTTATGTTTTAGGTAATTTAAGGGAAAATTTTGTATATTTATTCTTTTTACGGTTTTTGGGGATTTTGTGAGTTTTTAGGGTTTCTGGATGTTTTTAGGATTTTTATTGTGTTTATGGTTTAAGAGGTATTTCTAGATTTCTTATTGGTTCAAATTTCATTGTTGTTTTGAATAATTTTATGGGTATATAGTGTTTTTTTCTTGCTTTTTGGAATTTGTAAAGGTTTTCAGGGAAATGGGGGACGTTTCTCCTAAAAAACATTGCAAGGAGAGGCCCTCGCTGGTACATGTCAGGCATTGAAAGGAGTATGTCAAGATTCTGAAACATTATGACCTGAGCTCTTTGTGGGAATCGTCCACTATGGAGGAAGATCCTTATGATGGTGGTATTGAGGGGAACGATTACTATGATATGTAGTTATCTTCTCTTGTTGGCTTTGTCTTTCGACTGTGGGTAAGTTGCATGCACTCATCATCTTTCCTGTCAGCTATATTTTTTCTTTATATTAAATAAATGGTCAGGGGATTCTGCCTCTGACTGTCCTTTCCTGGTAGTTTTTAGGGGTGTTTAGAGTTTTTAGGTTTTTATGATTTTCTTAGGTTTTAAGGGTTTTTTACATTTTTTGGGATTTTTGTGGCTTTTTAGTATTTTTATTGGTTTTATTGTTTTTAGGGATTTGGTGGGGGTGTTATAGTACGTATGGTTTTTTGGGGGGTTTTGGAGTTTTTTATGTTTTAAGTTTTTTTATGATTTTTAATGTTTTTTAATATTTTTAGGGGTTTGTAGGGTTTTTAGAGTTTTTGGGAATTTTTATTATTTTATGTGTTTTTTTTGGGTTTTTATGGTTTTTAAGGGTTTCTATGAATTTTAGTAATTTTATTTGTTTTTGAGGGGTTCTAAGTCTTTTCTTTTTGTTTTTTAGGGTTTTCTTAGGTTTTTTCAAAGTTTATAGTGTTTTTATATTTTTTGTGATTTTAAGTTCTTTTTAATATTTTTTTTGGTTTTTTTGGTTTTATGGTATTTCATTTTTTAAGAATTTTATGGTGTTTTGGGTTTTTTTGGTTTTCTGGGGTTTTAAGGGTTTTTAGGTTTTTGAGGTTTTCTTAGGGTTGTTATGTTTTTTAGGGTTTTTAAAATATTAGTGCTTTTAGGGAATTTTAAGTATTTTAAGATTCCTATGGTTTTGAGGGATTTTGGGAATTTTCAGTGATTTTTGGGTTTTTAGTGTTTTCTAGTTTTTCTGTTTTTTTGGATTTTTTTGGATTTTTTTGGGATTTTTAATGTTATTCAGATTTTTTTAATATTTTTAAGGTTTAACGGGATTTTATAGTCTTTAGTGGCTTTGGGGATTTAAAGGGGTTTATGTTCTTTAAGGGTTTTTTGGTTTTTAGGGGTTTTAATTTTTTAAGGGTCTTTTAGCTGTTCTTAGGGGTTTTAGTGCTTTATATGTTTTTTCGGGGCATTAAGTGTTTTTCATTTTTCATGGTTTTCTTTGGGTTTTTAGAGTTTTTCATGGTTTTAATATTTTTAGGCATTTTTAGGTTTTTTATGGTTTTTAGGTTTTTAGTTTTTTATGGATTTTTATGTTTTTAGGGATTTTTAGGGGTTTTATGGTTTTTTGGAGTTTTTTTACATTTTTCAGTTTTTAAGGGATTAATATGTTTTTATTTTTTGATGTTTTCCTATGGTATTTCATGGGTATTATGAATACTTTCCTTTTTAGATTTTTTAGATAACTTTTAGTATTTTTATTGTTTTTAGGGATTTTGAGTTTTTTTGGGTGTTTGGGTTTTTGGGGTTTTTATGTATTTTCAATTTTTTGTGGTTTTGTGAAATTTTAGAAAAGTTTTACTTTTTCATTGGATTAATGGGTTTTAATAGTTTTTAGTGTATTTAGAGTTTTTAAGGATTTTTAGGGATTTTATAGGTTTTAGTAATTTTTATGTTTATTAGGGTATTCATTGTCTTTTTAGTGTTTTTATGTTCTTTAGGGTTTTAGGGGTTTCTATTGTTTTAATGATGTAACATTTTTCTTAAGGGGTTTTAATTATTATTTGTTTTTTTTACATTTTTCATATTTTAAGGTTTTTTTAGTATTTTTTATGTTTTTAGGGTTTTATGGATTTTGAGGGTTTTTAGGTTATTTAGCTTTTTAGTGGTTTCAATTACTTTTATTTTTTACGGTTTTCTCAAGGGACTTCAGGGGTTTTAGTAGTATTAAAATTTTAGATATTTTTTTCTATTTTTTAATATATTTATTATTTTTAGGGTTTTTTGGATTTTAATGGTTTTTAGGTTTGTAAGGTTTTTAGGGTTTTCTCGGTGTTTAGGTGTTTTTCAGATTTCTTTTGTTTTTATGGTTTCTAGTAGTTTTTAATGTTTTTAGGGGATTAAAGGGTATTAGAGTTTTTATTGGGTTTTTACGAGTATGTTGGTTTTTTTATTTTTTAACGGTTTTTAGGGGGTGTAGGGAATTTAGGGTCTTTTACGTTTGTTAGGGTTTTTATCATCATTTAGGGTTTAAGGGTTTTTTTTCCGTTTTTATGTTTTTAATGTTTTCATGGTATTTTTCATGTTTTCGGGGCTGTTTAGGTTTTTATTATTTTTACATTTTGTTTTATTTTTATGGTTATTTTGGGGTTTTGGGTATTTTGAGGGATTTTTGGATTTTTGGATTTCTGGGGTTTTTAGGGTTTTATGGTTTTTTTAGGTTTTTAGGGGTTTTCTTGTTTTTAGATGTTTATGGTTTTCTTAGGGATTTTTAGGATTTTTTATGTATTTAGGTAATTTATTAATATTTTATGATTTTCATGGTTTTAGGTATTTTTAGGTATTTTTAGGGTTTTGAGGGTTTTATGTTTTTTTGACTTCGGTTTTATTTAGTTTTATTTTTTTAGTTTATCTTTGATTTTTTATTGTTTTTTAGGTTTTCAATGGGATTTTTTATTTTTAGTGGGTTTTATGGGTTATTGGGATTTTGGTTTTTTTAAGGTTGTTAGGGTTTTTAAGGTTTTTTAACATATTATAAATTTTTACGCGTTTGAAGTTTTATTATTTTTTTAATGTTTTCTTAAGGTTTTTTAAGGATTTAGGGTTCTTTTTATTTTTTGGAATTTTTAGGAGTTTGAGGATTTTTGTGTCATTTTTTCAGTTTTTTATTATCTGTGGTGTTTTAGAGTTAGTTTGGGATTTTAGGGTTTTAAGTGTTTTTATGTTTTTATGTTTTCTTAATGGTGTTTTAGGGTTTTTAGGGACTTTTACATTTTTTTTGGATTTTTATGGATTTTTTGAGAACTTTTATGGGTTTGTCGGGTTTGTAGGGTTTTTTTATTTTTCCTAGGGTTTTTCGAGTTTTATAGGTTTTATTAATAATTTTTAATTTTTTTGGGTGTTATGGTTTTTTAGAGTATTTACTTTAGTTAGGGGTTTTAAGGGATTTTAGAGTTTTTAGTGGTTTTTAGGGTTGTATGGGTTATTATGGGGTTTTATGGTTTTAAATACGTTTTAGATTTTTTAGTAGTTTTTTGCGTTTTTAGGGTTTTTAGGGTTTTTAGATTTTTTTCAGGTTTTAGGGGTTTTAGTCTCTTTAGGAATCCATGGTTCTCTCATGATTTTTTATTGTGTTTTGGGTTCTACACATTTTATTTATTTTTAGGCACATCAATGGTTTTAATGGGTTTTTATTGTTTTTACGGTTATTTATGGGTTTTAGGGTTTTTATGGTTTTTAGGATCTTTTAGGTTTTTAGCATTTTTTAGGATTTATGGGTAATAAGTGTTTTTCAGTGGTTTTATAGTTTTATTTGGGGGTTTTCCAGGCTCTATGTTTTTATGGGATTTAATGTATTTTTATTATTTTTATGGGTTTTTAATGTTTTTAATGATTTTGATGGTGATTAGGGTTTCTATGTAATTTTATTGTTTTTTTGGGTTTTCAGGTTTTTTGAGATTTTAGGGTTTTTACGATTTTTTGAGTTTTTTAATGTTTTTAGTGGTGTAGGTATTTTTTAGATTTTTATTGTTTTTTATATTTTTAGTGGGGTTTTTGGGTTTTATGAATATTTTTATGTGTTTTTAATATTTTCTTATGGTATGTACATTTTTTAGATTTTTTTTTAGTTTTTTATAGATTTTTTTTTGGATTTTGATGAGTTTTTAAGATTTTATGGATTCTGAGTGTTTTGAGGGTTTTATGTGTTTTTGTGTTTTTTTTCTGATTTTGGGATTTTTTTAGGTTTTTAATGTTTTTGGCGTTTTTTTAATTTATATGGGCTTAAAAGGGTTTATATAGTTTTTATTGGTATTTAGGGTTTTTATGGGAGTCAATGGATTTTTCGTGTTTTTAGGGTTTTTGTAGTTTTTAGAATTTTTTAGGTTTTTAGGGTTTTTAGGGTATTTTTTCTTTTTTGGTTTTTTTGTATTGTTTATTTATTAAAATGTTCTTAGTGATTTTTATGGGTTTAGGTTTTTTATGGTTTTAGTGATTTTAGGGATTTTGATTGTTTTAGGGGTTTTTTATTTTCTTGGTGTCATTAATATTTTTTAAATACTTAATATTTTTAGGGGTTTAAATAGATTTTATGATTTGTATGGGGTTTTATTTTCTTATGGTTTTTATTAATTTTTTTTGTTTATATTATTTAAGGTTATTTTAGGTGTTTTATTTAAAAAAAATTAGGTATTTTAGCGGTTTAATGTGTTTTTAGTTTTTTAGGGTTTTCATATTTGTTTTCTGGTTTTTAGGGTTTTTTATTTTTTATGGAGTTTGAGGGATCACCTAGTATTTTTATTATTTTTATGGTTTTTAGGAATTTTGAGGGTTTTAATGATTTTTATGGTTTTTAGATTTTAAATTGTTTTTTGGGTTTTAAGGTTTTTTAGTTTTGTAGGAGTTTTATAGTTTTTTATAGTTTCTTAATGATTTTGAGGGGTTTAAAGAGTTTTTATTTTTTTTGTGGTTTTTAGGTGTTTTGTGGGTTTTTATGGGTTTTATTGCCTTATGGGGTTTGGGGTTTTCAGTTCCTTTTATGTTTATACTATTTTTAGATTTTTTTTTGTTTTTTATGGGTTTCATGTGTTTTTAGTTTTTTAAGGTGTTCTTTAGGGTTATATGTTTATTTCATTTTTAGATATTTTTTTGAATTTTATGGTTTTTGGGCATTTAATGGATTTTGAGGGGGCTTAGGGAGGTTTTAGGGGTTTTTTAGGATTTTTAGTGTTTTTCTTGTGTTTTTTTGGGTTTTAAGTGAGTTTTGGTTTGTAAGGTTTTCTTATGTGTTTTTAGAGTTCTTAGGGATTTTTACATTTTAATATATTTTTAGGGATTTTTTGGATTTTTATGGTTTTTCGATTTTTTAAGGATTTCGAGGGGTTTATGTGTTTTTATGGTTTTTATCGGATTTTAGGTGTTTTTTTGAGTTTATTTGGGGTTTTAATGTTTTTAATATTTTTTTACCATTTTTATGGGTTTGAAGGGTATTTAGAGTATTTATGGGATTCCGAGTTTTTTATGGGTTTTGGGGTTTTTTGGGTTATTAGGGTTTTGAGGTCTTTTATGTTTTTATGGGTTTTGGGCTATTTTAGGTTTTTCAGGGGTTTTATTTTTTATGGTTTTAATGTTTTCTTAGGGTTTTTTCAATTTTTAGTGTTTTTTACATTTTTAGGGATTTTTAGTAATTTTTTAGTTTTTTATGGTTTTTATGGTTTTTTGTGGTTTCTAGGGATTTCATGTGTTATTAGGGTTTTTATGGTTTTTTGGGGTTTACTGTTTTTTTTAATATTTATTTTGTTTTTTAATATTTTTTAACTTTGTTTTTGGGATTAAAGGATTTTTATTGTTTTTAGTTGTTTTGTGTTTTTGGGATTTTCGAGTTGTAGGGGGTTTTATGGTTTTCAAATGTTTTTATGATTTTTAGGGGTTGGGGGGTTAGTATTCACACTCCACCAATTTATATCTACTTAGGAGGATATCTAACTCGGTAATATACTTTTCAATACGAACTAGATCGGTGACTCATGAGTCCCTTACTTGAGCTTCTTACTCCTTGTGAGTCCCGAACTGCACAAGATTTTCAGGCCATTATTCTTGCTCTTGAGGTTTTTATCCCCACTTGCTAGAGGGAATTTAAATTTTATTCAAGATATTATAATAGGGGGACAAGGTAAATTAGAATAGTCCTTTTGTCTTCACATACTTTGGGGTTTTTTAATAAATCCGTTTGAGTCTATGATGGCATTATTTCATTTCGTTGAGAAGTAACTCAAATAATCCTCCAAACTGTGTACTTCCTTGGTATTTGTTGATTGGGATTCCAAGGTAGAGTCGATGTCCTCTTCATGGTGATCCACCCTCATAGGGGGATTCTCCTCATTATCTCTCTCCACTACGATCCTTTCTTCAGGTTCATGACAGCCACCCTCTCCCAAAACATCAAACCTATTGTGGGAGCTATTACCTTTATATCCTACCTTAGGGGCATCCATCATACCAGCATATCCAGCCGCCGAATAGGATGGGTCCCTTTTGGAATTTTTATATCTTATATGGGTTTTAATTGTTTTAAGGTTTTTATGACTTCCATAGGGGTTTTTAGGGGGTTTCATGTGGGGGGGGGGGGGTTATGTTATTTTGTATTTTTTAGGTTTTTATGGGTTTTTATGTTTTAAGGGATTTTAAGTGTTTTAAGGTGTTTTCGCTATTTTTGTGTTTTTGTGTTTTTTAGTTTCATAGGGTTTTGGTGGTTTTTATATTTTTTAATGTTTTTAGGCGTCAAAATGGTTTTTATAGTTTTTATAGGGTTTTAGTGTTTTATGGATTTTTTAGGTTTTTATGGGTTTTATTAGTTTTTATGGTTCTTTGGGGTTTTAGGATTTTTTGGTTAATTATTGTTTTTATGGTCTCTAGCATTTTTTGGTTTTAGGGTTTTTATGTTATTTTTCTTTTTTATGGTATTTAGGGGATTTTAGGGGATTTAGTGATTTTAGGGAATGGAACATGCGGAGGTCAGGATATTCCCGACCCCCCACAAATTTATTAGGAAATAAAAAGACGCAGTAGACAAGGGAGGAGAGGGTTCAAACGACCCACACCCGAAACCATTTACAAACCCAAACCCAAAGACCCAAAAAAAGAAAGACAAAGAAAGAAAAAAGACACAAAAGACCAGAAAGAACAGCATCCTTAGCTCCTCCAGCCATCCTGCACCAGCAACCAACAACACCATTCCTAACCAGCATAGCCATTCACCACCAGCAAAAACAGACCACAACACCATCCAGCCAACCAGCACCAGCATCCAACACCAGCATCCAGCACCAAAACCAAAACATCACAGCCATGCAGCAGCAGCAGCACATCCAAACCAACCACCCCCAGAAACCAACAGCACCAACGCAGCCATAGAGTCAACAACACCAAATCTAGACAGCACAGCCCTACGGCAGCAAACACCAATATCATCGACAATCAGCACCCAAAACCAGCAGAAACCAATAGAAAACCGAAACATGAAACCTCCCCCCTCCATACTACAAGAGCCAGACCCGAGAAGACCAAATCATTCCAGATCTGACGCCGAACCGAGGTGAAACCGGGTCGGGACTTCAAAGCTGGACGGTAAGGCATCTTGAGCACGAAGGTCCAACGCCGAGAGCACCACAACCACAATTGGAGACCGGTGTGACACCAACGGAACTGACAGTGAGATCTGAGGACAGGGGAATGCCAATATGGTCACTGAGGACACCAAGCTTGACCCGGCTCCCGAGGCCCTCACAAGATCCTGAATCTGAAATAGGCACCAACCGCAAGAAGTCATCCCAAGACCAGATCATGCAGAAATGACACACGCCGAAGCCGCAGGAAGATCCCGAAGCCAGGGGAGGTGAGGTCAATGCTGCATGAACTAGAACCAGCATTGAGAGAACCGAATCCAAGGCCAGATCACGAATCACGGGGCCATTCCACGTGGAGGAGTCAACCATCAGTGCCAAACAAGGATAATGCATCCTCTGTCAAGGGAAGAATGTGCCAGAGGGAGAAGGGGGGAAGATCTGGGTGGAACCCTAGCGGCTCGAGAGGGAGACCTAGTGATTTTAGGGGATTTTATGGATTGTAGGTTTTTAGGAATTTCGAGGGTTTTCACGGTTTTTTACTGTTTTTTATGGTTTTTCTGGGTTTTTAGCATTTTACTTTTTTTATGTGGTCTATTATTTTATGGTTTTCATAGAACTTTTCTAGGGTTTATGGTGTTTTATGATTTTAGGGTTTTTAGCTATTTTTTTTATAATTTTATGAATTTTAGGGTTTTAGGTATTTTGAGTGGCTTTAGGGTTTTTTGGGGTTTTTAGGGTTTCTATAGTAATTATTGGATTTTTAGTGTTTTTTGAGTTTTCTGGGTTTTTAAGTATTTTTTGTTCTTTTATAAATTTTCTTTAATATAATTGATTTTTTTATTATTTAGTGTCATTAAGTTTTGTAATGATTTTTAGGGGTTTTAAGGGTTTTATGGGTATTTTGGGTGTTAAGGGTTTTAGCATTTTTATGTTTAATTGTGGTTTTAAGTGTTTTATGTTTTTTATGGTTTCTTAGGGGAATTTATGGGTATTAGAGTTTTTTATTTTTTATGGTTTTTTAGAATTTTATGGTTTTTAGGGCATTAGGTATTTTGAGGGGTTTTAGGGTCATTAGGGTTTTTATGTTTTTTTGGGGGGTTTAGTTTTAGAATTTTTAATATTTTATAGAGTTTTTTAATGTTTTAAGGGGATTAAAAGTTTTTTGTTTTTTTAGTGAGTTTTTTATGTTTATTAATGTTTTTATGTGTTTTATGTGCTTTAGGGGTTTTAGGGTTTTTAGGGATGTTTAGAGTTTCTTTTGGGATTTGGCATATTTTAGGTGTTTTAGTGGTTTTTAGCGTTTTTCAATTATTATGGTTTGTTATGAGATTTCGGGGTTTTTAATGTTTTTTACATTTTTTTGGATTTTTAGGACCTTTTTAGTCTTTTTTTTGGTTATTTAGGATTTTTAATTATTTTTATAGTTTTATGATTTTTTTGGTTTTTAATGGATTTAGAGTTTTTATCCTTTTAGGTTTTAATGGGTTTTATGTGTTTTTAGTTTTGTAGGTTTTTAATATTGGTTTTCATGGTTTTTTGGGTTTTTTACATTTTTAGGGGTTTATAGAGCTTTTTTATTATTTTAATGGTTTTATGGGTTTGTATGTATTTGGATTGTTTTAGAGGTTTTTAGTGTTTTTATAGTTTTTGTTGTTTTTTTGAGTTTTTATGGATTTTAATGTTTTTTAGATTTTTTTTGTTTCTATGGGATTAATGGGTTTTTATATTTTTAGTGGCTTTTTTGGGTTTTATCTGATTTTATAAAATTTAAACTATTTAGGGGTTTATGGTTTTAAATGTTTTTTGTGTTTTTACGGTGTTCTAGGGGTGTTAGGTTTTTTTTGTTTTTTTATTTTTTGGTGTTTTTTGTGTTTTTAGTTTTTTGAGTTTTTCTTAGGGTTTTATGGGGTTTGTGGTTTTTCATGTTTTAAGTATTTTTATGGAATTTATTTGTCTTTATGATTTCTAAGGTTTTTATATATTTTTAGGTTTTAGGTTTTTTATGGTTTGTTATGGCTTTTAGAGTTTTTAGGTTTTTAGGGGGTTTAAGTGTGTTTATTGTTTTAAGGTTTTCATGGGGTTTTTCTGGGTTTGACTGTTTTCTAGGGTTTTCAAGTTTTTAGTGATTTTGAAGGATTTTAATGGGTTTTAATATTTTTAGTTATTTTGAGGGGTTTTTTTTGGATTTTTGGGTTTTAAGGATTTTCATTGCTTTTTTTGGATTTTTGGGTTTTGGAGTTGCTTAGGGTTTTCAATGATTTTTATAGTTTTTTGAATTTTTTTGGGGGGATAAAGTGTTTTTAGATATTTTAGTGGGTTTTTTGTATTATAAATTTTTATGGTTTTTTTAGGTTTTATGGTCTTTATGGTTTTAGGAGTTTTAGGGGTTTTGGGGGTTTTGGGGGTTTTGGGGGTTTTTAGTATATTTTGATTTTTTTATGTTTTTAGAGGTTTAAAGTGTTTTTAGAAATTTAAGGTTTTATTAGGGGGTTTTATGGTTTTTTTAGGTTTTTAAATTTTCGGATATTTTTTAGAAAATTATGGGCTTCAGGTTTTTTAAGATTTTGAGTGGCACTAGGGTTTTTTGGGTTTTTTGGTTTTTATGGTATTTGGAGGGTTTAGGGTTTTTTTAGTTATTTGGGGGTTTTAATGTTTTTTTATATTTTTTTAGCTTTTTTAGTGGTTTGGAGAATTTTTAATGTTTTTAGTGGTTTTAGGATTTTATGGGTTTTTATAGTTGTTTAATATTTTATTGGTTTTTATGGTTTGTAGTATTTTATGGGGTTTTTTGGGGTTTTTTTTGTTTTTTAGCCTTTTATGGTTTAAAATTTAATAAGTTTTACGGTTTTCTTAGGTCATTTGGTAGTTTTTCATGTTTTATACATTTTTAGAGATTTATTAGTATTTTTACGATTTTAAAGGTTTTAGGGATTTTTATGGTTTTTAATATTATTAATGTTTTTTGGGTTTTGATGGTTATTTTGGGTATTTAAAAATTATTTGAGTTATATATGTTTTTTATGGTTTATAGATTTTTTAACTTTTTTAGGTGTTTGAAGGGGTTCCGTGTTTTTAGTGGTTGTTTGGGTTTTAATAGTTGTCAAGGTATTTAAGGATATTTGGTGTTTTATGGGTTTTAAGTGTTTTTAGGTTTTTAGAGTTTTTAGTGATATTAGAATTTTCTTTGTTTTATGGGTTTTATGTGTTTTTAGGTTTTATGTTTTTCATAGGGTTTTTTTACATTTTTAGGTATTTTTAAGAATTATTCCGAATTTTTGGGTTTTTATGTATTTTAGGTCCCTGAGGGTTTTTAATGTGTTTTTGGTTTTTAGTAGTTTAAGTGTTTTTTTGGGTTTTTAGGGTTTTATGTGTTGTAGTTTTTTATTGTTTTATTTTGGGTTTTCATGGATTTTAAAATTTAAGGTTTCTTCAGGTTTTTTTAGGTTTTATATGTTTTTAGGGTTTTGTGGATTTTTAGGTGTTTTAGGGTTTTGATGGTTTTTTCGGTTTGTATGATTTTTTTTATTTTTTTAGGTTTTAAGGGGTTTTTATAGTTTTTTATCAATTTAGGGGGTTTTAGTTTTTTTTAGTTTTTAGTGGTATTTATAGTTTTTATTGGGTTTTAGGATGTTAAAAGTTTTTAGGGGGTTTTTGTTTTTAGTGTTTTCAGAGTTTTTTAGCGTTTTTAGGGTTTTTAGAGTTTTTAGGTTTATAAAGGGTTATAATTTTTTATAGGTTTTCACGGTTTTCATCAGGTCTTTATGATTTTTATTTTGGGTTTTAATTTTTTTGGGTTTTTTAAGGCAAAGAAGGCACGGGTCCAGGCTATTCCCGGAACCCCCCAAAATTTATAAACAAAGGATACAGACACTGCAGAAAAGGGAGGGGAGGGATCAATCAATCCACACCCAAAACCCCTTACGACCTCAGCCCGAGGGCCAAAAAAGGAAAGAAAAAAATGAAACAAAGCACAAGACCAAAAAAGACACAGTGTCCAAGAGAAAATCACACACAGAGTAGGTCAATCAACATCACCGCCAAAATCCTCCAGCTCCGCATCACGAAACCCCATGCCAACACTAAAGCCGCCGCCATCGTCAGCAAAGCTAAAATCTGATTCATTACCCTGGTCCATTGAGTCCCATCCAGGGTCAAAATCTTCCTGCATGCCAAGTATGGACCGCAGCTTCTCCATAGCTTTTACCTGTTCAGCAGAAAAATAAGGCTTCTCTCGCTTATTCACCTTTAGATTCAGTTTGAGGGGTTTTAGATTTTTAGTTTTTTATTATTTTTTCGGGTTTTAGGGTGTTTTCAGAGTTTTTTAGGGTTTTAAATGTTTTTGAATGTTTTTCAATGTTTTTAGGGTTTGATGGGTTTTTAGAGTTCTTAGTTGGTTTTAGGGTTTTATGGTATTTTATATTTTTATGGAATTCAGTGTTTTTATACTTTTTATGTTCATTAAGTTTATTATTGTTTATGGGGGTTTTTTGGATTTTTTGGGGTTTTATGTGTTTTTAGGTATTGAAGGTTTTCTTGGGGATTTTTAAAGTTTTTAGGGGTTTTTAGGTATTTGGGATTTTTTGGATTTTTAGGATTTTTATGTTTTGAGGGTCTTGTTGGGTTTTAGGGTTTAATGGGTGTTTTGTGTTTTTGTTGGTTTTTTGTCTAATTTTTTTAGGGTTTCTATTTTTTTTTGTTTTTTAACGTTTTTTGGGGTTTAGAGTGGTTTAGGGTTTTTATTGGTTCATAGTGGGTTTTTGGTTTTTAAGGGTTTTAAGTATTTTTATAGTTTTTAAAGGATATATGGTTTTAAGGGTGTTTTAGGGTTTTTAATGTTTTAAACAGTTTTTTGGTTTTACGAGTTTTAAGAATTTTTAGAATTTTATACTTTTCATAAGGGTTTTTGGGTATTTTTAGAATTTTTTGGAAATTTATGCCCTTTTAGGTTTTTATGGTTTCAAGGGTTTTGTGGATTTTAAGGGATTATGAGTTTTTACTGTTTTTAGGTTTTTAGGTTTTTTAGAATTTTTTAGGATATTAGGGATTTTATGTGTTTATAGATTTTAAGGTGTTTTTATGGTTTTTAGGGATTTATTGTTTTTTATGTTTTAGGAATTTCATGAATTTTTTGGGTTTTTAGGGTTGTTTCTATTTTAAGTGATTTTTATGTTTTATTAGTGGTTTTTGGGATTTTATATATTTTTTGAGTTTTTAGGGGGGGTTTTTTGAGTTTTTTTGGGTTTTTTAATGTTTTTAGCGGATTAAATGATATTTAGAGATTTTAGTGGACTTTTAGTGTTTTTGTGGATATTTATGGGTTTTAAGGTTTTTAGGGGTTTTAATGGTTTTTAGTGTGTTTGGTATTTTCAGGGTTTTCATGTGTTTTTTTGAGGTTTTATGTTTTTAAGGTTTCAATGATTTCATTGGGGTTTTCAGGGTTTTTAAGGATCATTTCAGTTTTAGGGATTTTATATCTGTTTAGGATTATATGGGTTTTTATGGTGTTTTTTAGTTTTTAGGGGTTTTATGGTTTTTTAATGTTTTTAACCTTTTTAGGGTTTGATAGGAATATAAAGTTTTAGTGTTTTTAAGGTTTTAGGTGTTTTATGGTTCTAAAAGTTATTTGGGGTTTTTATGGTTTTTAGGGTATTTAGGGGTTTTTTGGATTTTTAGAGTTTTTTTTAGATTTTTAGGGGTTTAATGTATTTTTACATTTTTATGGTTTTCTTTGGGTTTTTATGTTTTTTTATAGGTTTCTATTTTTTTAGATTTTTCAGCACTTTTTTCTTAATTTTATGTATTTTAGGTTATTTAGGTATTTTAAGGGGTTTTGGTTTATTTAGGAAAGTTAGGTTTTTTTCGGTTTTTTGGTTTTATAGGATTTTTTGTGTTTTTAGAGGTTTTATGTATTTTAATATTATTTAACTATTTTATGGGTTTATAGGTGTTTTAGGTATTTTTGAGGTATTTATGGTCTTTTAGTGGTTTAGGGTTTTTAGTTTTTTTTGAGGGTTAATGTGTTTTTAGGTTTTCAAGGTTTTCTTACATTTTCTTATGGTTTTTAGAGTGTTTTACATTTTTATTGTTTTTTTATATTTTTAGGATTTTTATGGTTTTTTGGGGTTTTAGGGATTTTGAGGGTTTTTAGTTTTTTTATCATTTTAGAGGTTTTATGTTTTTTTTGGTTTTAATAGTTGTCTTAGGGGTTTTTTGGGGTTTTATATTTTTTCATTTTTTCTGATTTTTAGGGGGGTTTGGGGTTTTATGGGATTTTATGTTTTAGGGTTGTAATGGTTTTTTGGGAATTAGGTTTTTATGTTCTTATCATTGTGTTGTGGTTTCTTTGCGTTCTTAAGGTTTTTTAGGGATTTTAATTGTTTTCAGTTTTATATGGTTTTCTTAAGGTTTTTAGGGTATTTATGGTGTCTTATATTTTTAGATATTTTAGGGATTATTTTGGATTTTATGGTTTTAAGGGGTGTTATGGATTTTGAGGGTTTTTATTGTTTTTATGGTTTTTATGGATTGTAGCATGTTTTAGGATTTTTAGATGGTTTAATTTTTTTTAGGTTTTTATGGTTTTCTTAGGGTTTTCTGAGGATTTTTGTGCATTTTATGTTTTTGGGATTTTTAGATCTATTTTATTGATTTCAAAGGTTTCTGGGTTTTTAGGGATTTTGAGGGGTTTTAGGGTTTTTAGTGATGTTAAGGTTTTTTAGTTTTTTTAACATTTTGGGGGTTTAAGGGGTATTTATAGTTATTAATTGTTTTTAGTGTCTTTATGGGTTTTATTGGTTTTTAGTTGTTTTTTATAGATTTGAGTGTTTTTATTATTTTTATAATTTTTATGGGTCTTAGTGGGTTTTATGGTATTTAGGTTTTTTTAGTGTTTGGGCGGTTTTAAGTATTTTTTGGGTTTTAATTTTTCTATGGGTTTTTTAGTGTTTTAGGGTTTTTAGGTTTACCAATATTGTAAGGATTTTTTAACATTTTTATGTTTTGTTTTTATTATAAATCTTTTGGTTTCATAAGGTTATTTAGGGTTTTTAGGGTTTTAGGGTTTCTATGTTTTTTTTGGGTTTTAGGTTTTTTTATGTTTTTGAAGGTTTTTAATGTTTTTGATTGTTTTTAAAATAATTGTTTTAATTTATGTTTATAGGTTTTATATTTTTTAGGGTTTTATAGGTTTTTATGTTGTTAGAGGGTATTAGTGTATTTAGGGTCATTGTTGGTTTTTTGGATGCATATAACTTTTCTATATTTAGGGGTTTTAACTTTTTTAATAATTTTAATTTTTATTAGAGTTTTTCTGGGTTTTTAGGGGTTTCTATGATTTTAGGGATTTTTATGGATTTTTGAGGATTTTTTTTTCATTTTTAGGTTTTATTAGGATTTTGATGTTTTTTAGGGTTTTTATAGTTTTTATAATTTTTATGTTTTTATGGGATTTATGTGTTTTTAACATTTTATTTGTTCCTTTGGGGTTTTCTGGGTTTTAGGGTATTTTACTATTTTAGTAATTTTTAGGTAATTTTTTATTTTTATTTTAGTTTTGAGTGTTTTATGGATTGGTAGGGTTTTTTAGGGTTTTAAGGGTTTTGTCTTTTTTATGCTGTTTTATGTTTTTTTAGGGTTTTTAAAAAAAATTAGAGTTTTTGAAAATTTTTATAGGTTACAAGGGATTGTAGAATTTTTAGTAGTTTTTAGTGATTTTTGGTGTTTTAATTTTTTTAATATTTCTAGGGGGATTTATTGATTTTAGGGCTATTATAGGTTTCATTGTATTTAGTGTATTTTATGTTTTTAGGGGCTTTAATTTTTTTTATGTATTTATGGTTTTTGTAGAATTTTTTAGGGTTTTATGGTTATTAAATATTTAGTGATTATTATGGTTTTTATGACTTTTTAGGGTTTTTTTTCGGATTTTGATGGGTTTTCTAATTTTTAGGGGTTTTAGGGTTTTTATGTTTTCGTAGGGTTTTATGGATTTTTGGAGTTTTTTATGGTTTTATGGTATTTTTTTAGTTTTCTTCATTTTTAGGGGTTTAAAGGGTTTTTACAGTATTTTGGTGTTTTCTCATTTTTTAGTGGTTTTTTAGTTTTTTGGGTTTTTTGGGGTTTTTGGGTTATGGAGTCTTTTAGGGGTTTTTATGTTTTTATCATTATTAGTTTTTTTAAATGTTTCAAGTATTTTTATGTTTTTATTGTTTTTGTTGTCTTCTAAGGGTTTCTTGGGGTTTTTATGTTTTTATGTATTTTTAGTTGTTTTGTAGTATTTTTATAGATATTAGCATATTTGGAATTTATTAGGATTTTTATGGCTTTTATGTGTTTTTAGGTTTTTAATGTTTTATTAGGGTCCTTCATCCTATTTAATTTTTTCATGTTTTTTAGAGATTTTTTAGGATTTTTATAATTTTTTATGTTTTCAAAGGAATTTGGGGGTGTTATGGTTTTTTTGTTTTTTTTTGGGTTTTAGGGTTTTTTTTGAGTTTTTAGATTTTTTATGGTTTTTAGAAAATTTTAAATAATTTAGGGGTTTATATTATTTTTATATTTTCTAGTTGTATTTATGGTTTTATGGGGTTTTATGGTTTTATATTGTTTTTTTATGTTTTTTAGGAATTTTAGCTGTTTTGGGATCTTTTTGGGTTTTTAGTGTTTTTAGGGTTCTAGGGGTATTACGTGTTTTTATGGTTTTGTGGTTTTCTTAGGGTTACTCACTAGTTTTAGAGTTTTTTACTTGTTAGGGATTTTTTCTGATTTTGTATCTTTTTTTCGGTTTTTATGAGTTTTGTGGATTTTGAGGTGTTTTAAGGGTTTCTGATTTTTTAGGGTTTTTACGTTTTTTTAGTTTTTTAAGGTTTTCTTAGGGTTTTTTGGTTTATTATGCTTTATTTATGTTTTTAGGGATTTTAAGTTTTTTTTGGATTTTTGATGTTTTTTTGAGTTTTAGGGATTCTTAGAGTTGTTAGGGATTCTGGGGGTTTTATGTTATTTTTTTGGTTTTCAGGTTTATATTGAGTTTTTACACATTTCTGGTTATTAGGGGTTTTTATCATTATTATATTTTTAAATCATTTTCATTGTTTTTTTGGGTTTTTTGGGTTTTTAATGTTTTTAGTTGTTTTCATGGGGTTTTGGTGTTTTTTGGATTTTTAGGTTTTTTAGGGGTTTTTGGTTTTTTACTATTTTTTGGTTTTTAAGGGATAAAAGTAATTTTTGAAATTTATGGTTTTCAAATTGTTTTATGTTTTAGGGTCTTTTACCATTGTATGTATTTTTTGGGATTTTTTAGGATTTTTATGGGATTAAAGGATTTTAGTGATTTTGTTGGTCATTATAGTTTTTAGGGTTTTGGGGTTTTAGCATTTTTTGGGGTTTTAAGCGATTTTAGGTTTTTAATGTTTTCCTTTTTAGATTTTTTTACATTTTTGGGGATTTTCAGGTATTTTAATAGTTTTTATGGGTTTTTTGTTTTTAGGGATTTTGAGGGTATTAGGGTATTTATTTTTGTTTATGGTTTTCTAGGTTTTTATGAATCTTTTTTATTTTTTTAGCATTTTATATGTTTTTAGGTTTGTTAAGGTTTTTAGGTTTTTTAGTGGGTGTTATTTTTTTATGGATTTTAGTTACAGTTTTTGGGTTTTTAGTGTCTTCGTCATTTTTTTTGGGTTTTTGGGGTTTTAAGCATTATTAGGTTATTAATGTTTTGTCATAAGTTTTCAAGGTATTTAGGTTGTTTTATTATTATTTAGATATTTAGTGATTCTTTAGGTTTTTAGGGTTTTTAGGGATTTTGAGGGTTTTTAATGTTATAGGGTTTTTAAGGGATATACCATTTTTACAGTTTTAGGGGATTCACATGATTTTTGGTTTTTAACGGTTTACTAGGGTGATTAGGATTTTTAGGGGATTTTATGTTTTTAGGGTTATTTGGTGAATTTAAGGATTTTTATGTTTTCTAGTGTTTTTAGTGATTTTGAGGGTTTTAGTGTTTTTTTGGGTTTTATGGTTTTTCTGATTTTTAGGGTTAATATTTTGAGACTTATGATTTTTAAGTTTTTTATAGAATTAATATTTTTTGGATTTATTGGTTTTTTAATTTTTTTGGTGGTTTTTAGGGTTTTAGGGATTTTTATGGTTTTTAGGGTATTTATGGTTTTCAATATTTTTATTGTTTTTTAGTTTTTTTATAAATTTTTATATTTTTAGGTGTTTTAATTACATTTAGGTATGTATGGTTTTCTTAGTGTTTTTTAGGTTTTTATCGTTTTTTATGTTTTAGGAATTTTTAGATATTTTAAGGTTTTTTTATAGTTTTCAGGATTTTTAGGGTTTTAGCATTTTTTAAGGATTTTAGGGGTTTTATGGTTTTTGGGTTTTAGGGATTTGTTGTTTTTAGGGTTTTATTGGTTTCTTATATATTTTAACTCTCTAGATGTTTGAAGGGTTATTAGATTTTTTTAAGTGGGTTTTAGTGTTTTTAATGGTTTTTAGTGTTTCATGGTTTTTATGGGTTATTATGTTTTTAGGGGTTATTAGGTTTTTAGTGGTGTTAGTACCTTTTAGTGTTTGAGGGGTTTTTAATATTTTTTATGTCTTTAGGGGTTTAAATTGTTTTTATGTTTTTATTATTTTCCCAGGTTCTTTTAGGAAATTTAATTTTTCTAATGTTTTTATGGGTTTTTAGGTATTTTTAGCATTTTCTTATTTTTATTTTTTAGGGATTTTGAGGTGTTTTTGTGTTTTTTGGAATCATAGGAATTTTTGGGTTTTTAGCATTTTGGTTGTTGTTTAAGGGTTTCATGTTTTGTCATGTTTTAATGGTTTTCTATGGGTTTTTCTAGAATTTTAGGTTTTTTTACATTTTTGGTATTTTAGTTCCTTTTTATGATTTTTATGGATTGTTTGATATATTAGGGATTTTGAGGGATTTCAGGGTGTTAGAGATTTTACGGTTTTTTGGGATTTTAGGGGTTTTTTATTTTTGGGGTTTTTTTTAATTTTAGAGTTTTTTTAACATTTTAGGGGTTTAGTGTTTTAAATTTTGGTTGTTGTTTATGGTTTTTATGGGTTCATAAGGTTTTACAGTTTTTACGGGTTTTTAGGGTTTTTATGGACTTTAGGGTTTTAGTTTTTTTAATTGTTTAGAATTTTAGTGGTTTTAATTTTTTTTAGGTTCTAATGGTTTTGTTAGGGGTTTTTAGGTTTTAGTGGTTTTTTACCTTTAGGGATTTTTTTTCTTTTTTTGGATTTTTATAGTTTTTTAGGGTTTCTTGGGTTTTATTTGGTTTTATGGGTTTTTTTTTGTTTCTAAATTTTTTTTATGATTTTAGGGGTTTCATGTGTTTATTGGTTATGATTTTTTCATAGGATTTTTCATGTTTTTAATGTTTATTATGTTTTTAGATATTTTTAGGGTTTTTTTTGTATTTTAATGGTTTTTAGCTATCATGAGTGTTTGTAGGGTTCTTTTATTTTTGCTTTTTGGGTTTTTTGGTTTTTTTGGGGGGTTTGATTTTTTTCATTGTTATGGTTTTTATTATTTTTTAATGTTTTTGAACATTTTAGGTTTTTTAGTGTTTTAAATAGCTTTAGAGTTATTAAAGTGTTGTAGTTTTTTGAATTTTTTAGGGGGTTAATTGGATTTTAGGTGTTTCTGAGGGTTTTATGAACTTTTAATATTTTTATGGGTATTTTATTTTTATGTTTTTAGGGGGATTAATGTTGTTTTTGTGGTTCTGATTTTTTCTTAAGGGGTTTCATTGTTTTTAGGGTATTTTATGTTTTTAGATATTTCTAGGGTTTTTTATGATTTTATGGTATTTGAGGTATTTGATTGTTTTTAGTGTTTTAGGTGTTTTAGTGTTTTAAGGGTTTTTATAATTTAAAGGATTTTAAGTTTTTTTAGGTATTGAGGTTTTATTAGGTTTTTATGGGTTTTATGGTTTTTTTACAATTTCAGTGATTTATAATACTTTTACATATTTTTATTTTCTTATATGATTTTTTCATATTTAGGGGGGTACTATGTTTTTTATGGCTTTACATGTTTTAATAGTTGTTTAGAATTTATTTTTTTACATTTTTAGAGGTTTTTTGAGTTTTTTAAGGTAGAGTTTTTAATTATTTTATAGGTATAAAGGGCTTTTAGTGTTTTTAGTTTGATTTCAGTTTTTTATTTGATTTTGGTTTTTAATGGTTTTGGGTGTTTTATTATTTGTAGGGAGTTTTTGGGGGTTTTATGGTCATTTTTTGTATTTTATGTTATGTATAGTTTTTATGTCTTTAGCGGTTTTATATTTTTTATTATTTGAAATATTTCTCTATATTTTTTAGGGGTTATAGGATTTCTTTTAGGTATTTTAGGTGATTTTTATGATTTTTATGGTTTTTATTGTTTTTAATGATTTTGAGGGTTTATAGTATTGTCTGTGATTTTTAGTGTTTCATATAATTTTAGGCATTTTATGTTATTTTAGGGGTTTTAAGTGATTTTATATTTTAACTTTTTCTTTTGGGTTTTCTTAGGGGTGATGTGGGGTTTTTTTGGATTTTTTATATTTTTAGGGATTTTTAGGGAGTTTTAAGAATTTGAAGGGTTTTTATGTTTTAGGTATTTTGATAGCTTTTAGGGGGTTTGGGTATTTTTTGTGTTTTTACTACTTTTTAGTTTTTTAAGGAATATTTGATTTCATAGGGTTTTTAATATTTATAGTGTTTTTTTAAAATTTTTAGTGTTTACAAGGTATTTTAAGGTTTTAGTTGTTTTTAAGTTTTTTATTGGTTGTTAGGGTTTTTGGCGGTTTTGAGGGGTATATGGTTTTTCTAGGGTTTTATGAGATTTAGGGTCTTTTAGGGACTTTTAGGGTTTTAATAATTTTTTTGTTTTTTAACAGTTTTAAGGGTTTTTAGTATTTAAAGGGGTTTTTGGGGTTTAATGTTTTTTCAGATATTTATGTATTTTTACAATTTTTAGGGGTTTTTAGTGTTTTTTCATATTTGGAGGGATTTTAGTGTTTTTTTTGTATTTTAGTACTTTTAACAACTTTTTGGGATTTCCTGGATTTTAAGCGTTTTTTTTGTTTACAAAGGTTTTCTATGGGGTTTTTCATTGAATTTTTTGTTTTTATATTTTTATGGATTTTCACATTTGTTTTTGATTTTTATGGTTTTTATCGGTTTTAGGGATTTTGATGGTTTTAGATTTTTTATGGTTTTTAGGATTTTTTTGAGTTTTTATGGTTTTAATATTTTCAAAGTTTTTAAAGTTAATATGGGATTAAAGGGTTTTTAGAATTTTTATTTGTTTTTCACAGTTTTATAGTTTGTTATGTTTTTCAGGATTTTTAAGTGTTTTTATGGTTTTTATGGGTTCTTAGAGTTCTTAGGGTTCAAAGGGTCTTTTATAGGGTTTTAGGGTGGTTTTATTTTTTAGTTTTTTATGGTTTTACATGTTTTTATATTTTTAAGGTTTTGTTAGGGTATTTTAGGTTTTTTATATTTTTACGGATTCTTAGGGCCTCGTTGTATTTTATGGATTTTTATGGGTTTTATAGATTTTTTGGGGGTTTTAGGGGTTTTATGCTTTTTAATGTTTTTAGATTTTTTAGGGTTTTTAGGGGTATTAAGTGTTTTAAAGTTTTTAAAGTTTTAAGGAATTTTCGATGTTTTGGGGTTATTTACGTTTTTTGGGGTTTTAGGTATTTTTTATGTTTTTATGGTTTTTATGATTTTTATGGATTTTGAGGGATTTTATCATATTTTATGGTTTTGGTGTATTTTTTGTATTTTGTGTTTTAGTGGTATTTTTGAGTTTTAATAGGATTTAAGTTTTTTAAAAGGTTTTTATATTTTTAGTGGTTTAAAGGGATTTTATAGTTTTCAGTGTATTTTAAGTTTTTTTGGGGGTTTTTATTCTTTTCAACGATTTGGGATTTTATTATTTATAGGTATATTTAGGGATTTTGGGTTTTTTTTCATTTATAGGGTGTTTGGGGTTATAAGAGTATTATTGTTTTAAAGGTTTTCTTAGGGGTTTTCAAGGTTTGTAGGGTTTTTACATTTTCAGTTATTTTTAGGGATTTTTTATATTTTAATGGTTTTTAGGGGTTTCATGGGTTTTTAGGGTTATAGGGTTTGTTATAGTCTTTAGGGTTTTGGGGTTCAGTGATTTTTGGTTTTCTAGGTGTTTTATGTGTTTTTTGGTTTTTAAATTTTTTTTGAGTTTTTCAATGTCTTTAATTTTTTTTTTCAATTTTTAGGGATTTTTAGGGATTTTATAGGTTTTATGTTTTCTAGGGGTTTTTAATGGTTTAATGGTTTTAATGTTTTATTATTTTTCATGTTTTAAGGTTTTTTTGTTTTTAGAGGTTTTTAGTTTTTTTGAGTTTTTAACATTTTTAGGGTTTTAAAGGAATTTCCATGTTTTTATTGGGATTTTAGTGGTTTTCAGGTGTTTTAGGGTTTTTAATAGGTTTTATGGGTTTTTATTATTTTAGGGGATTTTAGGGTTTTTTATTGTTTTTGTGTAATTTAGGTTTTTGTAGTTATTTTATATTATTATAGGTTTTTATGTTTTTATTATGTTTTATCAAGTTTTTTAGGTGTTTTATCTTTTTAGGGTTTTTAGGGACTTTTTAGGATTGATATGGTTTTTAGGGTATCTAGTGATTTTATGGGTTTTGGGGGTTTTACAGTTTTTAATGTTATACTGTTTTTTGGTTTTTAAGAGGTTTTATTTGTTTTTATGTTTTTAAGGTTTTATTACGGTTTTTAGGGTTTTTTAAATTTTCAATGATTTTTAGTGATTTTTAGATTTTTTTTTTGTTTTTAGGGTTTTTAGGTATTTTGGGGTTTTTAATGTTTTTAGGGTTTTTATTGGTTTTTTGGGTTCTTAGGGGTTTTTTGAGTTTTTAGGATTTTTAAGAGATTCATCAATTTTGTACTTTTTTTAGATTTAAATGGTTTTTTGTGTTTTTATTTTTTTTATGGTTTTTATTGGTTTTTAGGATATTTTAAGATTTTTATGTGTTTTATGGTTTTTAGGTATTATTAGGGGTTTTGGTTTTTTAGGTTCTTTTTAGCGGTTTTAAGGTTTTTATCACTTTTACGGTTTTTAAGGGTTTAACTGTTTTTTGGTTTTTAAGTTTATCTAATTGGATTTCCAATTTTTTAGGGGTTTTATCTTTTTTAGGATTGTTGGGGTTTTATGTGTTTTTAAGTTTTTAGGTTTTCCTAGGGTTTTCAGGTTTTTTCTGTTTTTTATGTTTTTAGGTATTTTTAGGGGGTTTTTTGGATTTTTCTTATTTTTAGGGTTTTTAGGGATTTAGATTTCTTATTGTTTTTTTGAATTTTATCAAAAAAATTAGTTTTTAGGGGTTTTAGAGTTTTAAAAATTTTTAGGGGTTTATTGTTGTTTCATATTTTTTCAAGTAATATTGAACATAATATATAAAAAAATGAATTAAAGTACAACACAATCTTCCAAAGGGTGAACCAAATTTTCCAAAGTCCCCTAGAAATAGACAAAAGGAAAATACACCTAAGAACCCTCATGAAGCCCAAACAACCAAACACTAAAAAATGTTCTTGAGAAACTTCACGAAGCCCATCCGAGACATTGTTTGGAAAACTGGATCGTGAAACCACACAAATCTAAAACAAAAAAATTCCTAAAAAGGGACTTGAGAAACCCCACAAAACCCATCCAAAACATTTCATGAATTATGGATTTAGAACCTCAAGAATCCCATCCAAACGGATGCATAAAAAATTATTGAGAAACCTCCCAAGAAGAATGAACCCAACAACCATCTCACAACAAACAACTCCCATCTCCATTGCCAACTCAAGAAGCAAACATCAGCAAAACCAGGACCAATCCAACATCCAACACCCAATACCCTATATCATCTCCAGCATCGCACAACACCATCTCCCTAGTTTCATAACAATATCCTAGCACCAATAGCTCCCAACACCTTGAAAATACCCCAGAAACACCAATCACCATTCCATATGCCCCAACACCCTACATAAATCTCCTAGAACAAGCATCTCGCAGCAGCATACATCACCCCTCTTCAATTCTAGCACAACATCCACCAGACACAACTTTTCTAGAACCCTATTACATCTCCCATCATATCTCCCAGTACCAATACCATTATTATTATTATTTCCAAACACTTTTAAGGGGAATTGAGAAACCTCACAGAAGATAGTTTAATCCACAATAAATGACATTTTTGTAAAAGAACAATTTGAGGCGATTAGAATCAAACTCTCTAAACATTATATAGGGAATAGAGTTTACTTGAGATCTAAAATTGTCCCTTAATATGTCTTCGTAATGTTTCACCAATATGTCCCAAGACTGCATATATTCCTCCACATTAATCATCCCCATGTTGAAGCCTCTCTAATCAAGATGTGGTTCTGCCTATCAATCCATTTACCTTTCCCCTTCGTTATCTCCACTATAAAAATTCTCCCCACCATTTGGTTGATGACTTCCTATGGAGCCTTAATATCCAAGACTTTCCCTACCATTTATTCATCTGATTGAAGAAGAAGATCCATGTGATTCATCATAGAAGCAATCTGTTTCTGAAAGTCAACAGGAGTATCCGCCTCTCGCTGCTGCCCAGGAGGCAGTGCATCTCATGCATCCTCACTTAGCATCCCAGGTGGATGTGAAACCTCCACTGGGTGAGGGTCAAAAGCCTCATGGTGTGCTTAAACGACCTCTACTAGAGAGACAAAATCCCTCACGAGAATGCCATCACCTTTAAATGTCTTCGAAGGAGGTTTACCTTTACTTATGGACCTTGTTACCAGAGGACTGGGTAAGTTTGAATAGTCGTTTCTTAGGTTCATCTTCCGGGTATGCATGATAAATACTTATAAATCTATAACTTTGTTCTTTCCCTTCCGGGAAGAGAATCTAAAATAATCCTCTACAATCCCCACTCCGTTGGACTCAGAAGGGGTGTCTAAAGCTGAGTCCGTATCTGCTTGGAAGACATCCCCTCCCATTGTATAATCCTCACCAGGGTCAGCCTCCATCACAGTACCTTCACCAGAATCATGGACCTAACCTTCCCATAGTATATCAAACCGTTATTGAGAAATATTGAAACTTCCTCAAGATTTTGTATTCTCAGTATAGGAAGATTTGTCCTGCATAGCCTGCACTGAAATGGTAGGACCACCCGGCTGACAAAGAGACTCTTCCTTACTTGCCTAATTCTGCAATCCAGATTTATTCCTCCTAGACCCAGCCTTCATATGGGTATCACTGAGGTTGTTTGGGTCTAAGTTCCTCAAGACATTCACTCTATCCATCTTCCTTTGTCCACAGTAAGATACTGCAGCTGACAAGGAGGACTTCCCCTACACCAATACTGATCCTGTGTATTTCTCATATCCAAGACCCATAAAATGCAGTTTCTTTTTACTATCCTTCTAGCCTATACTTTTAGAGCCATTAAGACATTGAAACTCACCCCTATCTATCTCACCTCACCCTCCTCTGTAGAGTTGGATGTAGCTAGTGG
Organism: Viscum album; assembly: GCA_963277665.1. Taxonomy (NCBI): domain Eukaryota; kingdom Viridiplantae; phylum Streptophyta; class Magnoliopsida; order Santalales; family Viscaceae; genus Viscum; species Viscum album. The sequence goes on along the minus strand of CAUJRU010000063.1, from coordinate 1,765,616 downwards.
ATTCATTGTAGCCCCTACTGAGGGACTCTCCTCTTCAACTCCATTGATACCCAAATTGTTTTTCAACTAGGAAAAGATGTACGAAGCCTGAAGTTCTACCTCCATAGGCTTCACATTCTTTAAATCCACTTTAAAAAACAAGGGGATCCACTACTTCATAGCATCCTGTGTGCTGGCCTCCGCAACCAGAGAATCCTTGAGCCTGGCCTATTCCATTTCCTTTTCCTTTTGAACCTCCCTGTGCACCTCCTCATGCTTACCCAAAACAGCACTATCACGCAACTGGTATTCCTCCTCTTGATCCACCTGTGTCGCAGTTGTCCTAAACCAATTCAGGAGACGACATCCAGAGGTCAAATGGACTAGCTTGTTGCATCCCGAGTAGAATGATGGCCATGATTTGAACACCACCCTTAGCTTCCATATTATCTCTTCTCCAACCAAAATCCATATCCACTCCATAGGAGGTTTAGAAACATCAACTTTAACACATACTAAAGGAATAATGGGGTGACAAACCACAGATGTGAGGATATCAGAACACAGATACCTTCTAACCAAATTCCCAAGAATACATATAATGGATGGATTTTGGAAAGGAAGAGGATGTTCTAGAAAACATACCCACACCGCAGACGAAGGCGGGTCACGATACATGTTGAAATCAAATGACCATCACAGGAGGAAAAAACTGCATCCATCAAACACCCATTGAGTGATAGACCATGAGACTACCAAATCTTCCTCCGATGAGAAGCTAATCATCATTTGATGCCGATCGAGAAGGCCCACCACCACTTGGTTTTGAAGACCCCATGAATTGAAAAAAAATCTATCATAAGCATCAACCGATAGATGAATACCCCTAAATAGAACCACAAGCATCGATCTATGAAGATATGAAGCTTTGTTGAACTCCTTTTTTGAAATCTCAAGATGGGGTGAGCCTTCAGGATGGTCGGGGACCTTTGGTAAAAGAGGTATCAACGAGAAAGGAGGAAGGTAATCCAGGTTGGTGAAGGGGATGAAGGGATTAAACCAGCTATAGAAGAAAACATCTCCAATCTTTGAACACTAATCAAGCCCACAACATCTGAATCAACAACCCCTACATCAACCAGAAAACCCCATCCCCTACCAAAAATTTTCACCAAAAACTTGTAATAAAGAATCCACAAATAGAAATCCTCCCATCCACAACCAACCACATACGCATAAACAAGCAGCCCAGACGATGTATCCAAACTCCAACAAACAAATAGAAGAGCCTTTAGAACATAGAAATATAACAAAAAAACTCACTCCCACCCATACAATAAGAAAAACCACCAACCAGAATATCCAAAAAACATGAAATAACTTTCCAATATAATCTAAAGCACCTTTCACATCCCAATGCCATCCCTTAATTAGCCACTAATCATCCTTGTCTCCCCACAGTGACGAAAACAAGAAAACATAGTACTGAAAGACATAGGGTGACATTGAAAACTCCTAATAGAGGCACCTTAGATGACGATGACTAGAACCATGATGGAGAAACTGACATTGGCCGATGAACCAGCTTCCAGCAAAACTAAGAGCATTGATGAATTGAAAAACCCACACTAAGAGAAGGTAGACACTGTGTCAACCATATGAGAAAAACCACATAGATGACACACGGATTCCATGATGAAATCACACCTCAGGCCATAAAACAGACCTTCACCTATTGATGGAAGTAACATTGCTGACTGAAGAACCTAATTTTAGCAACCAAAAAACTAACATCAAACACCTTCATCAAAGAGTGCATTGAAATTATAAACCTCCCATTAGTGAAGATGTTGGCGTGATAAAAATGCGAGAAACACCGCTATACTTGAACACATGATACCATATACCAAAGCATACAAAAACCTTGAGAACATAGATCGTGAAAATAGTGAAAAAGCTAGATGACCGACCCAAACTACAGAAAACCATAAAGATACCTCGATCCACAAGACATCAAACCACGAGCCCCCCAAAAGACAAGAAGTATATGTCATGCAGAAGATGTTAGTGCCCATAAAAAACACACAATAAAACCTTGATCCCATTCACCATAGAGGAACACCATCCATAATCCCCTCACCAACCCACAAGAACAAAACATAAAAATAGGTTGTTGATGACAATGAATTCACCCAATGTTAAATTGTTGTGGAAGATTGTGGCCACACTAGAGGCAATGTCTGGAAACCCAAGTGAGAGATTAAGAAAATTCCCCCTCCCCCAATACAATTCTGGAAGGAAGAAAAGATGATGAATCATAATGAACAATCCACCCATCCCCCGGCATAACCACTTAGACCACTCCAAGAAAGGATGCTTGAGAAACCTGATAGAAGATCATCCACCAACACAACAAAAGACCAATGGACCAACCTTTAATAGAATCCCACAAATTGAATCCCGGTACAAGAACATAAAGGATGATAAAGAATATCATTTCATCCAAAATCATGCCCTCTAAAAATTCCATCCACACACACCATAGAAAAAATCAACAACACCATCCCTAATTAAAATGGAAATTGATCCACCAGAAATCTCCAACACTGGGAACAGAAACTACAAGTGAAACCTATTTTGAAGACACCACATCAAATCCACCGCATGAAAGGAACTCTCAAGAGCTTCAATATCTCACAAAGGTGCTCTAAAAACATACCAAAGATAATGGATATTAATATTTTTAGTGGGTTTAATGGTTTTTAAGGGGTTTAGGGATTTAGTGTTTTTAATGGAATTTTAGGGTTTTTAGGGTTTATGATATTTTTGTGGGTTTTTAGGGGTTTTATGATTTTTATTTTTTATTTTATTCTTAGTTTTTTTAGGTTTTTAGGGTATCTTATGTTTTTATGGATATATAGGGAATTTTTAGGATTTTTATGGTTTTTTGGGTTTTTACGGACTTTGTGGGGTTTTAGGGAATTTTATGGTTTTGGGATTTTTAGGGGTTTTAGCATATTTTAGGTTCTTGGTGGTTTTAAATCTATTATGTTTTTAAAGTGTTTATTAGTTTTTATTTATGTTTCTTATTTTTTTGGGATTTTTTAGGATTTTTAGTATTTTTATGGTGTTTTACATTTTTAGTGATTTTGAGGGGTTTTAAGGGTTTTAGGGTATTTATGATGTTTAGGGTTTTAGAGGTTTTTATGTTTTTTGTCATTTTTATGGTTTTGTTTATTTTTTTTGGATTTTTAATGGTTTTAGAGTTTTTATCACTTTTATGCGGTTAATGTGTGTTTAGAAATTTAGTGTATTTTAGGGTTTTATGGATTTTTCGGGTATTTATGGTTTTTAGGAGTTTTATGGTTTTATAGGGTTTTAGGTTTTTTATGGTTCTAGTGTTTTTTGGTTTTTAGGGGTTTTACTTTTTTTAGGTTTTAAGGTTTTCTTAGGGTTTTTAAGGTTTATATACATTTTTCATTTTTAAGGATTTTTAGGTATTTTTAGGATTCTTATGGTTTTTATGGGTTTTGTGATTTTGAGGGGTTTTATAGGTTTTAGTGTTTTTATGTTATTTTGTATTTTACTATTTTTTTAATTTTTAGGGTATTTATTCTCTTTTAAAGTTTTTAAAAAAAATTTGGTTAAAGGGTTTTTATTGTGTTTTATAGTTTTTATGGGTCTTTAGGGTTTTTGGTTATTTTTATGGTTTTTAGTTTTTTTATGTTTTTTAGGTTTTTAGGGGTTTTAATTTTTTTAGGTTATTAATGTTTTCTTAGGGGTTCACAGGGATATTTTTGGTTTTTATGTTTTTTGGGTTTTTTAGATATTATTTAGGATTATTAAGGTTTTTATGGTTTTTTTGTATTTTTATAGTTTCTAGGGGTTTTAGGGTTTTTTTGAGTTTTTAGCATTTTTAGATGTTTAGGGGTTCTAAGTGTTTCAAAGATTTCATTATTTTCTATATGGTTTTCCTGGGTTTTGGGATTTTTTATGTATTTAGATATTTTTAGGAATTTATAATGATTTTCATGGTTTTATTGTTTTTATTGATTTTAGAGGCTTTAAGGATTTATGGTTTTTTTAAGGTTTTTGATTTTGTTGAGAATTTCTGATTTTTAAGGTGTTCTAAAATTATTATATTTTTAGGGATTTAATGTGGTTTTAGTGTTTTTAGTGGTAATTTATGGTTTTGAAGGGGTTTAAAGAGTTTTTTAGTTTTTAGGGGATTTTATGGTTTTTAGGGGTTTTATGGTCTTTTTTCGGTTTTAGAGTTTTTAAGTTATTAGGTTTTTTAAGTGTTTTTAGGTTTTTAAGTAATTATTGAGGTTTTTAGTTTTTAAATTTTAGGAATTTTTTGTTATTTTTATGGGTCATTGTGGTTCTTAGACATTTTGAGGGTTTTGGGGTTTCTAAGGTTAGTAGTGGTTTTAAAGTTGTTATCGTTATTATGTTTTTTATGAATTTTCAGTGATTTTAGGTATTTATGGTTTTAGGGGTTATTTATGGTTTTTAGGGGTTTTCATTTTTATGTATTTTTAGGGATTTTATAGGATTCATATTGGTTTTTAGGGTTTTTACGGATTTTGATTGTTTTTAATGTGTCATAGGGTTTATGGTTTTTTATATTAATATGAGGGTTTAGGCGGTTTTTTTGAGTTTTTTAATGTTTATATGTTTTTTGAGTTTTTTAATGATTTTGGGACTTAAAGGTTTTTTATTGTTTGTAAATATTTATGTATATTTATGTTTTTATGAGTTTTTTGGGATTTTTATGGTTTTATGGGTCTTAGGGATATTTTTGGGTTTTTAGGGTATTTTATATTTTCTAGGGGTTTTAAGTGTTTTTATGTTATTATAGTTTTCTTAGGGGTTTTTAGGGTTTCTAGGGTTTTTATGTTTTTAGGGTTTATTATGGATTTTTTATGATTTTTATGGGTTTTTTGTCATTTTTTTAGCATTTTTTATTTTTTAGGGTTTTTGTTTTTTAGGGTTTTATATTTTTTTGGTTTTTATGGGTTTTAAGAGTTTTTATGTTTTTGATGTTTTCTTATGGTATTTCAGGGTTTTGGTGTGTTTTTTATGTTTTCTCGGATTTTTAGGGAATTTTTTTGATTTTTTTGATTTTTAATTGTTTTTAGGTATTTTTAGATTATTTAGGGTTTTAATGGTTTTTATGTTTTTATGGTTTTTTGGGGTTTTCTAGTTTTTTGTGTTTTTAAAGATATTTAATGTTTTTAGAGTTTAAAAAAAATTAGAGTTTAAAGGGGGTTTATTATTTTTATTCTTTTAGGGTTTTTATGATTTTAAGTGTTTTTTACATTTTAGGGGTTATTATGGTTTTTAAGGATTTAAGGCGTTTTATCATTCTTTGGAATTTTTGGGGTTTTATGTGTTTTTAATGTTTTCATTTTGGTTTTCAAGGTTTTAGGGTTTTCTAATTTGTTAGGAATTTTTTCGTATTTTCTAGTACTTTTATGTTTTCAGGGTTTAGGGATTTTGAGTGTTTTTAGGGTGTTTATGGTATTTTTGGATTTTATGGGGTTTTTGAGTTTTTAGGGGTTTTAGGGGTTTTTAGGCTCTTTTAACATTTTTTATGTAAAAGGTATTTTATAGGATAGAGTGGGTTTTTAGGGTTTTAGGGGTTTTTAGGGATTTTTGTGGTTTGGGGGGTATTTATGGATTTTATGGTTCTTTGGTGTACTTGGGTCCTTTAGGGTTTTTAATATTTTATTGTTTTCTAGGTTTTTAATGTTTTCTCATGGGTTTTTATTGGTTTGTACAGGTTTTTTATTTTTGTGGTCTTTTTTGGATTTTTATGATTTTTATGTTTTTTAGGATTTTGAGGGTTTTGTAGGGGTTTTTGGGTTTTAAGTGTTTTTTAGGTTTTTAGGGGTTTTAAGTATTTTTAGGTTTTTATGATTTCTTAGGGATTTTTAGGGTTTGTAGGGGTTTTAATGTTTTTTGTATTATTAGGGCCTTCTAGTATATTTATGGTTTTTAGGGGTTATCGAGATGTTTAGGGTTTTTAGAGGTATTATGGTTTATATGGTATTGTATGGGGTGTTAGGTTTTTTTGAGTTTTTAGTGTATTTTAGGATTTTAAAGTTTTTAAACATTTTTATGGGTTTAAATGGTTTTTAAATATTTTAGTGATTTTTAGTGTTTTATGGGGTTTTAAGTTGTTTTAATTTTTTTAGGGTTTTTTTTTGTTTTTATGGTTTTTCGGGTCTTTTTTGCGTTCTTCAAAGTTTTAACATGTTTTAGGTATTTTAGGGGTTTTAAGTGTTTTTAGGTATTTATGGGTTTCTTTGTATTTTTAATGGTTTTAGGGGTTTTTATGTTTTTAGTTATTTTTAGTTCTTTTTTAGGATTTTTATTGGTTTTTAGGGTCTTTTGTGACTTTGAGATTTTGTTAGTATTTTGGGGTTTTTCAGGAGTTTACCATTTTTATGTTTTTTATGGATATTAATTTTTTATGTTTTTTATGTTTTCTTAGGGTTTTTCCATGGTGTGTTAATTTTTAGGGATTTTTAGGGCTTCATTAGAATTTTAATGGTTTTTAGGATTCTAGGGATTGTAATGGATTTTAGGTTTATTAGGGTTTTTAGAATTTTTAGGTTTTTATCAGTTTTATGTGTTTTTAGGTTTTTATGGGTTTTATGAGTTTTTAGGTTTTTAATGTTTTCTTATCAATTTTAGGGGTTTTTGTGTTTTTATGTATTTATAGGGAATTTTTTTGTTTTTTATGGTTTTTAGGGGTTTTATGGATTCTAAGTGGTTTTAGGTTTTTTATGGATTTTAGGGGTTTTTTTGTTTTTTTTTGTTTTTAGGGGTTTTTTTATTTCTTTGGGGGTTTTAAGGCTTTTCATAGTTTTTAAAAAAATTAGTGGTTTAAAGGGTTTTAAAGTTTTTTTCCATTTTTATTATTTTATGGGTTTTAGTGTTTTTAATTTTTTTCAGATTTTTTATGGTTTTATGTTTTTATTATTTTAGGTTGTTTTGGGTTTTTAGAATTATTTTGTTTTTGATGGGTTTTATTTTTTCTAATGTTTTTAAGGCCTTCTTAGTGGTTTTCACTGTTTTTAGGTTTTTTATGTATTAATTCAATTTTATGTATTTTATGTATTTTTTTTATTTTTTTTATTTTAGGGTTTTTAATGGTTTTTATGGTTTTTATGATTTTTAGTGTTTTAGGGGTTTTCATGTTTTTGGGGGGTTTTAAAATTTTATACATTTTTAGGGATTTTTTAGGATTTTAATGGTTTTTATGGTTTTTAGGGAAATTGATGTGTTTTAAGGGATTTTAGTGTTTTTTAATGTTTTTAGGATTTTAAAGGGTTTTAGAATTTTTTGGAATTTTATGGGGTATTTGGGTTTTTAGGTTTTTATGGGTTTTATGATATATATGGGTTTTTATGGTCTATTAGGGTTTTTAAGGTTTAACATTTTTATTAATTTGAGGGATTTTTTTGATTATATTTGTTTTTTTGGGGTTTTAGAGGTTTTTTGGGGGTTTAGGGTTTGTATGGTTTTTCGGAATTTTAGCATTTTTAGTTAATTAAGTGTCTAAGTGTTTATAGGTTTGTAATTTTCCTTAGTGTTTTTTCAGGTTTTTAGGGTTTTTTTATTTTTATAATTTTTTGGGATTTTCTATGTATTTTATTTTTTTATGGTTTTTTATTAATTTTAGGGATTTTGAGGGGTGGTATGGGTTTTTAGAATTTTTATTGGGTTATTTAGGATTTTTGGGGTTTTAAGGTTTTTTTGAATTTTTTGGGGTTCTAAGGTTTTTTTGAGATTTTTAACATTTTTAGGGATTTAAATGGATTTTAGATTTTTAATGGCTTTTAGGGATTTTTTGGGTTTTTCTGGATTTTTAAGGTTTTATGAGTTTTTATGGTTTTTAGTATATTTTAGAGTTTGATGCGTATTTTAGGGTTTTTAGCATTTTTAGGTTTCTTATGGGTTTACGTTTTTTAGGTTTTAAAGGTTTTATTAGGGTTTTTGTGGATTTAAGGGTTTTTTATTTTTTAGGAATTATAAATAATTTTTATTTTTCTATTGTTTTTTAGGTTTCTTAGTGATTTTAAAGGGTTTTAGGGTTTTTATGGTGTTTATGGTTTTTATGGATTTTAGCATTTTTTAGGTTTTTTAGGGGTTTGAATTTATTTTTGGGAATTAAGGTTTTATTAGGATTTTTTAGATTTTTTACTGTTTTTAGGTTTTTAGGAATTTTTATGGTTTTTTCAAATTTTATCAGTTTTATGGAATTTGAAGGGTTTTAGGGTTTTTTTGGGTTTTTGGGTTTTTATTATTTTTTGGGGATTAGTGGTTTTTCAGGATTTTTAGGGTTTTTGATGTTTTTAGTGTTTTTAACTTTTTTATCAATTTAAAGGTTTTATAGTGTTTTAGTGGGTTTATATTTTTATTATGGTCATTTAGGGGTTTTATGGTTTTTGGGGGTTTTATGGTTTTTTCTGTTTTTTGGGTTTTTAGAGTTTTTAGTTTTTATGAGTTTTAAATGTTTTCAGGTTTTAAGATTTTTCATAGGGTTTATAACTATTTTTAGGGGTTTTATGTTTTTTTGTATATTTAGTAATTTTTAGTAATTTTATGTTTTTAACGTTTTTAAGGATTTGAGGGGTATTATTGTTTTAATACTTTTTTGGGGGTTCGGGGGTCTTTATTTTTTTTAAAAAAATCAGGGTTTGTAGGGTTTTTAGAGTTTTCAGTGGATTTTTATGTTTTTTAGGGGTGTTTGGTTTTTTTATAGATTTTAGAGTTTTTTATGTTCATGGGTTTAGGGTATTTAGGGTATTCTTAGGGTTTTAGAATTTTTATTTTTTTGGGATTTTAAGTGTTATTTAGGGTCTTATGGTTTTATTATGGGTTTTTAGGATTTTTAGGATCTTTTATATTTTTAGGGATTTTTAGGGATTATTTATTATTTTTAAGTATTTTGGGTGTTTTAAGGTATTTAGCATTTTTGTATTTTTAGTAATTTTAATTGATTTTTTGTTTTTGAGGTTTTCTTAGGGATTTTTAATTGTTTGTAGATTTTTTTACTTTTTTAGGTATTTTAGGGTTTTAGGGAATTTTGTGGATATATGGGGTTTTTAGGGAGTTTTTGTTTTTAGATTATTTAATGTTTTAAGTATTTTTGGTGGTTTTTTAGGGTTTTTATGGGTTTTTAATTTTTTTAGGTTTTTAGGTGCATTTATGGATTTTTGGGGTTATAGGATATTTTTAGTGTTTTATCATTTTTAGGTTTTTTAGGGGTGTTAATTGTTTTTAGTTTTTTTTTCTAAGAGATTTTTGTGATTTTTAGTGGTTTTTTCGTTTTTAGGGATTTTAGTGTTGTTTTAAGATTTTTATGGGTTTTAGAGATTTTAGGGACTAAAATGGTTTTTAGGGTTTTATGGGGCAAGAATGATGTGAGGGTCAGTCTATTCCCGACCCCCCCCCCCAAATTTTATTATGAAAAAGAATACACTATAGACAAAGGAGGGGAGGGGTTAAACGACCCACTCCCTTAAACCCTTAAACACCCCAACCCAGAACTAGAAACCCAAACAAAGACACACAAAACAAAATAGAAACCATCATGATCACCAACACTAACCAGCAACCAGCAGCTCACAACCAAGCAACGACCATCATCCAACCTCAATAGCTCCGACACCCATCTCCTTCTCACCAAAGAGATCCATCACCACCAGCACAGAACCAACAATACCAAATTCAAACTCATAATCTTCATCCCTTCCCATCCAATCAGTGACCATCCCAGAGCAACGTCTATCATCCATCATCTCCTTTCCGAGGAGATCAACCATCAGCAGGACAAAACCACTAGCACCACCAGCCTTCAGCACCTCCTCACCAAGATGAACAACCAGCAGTTCTTTGCCACTAGCACCAATCATGAAATCGCTTTTTCACCCATCACCTCCTTGGAAACCAGACCCACTGCCAATAGCACAGAACCGCCGGCATCACCAGCCCCTTGTACCCCATCACTAAGTAGCTCCATTTCAAAAAAAGCAGAACCATGAGAACCAAACTCGCTAACAGCATCAGCAAGAAGCTGCCCAAAACACCATTTCCGACTGCCAACAGCTCCTTCCACACCTCGTAAGCAAACAGTAGCCCACAGCCTAATCCTCTCAACAGATCACACCCAGAACCACAACAGCGTCAACTAAACCAAACAACCCAATGCCAATTCGACTAGATACTCGAGCAGAAAGTCCCTGCAAGACCAAAGAGACCTGGATCCACAATCCACCATCATGCCAGAAAAACATGGGAGCCACCTTGAAGGAGAAACAACGTACCATAATTGGATCTCCAAGGGAGAAGAGGCCGGACGCTGAAACATAGAAAGGGTGACCAAGCATCGAGGAGGTCTCCACCCGAGCCGTCGAAGAGACTCCCTCTGGCGACGAGACTTGTGGCGCCGCTGTATCCTCTTAAGGTCCTGCCCAAAGGAGTCAAGCGCACCACCACAAATTCATCGAATAGCCCTCAGGAATATCCTCGCAAACCGAAGAAAGAGCAGAAAGTCTGAGTCGTCACCATACCGATGGGATAATCGGCATCACCGAGACCACCCTCTTTGTCGATGAAGCCCTTGAATCTGTTGACCCGTCCGTGGTAATCCCATATCTAAAAAATCAGCTCTAAAGGCTGAAATTCAGGAGGCTTCCTGACCTCCAAGGATTTTCTGGCTTTGCCACATTCCAGATTGGTACAAACCGAAGCTAAGTAAAATCACCACAAAATCCATTCCATATTATCTTCTCCTTTTTCCGAAAAGAACCGCCAGATCCCGACACTAACAAGCCGCAGCCTATTCTCCCGCAAGCGTAGGGAAGAAGATCGCTCAACCAGAACTCCATCAGCAACACTAATCCAGACAAAGCAGCCACTGAAAAGTATTCCATGATGAAACCCTGGAAATCATCGTGGCAGGAGAGAGAGCCCAGGAGAGAGCGGTGACATCCTTTTCTTCATTAGGGTTTTATGTGGAATTTAGGCATTTTATGTATTTTTAGTTTTTTAGGGGTTTTAGTAGTTTAATGGTTTTTAGGGACTTCTAGGTTGTTTTTGGGATTTTAGGGTTTTTTACATTTTTTAGGATTTTTAGGGATTTTTTAGGATTTTTAATATTTTTTATAGTTTTTTAGACATTTTTGGATTAAGGGTTTTAAAGGGTTTTATGGAATTTTTGAGATTTTAATATGTTTATTTGTTTAAAGGGATTTTAGTGTTTTTATTGGGTTTTAGTGTTTTTATTGGTTTTTAGTGTTTTTATTTTTTCAGTTTTTTTAATGTTTTTAGAGGTTTTAGGGTCTTTAGGAACTTTGTGGATTGATAGGATTTTATGAGTTCTTTACTATTTTTAGAGGTTGAAAGTGATATTAGGTTTTAGATGTTTTCTTAGGTGTTTTATGAGTTTGTAGTGGTTTTTATATTTTTAGGTATTTTAGATATTTTTTTATATTTACATTGTTTTATCGTCTTAGGAATTTTTATATTTTTATGTTTTTTAGGGTTTTATCAATTTTTAGGGTTTTGGGAGTTTAATTTTTTTTAAGGTTTTTAATGTTTTATTAATATTTTTCATTTTTTTTGTTTTTTTAATTTTTAGGTATTTTTATTGAAATATTTGGATTTTTACATTTTTTAGGCTTTTTTTGGGATTTTGAGGGTTTTTAGGGTTTTTTGTGGATTTATGGTTTTTTAGGTCTATTTTTTTCAAGTTGGGTTTTATTGTATTTTATATTTTTTTATGTTTTTAGTAATTTAAAGGATTTTTAGTGTTTATAGTGGTATTTTAGGCTTTTATATGGGATTTTCAGGTTTTCAGGTGTTTTTATGGTTTTTTCTGGATTTTCTGTTTTAGGGTATTTTTATGGTATTTTATGGTGTTATGCGTTTTTCTGTTTTTAGGGGGTTTCAGTGAATTAGGTTCTTAAGGTTTTCATAGAATTTATTATGTGTTTTAAGTTTTTTTACAAATTTAGGTATTTTTGGGAATTTATAGTATTTTAATCGATTTTAGGTTTTTTAGGAATTTAGAGGGTGCTCAGGGATTTCAGGGTCTTTAGGGTTTTCAAGGGTTTTTAGGTCTTTAATGGGATTTAAGTATTAGGTTTTTTAATGTTTTCTTAGGGCTATTTCTGATATTTTTTGTTTCTTTTAAATTTTTAGGTTTTTTTTTGTATTTTTGATGAATTTTATGGTTTTTAACGGGTTTTAGTGAATTTGGTGGGATTTAGGATTTTTTGAGTTTTAAGGTTTTGTTTGAGTTTTTTAAATATATATACAGTTATAATGGATTTTTTAGTTTTAGTGTTTTTTTTTCATTTTATTGGTTTTTACAGTTTTTACGGTTTTAGGATTTATTTTTGGATTTTAGGTTTTTTGATTTTTAGGGATTTTTAGGGTTTATAGTGTTTTTAGTGTTTTTAGGGGTATAGGGGATTTATGTGTTTCGAGGTTGTTATGTTTTTCAAGGGGGGTTTTCAGGGTTTTTTTGGATATTTTTAATTTAATTGATTTTTAGTTCTTTTTTATGATTGTTGTGGTTTTTAGGATTTTTTTGGGGTTTGTGGTGTTTTAGGATTATAGGGTTTGTAGGATTTTATGGTTTTTTAGGGTTTTAGTGTTTATTTATTTATTTAAGGTTTGAAGGTTTTTAATATTTTATAATTTTATGGATTTAAATAGGTATAGTGTTTTTTGGTTTTTATTATTTTATGGTTTTAGGGATTTTAAATAATTTTATTGGTTTTGTTGATTTTATGGGGTTTTAGGGGGTTTTAGTGTTTTTTTATGTTTTCGGGGTTGTATGTTTGTTAGATTTTAATGGTTATCTTAGGGGTAATGAATGTTTTTTGTGTTTTTTACGTTTTTAGGGACTTTTATGGTTTTTATAATGTTTTATGTTTTTAGGTTTTTGAGTTTATTTTTTACTTTTTACTTGTTTAAAGTTTTTTTAGGTTTCTTTTTGATTCTTGGTAATTTTAAGGGGTTTTTATGATTTTATGGTTTTTTTGGGATTTTAGGTATTTTAAAATTTTAGTGGTTTTAGGGGTTTTTTTGGTTTTTTTAAAACAAATTAAGAGTTTAAAGTGTATTTAGAGTGTTTAATGGGTTATAGGGTTTTCATGGGTTTTTAATAGTTTTAGATTTTTGATGTTTTTTTGGGTTTTAGGGCCTTTGGGGTTTTTTGGTTTTTTAACGTTTTTTTTTATTTTGTTTGGTTTATAAATTTTTTTTATATTTTTATGGTTTTCTCAGGGGTTTTAATGGTTTTAAGGTTTTTAATACTTTAGGTACTCTTAGGGAAATTTTAGGATTTTTATGGTTTTTAGGGTTGTTAGGGATTTTGAGGGTTTTTAGTTCTTTTAGGGGTTTAATGTTTTAGTGTATTCATGGGTTTTATGTGCTATTATACTTTATTATTTTTATGGTGTTTTGGGATCTTGGGGGTTTTTACACTTTTAGGTATTTTAGTGTTTTTATGTATTTTTATGGTTATTAGGGGGTTTTGTAATTTTTAATGTTTTTAGGGTTTTTATGGTTTTTATTTTTTTCGGTTTTATGGGTTTTTTTAGTTTTTTAGGTTTTTATGGTTTTTTAAAGTTGTTTAATATTTTTTGAGTTTAATGTCGTTTTAGTGATTTTAAGGGTTTCATAGGGTTTTATAGTTTTTTATGGTTTTTTGGTTTTTTGGTTTTTTGGGTTTTTTTGGGGTTTTTGGGTTTTTGGTTTTTTAGGGTTTTTATGGTTTTTGGGTTTTTAGTGGAACTATGTTTTTTTATTTTTTCAAGCTTTTCTTTTGAGTTTTCAAGTTCTTTTGTGTTTTCTTGATTTTTTTGGATTTCTAGGGATCTTTTAGGATTTTTATGGTTTTTATGAATTTTATAGATGTTGATGGTTTCAAGGTTTTTACTAATTTTTAGAGTTTCTAGAAAATTTTATATTTTTAGTGGATTTATTATAATATTTGGTGTTAAGGGTTTTTTATGAGTTTTCAGTATTTTTATTGTTTTTTATGTTTTTAGGGAATTTAGGGAATTTTTTGGTTTTTTTTATTTTTATAGCATTCTTAGGGATTTTGAGTGATTTTGGGGACATTGGGTTTTATGGGTTTTTTATTTTTGAAGGGTTTTTTTGAGTTTTTAGGGTTTTTTAGAGTATTTAAATTTTTTTACCATTTATATGGTTTTTTTATTTTTTTGGTTGTTTTTAGGGGGTTTATGGGTTTTTATGGTTTTTAAGGTTTAAAGGGGGTTTTATTGTTTTTAGGGGTTTAGGGTGTTTGGGGTCCTTTAGGGGGTTTTATATTTTTAATAATCATTAGTGTCTTAGGGGTTTTAAGTGTTTCTATGTTTTTCTAAGTAATTTTCTCAATTTTTTGGGTTTTTTATGTTCTTAGTTATTTTTAGGGAACTTTTAGAATTATTAAGGATTTAAACATTTTAGGGATTTTGAGGGTTTTTAGGGTTTTTTTTATTTTTAGGTTTTTATGTTTTTCTTAGTATTTTTCCTAGTTTCATAGGTTTTTAAATTGTTTAAGGAAATTTATTGATTTTTTATGATTTTATATTTTTTACAAATATTATATATTTTTGGGGTTGTTATGGTTATTTTGGGATAACATGTATTTAAGGATTTTGGGGATTTTGTTATTTTTTGTTATTTTTTGGGGTTTTTGAGTTTTTTAGAGTTTTTAACATTTTTAGGGGTTTAAAGTTATTTTATATTTTTTAGTGGGTTTTAGAGTTTTATTGTGTTTTAGTGAACATTAATGATTTTAGGGTATTTTTTGGAATTTGGGGATTTTTTTGGGTTTTGAGGGTCTTTTAGGGATTTTCAGGTTTTTTGGTCTTTTATGTTTTTAGGTATTTTAATTTTTCTACATTTTTATGGTTTTCTTTTGGTTTTTTAGGTTTTTTCATGTTTTTATGTTTTTAGGTGTTTTTAGGGATTTTTTAGATAATTATGGTTTTTAGGGATTATAGGGATTTTCAAGGTTTTTCGGGGGCATTGTTTGGGTTTGTTAGATTTTTTAGGGGTTTTAGTGTTTTTAGGATTTTAATGTTTTATTTGGGTATCTTATGGTTTTAGGGGTTTGATGTTTTAATTTATTTTTAGGGATTTTTAATATTTTTATGGGTTTTAGGATATTTATGGTTATATGGGGTTGTATGGATTTTTAGGAGTTTAAATGTTTTTAGGGGGATTTATTTTTTTATGTGTTTCAAGGGGAATTTTTTTTTTGTGTTTTTAGGTGTTTTAATGTTTTTAGAGTATTTTAATTTTTTAGGTTTTTAAAGGGGTTTTAGAGTTTTTAAGGGTTATTTAAGGTTTTTATGGTTTTTTAGGTTTTAAGGTTATTAGGTGTTTTATGGATTTTAGTGTTTTTAGTTTTTTAACATTTTCTAGTTTTAGGGATTTAAATTGTTTTTAGGTTTTTAATTTTTTATTTGTTTTTTTCTGGAATTTTAGGTTTTAAATGATTTTTAGGAATTTTCTGGATTTTATAGTATTTTTATTGTTTTAAAATATTTTGATCAGGTTTTAAGGTTTTTAGGGTCTTTATGGGGTTTTAGGTTTTTTGATGTTTTTAGGGTTTTAATGGTTTTCTAGAGTTTTTAACAGTTTTATGGGATTAAAGGGTCTTAATAGTTTTTAGTGGGTTTTTATTCCTCTACTATTTTAAATGTTTTTATAGGGGTGTATGGTGTTTAGGGGTTTTAAGGGTTTTTAATGTTTTTTATGTTTTTAGGGGTTTTAAGTATTTTTTAAGTTATTATGGTTCTCTATAGATTTTTCATGCTTTTTTCAGTTTTTTATTTTTTTTTTATTTTTAGTGATTTTTAATTATTTTTATGGGGTTTTAGGGTTTCATAGATTTTGAGGGTTTTACATTTTTTATGGTTTTTAGTTATTTTTGCATTGTTTAGGTCGGTTTGGGGGTTTTAAGTGTTTTTTTGGTTTTTAAGGTTTTCTTTTGGAGTTTCAAGGTTTTTGGGGTTTTTTATATTTTTAGGTATTTTTGGGTATTTTATAGGATTTTATTGGTTTTTTAGATTTCTTAGAGATTTTGAGGGTTTGTAGGGTTTTTAAGTATTTAATGGTTTTTTGGGGTTTTTATGATTTTTGTAGTTTTTAGAGGTTTTTAAAAAATTTAGGGCTTTAATGTGTTATTAGATCTTGTTAGTGGGTTGTTATGCGTTTTATGGGATTCTATGGGGGTTTAAGGTTTTAGGGGATTTTAGGGTTTTTAGGTGTCTTTAAGGTCTTTATAGGGATTTATAGGTTCATATAATATTTTAGGTTTTATGTTTATTTAGGTTTCTTAGTTTTTCTTTGGGGTTTTCAAGTATTTTAGATTATTTATGTTTTTATGTATTTTTTACGTTTTTTAATATTTTTATGGGTTTTAAGGGTGTTTCCTACAGATTTTGTCACCTCACTATGATTGTCAATTTCTAAATTGTTTCCAATGGGTTTTTTATGGAATTGGGAACACCCAACAGTTCTGTATCCATGGGGGCATACTTTTCAAAGGATAACTAGAATACTTAGGATGTCACATTGATCAAGAGGATGGGAGGTTGAGATCATCACACCATGTGGGGGGAAATTATTTCCTACATTGGGACTTTCTTATAGATTTTAGAAATGATCGAGAATCCTTTATTAATTTCCAAGTATGATATTGGTCACCCCAATATTAGAAATCAATTATTAGCATGTATAGATCTTAGAATCATCTGTATGTATATGAGGTTCTTCGTCAATGGAGATAACTGTATTTATATGAGCTTCTCCATCAATGTTATCCCCTTATGTACTAATTTGAGATTCTTTGGTCGTAATTATGATTATGGTGGATTCATAGACACACATTGGGGCACTTCGAAGTTTATTATCATCTAATGAGAGTAAGTTCACTCTAGAATTTATCATCATCCAAGTAGATGTATTTTTTTATGTCGGGATCGAACCCATAGATGGGATTCCTACGTATCCTTGTGAGAGGAATAAGAACCCATGTAGTTTGGTGATGCCAAATCGGGCACATCGTACCTTCTAAAATCTTGTGATAAAGACCCAAATGTACAGTTTAACGTCATGTGGAAAAGACGTCTAGGATGAAGGTGCCTAGTCAAATTTTGGTTTGGGACTTATTCCAAATCATCCCAAGGAACTTGGAAGGTATATGAATTTCCAATTTCAATTAGACCCTACCGATGATATGTCCCAAAATAACATGATTTATTAGAGGTGTTGTGTTTGAACCTCCGGTAGGCTTCCTACATATCCAATTTTGTTGGGAATCAAATTCTATGTAGTTCGTTCATGAGAGACAATGGCTATAGAGGCACTCAATTGTATATATCTCAGGGGAGTACGGGCCTTTGAGATGATTAAGTTTGGGGAAATTCCTGAATAGGATTTCTTTATAAAGGGACCATGATGGAAATTATAACTCATTGTGATTTGTGTGCTTAACTCGAAGCTTACTCTTGAGGAAGATGCATAGATTAAGGGAATTATGAATGAGGATTATTCTTAAAGAGGATTCCCATTGATCTCAGACCCCAAATAGGTTTCCTACGTTTAGTGGTTAGCAGGAAACATAGATCTCAGAGTTTAATCCCTGAGGTGGATTGTGGGGGTTTCATGATCATCACTAACCTCTAGACCCACATGAGTCATGCTCAGTTTGATAAACAACATGAAGAAGAAGATTCAACAAACCACACACTTTTCATTCTCTACTAGTAGAAGAGGTTAGGGATATGACAATTCCCTCTCTTCACATCACCTTGGAAATCAATCAAGGTGAAGGATGTGGTGGTAGAGAGGAGAAAGACGTCAACCTCCTACAAGGAAGGATAAGGGCTTACTCTAGGAGGGATTCCCTAAAACTCATCTCTTTGGGAATTACTCCTAAGGAGGATGCCAATTTTATGTTTGGTTGGTGCTTACTCCTAAGGAGGATGCTCATTTTTCAATTGTTTAGGTCTTAATGCTAAGTAGGATTCCCATTATACTAGTTCAACCTGGAATAGGATTTAGGTGATGAGGTTTTAAGAGTCTCAATGTATCGACTCAAGGTACTCGAGAACTCAAAAAGGATAATCTCAACTCGTAACATGGGAAAGGAACCAAGAGGAGTATAAAGAATCCAGGAATTTCCAAGTGTTTGGAGGAGTATATTAAATCATGGTATTTATGGGGAGGATGTTAATGTCGTATAAGGCACTACCAAAAATTTCCTTCACCCGGCCAAAAAAGTTCACGGTACGAATCTCCATTTTTCATGGGGTTCAGTGTTGAGACCAGTGGGACAGCCTATGTGGGTCACCTAGGTACGGGATTCCCAAGTGTGTTTCCTAGGTGGGTTTCCCAGGTGGTTCACCTAGGTGGGTCACCCAGGTGGGTCCCCCCAGGTATGGGTCACCCAAGAATGGGTCGCCCATGTACGGGTCTCCCAGGTACTAGGTTGGGGTGTCACCCAAGTGAGGGTGATCCATGATAGGTTTCCCAAGAAGTGATGGACTACTTCGGTGAGGGAGATATATGTCCAGAGTCCTCTCTAGGTTTCTATGTCTAGGAGTATGGTCATCCATCAAAAATTTTAGGTGGAGGAGTATATTTATAGACCCACTTGACCTATGCGGATAAGCCGACATGGATGGTAATGTGTGTATGGACATGCATGGATGGGCCCGCGTTGATGGTTCTCTGCGGTGGAACACTTTACTTTACAAGATTTGTCTATCTTTTGAGATCCATAACATTTTATTTTTGAGTTTTTTGGGCTCTTCTACCATTCAAATTGATGATCTCATAGATTTATAAGATTCATGACTAGTATAATACACCAGGTCATCTAAGAGGAATCTCATAAAATACATTTTTATGCTTCGATACCTTTTATCATCTATCTTGGAAATCCACTGCCTACTCCTTGAGGGGGGATCTTTCCGTTTATCCCTCATTATAGATAAGTCTCATGGAAAAGGGAAATAAAACCATGAATTATGTGGAAAAGTGCATGAAACACATTCTATGGTCCCAACAATGGGGTTTTGGGATTTTGAGGGTTTTTAGTATTTTAGGTATTTTAGTGTTTTTATGAATTTGTATGTTTTTGGTGTTTTAAGATTTTTAGGTTTTTATTATTTTCATAGAGGGTTTAGGGGTTTTTTGGGTTTTTTATTTTTTAAAATATTTTAGTGATTTTTAGGATTTTAATGGTTAAAGGTGTTTAGGGTTTTAGGTTTTTAAGGTTTTTAGGGTTTTTAGGGTTTTTAGGGTTTTTATGGTTTTATGGTTTTTTCAAATATAATTGTTTTTTAATTTGTTTAGGGTATTTAAAAATTTAGGGTTCTAATGTGTTTTGAGGATTTTCTATGATTTTAGGGTGTTTAGTATATTATTTAGATTTTTAGGGTATTTAGTGTGGTTTTGGATTTTAGCAGTTTTATGTGTATTTAGGTTTTTTTCGGTTTTCATAGGGGTTTTCTTGGGTTTTAGGGTTATTTAATTGTTTAGTAATTTTTATAGTTTTTTAGGATTTTAAGGTTTTTTTGGTTTTTAGGGATTTTGAGGGGTTTTAGGGTCTTTAGCATCTTTAGTATTTTTTGGTTTTTTAGGGTTTTATGTTTTTTTAGGTTTTTAAGGTTTCTGTCGGGTTTTATAAATTTTTAGAGTTTCTAAAGAATTTTTAGGATTTTTATAGGTTTTAGGGTATTTAGGGATTTTGATTATTTATAGGGGTTTTACGGTTTTTAGTGGTTTTAAGGATTTTTTTTGTTTTTTGAGTTTTTAAGGTTTTTATTATTTTATAGAATTTTTAATGATTTAATTAATTTGAATGGGTTTTATATTTTTTTCAAGTATTTTTTGGTTTTTCATGGGTGTTTTGAATTTGTTTGATATTATTATGGGATTTTTGGATTTTGGGGCGTTTTAGGGATTCTTAGGGTTTTAATTATTTTATGTGTTTTAGTAGTTTTATATTTTTTTACATTTAGAATATTTTCTTAGGGGTTTTCAGGGGTTTTAGGGTTTTTTATCTTTTGGTAATTTTATTGATTTTTTATGATATTTATGGTTTTTATTTTTTTATGGTTTTAGGGGTTTTGGGGTTTTTGTGTGTGTGGGGGGGGGGGGTTATGGTTATTAGCATTATTTAGGTAATTTAGGACTTTTATGTTTTTTTTAGATTTTAACGGTTTTCTTAATGGTATTCAGGGTTTTATGAATTTTCTGTTTTTAGTGAATTTTATGGATTTTTTTAGTATTTTTATTATTTTTATGGTTTTTATGGATTTTTATGTTTTTTATGCTTTTATGTTTTTAGTGTTTTTAGTGTTTTTATGGTTATTGTGTTTTTTTGTTTCAAGGGTTTTTGAAGGGTTTTTAGATTTTTTTAATGTTTTTAGGATATTAAATATTTTTTAGAATTTTTTTCATTTAGGGGTTTTATGGATTTCATGGTTTTTATTGGTTTTAGGTTTATTTATGGTTTTTGGGTTTTTGGGATTCTTATGGTTTTTTAGCAATTTTTAGCTTTTTCTGCGTTTTAAGTGGTTTTAGGTTTTTAATTTTTTTCTTATAGGTTTTTAGGGATTTTAGGTTTATTAAATATTTATGGATATGAATAATTTTTAATGATTTTATGGGTTTTTATGGATTTTAGGGATTTTGAGGGTTTTAACTATTTATAAGGCTTTAAGGTTTTTATGTTTTTTTTATTTTAGTTGAATTTTTAGGGGTTTTAACCTTTTTTAGAGTTTTTCATGTTTTTAGGGCAAGGAAGATGCGAGGGTCGGGCTATTCCCGGCTCCTCCAAATTTATTAGAAAGAAAAAGAGACACCGCAGACAAGGGAGGGGAGGGGTCGAACGACCCACACCCAAAACCCCTTACAACCCACGCCAAAAAACAAAAATCAACGAAGAAAAGAAGCAGAACAAACCCAAACAAGAAACAAAGCACCAAGCAGCAACTAACATCATCCGCAGCATCAACCAGCATCCAGCAGCTCACCACCAAGCAGCAACCAGCCTCCAAACTTACCAGCTCCAACATCCAGCAAATTCCAGCCATCACCGCCACAACATCGCTTAGCAGCATCTCCAACATCATCACCCGTCCAACCAGAACAAGCATCCCACAGCACCAATAAGCCTCCAGACCTCAGTAACTCTTCTTCCCTAACAACCACAAGCACAAGAGGATGCCCACTACCAAGCGAACCGCAGCAAGATAACCCTGTCAGAAAACGTCCAGCCACATCTAGAATCACGGCCAAGCCAGCCAACAACATTCCATTATCCAAGTCAAAAGCACCCAGCCATTCCACTTTCATCTAACACCAAACAACACCACCATACCAAAATTCCAGCACCCACCACCTCCACTCAAAGGAAGTGGTGGACAAAGTCCAGCATCTCATCATCCAGCAACTCAGTATATTTGGGGTTTTATTGTTTTGAATGATTTAAG
This sequence comes from Viscum album, assembly GCA_963277665.1. Taxonomy (NCBI): domain Eukaryota; kingdom Viridiplantae; phylum Streptophyta; class Magnoliopsida; order Santalales; family Viscaceae; genus Viscum; species Viscum album. Next base: position 1,744,089 of record CAUJRU010000063.1, on the reverse strand, counting down.
GTTTTTAAGGGTTTTAATAGTTTTTAGGTTTTTATTGTTTTATTAGGTTTTTGGTGTATTTTTATGTTTTTAGGTACATTAAGGGGTTTTTTATTTTTATTTTTTGGTGTTTTTTTGGCATTTTGAGGGTTTTATGGTTTTTAGGGTATTTGGAGTGTTTTAGGTTTTTATGGGTTTTATTTATTTTTAGGTTTTTAAGGATTTCGTATGATTTTAAGGGGTTTTAGGGTTTTTAATTTTTTAATGGATTTGTTTCTATTTTAATTAATTTTAAGGTTTTTATGGTTTTTAGGGATTTTTAGGTTTTAGGGTGTTTTATGATTTTTTTGTGGTTTTAGGGTTTTTTTTTATTTTTTAGGGATTTATGGTTTCTAATATTTTTTAAATTTTTTTCGTTGTTTAAAGAGATTTTATATTTTTAGTACTTTTTTGGGTTTTTATGGGTTTTTTGGGTTTTAGAGTCTTTTTATGGTTTTTCACAATTTTTATATTTTTAGGGTTTTTCATTTTTTTAGGTTTTCATAGTTTTCTTTGCTATATTACAGAATATTTTTTGATATTTTATGATTTTGGGGGGATAATTTTGGATTTTTATTTTGTTTTTAGTGTTTTTATTTATTTTTAGGGATTTTAGTGTTTTTAAGGTTTTTTCGGTTTTTAGGGGTTTTATGTGTTTTTAGGTTTTTATGGTTTTCAATGTGTTTTTCTGGGTTTTCATGTTTCTTCGGTATTTTTAGGGGGGTTTAGTTGTTTTATGGTTTTTATTATTTTGTTGTATTTTGAGTGGTCTTTGGTGTTTCTAATGTTTTTTGGAGTTTTGTTTTTCAGTTTATAATTTTATTTTGAGTTTATAAGTTTTTAAGGGTTTTTAGAGTCTTTAAATATTTTAAGTGGTTTTATGGGTGTTTAGAGTTTTATTGGGTTTTTTGGTTTTTATTGGTTTTTAGGGTTTTTAAGGGTTTAGGGCTGTTTATGTTTTTAGTAGTTTTTAAGATTTTTAAGATTTTTAAGATTTGTTAAGGTTTTTTATCTTTTTTAGGTCATCAAGGATTTTATGTGGTTTTAATGTTTTTAATGTTTTCATTGGGTTTTTTGGGTTTTAGGATTTTTTACATTTTTTTGGATTTTTTGGGGATTTTTGGGATTTTGGGATTTTTATGGATTTTTAGGCGTTTTTTGGATATTGAGGGTTTTTAGGGTTTTTAGGTTTCTTAGGGGTTTTATGGGTTTTACAGTATTTAACAATTTTAGGTTTCTTATGGGTATTAGGATTTTTTATTTTGTTAAGTTTTTTAGGTATTTTCATGGGGTTTTGGGTTTTTATGTTATTTTGGATTATTAGGGTTTTTTAATATTTATGGTTTTTATATATTTTGACAATTTTTAGAGATTTTTATGGTTTTATGATTTACATGGTTTTTTTAGTTTTTCGGTTTTGTTAGTTTTTAGGGATTTTAACGTTGTTTGTATTTTTTCCTGTTTATAGAGGTTTGAAGGGTTTTTTGAGTTTTTAGATGTTTTTTGGTTTTTATGGGTTTTTGGGTTTTTTTTCAAGTCTTAATATTTAATGGGTTTTAATGGGTTTTGGGGGTTTTATAGTTTTTAAGGGTTTTTAGGATTTTAGGATGTTTTAAGGGTTTTTAGGGTTCTTTTCATTTTTAGGTTTTCTATGGGTTTTAAGTGTTTTTAGGTTTTTAATGTTTTCATTGGGGTTTACAGGGTTTTAAGGTTTTTATGTTTTTAGGTATTTTTTTGGCCTTTTATGATTTTTATTAGTTTTTAGGGTTTTTACATATTTTTATGTTTTTTCGGTTTTAAATATTTTGTTTTGTTTTTGGGATTAGGATTATTTTTGAGTTTTTAGGGGTTTTTCTGGTTTTTAGAGTTTTTCACTTCTTTAGGGGTTCAAAAGGTTTTAGGAATGTTTAGTAGGATTTTAGGATTTTATGGGTTTTCAAGGATTTTAAAGGCTTTTTGGGGTTTAGTGTTCATAGGATATATTTGGGGCTTTATGGTTTTTTGGTTTTTTGGTTTTTAGGGTTTTTAAGTTTTTTTTGGGGTTGTGAGGTTTTCTTATGGGTTTTCATGGTTTTTATGGTTCGTTACATTTTTTAGTATTTTAGGGACATTAGATATTTTTAGGGACTTTGAGGGATTTTATGGTTTTTAAATTGTTTTTGGTTTTGGGGGGTTTTAAGTGTTTTTAGGTTTTTTTTGGTTTCTTAGGGATTTTAGGGGTTTTATGGGTTTTTATTTTTTTAGTTTTTTTATTAGTTGTAAGGATTTTAGGGTATTTAGGTATTTTGAGGGTTTTTATGTTTCTTATGGTTTTTTGGGTTAAGGGTTTATTTGAGTTTTTTACGTTTTAAATGGTTTTATAGAGTTTTCTATCATTTTTTTGGGATTAAAGGGGCTTTAGAGTTTCAAGTTGTTGTTTTGGGGTTGTAGGGTGGTTTAGGGTTTTTTTCGAAACATTTAGGTTTTTAGGGGTTTTAAGTGTTTTTAGGTTTTTGGGGTTTTCATAGTGTTTTTTAGGTTTTTTTATAGGTTTTTACTTTTTTTTATTTTTAGTGATTTTTTATGATTCTTATAGTTTTAGAGATTTTAATGATTTTAGGGGTTTTAGGGGTTTTAGGGGTTCATAGGGGTTTTATGTTTTTTCGTGTTTTTAGTGATTTTTAGGTCTTTAGGGGTTTTACGACTTTTTTAGTTTTTACGGTTTTCTTAGGGGCTTTTAGGGTTTTTAGTGGTTTTAGGTTTTTTTTACATTTTGAGGGATTTTTAACGATTTTAGGTATTATTATTGTTTTTTCAAATTTTTAGAAATTTTGATGGGTTTTAGTGTTTTATGTGTTTTTTTGTTTTTTTGAATTTAGTGTTTTTTAATATATTTAGAGTTTTTAATGTTGTTAGAGTTTTTTTATGTTTTTAGGGGTTTAAAGGGTTTTTAAAGTGTTTACTTGTTTCTTAGGGGTTTTATTGGTAATTATGGTTCTTTACGGTTTCAAGGTGTTCTATGGTGTTTAGTTGTTTTTATGGTCTCTTAAGGGTTTTAGGGTTTTAAGTATTTTGTTCTGTTTTTAGTGGATTAAAGTGTTTTTATATTTTTAAAGGTTCTTAGGGGTTTTATGGGATTATAGAGATTTTAAATTTTAGGTATTTTTATAGGTTTTTATGAGATTTATGGTTTCCTATGGTTTTTAGGGATCTGGAGGTCTTTTCGGGTTTTTAGAGTTTTTAGGTTTTTTATTGTTTCTTATTTTTTATGGTTTTTTAGTGTTTTTCAGTTTTTAAGGTTTTCTTAGATCGTCTCAGGGTTTGTAAGGGTTTTAGCATTTTTAGGAATTTTTAGGGCCTTTTTAGGAATTTTAGGATTTTCTATGGTTTTTATGTATTTGAAGGTTTTAGAGGTTTTAGGGTTTTTTGGAGTTTTTATTGTTTTTTGGGGTTTTAGGGTTTTTTGAGTTTTGATTGTTTTAAAGGGTTTTAATGTTGTTAACATTTTTATTGATTTAGTGGTTTTTATAGTTTTTGGTGGGTTTTAGGTTTTTTTTGGGTTTTTATGGTTTTTTCATATTTTTAAAGGTTTATTCCTTTTTATGTGAATTTAGGGTATTTTTCATTTTTAGGGATTTTTTGGGATTTTAGAATTTTAGGTTTTTAGGGTTTTTATGTTTTTTAAGTTTTTTATGGTTTTCTTATGGTGTTTTAGGAGTTTTTTTAGTTTTTTTATAATTTTAGGTATTTTCCGGGATTTTATGATTTTATGGTTCTAGGGTTTTAAGGGGTTTTTAGAGTTTGGGGGTAGGGGATTAGGGTTTTTAATTTTTTTATTATAGGTTTAATAATTGTCTTTAGGTTTTTATGTTTTTATTAGTGGTTTTTAGGATTTTTAGTGTCTTTATGTTTTTAATGATTTTTATGGTTTTCATGGTTTTAGGGTTTTTAGGGTTTTTAAGGGTTTTATGGTTTTTTATTTTTTTTATAGTTTTTTTAAAAAAATAGACTTTAAAGGGTTTTTAGTGATTTTAGTGTGGTTTTAGTGTTGTTATGGGGTTTTAGGATTTTTAAAGCTTCTTAGTGGTTTTTATGATTTTTAGGTGCTTTAATTGTATTTATGGTCTTTTAGGGTTATTACCATTTTTTAGGTTTTTTAGGGGATTATGTGTTTTTAGGTTTTCAAGGAATTATTAGTGTTTTTCTAGGGTTTTTGTAATTTTGAAGTTGTTAGAGATTTTTAGGGATCTTATTAAATTTGTATTGGTTCTTAGGGTTTTCATTATTTTAAGGGTAATTAGGGTTTTTCTGTTTTTAAGAATTTTTATGTTTTTAGGGGATTTATGTTTTTTTGGATTTTAATGTTTTTAGGGGTTTTGAGGTGTTTTGGTGTTTTTTACATTTTTACATATTTTTATAATTTTTAGAGGGTTTTTAGGATTTTGGGGGATTTTAGGATTTTTAATTTTTGGTGTTATTATGTGCTTCTTGGTTTTTTTGGTTTTAAGGCTTTTTGTTGTTGTTAAAAAAATGGGGGTTTAATGAATTTTTATATTTTTTAGGGATATTTTTAGGTTTTCAGATTTTTCATGTCTTTAGGGGTTTTAAAGGGTTTTAGGGGTTTAGGGGTATTTTTGTGGTTTGGTAGGGGTTTTATCATTTTTTAGGTTATTGAGGAGTTTTATGTTTTTATAGGTTTTTATGGTTCTGTTAATGGTATTCAGGTTTCTAGGGTTTTTATCATTTTTTGTGATTTTTAGGGTTCTTATTTGATTTTTATGGGTTTTTAGGGTTTTTAGGGATTTTGAGGATTTTTATATTTCTAGGGGTTTTATGGTTTTAGACATTCATAGTTTTTAGGGGTTTTATGTTTTTATTTAATTCTAATAGTTTTCATGGTGTTTAGGGTCATTTATTTTTAAGGGTTTTTTAGTAATTTTATGGGTTTTACGGTTTTTAGGGATTTTGACTGTATTTTAGGTTATGGAAGATGCGAGGGGCAGCCTATCCCCCCCAAAAAAAAATTTATTAGAAACAAAAATAGACACACAACAAACAAGGGAGGGGAGGGGTCAAACGAACCACACCCGAAAACCCCTTACAACCCACGCAAAAAAAAAGAAAATCAAAAAAGAAAAGAAAAAAACCAAAAAAGCACACCTATGTCCAAGCAGCAACCATCACCATCATCCAGTAGTATCTAGTATCCAGCAGCCCACTACCAAGAAAAGACCAGCTTCCAGCCTCAAATATACCAGCATCCATCACCTTCTCTCCAATAGCATCTCCAATAGCATCACCCAGCCAAACAGAACAAGCATCACCCAGCCAAACAGAGCATGAATCCTATAACAACAACCAGCCTCAAGACCCCATCAACACTTATTCCCAACCAATAACCAGCATAAGTGGATTCCCACTACCAAACCAGCTTCAGCAAGCCATCCCTATCAAAAAATCACAGCAAAACATCAAGCCACACCCAGCACCACAACCAATCCAGCAACCAGCATTTTCATCACAGAAATAAAAAACTCCCAACCATTCCACTTTCATCCAGGCCGCACCAAGCATCTAACAACTCCAGTTCCAGAAAGCATTACCATCATCAGCCCACACCAAACCCCATAGCAGCATCAAAACCATCAAAAAGAGAACCATCTCGACCAGAAGATCATTCTAAACCATAACCAGAACGCAACCAACAAACCAAGCCACCAGCAATGCAATCCATAGAAGCAGATTTAACCCGCAGAGCAATATTCCATGATCCAACGGCATGCCAAAACCCGAGAAAATTCACAGAAACAACTCCAAGGAAGAGAAAACATACCACATTTGAATCAACATCAAGGAGGCATCCACGAAGTAGAACCGAGGCAGTAAATATGGAGAGTTTACCGACATCCATAGCCCACACTGCCGATGTTTTATTAAGGTTTTTAGTGTTTTTAAGGTTTTGAGTGGTTTTTCAGTATTACAAGTTTTAGATTGTTTACAAAATTTGAGGGTTCTATATGGGTTTTATCATTTTTAGGTTTTTAGTGGTTTAAAGTGTTCATAGGTTTTTAGGGATTTCTTAGGGTTTTTATGTTTTTATAACTTTTTTTTGATATTTTTTTTGATATTTTTTATTTTTATGGTATTTTAGGGTTTCTACAGATTTTGGGGGATCTTATAGTTTTTAGGGTTTTGGGGTATTTTGGGTTTTTAGATTTTTTAGCTATTTTTAGGTTTTTTGGGGGATTTTTGTATTTTTATTTTTTTTGGGTTTTTTGGATTTTGAGTGGTTTTCTATAATTTATGCATTTTTAATATTTTTTTGTTCATTTAGGGTTTTTTTAGTTTTTATGGGTGTTAAGGTTTTTTAGAATTATTTAAAGATTTTGTGTTTTTTTGTTTTTTTTTTGTTTTTATATTTTTTAGTTGTTTAGGGGTTTTATTATTAATTAATGTTCTTAAAGTTTTTAAGGTATTTAGAGGTTTTTGTATTTATGTGTCTATTTATGGTTTTTAGGGTTTTTATCAATTTTAGAGTTTTTAGGGGTTTTATGTGTTTCAAGGTTTTTATGTTTTTCCTATGGTTTATTTATGGGTTTTATGTTTTTTTAATTTTTAGGGATTTTTATGTATTTGTTAGTATTTTTATGGGTTTTTCGGTTTATATTTATTTTGAGGATTTTTAGGATTTTTAGGTTTTTTTGGTTTTTATCATTTTTTATGTTTTTGAGGGGTTTTAAGTGTTTTTAGATTTTAAGGATTTATTTTGGTTTTTAAGGTTTTTAGATTTTTTTACTTTTTTATTGATTTTTAAATATATTTTAGAAATTTTATGGGTTTTAAGGGTTCAAATTTTTTATGGGTTTTAATAATTTTTTAGTGTATTAGGGGTTTTTGTGTTTTTTAAGGGTTTTAAAGGTTTTTCACAATTTTTATGATTTTTAGGGGTTTAATGGGATTTTCTTTCAGTGGTTTGTTGGATTTATGGGTTCTAAGGTTTTTATGGGGTTTAGGGGTTTTTAGGGGTTTTAGGGTGTTTTGGTTATTATTAGGTGTTTTTTTCTGTTTTTAGGTTTTTGGGGGTTTTAATTTTTTAGGTTTTAAGGTTTTCTTAGAGTTTTTAGGGTTTTGGAGTTTTTACGTGTTTTGGGATTTTTAGGGATTTTTTTATGATTTTTGTGTTATTATGATTTTTAGGGATTTTGAGGGGATTTAGGGTTTTTAGAGTATTCATGGTTTTTTTGGTTTTTCAGTGTTTCTTTTATTTTTTAAGGGTTTTATGGGGTTTTAGACTTATTTTAAAAATTTAAGGGGTTAATGGCTTTTTATAATTTTTAGTGTCTGTTTATAGTTTTTAGGGGGTTTAAGGTTTTTTAAGGTTTTCTTGATTTTATGTTTTTTAGAGGTCTTTATGTTTTTTGGGAATTATTTAGGGTTTTTAGGGATTTATCATTTTTTATTTTTTAAGTTTTTAGTGTTTTTAGGTTTTTCATGTTTTTAGGGGTTTTTATGATTTTTATAGTTTTTAAATTTTAGGGAATGTTTTGGGATTTTTAATATTTTTTTTATTTTTACAGATTTTTAGTAATTCTGAGGGTATTTTGAGTTTTTGTTGTGTTTTTAAGGGTTTTTAGAATTTTTCGGTTTTAGTGGGTTCTATTGGTTTTAGATGTTTTATGGTTTTTACAATTTTTAGTGTTTTTATCTTCTTTTGGGTTTTAGGGTTTTTAAGTTTTTTATGTTTTTATGGTTTTCTTACAGATTTTTAGGGGATTAAATTTTTTTTGTTTTTATAAATTTTATGGATTTTTTAATATTTTTATGGTTTTTTGTTTTTTTGGATTTTGAGGGTTTTGAGGGATTTTTATTGGTTTTAGAAATTTTTAGGATTTGATGGGTTTTAAGTGTTTTTATGTTTATAAGGTTTTCCTTGGGTTTTTTGGGGTTTTATGTTTTTTTAGTTTTTATCATTTTTAGTGATTTTTTAGGATTTTAATGGGTTTTTGGGATTTCTTACAGATTTTGAGGGCATTTTGAGTTTTAGGGGTATTAGTTTTTTATTGTATTTTTTTATTTTTAGGGGTTTTTATGTTTTTTAGGGTGTTTTTTTTTTATATTTTTTTAACCTTTTTAGGGGTTTGAACAGTTTTAAAGTTTTTAGTGGTTCTTAGGGGTTTTATGGTCGCTTAGGGGTGTTAATGATTTTTTGGGAGTTTATGGATTTTTGGGGTATTATAATTTTTTGTGTTTTTAGGGGTTTTATGTGTTTTTACATTTTTATGATTTTCTTAGGGTTTTCAGTGTTTTTATGATTTTACATATTTATTGATTTTTATGGATTTGTACGATTTTTATAGGATTTCAATATTTTTTTGGGGTTTACAGTTTTTAGGGTTTTTAGGTGTTTTTTGGTTTTAATCTTTGTTAGGTTTTTATGGGTTTTTAGTGTTTTTATATTTTTAAGGTTTTCATAGGATTTTTCAAGGTTTTAAGGATTTTTATCATTTAGGTATTTTTTTTTGGATTTTTTAGTATTCTTAATGTTTTAAAGGGTTTTATGAGTATTGTGTGTTTTTAGGGGATTTAGGGACTTTATGCGTTTTCAGGGATTTAGGGGTGTTTTAGATTTTTTTGGGTTTTATGTTTTTTCAGAGTTTTTTATCCTTTAAATGGGTTGAAATGGTTTTTAGAGTTTTAGAGGGTCTTTATGGGTTTTACTTTTATAATGTTTTAGGGAATTTTACGGTTTTTAACATTTTTTTGTTTTAGGGTTTTTATGTGTTTTCTTGTTTTTATGATTTTCATATGATATTTCAGGTTTATTATGGTATTTTATATTTTAAGGGCTTTTTAGTGATTTTTTAGGATTTATAGTTTTTTGGGGATTTAAAGATTTTTATGGGTTTTATGGTTTTTAGGGTTTTAAGGGTTTTTATGCATTTTATCATTTTTATATTTTTTTAGGTATTATGTGACTTTAGTTTTTTCAGGTTTTCTAAGGTTTTTCATGGGTTTTAAGGTTTTTCCAATTTTTAGGGATTTTTAGGATTTTTAAGATTTGTTATGTTTTTGTTGGATTTTGTGGGTTATATGGTTTTTGAAGTTTTATTTTTTTGGGGTATTATGTGTTTTTTTTTAGTTTTTTAGTTTTTTATGGTATTTCATAGTTTTTCACATTTTTTAGGGTTTAATGGTTTTTATATTATTTAGCAGTTTTATGGTTTTTAGGGGTTTTAGTGTTTTTATAGTTTTTACGGATTTTGGGGTTTCAATGTTGTTTTATTGTTCTTTAAGGTTTCAAGTGTTTTTTATGTTTTTAGGGTTTTTTATGTTTTTAAATTTTTTTCATAAGGGATTTATTTTTTTAGGGTCTTCTACGTTTTTAAGGATTTTTTGAGATTTTTTAGGATATTAAATAATTTTTTTTGGGATTTTGAGGGTTATTGAGTGTTTTTTGGGGTTTTCTTTTTTTATTGATTTTAAGTGTTTTTTGGTTTTTTTGGTTTTATTATATGGTTTCGAGGATTTTGGGGTTTTATAATTTTTTTGGGATTTTTATGGTTTTTTGGGGGGTTTTTTGGATTTTGAAGGGTTTTTGGGAATTTTTGGGTTTACATGTATTTTTTGTATTTTTAACAGTTTTTTTCAATTTATTTAGGGTTTTTAGTTTCTAAAAGTTTTTTAATGTATTTAGGTGTTTAAATTTTTTTATATTTTTAGTTATTTTAGGGTTTTCTAGGGGGGTTTTAGGGTCTTTAATGTTTTCATAGCTTATTATGGTTTTAAATGTTTTTAAGTTTTTTCTATTCTTTTAATGATTTTAAGGGTTTTAGCACTTTTTCTGTTTTTAGGGGTTTTAACTATTTTTATTGTTTAATAAATTTTGAATATTTTTTTGTCTTCTTAGGGTTTTAACGCTTTTAGGTATTTTTAGGGATTTTTCAGGTTTTTTATGGTTTTTATCATATTTTGGGATTTCAATAGTTTTAATGTTTTTAGGGTTTTTATGAATTTTTAGGGATTGTAGGGGATTCATGAGTTTTTTAGGTTCTTAATGTTTTTATAATTATTTAATTTTTTTAGTGGTTTAAATGATTTTTAGAGTTATTACTTTTTTTGAGGTTTTTATGGGTTTTTTAAAAAAAATTATGATTTTTATGGGTTTTAGGGGTTTCTGGGTTTTTAGGGCCATTTAGTGTATTTTTTTGAATTTTGTGTTTTTTAGATTTTTAGGGGCTTTATGTGTTTCTATATTTTTGTGGTTTCCTATATTGTTCTTTGGAATTTTAGTGTTTTTAATGTTTTTAGGGATTTTGGGGACTTTTTTTATTTTTATGGGTTTTTGGGTTTCTAGGGATTTAGAGGATTTTTTTGGATTTTTTGAAGACTTTTATGGTTTTTTAAAATTTTTAGCATTTTTTGGTTTTTAGTGTTTAAAGGATTTCTTATGTGTTTTCATATTTTTTATATTTTAACATTTTTTTTGGTTTTTTAGGTATTTATTAGGATTTTTTTGGATTTCATGGTTTTTAAGATATTGAGGTTTTTAGGGGATTTATTGTTTTTATGGTTTTTGGTGTTTTCTAGGGTTTTGAGAGTTTTATGTATTTTTCGGTTTTAATGGTTTTATTTGTATTTTTAGTGTTTGTTATATTTTATGGATTTTTAAGGATTTTATAGTATTTTTATGGGTTTTTTAAAATTTTCAGGGTTTTATGGTTTTTATTGTATTTAGAGTTTTTTTTGGGTTTTAGGGGGGGTTATTTTTTATGTGTTTTAAAGGTTTCTAGAGTTTTTTTACATTTAATGGGTTTAAAGGGTTTTTAGATTTTTAGCAGTTTTAGTGTTTTTATTGGTTTTCATGATTTTTGTGGGTTTTAAGGGTTTTATTTTTTTTGGGGGTTTTTTTTTGTTTTAGGGTATTTTAGGGTTTTTAGGGATTTTAACAATTTTTAGGTTTTTTAGGGGTTTTATGTTTTATAATTTTTTGAGGTCTTCTTTGGGGTTTTTATCATTTTTACACTTCTACTTTTTTAAGGATTTTAATAGATTTTTTATTTTTATTTTTTTTTTGCATTTTGATGTTCTTAGGGTTTTTAGGGTTTATATGGTTTTTAGAAATTTTTATGTTTTTAGGGGTTTTATGTTTTTTATATTTTTTTACGATTGTCAAATAGTTTTTAGGATTATTAGGGATTTTTTCATTATAAGGGATTTTAGGGCATTTGATTTTAATGGATTTTTAGGGATTTTATGGATTTTAAGTGTTTTTAGGATTTGTAGGGGTTTATCATTTTTACATTATTTTTGTGTTTTAAGGGTTTTTGGGAGGTTTTTGGGGTTTTAAGGGTTTTTGTTTTCTTTTTTACTTTTTTTGTTTTATTGTGTTTTTAGGGGTTTTACGGTTTTTAAGGTTTCTAACAATTTCAGGGGTTTAAAAGTTTTTTTAGAACTTTTAATTATTTTAGGGTATTTATCTGGTTTTAGAGTTTTTTATGGTTTTTAGTGGATTTATGTTTTTAGGGTTATTTAGTGTTTTTATGGCCTTTTCAGGGTTTTTTAAGGTTTTTAGGTTTTTAGGGTTTTAAAGTGTTTTGAGGTTGTTTTAGATTTTCTAAGGGGTTTCCATGGTTTTTAGTGTTTTTATGTTATTTGGTATTTATAGATTTTTTTTTAATTTTTATGGTTTTTAGGGATTTTGGGTAATTTTATGTGTTTTAGGGGGTTTTATGGTATTAGGGGTTGATAGGGTTTTTAGCATTTGTTAATGTTTTTTAGCTATTTTAAGTGTTTTTAGGGTTTTATTATTTTCTTATGGTTTTTAGGAATATTAGATTTTTTTTTACAATTTTTGAGATTTTTAGCTATTTTTTAGTATTTATTTGGGTTTTTAGGATTTTTTAGGGATTTTGATCAATGTTGGTTTTTTCCGGGTTTTAAGGGTATTTATGGTTTTTTGGATTTTATTTTTCTTTTTGAGTTTTTTAGGGTTTTAGTGTTTTTTATGATCTTTAAAATTTTTAAGGTTTAAATGGGTTTTTAGAGTCATAATGGTTCTTTATAAATTTTATGGATTTTATGGTTTTTATGGTTTTTTGGGGTTTTTATCGTTTTAAGGGGTTTTAGGGTTTTAGGTTCTTTTTTGTGTTTTTAGGGTTTTTATCATTTTTGGAGTTTTTTATCAGGTTTTAAGTGTTTTTAATTTTTTTTTGGTTTTTATTGGGTTTAAAGGGTTTTAGGGTTTTTATATTTTTATGGATTCAAGGTATTTTTTAGGAGTTTTATTGTTTTTTATGGTTTTTTTGGATTTTAATGGTTTTTAAAATTTATAGGTTTTTAGGGGTTTTTGTGTTTTTAATGTTTTCTAAGGGGTTTTATGGTATTTTAGGGGTCTTTATTTTTTAGGGATTTTTAGGACTTTCTAATTTTTTTGTGTATTTCTAGGTTTTTATGGATTTTGACTGTTTTTAGAGTCTTTAGGTGTTTTATGGGTTTTATGTTTTTTTATGGGGATTTTCAGTTTTTTTAGAGATTTTAGATTTTGTATGACTTTAGAGTTTTTAGAGGTCTTTTAGGGATTTTATTAGGTCTCATCGTTTTTATGGTTTTTAGGGGTCTTTATTATTTTTTTGGGGATTTTAGGGCTTTTCGCCTCTTTTTAGGGTTTTTAGAATTTTTCATGCTTTTATGGATTTTAGTTTTTTAATTTTTTTACGGTTTCCTTAGGGGTTTCAAGTTTTTTTTTGGTTTTTTGATGAATTTAGGGATTTTTAGGTATTTTTAACGAATTATTTAGTTTTCTAGGTTTTTAGGAATTTTGAGTGTTTTTTTTGTTTTAAGTATTTTTAGGTTTTTATGGTTTTCCTAGGGGTTTTCAATTTTTTTTGTTTTTAGGTTTTAGGGATTTTTAGGTATTTTCTGGATTTCTATGGTTTTAGAGTTTTAGGGATTTTGTGTTTTTTGGTGTTTTAGGGTTTTTAGGTTTTTATGGGTTTTGTGGGGTTTTATGGGGTTTTGAGTTTTTTATTTTTTTATGGGTTTTTAGTGTTTTTTAACATTTTACAGATTTAAAGGGTTTCTAGATTTCTTAGTGTGTGTTTAGATTTTTTATGGGGTTTAAGGTTTCTTGGGGTTTTTATTATTTTTTGGTGTTTTTGGTTTTTCAAGTTATTTTTACTAGTGTTAGGGTTTTCTGCATTTTTATGTTTTATTGAATTTTTAATATTTTTTTCTTTTTTGAGGTTTTCTTTGGATTTTTAAGGGTTTTAATATTTTTTACATTATTAGGGAATTTTATTATTAGGATGTATTTTAGGTTTTCTATGGATTTTTAGGGTTTTAGGATTTTTTATCTTTTTTACATTTTTCAAATATTTAGGGGTCCTAAGTGTTTTTAGGTTTTTAGAGTTTTCTTAGGGGTTTTCCTGATTTATTACATTTTGATAGATTTTCAGGTCTTTTTTAGTATTTTCATGTTTTTTAGGGTTTTTAGGGAATTTTTTAGTTTTTTAGTCTTGTAAAATTTTATGGGATTATAGATTTTTTTTAATAATTTTAGGGGTTTAAAGGTTTTTCATAGTTTTATATTTATATTTAGGGTTTATATCAGATTTTTGGGATTGTAATTATTATAGGGTTTTTACTGTTTTAGGGTTTTTAAGGACTTTTATATTTTTAGGGTTTTTAGTATTTTTTAGGTTTATTAGGGGTTATAAGTGCTTTTAGGTTTTTAAGGTTTTCTTATGTTTTTTCAGGGATTTTAGGGGCTTTATGTATTTTTAAGTATTTTTTTGTCATTTTTAGTATATTTTTGGTTTTCAGTGAATTTAGGTATTTTGTGGGTTTTTAGGATTTTTTAGGGTTTTGGGATTTTAGTGTTTTATGGTTTTTTGTAATTTTAAGTGTTTAGGGTTTTAAAGGTTTTCCTATGGTATTTCAGGGGTTTCTTGAGTTTTTTTTGTTTTTAAATATTTCTATTGGTCATTTAGGTTTTTTATGGTTTTTATGATTTTTAGTTATTTTGAGGGGTTTTATCATTTTTTGAGTTTTCATATTTTTTTTTGTTTTTTACAGTTTTTATGGTTTTTGGGTTTTTATGGCTTTTTAATGTTTTTAACAATTTTCGGGGGGTTTTAGTGTTTTTAGTGTTTTAAGATTTTTTTTATTTAAATGTTTTTAGAGGGTTTTATGGGTTTTAGATGGTTTTATGGTTTTTAGGGTATTTTTAGTGTATTTTTGGGTTGTTAGCATTTTTCAGGTTTTATGTATTTTTAGGTTTTTAATGATTTCTTTGGGTTTCTGGGGAGTTAAGGGGTTTTCGTTTTTTTTTAATTTTTATAATTTTATGTTTTTCCAATTTTTTCTATATTGGGGTGGTTATGTTTTTTAGGATTAGGGTTTTATGGTTTTTTTCATTTTTTTAAAAAAAATTATGTTTTTTAGGTTTTTAAAGATTTCTTATGGTTTTTCAGGTTTTTTAGGGTTTTTACATTTTTAAGAATTTTTAGGGATTTGTTAAGAATTTTTTATATTATTGGTTTTTTAGAAGTTTTGATGGTTTTAGGTGTTTCAAGGTTTCTTAGTTTTAGGGATTTTTATTTTTTTACTGTTTTTACATTTTTTTAGAGTTTTCTTCCATTTTGTAGGGTTTAAAGGGGTTTAAGATATTATAAATCTTTTTTAGGGTTTCTATTGGATTTTATGTTTTTTATGGTTTTTTTGTAGATTTTATTATTTTGGGAGTTTTAATGTTTTAGTGTCTGTAGGGTCCTGAAAAATCTGCAATGGATATTGTACCCAAATTCCCCAAAGAATTGGGGAAAAGAATAGATAAAATTCAAAGAATGGACCCAAGCAGGACCGGTCTGTGGACCGGTCCCATGAAAACATGACGTGGGCAGGCCCCATGAAGCACCCCCTCCACGAACCATCGTCGTTCACTAAATGAAGGCGGATATCCTCTGCGGTCGCGAGGTAGGATAGGCACCAATCCGGTTCACCGTCATGAACCGCCCCAACCGCGGACCACGTCAACCGGTTCCAGCCGCATCCGCTGTCGTTCACAGAATGGAGGCAGAAACCTCCGTGGCCCCAAAGCACTCCCTGAGTTCAGTTCGCGAGGGGGGGAGAAGCGCTCAGTGCCCATCGCGAATCGTGGATTGACCAAGTCAGCCGTAAATCGGGTTTTAGGTCATGGGCCTCCGCAAAAGGTGTCGCGTGACCACAGATACATATCTTTTCCCACTCTATAAAAGGAGACCAAAGGAGAAAGGATGGGGGATTCAGAAGATTCGAAGGCAGAGGAAGAGAATTCAGAGAAGAGAGATCAGATTCGGGGGAAGGATTTGGAAGGAAGGCTTAGGATTTCGCAAACAGCAAAGTTCCCGTTCGCAAACTAGAGCAGGTATAAACCTGGGAATGAACTAATATGGAACTGAAAATGCATAATAATTTGGTGAACCATGAACTTAAAATAACATTAATATAGAAGACCGCGAACCATAGCCCCTCTGCGGATGCACTCCCCACAGACCAGAGTGTTTATGCCTATTTTTCGATCCACCGCACCACATAGCACCCTCGTATGTGGGCGAAGCCTCGACCGACAAACTCCCGATCGACACTGCCCTTGGTCACCGATGCTTGCGTGGACCCCTCCGCGTACCCCCTGGTATGCGGGCTGAACTCGAAGCCACGAACCACCCTGGTTCGCGGGATTCCCCCCAGTCCGCAGACCACATCGGTTCACAGACTGCTTCTAAATCCACGTAGCACCTTCCTACGCAAAGGGCACCACCAGTCCTTCATACATGTGGCCTATCAGAGCCTTTGGAGTTCCCATTCCCCGAGACACAGAAATTTTTTCCAATCTGGCCCGATCCTCTACGACTCCCTCATTGGCCTATTCATCAGCCCCGAGCCGAGGCCTCCACCAGAGCCACCGGATTCGCGTGGTGTAACCCTGAGGAACATCAGCGTGCCATTTTGAGTTCACATACCCATGGTAAGTAGAGGTGAAGGGGTTTCCCCGACCATTGAGCAGATTCCCAAAGCATTCTTGGGTTCACATTCCCACAGTAATGTGGAGTCTGAGCCCGAGAATCCCCTTTCTACCCCTCCACTTGTTAATGGATCCCCGGGGGTAGTAAAATACCCATAAAAAGGAAGCCCTCATGCACTGCAAGAGAGGAGATGGGCACAGGAGCACCCCATTTCCCTCTCCCACTGCACTTTTTCACTTGGGCCTCCTCAGAGGGTAAGCCCCAATGTATCATTATGGGTCACTCCATGCGTAATCCCCACTCCACTTCGCACGGATGAACCTTTCGTGATGTGAACGTATGGTCTCTGCTGCCTCTTGTTTCTCACACCGAGCATGACTCACGTGGGCTTACAGTAAGCATTGACCACGAAATAATCTTTTGGGCCTCCTCAGAGTGTAAGCCCCAATCCATTACTCTGGGCTGACTCAGAGCGTAAGCCCCAAGCCGAATGCAAACTATGTGGACTTTGATCCCTGCCTCCTAAACAGAGTACGTAGGAAGCCTCCAAGAGGTTCAATCCCACCACCCGGTTGTTCCGACAACCTTCACGTCGGTTCACCTTCATCCCGCATGACAATAAACTGCATATGTGAACTACGAGAACTTTGATTCCCTATCGTAGGGATACGTAGGTAGCCTTCATGAGGTTCAAGCCTCATCACCAGCAGACCCCCTAGGTCCAACTTCACGTCAGTATTCCGATGATCCCATGCGAACTATGTGGTCTTTGATCCATGTCCCCTAGGTAGGGTACGTAGGAAGCCTCCATGAGGTTCAAGCCCAAGAACAGGTCGATCCGATTATCTTCACATCGGTTCACCGCACCACTCCTCGTGCCGCCTCATGGACTTCCGACTCTTCGAGGTCATTAATCCAATGAGGGATGGTAAACCTCGGGCATAAATATTTCTGAACCCCTACATTCAGATGACCATTTCCATGTAGGTTAAATCTGTTAGTACTATGCTTGGGTATAAACCAATGATCTGCAAACATATGAATACCTCTTAAATATATAAGAGAGTCCCAAAAACATGCAATAATTTCGCCCCAAAGGATGTGATGAGCCCGAATTCCGATCCTCTCGACCAATGTGATCTCCTAAGCATCGCTGGCCAAACCATCCAGCGGACGCCTGCCTTTGGAAAGCAGGTCCACGTATCGTTGGATATGGAACCATTGGGCATTTCAAAACGAAGACCGGTGTACCCATCTTTAGCAATCGAGCGGGGCCCTGCCATCCGTAAGATCGGAAGTCAGGTGCGCTGATCCACCATCTCCCTAGAGGGAAACAGATCGAAACCGTGCATTTCAATTTTTTTTAGGGGTTTTAGCTTTTTTAGGATTTAGGGGTTTTAAATATTTTTAGTTATGTAAGGTTTTCTTAGTGTTTTAATGGTTTTTTGGATTTTTTACATTTTTATATAATTTCAGGGATTTTTATTTCAAATTTATGGTTTTTAGGGGGTTTAAGGAATTTGAGTGTTTTTTGGGTTCTTGGGGTTTTTAGGAATTTTGAATTTTTAAGGGATTTAAGTGTTTTTAGGTTTTTATTGTTTTCATAGTGATTTTATGGTTTTTATAATATTTTATTCTTGTTGGGATTTTATGGGTTTTAAAATATTTTTATAGGTTTTAGGGGTTTTATGGATTTTTAGGGGTTGTAGTGTTTTTAGCATTTTAGGGTATTTATGTTTGTTGGGGTTTTAGGATTTTTGGAGTTTTTAGTGTGTTGAAGGTTTTATTGGAGTTTTTAATGATTTTTTGGGGTTAAAAGGGTATTTAAATTATTGATAGTTTTTTACATTTTGTGGGTTATATGGTATTTATGCATGATAGGAGTTTTTAGCTTTTTGGGTTCTATTTAGGGATTTTAGCATTTTAGTGTTTTTAGTTTTTAAGGTTTTAAGTGTTTTTATATTTTTAATTTTTTCTTTGGGTTTTCATCATTTTTTATGGATTTTGAGGGATTTTTATGATTTTTATAGTTTTGGGGGTTTTATAGATTGGGGGGTATGAGTTTTTTTTTAGTTTTAGGGGTTTTAGGGTTTTATTATTTTTAGGTTTTTAGGGATTTTAATGATTTTAGGTTTTCATTGTTTGATAGGTGTTTTCAGGGTTTTCATGGTTTTTAAATGTTTAGGGATTTTATGGTATTTCTTATTATTTTTATTGGATTTTGGGTATTAGGGATTTTAGGGGATTTTATGGTTTCAGGGGATTAAAGACTTTTTTGGGGTTTCATAAATTTTTATGAACTTTAGGGGTTTTTATTGTTTTTAGGTTTCCATGGTATTCATAGGTTTCCATGAGTTTTAGGTTTTTTTATATTTTTGGGGATTTTTTTTACTTTTTTGAAAATTTTATGGAATTCTAGGGTTTTTAGGTATTTTGAGCGGTTTTGGTGTTTTTATTCGTTTTTGGGAATTAAGGATTTTTTTTAGTTTTTATGGGTTTAAAGGGTTTTTAGATTTATTATCACTTTTAGAGTCTTAATGGTTTTTTTATATTTTTTATGGGCATAATTTGTTTTTAAAGAATTTAGTAGGTTTATAGGGTTTTTGGTTTTTTGGTATTTTTCGATGTTTTCAGGTTTTTAGGGATTTTTATTCTTTTCATGATTTTTAAATTTTTTAGAGGTTTTAAGGGTTCTAAGTGTTTTTATTTTTTTGTCTTTTTATTATGGATTTTCAAGGTTTTTTGGTTTTTATGTTTTTTTTGATTTGTTGGGATTTTTAGGATTTTTAGGTGTATTTTACAGGTTTTAGGGATTTTGAGGGATTTTAGTGATTTTAAGCTTTTAAGAGTTTTCATCACTTTTAGGTTTTACAGTTTCAAGTGTTTTTAGTGATTATGGTTTTGTTAGTGTTTTTCAAGGTTTTTAGTGTTTTTACGTATTTAAGGATTTTTATGATTTTTAGGTTTTTATGGGTTTTTAGGGTTTTTAAGGATTTTTTGGGGTTTGGAGTGTTTATGGTTTTTATTGTTTTATTGTAATTTAGGGTGGGTGTTGATTTTTTCAATGTTTTTAATGTTTTTAATGTTTTTATAGTTTTTTTTAACATTTTAGGGGTTTAATGGGTTTTAAAGTTTTTATTGTGTTTTTATGATTTTTACGGTTTTAAGGTTTTTTAAGGTTTTTAGGGTGTTGATGGTTTTTAGGGGTTTTTTGGGATTTTATGTTTTCCTAGGATTTTATGTTTTTTATCATTTTTTAGGATTTTAGGTGTTTTAGGAGTTTCTTCGATTTCAATTACTTTATATTTTTATAGATTTTTAGGGATTTTTTTAGGTTTTAGAGTAATAGGAATTTTGAGGGGTGTTTTGGTTTCTCTAGTTATTAGAACTTTTTAGAGTTTTTAAATGTTTTTAGGTTTTAAAAGATTTATTAAGATTTTTCAAGGTTTTTAGGGTTTTTTACAATTTTAGGTATTTTATTGCTTTTTAGGATTTTATTTACTTTTTAGGTTTTGTGGGATTTGAGGGGTTTGGTTTTTTTGTTTTGTAGGGTTATTTTTGTTTTTTTGGTGTTATAGTTTTTTGGATTATCTAGGTGTTTTAATGATTTTTACAGTTTTTAGATGTTTTAGGGTTTTAAATGGTTTTAGAGTTTTTTTCGATTTTATGCTTTTATAATCGTTTCATGGATTTTATGTGTTTTAAGGGTTTTTAGGTTTTTATAGTTTTTTAGGGTTTTTAGGTGTTTTTGAATTTTTTATAATTTTTAGGGATTTTAAATTTTTTTAGGCTTTTATTGTATTTTAAGGATTTTATAGGGTTTTTAGAGTTTTTGAAGTTTCTAGGGATTTTAAATTTTTTTACGGTTTCTTAGTGTTTTAAAGAATTATGAGGGTTTCTGGGGTTTTTAGGGGATTTACAGTTTTAGGGATTTAAGTGTCTGTTAGGTTCTTTAGGGATTTTGTGTTTGTTTAAGTTTTTTATTTTTTATTTTGTTTTTTATGATTTTTCTTTTTTTTATGTTTTAATAGATTTTTTGGGATTTTTAGGATTTTTATTTTTTTTCACAGTTTTAGGGATTTTAGGGATTTAAGGTTTTTATGTTTTTTAGGGATACATGTTTTTTAGATTCATAGTGCTTTTTTGTATTTTAAGAGTTTAAATTTTTTTAGTGTTTTCAGTTGTTTTATAGGTTTTAGAGATTTATGGTTGTATGGGTTTTAAGGTTTTTAGGGTTCTTGGGACTTTTAGGGTATTAGTTTTTTTTAGGGGTTTTAGGGGTTTTCGTTTTCATTAAGTTTTTAAGGATTTATTAAGGGTTATCAGGGGTTTAATGGGTTTTTGTGTTTATAGGACTATTTATGGAATTTTTATAATTTGTATGGGTTTTTCAGTTTTTAGGGATTTTAAGGGGTTTTAAGGGTTTTAGGAATTTTAGTTTTTTAGTGTTTTTGCGTTTTTAGGGTTTTTGGGGTTTTTTGTTTTTACGTTTATTTGGTTTTTGAAGGTATTTTCATATTTTTAGTGATTTTTAATTATTTTAGGGATTTTAGGGATTATTTAGTATTTTTATAGTTTTTACTATTTTTAGGGATTTTGAGGGTTTTGTGGGGTTTTTTAGAGTTTTATTGTTTTTATGGTCATTTTAGGTTTTTAGATGATTATTCTATTTTTAGGGCTTCAATGGGTTTTTAGATATTTTTTAATATTTTATCGATTTAAAGGGTATACTTATTTTTTAGTGGGTTTTACGAGTTTTATTGGATTTTAAGGATTTAGGGTTTATAGAGGTTTAATGGTTTTAGTGTTTCAGGGGGGGTGGGTTTTTAGGTTTTTTAGAAATTATAGATTTTTAATAGTTTTTTGTGTTTTTAGGTTTTTAGGGTATTCTTTGTGTTTTAAGGGTTTTTAGAGGTTTTACATTTTTAGGGATTTTTTAAGGATTTTCATGCTTTTTTGGGTTTTTGGTTTTTTATAGTTTTTTGGGTTTTACGAACTTTATAGTTAATTTAACATGATTAGACTTTGAAAGGGTTTTTTATAGTTTTTTTGTACTTTTTGTATTTTGATGGGTTTTATGGTTTTTATGGTTTTTGTGTTTTCATTTTTTTAGGGATTTTTTGGTTTTTATGGTCTTTTAAGGGTTTTTCGAAATTTTTAGGTTTTTTGGTGGTTTATGTTTTTTTTTGTTTTTAAAGTTTTCAATGTATTTTTAGGTTTTTATCATTTTTTTTATTTTTTTGATTTTGATGGATTTTTTTACGATTCTTGTGGTTTTTAGTGGTTTAGAAATTTTGATCATGTTTAGGGTTTTTAGGGAATTTTGGGTTTTATAGTTTTTATTGGGTTTTTTGGGTTTTTTGGGGATTTTTGTGTTTTTAGTTTTTCAAGGTTTTCTTGGGGTTTTTTGAGTTTTTTTACATTTTTAAGTATTTTGTTTTTTGATTTTAATGATTTATAGCATTTTAGGGATTTTGAGGGATTTTAGTAGTTTTTATTTTTTTGGGTTTTAGGTGTTTTTGGATTTTTTATGTTTTTTTATTTAATTTTTTAATATTATTAGTTGTTTAAAGGGTTTTAGAGTTATTAGATATTTTATAGTTTTTATGAGTTTTTTTGGGTGTTTTCATGTTTTTTATGTTTTTATGGTGTTTATGATTTTTAGGGGGTTTTAGGGTTTTTATGGTCTTTTTAGGGTTTTTTCATTTTTTTGGTTTTATGTATTTAGAGTATTTTTATGGTTTCTAAGTTTTTCATTGGATTTTTTAGTTTTTTTTGGGTTTTTTACATTTTTAGGTACTTTTAGGGCTTTTATAGGATTTTGATGGATTTTTAGGGGTTTTATGGATATTTATATTTTTTGGGGGTGTTTTGTTTTTAGGTTTTTTTCATTTTTTAGGGTTTTAATTGTTTATAGGTTTTTATGGTTTCTTAGGATTTTTCATTAATTTTATGGATATTTATGTTTTTAATTATTTTTAGGGATTTTTGTATTTTTATGGTTGTTTAAGGTTTTTACGGGTTTTGAATTTTTTTGATGGGTTTTGAGAGTTTTTAATATTTTTTGGTGTTCAATGGGTTTTTAGTATTTTTATAGGGGTATTCATTTTATGAGTTTTTAGTATTTTTTAAGGTTTTATGGATTTTTATGGTTTTATTGATTTTTTGGGCTTTTACAGTTTTTGAGGGTTTTGGGGGTTTTTAGTGTTTTTACGTTTTTATGGGTTTTAAGTGTTTTTATGTTTTTATGGTTTTCTTAGGGGTTTTCAGGGTTTTAATTTTTTATACTTCTTTAGGTATTTTAATATCTTTTTATGAAATTTATGGGTTTTTTGGGTTTTTTGGGATTTTGAGGGGTTTTAGGGTTTTTATTATTTTTTGGTTCTTATGTTTATTTTTATTTTTTAAGGTATTAAGGTTTTTTATAGTTTTTATTGCTTTTAGGAGTTTAAAGAGTTTTTTTGAGTTTTTAATATTTTTTGGGGGGTTTGATGGTGTTTTTAGTGTTTCTATTGATTTTGGGGTTTTATGGATTTTAATATTATTAAGTTTTTTGGGTCATTTATGGTTTTTTAGTGTTTTTCATATTTCATAGGTTTTTATGGGTTTTAAGTATTTTTATGTTTTTTGGGTATTCTTTGTGGTTTTCTTGGTTTTCTTGGGGTTTTTAGGATTTAGGGATTTTTAGGGTGTTTTTTGATTTTTTTGGGGTTTTTATGGTTTTTGTGGGTTTTGTGGGGATTTACGGGCTTCCAGGTTTTATCATTTTTTTCAGGTATTTAGTGGTTTTAATTTTTTTTAGGTTTTTAATTTATTCTTAAGGTCTTAAGAGGGTCTTACCTATTTAGTTAATTTTTGAGATTTTTTAGGATTTGATTTATTCTTTTGGTGTTATGTAATTTTAGAGGTTTTATGGTTTTTAGGGATTTTAGGGATTATTTAAAATTTTTAGGGGTCTTAGGGTTTTTAGTGTTTTTTAACCTTTTTAATGCATTAAAAGGTTTTTTTTTCTTTTTTAGTGGTTTTAGGTTTTTTATTGGTTTGTATTGTTTTTTGGGGTTTTATGGGTTTTAGGGTCTTTAGGGTTTTTCATGTTTTTATATTTTTAGGGGCATTAAGTGTTTTAGGGTTTTATAGTTTCTTAGGGATTTGTTGTTTTTAGGGTTTTTACGTTATTAGGGATTTGAGGGCCGTTTTTTGGTTTTTTATTGGTTTTAGGGTTTTTAAGAATTTTTAGTGTTCTTTAGGACTTTAGTTTTTTTAGCACTATTCAGTTTTTAGGGGGTTTTTTGTGCTTTTAGGTTTTTAATTTGTTTTCTTACATTTTTTGGGGTTTTTAGGATTATTTATATTTTAGGTATTTATATGTTATTTTTTTTATTTTATGGTTTTTATGGTTTTCATGTATTTGTAGTTGATTTAGGGTTTTCAGGGTTTTTGTAGTTTTTTGGGTTTTTAGGGGTTTTTGTGTTTTTAGTTATTTTTTGGTATTTTATATTTCCTTTAACATTTTAAGGGTTTTAATGTGTTTTAGGAGTTTTTGGTAGTTTTTTTGTTTTTATCGGATTTTTTGGTTATTGATGGGTTTTATATTTTTTTATGGTCTTTAGGGGTTTTAGGGTATTTAGTTTCTTTTTAGGTTATTTTTTGGGTACTAACGTTATTATATTTTTAGGGGTTTTGGTGTTTTTACATTTTTAATATTTTCTTTGTGTTGGGCATGGTTTTTATGGTATTTTATGTTTTTTTGTGAATTTATGGGCTTTTTAGCATTTTAATACATTTTAGGGGTTTAAAGGATTTTGAGGGTTTTTTAGGTTTATTAGGGATTTATATTATTTTTTATTTTTATAGGATTTAAGTGTGTCTAGGATTTTAAGGTTTTATTAATGTTCTTATGTTTTGTGTGGTTTTAAAAATTTTAGGGATTTTGGGTGGATTTTTTTGGGATTTTTATAGTTTTTAGGATTTTTGGGGATTTTGATGGGTTTTTTTGTATTTTTTGGTTTTTATCATTTTTTTGGCTTTTTTGGGTTTTTTTGGTTTTAATGGTTTTTTATATTTTTTAATGTTTTTAGGGCTTTAATGCCTTTTTAGAGTTTTTAGTGAGTTTTTGTGGGTTTATAAGTTATTTTATGGTTTTTAAGGTTGTTATGGTATTTTGTGAGTTTTTGGGTTTTAGGGTCTTTTAGGGTTTTATGTGATCTTAGCATTTTTAGGTTTTAGAGGTTTTAAGTGTCTTTTAGTTTTCATGGTTTTTTGGAATTTTTAGTTGTTTTAGGGATTCTTTAGTATTTTTATGGTTTTTAACTTATTTAGCGATTTGGAATCTTTTTTGGGTTTTTGGGGTTTTTAGGGATTTTATCGCTTTTTATTTTTTAGTGGTTTTTTAATGTTATTGATTTTTTAATTTTCTTTACGTTTTTTAAGGGTTTTATGGATTTTTTACATTTTTAGGGAGTTTTTTAGGTTTTTTAGGAATTTTTAAGGTTTTAGGATTTTAATGGTTTTTTTGAGTTTCTATTGTTTTTCTTTGAGTTTTGATGGTTTTTATAAAAATTTTAATTTATTTATGTATTTAAAGTAGTTTTAGTGTTTTTATTGGATTTTTAAAATTCTTATGGATTTTTATGTATTTTTAATGTTTTAGTTGTATTTATGGTTTATAGGGATTATAGCATAATTTAGGTTTTTAAGAGATTTTTGGGTTTTCAGTTTTTCTTACTATTTTTCAGTTTTTTGGGCATGTTTACATTTTAAGGGATTATAGGGATTTTTTAGTATTTGTATGGTTATAAGGATTTCTAGGGAATTTGAGTGGTTTTTTCTAGGTTTTTAGGGTTCTTATGCTTTTTGGGGGTTTTAGGGTTTTTTGTGTTTTTAGGATATTTAGGTTTTCTTATATTTTATAAAAATTTTAGCGTTTTAAATGTTTTTATAGTTTTTTGGGGTCTTTAAGGGTTTTTATTGTTTTTTTGGGGTTTTATTGTCTTTCGGTGTTTTTATGGTTCCAAGGGTTTTAGGGAATTTTACCGTTTATATTTTTTTATGGTTTTATGGGTTTTTAGGGTTTAAAGGTTTTTAAAGTTTTATTAGGTATTTTCAAGGTTTTTTTTGGGTTTTTTACATTTTTTTGGGATTTTAGGGATTTTTTAGAATTTTTATGGGTTCTTAGGAATTTTGAGAGGTACTGTTTTTTAGGGTTTTTTGTGTTTTTAGGTTTTTAGAGTTTTTTGAATTTTGGGGGTTTAATGTTTTTAACGTTTTTAGGGATTTCTTAAGGATTTTTAGGGTTTTAGGGTTTTTTATGTTATTAGGTATTTTTTTTGGGATTTTCTATGATTTTTATGGTTTTTAGAGTTTCTAGAAAATTTGAGGGGTTTTTTGTTATTATTGTTTTTTCAGTTTTAGGTTTTTTTTGATTTTTTATAGGTTTTCATTGTTTTTTGAGTTTCTTAGTGTTGTTTCAGGGTTAAATGGTTTACTATTGTTTTTAGTGGTTTTATAGGTTTTTAGGGGTTTTATGTTTTTATGGGTTTTATGGTTTTTGGGGTTTTCGGGTTTTTTGGGTTTTTAGGGTATTTAATGTATTTAGTGTTTTTAGGATTATGGGGGTTTTAAGTTTTCTTAGGTTTTTAGGGTTTATTTGGGGTTTTCAAGATTTTTAATGTTTTTAAAGATTTTGGGGGATTTTGAGGATTTTTATGGGTTTTTAGGGATTTTAAGGATTTTGATGTTTTTCTGGATTTTTTATGGGAAGTAGGGTTTTTTATGTTTTTTAGTGTTTTTAGGGTTTGAACGGTTTTTAATAGTTCTTCAAGGTTTTTAGAGTTTTTTTTATGGTTTTTGGGATCTCTGGGGATTTTCGAGATTGTTATGGTTTTAACATGTTTTAGGGATTTTAGGTTTTTTTGGGTATTTAGGTTTTTGTTTTGGGTTTTAGGGTTTTTTGTGTTTTTAGGGGTTTTAAGAGTTTTAGAGGTTTTCAATGTTTGTATGCGATTACAGTGATTTTAGCGTTTTAGTTGTTTTTTATGGGTTTTAATATTTTTTAGGGATTATTAACGATCTTAGGGGTTTTAATAGTTTTTAAGGTTTTAGGGTTTTTTAGAGTTTTTAGCGGTTTTTTTATTTTTTAGGGGTTTTAAGTGTGTTTATATTTTTATGGTTTTCCTACTATTTTCAGTTTTTCTTACATTTTTTGGATTTTTCAGGTTTTTTGGGTTTTTAATGTTTTTATAGTTTTAGGGTTTTTTTTAATTCTTTATGTTTTTAGGGGTTTTAAGTGCTTTTAGTTTTTTAAATATTTCTTTTGGTTTTTTACTTTTTAGGGGTTTTTATGTTTTTGGTTATTTTTTGGGATTTTTAGGGTTTTTACAGTTTTCTGATTTTTGTATCACTTTCGAGGGGATTGTGAGGTTTTTTGGGTTTTTTTTTGGGTTTTTTGGGGTTTTAGTGATTCATTTTTTTTCTTAGGATTTAAAGGTTTTTTTTAACATTTTTAAAGTTTTTATAACATCAAAGGGCTGTTAGAGTTTTTGTTTGTTACATTTTTTATGGGTTTTTAATGTTTTAAGTGTTTTAAAGGTTTTTTGTGTGTTTAATGGTCTTTAGGGTTTTAGGGGTTTTATGGTTTTAGTCCTTTTATAGTTTTTTAGTTTTTGAGGGTTTTTATGTGTTTTTATATTTTTATTTTTTTCTTTGGGTTTTTTTAGTTTTTTACATTTTATGGATGTTTAATAATTTTTAGTATTTTTATATGTTTTTAGGGTTCTAGTGATTTTGTGGGTTTTTTGGGCTTTTATGGGTTTGGGGGGGGGGGTTATGGTTTTTTTATTTTTTGGGTTTTTTTTTGAGTTTTTAAGGATTTAAGGATTTTTAAATTTTCATAATCTTTTTAGGGGTTAAAAGGTATTTTTTTGTTTTTTGTGGTTTTTTATGATTTTATGCATTTTAGGGATTTATTTAATGTTTTTAGGTATTTTATGTTTTTAGGGGTTTTAGGGTACATTAGGGTTTTAAGCGTTATTTAGGTTTTTAAGGGATTCTAATGGTTTTAGGTTTTCATGTTTTTCATATGGTTTTTCAGGGTTTAGAGGGTTTTTTACTTTTTTAGATATTTTTAGTGATATTTTTGATTTTTCATGGTTTTTAGGGTTGTTTAGGGATTTTGAGGTGTTTTAGGGTTTTTAGGTTTTTTATGGTTTTAGTGATTTTCTAGGTTTTTATGTCTTTATGCGTGTTTAGGATCTTAATGTTTTCTTTTCGGTTTTCTTGGATTTTAGGGTTTTTTATGATTTTGTTAGGATTATGTCTCTTTTATGATTTTTATGGTTTTCATTATCTTTATCGATATGAGGTGTTTTAGGGGTTTTTTGGGTTTTTTGGTTTTATAGGTTTTTTGGGTTTGTTTGGGGTTTTGGGGGCTCCAGGAATTTTATTGACATTTTAATGTTTTTTAGAATTTTTATAGTTTTTTAACATTTTTGGGGTCGGAAGGGTTTTTATAGTTTTTAGATATTTTTTCGGTTTTATAGATTTTTATAGTTTTAGCTATTTTAAGGGTTTTTATTATTTTTAGGGTTTTAACATTTTTATCATTTTATTAGTATTTTATGTATTTAATGTTTTTTATGTTTTAAAGGCTTTCTTATGGGTTTTTAGGGTTTCTTATGTTTCTTACGTCTGTAGGGATTTTTAGGTGTTTTTTAGCCTTTTTAAGGGTGTGTAGGGTTTTTAGGCAAAGCAGGTTCGGGTCCAGGTGTAACCCGACCCCACAAAATTTATTAAAAAAAATTAAGTACAAGGATTTATGGGGAGGGTTTTCACAACCGAGTGTGCAAATCACCCTTCATGACCGAGTCCACAAGGGGAGTACAAAAATCTGGTGCCACAAATGACCACATGGAACATCCGTCCTCAATTGCTTTCTTGGAGAGCATGTCTGCCACCTTGGTCTCTTCCCTATTTGCATGTGTGACCATAATGTTCATCCCCTGGGAAGTCCTCAGACACTCAACCCATTGTGGGAGGATCCTCCATGGGATTGTCCTTGTTTTTCTCCTGAGGGCTTCCACCGCCAACATCGAGTCAGATTCAATCCATAGCTGTTTCCACCTAAAGTGGGCTGCAAACTGGACAACCTTAATCATGGCCCAAAGCTCCGCTTCATATGCACACCCATTCCCAATGAAGTTATAAAAGCATCCTTTAACAAAACCTCGGTACGTCCAGAAAATACCACCACAACCGGAGGGACCAGGCGCACCCAGGGGAACACCATCCACATTGACTTTTATCCATTCTGGGATTAGTGGGATCCACCGAATGAATTTAAAGTCCTTTGGTTTCCTGCATCTTTCAGAGACCCCGACAGTTCTCATCACAATAAGATCATTAACATCATTAGCCATCATACCATCTTGGATATGAGATTCCATGCAGACAGCTTTGTGGATCACCACCACACCAGTGCAGAGGCAGCATGGAGAATTATCAAAAACCACCTTATTCTGGGCTGCCCACACAAAGGCAGAAAGGTCCACAATAGTAGTAAGAAGAAGGTTGGAAACCTGTTGACTGCATTGCACACCGATGACACTGCTGAAAAGAGCAGACAACGTGCTGTCCATGCAGATTTTCAGCTGGAAAATGCCCTAAAAATACTCCCAAAGACCAGCAGCCAGTCGAAAATTAATAAAAATGTGCTACAGATTTTCCTCATCCTGAAGAAAAATCAGACAAGCAGAGGCCAAGAACCACCAAACTCTCTTCAACTACTCTTTCACTGGAAATCTATTTCTCCAAATTTTCCACACCAGAAGGTGGCTGGAAGGGGGAATGAATGGCCTCTGAAATTTAGAGAGCCAAGAAGGGGGTTGTATTCCATGCTCACATTCAGACCGATAAAACTCCTTCACACTCTACAGCCCCACTGCATTGGGCTTCCAAATAAGACCGTATTTTTCCATAAATTTGTAACTTTTTATTTGTGCGATAATATTCTGTGGCATGATGCTTTCAATCTCGCTCATATTATTGTTGAGATCAGCAATGGACCAATGCTTAAAATTATGAGGGGGCTGGACATATTCAAGAATGGGGTGATCAAGCCAGGTGGTATTCCAACTGTTCAAATCCGAATGCCTTGAGACCACCCATTTAGAGTTAGAAATAATTCTTCTATAGGAGGACCTGATTGTGGTCTAGACCGAAGAGGGTATGAAGCCCGATAATTCCTCACATAGTTTGGAAGTGAACCTTTCCCTCAAGATGTCAAGACTCCTGTCTTGTGGGTTGAAAAGTTTCCATGTAAATTTACCAATTAAGGCATAATTGAATTTCCTAAGGTCCTTGATTCCCATCCCAACCATTTCAATGGTCTTTGTGAATTCTTTCCATGCCACAGATTCAAGCTTCTTCTCATTTATGCAGCCCGTCCATGCGAAGTTTTTGATTTTTCCTTGCAAGCTCTTGATGAGACTTGTCGGCCATCTATATATGGACAACACATGAACAAACATGGATGCAATAATAGAGTTGATCAGGCAAATTCTTCCCACCTAGGATAAGCATTTTCCTTTCCATCCCGCATGTTTCTGAGTGATTTTGATTGAAATTCCATCAAGGTAGCCACTTTTCACCTTCCCCCAGAATAAGGGAACCCCCAGGTACATGAAAGGGAGGTAACCCCTCATGAAACCAAGATTTCTGACAATTCTGCATTGCTTGGAGGCTGAAATCCCGTTTCCAAAAATAACAGAAGATGTTTTCCAACTAATCGATTGCCCCGAAACCTCATCATAATGTTGTAGAAGTGATTTAATTGAGGATAGGGTGTGCCTATCAGCCTTTCAAAAAAGGAGAATATCATCCGCATATAACATATGGGTTGGCACAAAAAGATATTTCCCAACATTAATCGAAGCATTGAAACCAGCCTGAACGAGATCAATTATGCATCTGCTAAGGTAATCCTCAACTAGAGCAAAGATGAGGCCAGAAATCGGGTCACTGTGCCTGACGCCATGAGAGCAATGAAAGAACCCCTTAGGGGATCCATTAACAAGAAAAGAGATCCTGGAACTGGAAAAGATAGTATGGATCATCTTTATAAAAGAGGTAGAGAAGCCATACCTGCTGAGGAAAATAAAGATGAAGCTCCATTTGATTGTATCAAATGCCTTTGAGATGTCCAACTTCATAGCAAAGCTTCCATACTTAGAGTCTTTCCTCATGATGTTGATACCCTCCGATGCAGAATATAGGCAGCTCTGAATATTTCATCCTGGGACAAACCCAAATTAGTTTGGGGTGATTATCCCACCAACAATCTTCCCCATCCTGATCTCCAGAATTTTACTTATTATCTTAGGAATAGTATTTCCAATCGCCACCGGAAGAAAGTCCCCAATATCCATGGAATTCTCTTTATTTGGCAGTAGATAAAGGAAGTTGGAATTCATTCCATGACGAATGGAGTAGGAGATAAAAAATTCTCTGACATCATTAGTGACCTCCACATGTAGAATATCCCAATAGAACATGAAGAACTTATTACTAAATCCATGTGGCCCAGGAGTGTTGTCCATATTCAGAGAAAAAAGTGCAGACCCGACTTCCTCCTCAAACGGGGCATCAGTAAGACACTTATTCTGCTGATCATTAATGCACGGATCAATAGATCCAAAGAGTCTAGGGGTCTGCTCATTCCCACCATCATTGTAATGTTCTTTAAAGTGATCAACCACAGCATTGGAGATTTCATGTTCAGATGAAAAGGAGTCCCATTAATCCAGATGACATTCAGAACTTTCTTGGATTTTTTCTCCCTGTGAAGATTGTGAATGAATTTAGAATTTCTATACCCTTCCTTGATCTAGGACACGCTAAATTGATTTCTAGCCATCTTCTCTTTTAGAGCCAAAAGCTCATCCAGATTCGATTGAAGCTGCATTTCCTCCCTAGAGGGGGTGAGTTGCTTCTTGTTGTTTATTTGGCAGTGAGCAAGCTGGGATTCATTAGCCATGATGGCGTCATCGAGTTTGGAGAAAGAGATCATACTCCATTCCTTAAGAAGACTCTTTATTCGTTTGAGCTTCACCGCCAGAACAAAGTGTGGGCTGCCATTAAAAGTGATACTCCCCCCATTCACAACCACTTCCCTACATCCAGGGATGGTGAGCCAGGAATTATTGAAATTGAATGGCAAAGGAGAGGCCCTGTGGTTATTATCATTGATTTCACGCATCAAGGGGTTGTGATCTGAATTGAACTTAGGGAGAGTAGTGGCAGATATTGCACTTAACGAACTGATATCATTGATTTGGAAAAAAAATCTATCTAATTTACTTGCTTTCCTCCCATTGATGGTGTACCTTCCCCATGTGAAGTGATCACCCACAATAGGGAGATCCACCAGATTTCACTGGTCAATACTAAAATAGAATTCATCTACATCGATGTGTGAGAAAGATGATCCAATCCTTTCATCTGACCTCAACACAGTATTGAAATCACCAACCGCAACCCAGCTGTAGTGAGTGTGCTCACTGATGCTCATCATATCACTCCATAGTTTACTTCTCCTAGTGTAAACACATGAGGCATATAAAAAAGAAATTGTATGTATGGAGTCATGATTTTGGATCCCTAGTGAGATGATTTTATGTCTTCTCTCAAAGGATAAAAATTGAATACTATCATGCTTGAGAACCCAAAGAGTCTCCATTCCACTCTCAATGTTATTATGAGCAACAGGTGAATAACCAAACATCTTCCAATTAAGGCCCTTCCATCTATCATAGCTATTCATAGGTTCTGCAATTCCAAGAAGAATTGGCTTGTTGGATGAAATTAAATGCTTAAAGGCATGGGTCATTGGTAAATTACCCAGCCCTCTACAGTTCTAGAAAATTATTTTCATTAAGAAGAGGTTTTACCACCCCCAGCAGGAGGTTGCTTCTTCTTGGATGGGGGATCCATATCTTTACCCTTGCCTTTCCTACCCTTATTCTTAGGAGGCCTGCCAACAAGCTTCTTCGTGGGATCGTACACATTCTCAGCCACCTGATCCTCATCTTGGGTGCCACTGTTAGCAGACCCATGGGCCCCCTCTTCATGACCATGCTCTTCACCCCCATCATCATCACAAAAGCTACCAGAGAGTGGGGTGAACCTGTTGGGGGCATAAAGCCCTTCATTAGGCTCGAAACCAGCAAAAATACTTCTTGAAACCTTACAAGAGACGACCAGAGTGAACGCCCCACTCATATCTTGCATAGTACCACCAGAATGCTCCAGCACTCCAACAACATCAGTGCACACCGTTCTATCCTGCACGATTCCACCCTCCTGATCCAGTGCAGCTACATCCATAGGACTCACATCCACCATCATTAGAGGGAGAGAAGGAGAGGGTGATGCAACATTACTAGGGATGACAGTATCACTAGTATGTCCAACCAATAAATCCACTTGTCCTGGAAATTGAGCAGAGTCACCCGGCCTAGGGTCAGACTGTTTCCCAGTGGTTGCACCATCCCCATATTAGAGTTTACCAGGGAAAATCAAAAGGATGGAGCAACAAAAGACCACATGGAGCTCTGGTCGTCTATTTTCTTTTTATAAATATCATCTTCCACTTAGTTAACCTCCCTGTATTCATGTGTGACACATATGCTAAGGGTCTGAGAAAGAGTAAGGAATTTGATCCATTATGGAAACAACCACCATGGGAAATACCTAGATTTATTCTTGAGAACACTCACCACATGCATCGAGTCTGATTCAATCCAAATCATACTCCACTCGAATTGGGTTGAAACATTAACAGCTTTGATGATGGCCCAAAGCTCCGCCTCATAAGCATAACCATCACCGATAAAATGATAGTAGCAGCCATTCACTAATCCTCTATAGGTTTGAAAGACTCCACCACACCCCAAAGGGATGAGGGAACCAAATTCTGCACCATCCACGTTGACCTTTATCTAGGATGGGATTGGGAGAATCCATCGAATAAATTTTAAATCCCGTGGTTTCCTACTCCCGCCATCCACACCAAGAGAACATAGTAAAATTTGATCATTAACATAATTTTCCATTGAACCTATATGAAGATGGGATGTAGCCTAGATTGTATTGTTGATAGTAAAAACGCCTCCATGAAATGAGAGATGTTGGAGTTTGAACACCAACGCATTTCGAGCAACCCAAATATAGTTAGTCGTTGCGGCAGAACCGGTAAGTAGGCAGTTATGCACCTGATCACTCCATTTCATCTCCACCAGCCTACGTATGAACTTAGAAAAATCCCCTTACAAGATTCCCCTAAAGCCAAATCATTACATCAAGTAACCCCAAAGCACAATAGAGAATTTACAATGTCAGAACACATGGTGGCTGCTCCCCTCAACCTGGATGCAAAGAGAACACACAGAGGCAAGGCACTATCCATCCTTCTTCAGTTTCTCTTGAACAGGGAGACGATATCTCTAAGCCTTCCACATAATCATATACTAATCAGGCATAATGAAAGGCATACTAAAATTTAGAATCCACAACGGAGAAATGGTGCCTCGAGGGAATTTCATTCGATAATAATCATGAGTACTAAACTAACCAACCATAATTGTTTTCCAAATATAAATGTCACTATCAAAAAAAAATATCGTTGCATTAACAAAATAATATGATCAGGTATGATCCATAGTAAATCATCCATTTGGAGAACCAGGCTGTTGATGGACATATTCTTCCACTCATGGGGGGAATCATCATCTCTAAAAGAGGCTGCTCAATCCATGTGGTAGTCCAGCAATTCATATTCGAGTGCTTGGACACAATCTAATTTTAATGAGAGATAATGTCCTTATATGAGAATCTAACAGCCGACCAAACCAAGGAAGATAAATACCCAGTGTATCCATCACAAAGTCTTCGAGTGAACATCTTTGTGAGGAAGTCCAAGACATCACTCCTTAGTCTATGCAAGCTCCAGATGAACATCCCAACTAGGGCATCATTAAATTTCCTTTGGTATTTTATACCAATTCCACCCAAGTCAACTAGTTTTGGGCTATGCTTCCAAGCCACTACAATCAACTTCATTTCATTGATGGATCTCATCCTGAAAAATTTCATAATCCTCGCATTCAGGTTTTTGACAAGGCTATCCGACCATCGATAGATCAAAAAATAATACACAAACATTGAGGTAATGACTGATTTAATTAGACAAACTCTTCCATCATGGGAGAGACATTTTCAATTCTAATAGGCCAACTTTTGTGAGATTTTAGATGAAAATGCCTCAAAGAAACAACTTTTTTCCTTTCCAAAAAAAGTTGGACTCCAAGATATGTGAAGGGGGGAGCCCCTCTTCACCCCAAGGGATCTAGTAATGCAAAGCTTCCTATAATGGGAGACCCCATTTCCAAAGATAATCAATGACTTTTTACAGCTTATGGCCAATCCAGGAATAGATTCGTAATGGAGAAAAATATCCTAGATTGATGATAAATTTTTCCTACCAGATTTCCCAAATAGAAGAGTATCATCCGCATACAGCAGATGGGAGGGTACATAAAGATCTCGTCTTTCCTTAATTAGATAGTAAAGCCCCGCCTGTACCAGGTCAATAATGAAATTGCTCATATAGTATTGGAAAATTGAAAATAGAAATCTAGAGAGTGGGTCCCCATACTGAACACCATTGGATTAATGAAAGAACCCCTTTGGGGATCCATTTATGAGAATTGAAATTCTGGCACAGTTGATGATGTTATTGATTATCTTAATGAAACTGCTCAAGAAGACATACCTATCAAGAAATTTGAAGACAAATATCTATTTTATAGTGTCAAAAGCGATCGAGATGTCAAGATTTAGAGAAAAACTCCCTTTTGTGGATATTTTCATAATGTTGATCCCTTTAAAGGTAGTGAAAATGCATGTTTGGATGCTTCTCCCAAGAGTAAATCCCAACTGGTTTGGGGTGATGATGTCCTTTAAAATCCTCCCAAGACTTTTAACCAATTTTTTTAACAATATTGAGGATAGTGTTTCCAATGGAAACTGGACGGAAATCACCAATGTCAATGGAATTATCCTTATTTGATATCAAATTAATCGAATTTGAGTTTTCCCGATGTGGAATTGATCCCAAGAGGAATAACTCTCTGACAGCATTGGTAACGTCCATGTACAAAATTTCCCAAAAAAACATATTGAATTTATTGACTAACCCATCGGACCCCGATACACTATCCATGTTTAATGAAAAGAGTACTGCCTTAATATCCTCCTAAAAGGGGGAAGCCATGAGAGACTTGTTATAATGTACTGAGACACATGGAGAAATGGATTCTATTAGTACGAGGAATCAGCGCCATCATCTGTTTACAAACTGTGAAAACAATTCACTGTAGTGTTTTATATATCTTCTATCAAGGTGATTGTGGAGCCCCAACTCATATAACATTCAGGTTTTTTTGGTTATTTTCTATAGATTAAGGCCGTAAAAAAACTTGGAGTTTCTATCCCCATCCTGCAACAATTTGACATTGAACTGGACCTTTTGAAGTTTCTCCTTAAGAGCCAGAAAATCTTCATACTTTTAGTTCAACTATAGCTACTCCTAAGAGGGGGTGTGATGCTGCTGGTTTGAATTTTGGGAAGTGGAAATAGGTGATTCATCCAACTTGATATCATCCTCTAGCCCTAAAAAAGACTTCTTCCTCTAGTCTTTTATGAGGCGCTTATCCTCTCGGAACATAAAGGCCATAAAAAAGTGGGGGCTTCCCACCAGGGTGTTATTCCAACCTTTGATCACCTCTTAAATTCACCCTAGAACTGTACACTAGACATTACTAAATTTTAAGGTCATGGGGAAAGGGCTGATATTACCTTCCCTTAGGGAAACAACAAGTCATTTTGTTTTGAGTTGATCTTTGGTAGGGTAAACCCAGAGATAACATTGGGGAGACCCATTTCACAAATTTTGGAGAAGAATCTGTCTAGATTGTTGGATTTTCGACCATTAATGGTATACCTATGGCATGTGAAGGTTGCAATAGAAACAGTTATCTCATTAAGATCACATTGATCTAGGCAAGAGGCAAAATCATCTACATCCGTGTGGGAGAATTTAGGGCCGGTCTTTTCCTTAGGACACAAAAAAGTATTGAAGTTTCCAATAAAAATATAGTTATGGGGGATGGACTCATTAATATGTATCATTATTCTCCGTAGCTCTCTCTGTTGAATGTACGAACGAGACACGTATACAAACAAGAATGTAAGAGTTGAAGAATGGAAGTAGATAGTAAGGGAGATCGGCTGGGAACTCGCTTCAACCGAAATAACCTAAACATCCTTACACTTCAAAACTCGTAGGTTTGGTAATTTTTTTTAGAAGTTAGTTCCTTGGTCAAAGAACAAAGCACATTTCGATGAATATAAAAGAAATAATAGTTACCTATGTCAAAAGTAAGGGAGTTCTCTACAATCTTTGTCATAAATATGAAATAAATCAGGCGACAGGGTATTCAACCAAGTCAAATCCTGGTGAACACCATTGTTGGCAGGAGCATCAGAAACAGCATTCGCTTCTCGAAAAATGTGAGTTGCAATGTAATTGATCCCATGGAGTGAATCAACAAACTTCATCCAACGAGTGGTAAGAGGCCATGCTAGATGAGCTACACTATTCCAAATTGCAAGGACAATGGTAGTTGAATCGCTATTGATCTAGATCTTCCTCCAGCCATTTTGAAGGGAAAAGTTGACGACATGAATAACACCCATAATTTCATCTTCCAATGATAAAGCCATGCTGCATCAACTATAGAATAAACCATGGAATTTCCCAGAAGAGTCCCTAAAAATCGCACCACAGCCTACAGGTCATGGGTTACCCTTTGAGGCGCCATCACATTCACCTTGATCTATCATGGAAACTGAGTTTTCCAGAACACTTCAAAGGTGCACTTTTGTTGCCGATAGAGTCCATTAATCCGCAGTTTTCATAGAATCTCAAAATCACAAACAGAGTTGTTGTAGTGCACCATTTGAATTGAAGCAACCTTTTGCACCACAATGAGAATCATGGATTTACCTGCATTAATATTTAATGAGAATTTATTGTGAAGAATATCATTTTTTTCATACCATATCATGTGAAGGAGATCAGCAATAGCGGAGAGAAAAAAATTTAATTTGTTGAGAGGCCTCATGTTTAACACATTTCATTAGATGAGAGCTGATCGAGTTGGGGATAAACCATATGCAGTCAGAGATTTAAAAAATATAATTCCATTGAGAAGAGGCAGTAACACATGACAAAAAGAGATGTTTATTATCTTTCCTATGCTGGTTTCATAGGTGAAATTTAGAACAGGGTTGAAAACCAACGTTTTAAATGAAAACCTTAGTGGGTAATCTGTTGTGTGCAATATGCCAAATAAGTGTAAGTCTTGAAGGTTCAATCCAAGGCCTGTTAAAAAAAATTCATCCATTGAAAGTTAAATTCAGTTCTAATGAAATTTTGACTGTGGAATTTTTTTGAGTCTAGAATGCCATTGGAGGCCGGATCCCAGACAAGAAAGTCATCATAACTAGAATAAGAGTTGTTATCAATGATATGAGAAATGTTATCAGGTAGATCATTCCTGTGAGAATGTAAAATATCTTTAATAGTATAGTTAGTATTCTTAGGAGGAGAATTTGGAGGTAACATGGAAATTAAAGGAGTACCAGTCCAATTATCAAGCCAAAAATTCATGTTTGAGGTAGCTATAACCATCCATATATAATTTTCCATAATTTTAAAGAAATTATCCCTAATGGAGGGCCAGATCGATGAAGTAATATAATTTATGTTCCCTTTCAAAAGATTACTTAGAAATCTGTATTTCAGGAATTCAATAACATTAGATTTGTTATTAATTAATCTCCAAGAAATTCTAGCCTGGAGAGTATCATTAAAGGGATTTATGTTTTTAATGATAATACCACCATTATCATAGGTTTACAGTAGTTCTTCCAAGGGATGGTGACAAGATTCCATTCTAGGATACATCCCGTCCAGTTTATGTTTTTACTATAGGTGACAATTTTTTTAAAGGTACAAACATGCCATATATATATCGTAAGAGAATAGACCATTTTCAAGAAAATGGTCAATTTAATCATTACCCTCATCATTAGGGGGAAAAGGGAGTACCCAAGTGTACTCCAATTAAATCCCTTCCAGTTCTCAAATTTATTCATGGGATTTTCCAACCTAATTAACATAGGCATATGAGAGTGAAAATGTTGGAGGGCCACAGCCATGGGAATAATCTCGAGCCCCTGGAAATTCCCTAACACTATCTTTATTGGGTAAGATTCTTGGAAGTATTAGTGGAGGGTGTATCACCCTTCCCCTTACAATTCCTACCATTTAACTTGGAATTACCTGTGGGCTGCTTTGCTAGCCCTGGGGAAAGATATCTCTCTTCCAGCTTCTTCTTGTCTTCTAGACGATCTGAGTGATCAGAACCAACACTATGATGAATATCCCAATCCTAAGATTCGTCCACCATATCACTCTAAAAGGCACCTTTCAGTGGGATAAATTTTTTCAACGTGCAGATGGGTTCCTCTAGAGGATCACCCTTCTTC
Organism: Viscum album; assembly: GCA_963277665.1. Classification (NCBI taxonomy): domain Eukaryota; kingdom Viridiplantae; phylum Streptophyta; class Magnoliopsida; order Santalales; family Viscaceae; genus Viscum; species Viscum album. The sequence goes on along the minus strand of CAUJRU010000063.1, from coordinate 1,705,426 downwards.
CTCACACCCTTTCTTGATGAAATCAGCATGAAGCCATCATAATCCCTCCCCTCGAGATTCCAAAACATATCAACTGTATCCATTACCAAATCTAGAGTGGCTAGGAAAACTGACAATGAGCAATATGGTGATCCCTGTTGGTAAACAGGTGAAGCAGCTAGAGCGCCTTGGGCATCAACTATATGAGGACTGCACTCAATGAGGCATGTAGGAGCTATGGTCTGTGCAGGAGTGGCCACCAAGGACTTATCTATGACCAAATGCAACAATCAATTTATTTCATCTAGTGAAGAAGTGTGGGCCATTTCTTGGGACTACATGGGTTGATTAATGGTACCACCAGGAGGAGTTGCCATAGGATCTGAGGAACCAGGTGGTATAGGAGCTATTGGGGCCGCATTGCAACCTTCTGCCGCCCCTATAGGACCTTTTTCTGGACTCAATAGAGTAAAATTCCTAAAATCCTCAGGGTAACTTCCCCAATATCTAGTCACCATCCCATTAGATGTAGAGGGTTATTTATGTAGAGGATTCCTAGTGGGTCTAGAGGTGTCCTTACGCACCTCCTAGTTCTTCCTGCAGCAATTATAGTCATGCCCCTACAGGTTGCAGATAGTGCAAGGCTTTGATATCATACATTCAAATAAGGAGTGTCCAAGGATATTTCATGTAGGTAAGTAATTGTGTTTCTGATCATATTGAATTTCAAGATTGATACTGTCCTCAAGAGTGTTGAAAACAACCTCCTCAACAAGGGTGCTTGCTATATCAACTTCAAAAATCACCCTTGTATAGTGCCCATAACTTGGATTATTCATCTCCCTATCAATTCTAATAGGTAATATAACTGGGGAAGCAATGTCATAAAGGATTATGGGGTGCCTGTAGAACCAGTTTAGCTTACAGATTCTGATCCAAACTTGCTCAAAGTTATTCTTCACACTGAAGGGGTAGAAATTTTGGTCCCAATCCTAGATTTGAGGAAGACTTGGCTGGAGATTAAGGGTACTAAATCACCATGCTCTACATTTCCAATAATTCAATGGAAAGATGATGTGATAAAAGTCACTCCCCACATATGTCATATTACATTCAGAGAACCCCCAAATATCATCAATACGCTTGGAAAGATTAGTAGTTTTCAAAATCGACTCCCCTTTCAGGAAAGTCACCCTTGGGATGATGGAAAAGCGGCATAAAATAGTGCACTCATCAATAAATTCCCAATTTGATGTGGCATATGCCGCACGAACTTTCCAAATCACACAAACAAAAGAAGGAGAACCAAAGTCCATGAAGGTAAAGGATGTAGCCGATTTCACCACCTCTACAAAGTTCTTAAAACCTGGTCCCTTCTGAGCCTCCACCTGGGAATCTGGCCCTTCTTGTGAGCTTTGCAGAGCTATAATAGCTCCTTATGCCCGACCAGGTCTGGTGGAACTACTGCCGAAACTCCCTTTTTCCATCTGAAGGTCCCGCAATTTGAGATCACACGGGAACCCCCAGGTCACCTGGCTCCATTCTTTGTTCCATCTCAGCTTTCTTAGAATTTATATGGGTTTAGTGGTTTTAAGTGGTTTTCATATTATAATAGATTTATGGGTTTTAAGGTTTTTTACTATTGTAGGTTTTTAGGGAATTTTTGGGCTTTTTATATTTTCATGTATTTTGTGGGTTTCTAGGTATTTGAGGGATTTTAGGTTTTTAAATGGGTTTTTTGGTCTTTAAGGGTTTTTTAATTTATATGGATTTTAATGGTATTTAGAGTTTTTTTAAAAAAGGGGATGAAATGGTTTTTATATTTTTTAGTGATTTTTTGGTTTTTATGGTGTTTTAGGTTTTTATGGTTTTCTATGAATTTTAAGGTTTTTAGGGGTTTTTATAGTTTTTGGGGTTTTATAGGATTTTTTATATTGTTTGGTGTTTTTTATATTCAAGGGTATTTTTGTGTTTTTAGGTTTTTAGGGTTTTATATGGTTTTTAAGGGTTTAAGGGTTTTTATTTTTTGGAAATTTTTAGGGGTTTATAGTATTTTTATGATTTTTAGGGATTTTATGTTTTTAATAGGTTTTAAGTGTTTTTATGATTTTTATGTTTTAATAGGTTTTTCTGGGTATTTAGGGTTTTTGTTTTTTATAGATTTTAATATTTTTTGGGGATTTTTATGGGGTTTTAGGGGGTTTTTAGGGATTTAAGGGGTTTTAAGGTTTTTTTTTATGTTTTTAGGGTTTTTTATAGTTTTTTTAAACTTTAAGGCTTTGATGTTTTTTATATTTTTTATCATTTTTATGGGTTTAGTTGGTTTTTTGAGTTTTCATTGGTGTTTTTTATGGTTTTTTAGGTTTTTTATGGTTTATAGTGTTTTTTAATTTTTTTGGATTTTTTAATGGATTTTTTAGATCTTTTAGGATTTTTATGGGTTTCTAGACTTTAAAGGATTTTGAGGGTTTTTAGGGTTTATTTGGATTTCTGGGGTTTTTATAGTTTTTGTTTAATTAGGGGGTTTTAGTATTTTAGGATTTATGGATTTCTTAAGTATTTTCAGGTTTTTTAGGGATTTTAGGCATTTTTTGGTTTTGGGGTTTTTATTTTTTTAGTTTTTTTTGGGATTTTTAGAGGTTTTAGGGGTTTGTAGGATTTTTAGATTTTTTTGAGTTTTTTTGGGTTTTTAATTCTATCTATTGTTTTTTAACATTTTTAGGGTTTAAAAGGATTTTAGAGTTTATATGGGTTCTGGTATTTTATTGGTTTTAATGGGTTTGCTATGGGTTTTAGGGGTTTTAGGTCCTTTAGGGTTTTTAGAGTTTTATGGTTTTTAGGTTTTTAAGGGGTCTATGTTATTTTGGATTTTAAGGTTTTCTTTTGAGTTATTAGAGTTTTAGGGTTTTTTATGCATTTAGTGATATTTAGGTTTTTTTAGTATTTTTATGGTTTTAGGGTTTTTACAGGTTTTAAGCTTTTAAGGATTTTATGGTTATTAGGGTATTAATGGGTTTTAGTGATTTTAGGTTTTTTAGTGATTCTAAATGTTTTTTATATTTTAGGTCTTCTTCATTCCTTTTATGATTATTTTTGATTTTTATGGGCATAGGGATTTTGAGGGTTCTTAGGTTTCTTTATTTTATTATGGATTTTATGATTTTTGGGATTTTTAGGGTTTTTTTATTTCTTTTGAGTTTTATGGTTTTTTGGGTTTTTAACAATTTTAGGCATTTAAATGGTTTTTAGATCCTTTAGTGGTTTTTTCGATCTTCTATGTGTTTTATCGTTTTTAAGGATTTTAGGGGTTTTTATAGTTTTTATGGGTGTATGTGTTTTTTAGGGTTTTTTGTATTTTAGCATTTATTATTTTTCTACTGTTTTTAATTATTTTTAGTTTTTAAGGTTTTCATAGGGTTTTTATGTTTTTTAGGTTTTTTTACATTTTTATAGTTTTTAGTGATTATTTAGTATTTATATGTGTTTTTATAATTTTAGGGATTTTTATGGGTTTTAGGGTTTTCAAGGTTTTAGGGGTTTTTAGGGGTTTTATTGATTTTTATGTTTTTTTAGTGTTTTTTGGTTTTTTGGGGTTTTAAGATTATTTATATTTTTTAGGTCTTCTTAGGGGTTTTTACTGTTTTATGGGTTTTATGTTTTTAGGGTTTTTTAGTGATTATTTAGGAGTTTTAGTAGTTTTAATGGTTTTTATGGATTTTCGGCTGAAAATTCAGTTTTTATTGGATTTTGAAAAGCTGCATTAAGGGTGAGCGAGAACCAGAAACTAAATTAGTTGCAACCCCGTTAAACAGTTCAGAATCCCAAAACCATCCATAAAACCTGATGATATCAAGAAATGAAAATCCCACATCATCATCATGATAACCAATGTTTTCACATCTTTCATCATTATCATGAGTACCACGATTGACATAGCCTTCCATTACCACGTCTTCATCCCCATCTGACCACTACAAAGACACTGGAAACCATCAAGGACCGCCGATGTTGCCGTAATCACGTCATGGAATCATACCCCCATCCAGCCAGTAATAACCATGTCACAAAAGAAAAAATCAAGGAATAATGCCTCATGGAAAGGAACAATCCATCAACACACCACCATTGGGAACCAAACAAACAAACCATCACTGAAAACATGAGAAAGAAAATTGAAAAACACAAACCAACATTGAAGTGCCAGTGTAGAATGATGGTGGCCACCGAACCATACCTTCCAGAACAGGGTTGTGTCCACCACTCCATCTCCGACTAGGAGAGGAGAATGAGGAAATTTGGTCAGAGAAGTTGTTGAGGAATTTTTAGGGTTTTATGGTTTTTATGGTTTTAGGTAATTTATATGTTTTTATTGTTTTTACATTGTTTAACTATTTTATGATTTTAATGTTTTTTAGATATTTTATGGTTTTTAGTGGTTTTTATGATTTTATGTATTTTTAGGGATTATTTTGGATTTTAAAGGTTTGTTTAGTTTTTAATGATATTTTGTGATTTTATGAATTTCTAGTGTTTTTATGGTATTTTTTGAAATTTTTGATTTTTTTTATTTTTGAGCGTTTTAAGGGTTTTTATATTTTTTTTATCATTTTTAGGGGTTTAAAGTATTTTTAAAGGGTTTTAGGGATTTTTATGGTTTTATGGGGTTTTAGGGTATTTTTTGGTTTTTTTCATTTTTAGGGTTTTAGGGTTTTTTGTGTCATTGTGTTTTTTAATTTTTTTTCTTATGGTTGCTCATGGTCCTTATGGTGTTTTACATTTTTATGGATTTTAATTGATTTTTTAGTAATTTTATAGTTTTTTTGGATTTTAATGGATTTTGAGGGTATTAAGGGTTTTGCGGGGGTTTAGGGGTTATTTTTCATTTTTAGGTCTTTTAAGGGTTTTAAGTGTTTTTAGTTTTAATGGTTTTTAGGGGTTTTCGTGGTTTTTAGGGTTTTTAGGTTTTAGGGTTACTTTAGTATTTTTATAATATTTTAGGATTTTCATGTTTGTAAGGTATTTTTATGGTTTTGGGGGTTTACTTTGTTTTTATGATTTTATGGATTTTTTTGTGTTTGCTAGGGGTTTTTAATGTTTTTGGTGTTTTTAACTTTTTTTTTGGTTTTTAGGATTTTTAGAGTTTCTAGTGGTGTTTTGGGGTTTTTAGGGGTTTTAGGGTTTTTAGTTTTTTAGGGGTTCATAGGGGTTTGAGAGATTTTGTGGGTATTTTCATGGTATTTTAGGGTATTTATCCAATTTTTTAGGGGTTTTATGTGTTTTTATGTGTTTTTATGGTTTTTGATTTTTTTTGGGATTTTCATGGTTTTAGGGTTTTTTACATTTTCAGGATTTTTTTGGTTTTAGTATTTTTATGGGTTTTAGGATTTTTAATTTTTCTGAGGGTTTTAAAGGTTTTTAGTTTTTTAAGTTTTAATCCTTTTTATATTTTTACGATTTTTAATTTTTATTATGTTTTTATGGTTTTCTTAGTGTGTTTCAGGTTTTTAGGGGTTTTTGTGTTTTTTATAATTTTTGGGATTTTGTTTTTTGTATTTTTATGGTTTTTAGGTATTTTGAGGAGGGGGGGTTTAAGGTTATTTTTTGTTTTTGGGGGTTTTGGGGGTTTTTTGTGTATTTTAGGGGTTTTATGGTTTTTAGTGTTTTTTACAATTTTTTTGGGTTTTAAGGGTATTTAGAGTTTTTAGTGAATTTGTAGGGTTTTTATTGGTTATAGGGTTTTTTTAGTTTTTAGGGGTTTTAGTAAATTTTTAGGGTTTTTAGAGATTTTTAGGTTTTTAGGGGTTTTAGGTATTTTATGTTTTTAATGTTCTGTTAGGCCGATTTTAGGGGTTTTTATTCTTTTTTATGTTTTTTTGTTTTTTATGGTTTTTTAGAAATGTTATTGGTTTTTAGGCAAAGTAGGTCCGGGGCTAGGCGTGTCCCAGTCCCACAAAATTTTTTAGGGATTTAATTTCTTCTTATGGTATTATTGGTTTTTAGTGATTTTAGGGATTTTCTTATGATTTTTATTATTTTAAGGGTTTTAGGGGTTTTTAGGATTTTTATGGTATTTAGTGTTTTATGGATTTTTTATTTTTTACGGTTTTTGAGTATTTAGGGTTTTTTGGTTGTTTATAGATTTTTGATAATTATAGGTGTTTAAAGGTTCTGTATATATATTTACTGGTTTTTAGGTGTTTTATGGGTTTTATGGTTTTTAGGGTTTTTATGGTATTTAGTGGTTTAAGGGTGTTTCAGGGATCTTTAATTTTTTTATGTTTTATGTGTTTTACGTGTTTTATAATTTCAAGGATTTATTAGGGATTTTCTAGTTTTTTTAGTGATTTTATATTTTTTTTAAGATTTTTATTATTTTATTAGGATTTCTATTTTTTAGGGTTTTTATGGTTTTTGAGGGTTTGGAGTTTTTAGGGTTTTTATCATATTTTGGTCTTTTAGGGGTTTTAAGTGCATTTATGTTTTTAAAATTTTCATAGAGTTTTTTACAGTTTTAATGGTATTTAACACCTTTATGGTTTTTTAGAATTTTTTTTATGAATTTTATGGTTTTTAGGTTTTTATGGATTTTGAGGGTTTTTAGGGTTTTTATGTTTTTTTGGGTTTTTTTAGTTTTTTACTATTTTAAGGGTTTAGTTTATTTTAATGTTTTTAGGGGATTAAAGGATATTTAGAGTTTTTAATGGTTCAATAGTGTTTTAGGGGTTTAATGGTGTTTAATTTGGGGGGGGGGGGGTTATGGATTTTAGGGATTTTAGGGTTTTTTCTGGGTTTTTAGTATTTTAGGGTTCTTTATGGGGTTTTAGGGTTTTTTGAGATTTTAGGGTTTTTAGGGGTTTAGAGTTTTTAATGTTTTTTAGGATTTTATGGGTGTTAAGTGGTTTTAGGTTTTTTAGGTTTTCTTGCTATTTTAAACAGTTTATAAGGGTATTTAATTTTTTAGGAATTTTTAGGATTTTTCATTGGATTTTTGTTACTTTTTTTCATATGTTGAGGATTTTTAGGGATTTTTAGGGGTTCTATGGATTTTAGGGTCTTTAGGGTATTTGGGTTTTTGTTACTTTCATGGATTTAATTGTTTCTTTGAATTTTTAATACTTTTGGGGTTTAATGTATTTTTAGCGTATTTAGTTAGTTTTTTTTAATATTTATGGTAATTTAGGTGTTTTTATTATTTTTTAGGATTTTATTGTTATTAGGGGTTTTAGGGTCCTTTTATAATTTTTATCATTTTTATGGTTTTAAAGTATTTTTATGGTTTTTTATACTTTCTTAGGGGTTTTCAAGGTTTTAGGGGCATTCACATTTTTAGGGGTTTTATGTTATTTTTAATATATTTAATGTTTTTATAGGGTTTTTAGGGTTTTTGACGGATTAGAGGATTTTTATGTTTTTATGGGTTTTTAGAGTTTTTTAGATTTTAGGGGTTTGAAGTGTTTTTTGGTTTTTAATGTTTTCTTAGTGTCTTTAGGGATTTAGAGGTTTTTATATTTTTCTGGTTTTTAGGGTTTTCTTAGGGGTTTTATGGTTTTAGGATTTTATAGTTGTTATTTCAGTTTTTAGGGATTCTATGGTTATTAGGATTTTAAGGATTTTTGGGATTTTTTTACTTTTAGAGGGGTTTAAAATTTTTTATATTTTTCTATTGTTTTATGGGTTTAATGGTTATTTCGATTATTTTTGGTTTCTTATGGGTTTTATGGATTTTTAGGGGTTTATGATATTTAAAGGGTTTTTATGGTTTTAAGGGGGGTTTTGGGTTTTTAATGATTTTTAGCATTTTCGGATTTTAGTGGTTTTAAGTGTTTTTAGGTTTTTAAGGTTTTATTTGGGTTTCATTTGGGATTTCATGGTATTTTACAATTTTTTTGGATTTTAGGGTTATGGGTATTTCTTTGGGTTTTTAGGGTTTTTAGGGATTCTGAGGGTTTTAAGGTTTTTTAGGTGTTTTATGAGTTTTTTGGGTTCTTAGGGAATTTTGAGTATATCTGGTTTTGATGTTTTTTAAGAGTTTTAATCATTTTAAGGCATTTAAAAGGTTTTTATAGTTTTTAGTGGTTTTAGGGATTTCACATATTTTATGGGTTTTTATGTTTTTTCAGGGGGTTTTATGGTTCATAGGGGGTTTAAGGTTTTTAGGGTCATTTTAGTGATTTTTTATAGTTTTCCTTGGTTTTTAGGTTTTTATGGGTCTTAAGTGTTTTTAAGTTTTTAAGGTTTTCTTAGGGGTTTTCAAGGTTTTATGGTTTTTGCTTTTTGAGTATTTTTAGGGTTATATATATTTCTATGTTTTTTAGGGTTTTATAGATTTTGAAGTTTTTAGGGGTTTTAGGGAATTTTTGGGTTTTTTATATATTTTATAATTTTTACGTTTTTTGGGGTTATGTGTTTTTATAGTTTTAAGGGTTTCTTTGGGTTTTTTTGGGTGTTTACATTTTATGTTATTTTTAATGTTTTCATTTTTTTTATGCTTTTAGTGTTTTTATTGATTTTGATGGTTTTTAGGTGTTTTTCTGGTTTTTACGTGTTTTTTAATTTTCTTTGGGTTTTTAGGATTTTTTTGAGTTTTTAAAGAGTTTTAGGATTTTTTCATTTTTTAGGGTTTATAATTTTTATAAGACATTTTTATGAATTTTAGGGTCTTATTGGGTATTTAGAGTTTTATGTGGTGTTTATTATTTTTATGGGTTTTATGGTTTTTAAGTTTTGAAGTAATTTTTATTTTTTTTATGATTTTTAGTGTTTTTTCGGGGATTTAGGGATTTTTTCATTTTTTGGGTTTTTTGGGTTTTATTTCTTTTTAGGTTTTCAAGGGCTTCTTAGATTTTTTCCATGTTTTTAAAGTTATTTACATTTATATGGTTTTTAGGTATTTTTTAATATTTTTATGGTTTTGGTGGGTTATTAGAGATTTTGATGGTTTTTAGGGGTTTTTAGTGTTTTTAGGTTTTTTTGGGTTGTTGGGGCCTTTTCATTTTTTGAGGTTCTATGGTTTTTAAGAGATTTTTTAAATATTTAGGGTTTTAAATGGTTTTTAAGGTTTTTTCTGGGTTTTATTTTTGTAATGGATTTTTATTATTTTTAAATATTTTGGGGTTTTTATGGTTTTTAGGGTTCTTTAGTGTTTTTAGTGTCTTTTAGGGTTTTTTAGCATTTTTTAGGTGCTTTAAGTGTTTTTAGATTTTATGTGTTTCTTATGGATTTATTTTTTAGGTTTCTTTACTCTTTTAGCGATTTTTAAGGTTTGTTTATGATTTTTATAGGTTTTGAGGGTTTATAGGGATTTTCTGGGGTTTTACGTTTTTTTATTAATTATGTTTTTAGGTTTCATAGGGTTTTTTAGTGTTTTATGTGTTTTTATGTTTTTATAATGGGTTTTTAGGGTCTATAGGGTTTTTACATATTTTGGGATATTTAGGGATTTTTTGGATTTTTTTGGGTTTTTTTTAGTTTTTAGGGATTTAATTGTTTTTTGGGCTTTTAGGGTTCTCGTGTTTTTGGGGTTTTTATATGTTTTTTCGAGTTATTTAGGGGATATAAGGTTTTTTAGATTCTTTTAACATTTTTAGGGGTTTAAAGTTTTTTTATGTTTCTAGTTGGGTTCTATGGTTTTATGGGTTTTTTAGGGATTTTAAAATCATTCAGGGGTTTTGCGATTTTTTTTGGGTTTTTAGGGGTTTTAAGGTCTCTTAATGTTTTTAAAATTTTAAGCATTTTTAGGGTTTTATGGGTTTAATGTGTTTTTAGGTTTCCAATATTTTCCTTTGGGTTTTCATGGTTTTTAGGGTATTTTATGTTTTAGGGATTTTTAGGGATTTTTGTAGTATTTTTATAGTATTCAGGGTTTTTAGAGAATTTGAAGATTTTAGTGTTTTAGGGGCTTAAACATTTTGGGGATTTTTATGTATTTTTATGGATTTTTAATATCATTTTGGGTTTTTTGGGATTTTGAGTGGTATTAATTGATTTTGAGGATTATAGGATTTTATGATTTTCTTGGATTTTTACGATTTCATTATTTTGTAGGACTTTTAAGGTTTTTAAGTCTTCGATGTATTTACATGTTTAAATGATGTTTAATGTTTTTAGTGTTTTTGGGATTTTGTTGGTGTTAGGATTTTTAAAATTTTAGGGTTTTTTATGTTCTTTTAGTGTTATTTTAGGATTTCTAATGACTACTATGGATTTTAACATATTTTTGGTTTTTAGAGGGTTGAAGTGTTTTTAGATTCATTAGGTTGTATAATTTAATTTTCAGGGTTTTTGGGTTTTTAATTTTTTAGGGATATATAAGGATTTTTAATATTTTTATGGATTTTTAAGTTTCTTTGGATTTTGAGGGGTTTTATTGTTTTTATGGTGTTTTATTTTTTATGGTTTTAGTGGATTTTTTATTTTTTATAGATTTTAATTTTTTTATATTTTTTAGTGTTTTTATCGGTTAAATGGTTTTTTAGATTTTTTTGGGTTTTTAGGGTTTTTGTGTGGTTTTGGGGTTTTCGGTTTTTAGGGATCTTTATGGGTTTTCATGTTTTTATGGATTCTAAGATATTTTTATAGTTTTTATGGTTTTAGTGTTTTTAAAAATTTTAGGGGTTTTAAGTGTCTTCATATTTTTATGATTTTCATATATTTATTAATATTTTATGGGTTTTTCCATTTTTTTGTTTTATTGGGGATTTTTATGATTTTTATGGTTTTTAGTGTTTATATGGATTTTTTGGGTTTTATGGTTTTTAGGATTTTAGGGTTTTTAAGGGTTATTAGGGTTTTATTATTTTTTATGTTTTTATAGGTTTTAAGTGTTTTTAGGTTTTAATGGTTTTCTTAGGTGTTTTATGGGTTTTTAGGGGTTTTTACATGTTTAGGTTTTTGCTATGTTTTTTATGGGTTTTTAGCATTTTTAAGGATTTAGAGTGGTTTAATATTTTTAATTTTTTTTTGGAGTTTTTACGGTTTTTTTGGGTTTTTTGTGTTTTTTTGTTTTTTAGTGGTTTTAAGGGTTTTAATAATATTTATTATTCTTAGGGGGTTGGCAAGGATTTTAGATTTTCCTTGGTTTATATGTACTTTATGGGTTTTAGTGTTTAAAGGTTTTTTGTGATTTTTATGGTTTTATGGTGTTTTTTGGGTTTTCACTTCCCTTTATTGTTTTTAGCAGTTTTAAGTGTTTTTTGGTTTTTATTGTTTTCTAAGGGGTTTTCAATGTTTTTAAGAATTTAGGGATTTGTATGGATTTTTAGGGTTTTATGGGTTTTCAGTGTTTTTTGAAAATTGAGAGGGTTTATATTTGTTAGGGTTTTTTTTCTTTTTATGGTTTTTAAAAAAAATTAGGGGTTATAATATTTTCTATAGTTTTTTAATATTTTTATGGGTTTACTGGGATTTTAGAGTTTTTAGTCAGTTTTTATGGTTTTATGTGTTTTAGGGTTTTTTAGGTATTTATGCATTTTATGTTTTTTAAGGTTTTTTTGGATTTTTGGGTATTTAAGGGTTTTTATTAATTTTGAGGTGTTTTTTGTTTTTTTGGTTTTGTATTTTTAGGATTTTTTTCATTTTTAGGTTTTTGTGAGTATTAAGTGTATTTTGATTTAAAAGCTTTCATTTGGGGTGACCTTGATTTTTATGATTTTAGCTATTTTTAGTATTTTTAAGAAAATTTATTGGTTTTAGGGTTTTAAGGGTTTTAAGGGATTTTGATGGATTTTATGGTTTTATTACGGTTTTTTGGGTTTTTTGGGTTTTTTAGGTTTTAGTGTTTTTTTGGAGATTTTGGGGGGTTTAATGGTTTTTTGGTTTTTTTAATGTGTTAGGGGTTCGAAGGGTTTTTAGTGTTTTTAGTGGTTTTAGGGGATTAATGGGGTTTTTTGGGTTTCGTTATATTTTAGGGGGGTTTATAATTTTTAGGGGGTTTAGGGTGTTTAGAGAATTTTTGGGATTTTATGGTTTTTAGCATTTTTAGGTATTTTGGGGGTTTAACATTTTTTTATAATTTTTAGGTTTTATTAGAGGTTTTTAGGTTATTGTAGGGTTTTTCAAATTTTAGTCTTTTAAATGGGTTTTTAGGTTTTTTTTCGTCTTTAGGGTTTCTAGGGATTTTGATGGTTTTTAGGGGTTATAGGGTTTTTAGGGGTTTTAGTGGTTCTTAGTTTTTAGGGGTGTTAAATATTTTTTGGGTGTTTATGGTTTTATATGGATTTTAAAGGACATGGGGTTTTTTATGTTTTATGGTATTTTAGGTATTTTTTATGATTTTTTGATTTTTTGGGACTTTGTAGAATTTGAGGGTTATGTGGTTTTTAGTGGTTTCAGTGTTTTTTATAGATTTTTTGTTTTATAGGGTTTTCAGAGTTTTTTTATAGTTGTTATAGTATTTAATATTTTATGGGTTTAAAGGGGTCTTAGATTTTTTATTATTTTATGGTTTTTAAGAATTTCTATGGTTTTTATTTTTTTAGAGATTTTGGGGATCTTTAAGGTCTTCTTCTCTATTTTTAGGGTTTTTGGATTTTTTTTCGGTTTTTGGGTTTTGGGATTTTATGTGTTTTAGTTTTTAAATATTTTCTTATGGGTTTTAGGGAATTAATGGTTTTTTACATTTTTAGGGATTTTTAAATATTTTTATGGTTTTTAGGTAATTTATGGGTTTCAATGGTTTTTTAGGGTTTTAGGGTTTTTGTGATTTTTTTAGTTTTTAGTGTTTTAGTGGTTTTATGGTTTTTAGTGTTGTATAATTTTTTTAGGGTTATTTATGTTTTTAGGGGATTTATAGGTTTTATGGTATTTTTATGGATTTTAGGTTTGTTAGATTTTTTTTGGTTTTTATGGGTTTTATATTTTTTTTTGTTTTTTATGGTTTTCATTTCGGTTTTATGGGTTTTATGGAATTTTTCATTCTTATTGATTTTTAGTATTTTTATTGATTTTTATGGGTTTTTAGGGATTTTATGAATTTTGATGGTTTTAGTGTTTTTTGTGGTTTTTAATATTTTTAGGGGTTTCAAAGGATTCTTGTATTTTAAATTGTTTTATGTTTTTATAGGTTTATAAGTTTTTCTTCCAATTTTTTAGTGTTTTTTGGTTACTTTATGTTTTTTAAGATATTTAAGGTTTTTTTAGTAATTTGAAGGGATTTTAGGATTTTGAGATTTTGAGGGGTTTGGTGGTTTTAGTGTATTTAATTTTTTTTAGGTTTTTATGTGTTTAATTTTTATTAGTTTTTTAACGTTCTGTTATAGTTTTTTTATATATATTTAGGGATTTTTGGGAATTTTTTAGTATTTTTATGGTTTTTAGTGTTTTTAGGGATTTTGAGGTTTTTAGGTTTTTTTTGTTTTTTTGTTTATAAGTTTTTTTTTGAGTTTTTATGGTCGTTAATGTTTTTTAGTGTTTTTATAACTTTTAGGGTTTTAAAGGGTTTTTTGTGTTTTTATTGGTTTTTAGGGTTTTTATTGGTCTTTATAGTTGTTAATGTTGATTGGGGTTTTAAGGTTTTTAGGGGTTTTAGGGGCATTAGGATCATTTAATGGTTTTTTAGGGTTTTAGTGTTTTTTAGGATGTTAGGGGTTTTAATTTTTTACATTTTTTAGTTCTTATTATGTGTTTTTAGGATTTGTATGTTTTTATGTTTTTTATGTTTTTAGAGATTTTTATTCGTGTTTAGAACTTTAATGGGTTTTAGGATTTTTATGGATTTTGAGGTATTTTATGTTTTTTAGGGGCTTTAAGTGTTTTTAAATTTTTAAGGGTTTCTTAGTGGTTTTACTGAGTTTCATTTTTTTGGATATTTTTAAGGCCCTTTTAGTATTTTTAATGGTTTTTTTATTTTTAGGGATTTTGAGGGGTTTGGGGTTCTATTGTTTTTATGTTTTTTTGTGTTTTTTATTTCATTTTGATGGATTTTTGAGTTTTTAATCTGTTTATTGGATTATATATTTTTAGATTTTTTGTTGATTTTTTAAGGTTTTTTTAGTTTTATGAGTTTTTTTGTTTTTAGGTCTTTTAGTGTCTTTTAGGGTTAGTAATGTTTTTTTATGTTTTTTGGGGGTTAAATATGTTTTTAGGGTTTTATAGTTTTTTTGCGTTTTTACAGTTTTTTACATTTTTGGGGTTTTTTGTGATTTTTAATGATTTTTTTGGTTTTTAGGGTTTTATGGATTTATAGGGATTTTAGGGGTTTATTGGTTTTTTTAGGGTATTTTGAGTTTATTTAGTTTTTTTCATGTTTTCCTAGTTTTTTAACCTTTCTAGGGGATTATAAGTTTTATAAAGGTTTAATAGTTTTGATGGTATATATGGGTTTTTTTGTTTTTAATGGTTTTTAATAGTGTTATGGTTTTAAGGTTTTTAGGGTTTTAGGGACTTTTTAGATATTTTTAGGGATTTTGAGTGTTTAGGGTCCTTTGGGTTTTTCGATTTATTATATTTTTTTGTGATTTTTAGGATTTTTGGGAGTTTTAAATATTTTTATATTTTTAAGGAATTCTTAGGTATTTTTAGGTCTTTTGGGGTTTTTACATTTTTTAGGATTTTTTTGAATTTTTTTAGGATTTTTATGGATTTTTGGGTTTTTGGGATTTGGAAATGTTTTAGGGTTTTCTAGGGTTCATAGGGGTTTTTTTTAGATTTTAGGTATTTTAGGTTTTTTTATATTTTTTAAAATTTTTAGGCGTTTAGAGAATTTTAATAGTTTTTAGTTGTATTTAGGGATTTTATGGGTTTTTAGTTTTTTTAAGATTTTTAGGGGTTTTATGGTTTTCATGGGTTTTAGGGGTTTTAGTGACTTTTAGGGATTTTTATTGTTTTTAGCATTTTTAAGGGGGTAAGGTGATTAAATTATTTTAAGGCATTCAAAGGGAGGTTTCATTGTTTTTAGGGTTTTTTACGTTTTAAAGAATATTACAACTCTCTTAATAATTTTATAGTTTTTTGCGTTTTTAGAGATTTTGAGGGGTTCTAGGTTTTTTGGGCTCTGGTGTTTTTAGACATTTTATAATTTTTTAGGTTGTTTAGGGGTCTTAAGAGTTTTTAGGTTTATATGGTTTTGTTAGGGGCTTTTAGGTTTTTAGGGTTTTTTATATTTTTTTGGGATTTTTAGGGATTTTTTAGGAATTTTATGATTTAAGGGATTCTGATGGCTATTAGGGTTTTTAGCTTCTTAAGGTTTTTATATATTTTTTGGGTTTTAAGGGGTTATTTTTGAGTTTTTTTATGTTTTTATGGTTTTTAGTGTTTTTTAAAATATTTAGTCGTATAAAGGGTTTTTAGAGTTTTTAGTGGTTTGTTATTTTTTAGTGTTTTAGGGGTTTTTTGGTTTTTAAAGGAATTTACGGTTTTAGGGTCTCCTATGGGTTTTTTGGTTTTATCATTTTTTAAGTTATTCAGGGGTTTTATGTGGTTTTAGGTGTTCAATATTTTTTGTTTGGTTTTTAGGGTGTTTTTTATTTTTTATGTTTTTTATATTTTTTTTGTGACTTTTTTAGGATTTTATTAGTTATTAGAGTTTTTAGGGATTTTGAGGGTTTCTTGGGTTTTTAGGTTTTTATGGCGTTCATAGCATTTTTTTTATTTTTTGGGGGTTTTTATGTTTTTAGGGATTTTTAGGGATTTTTTAGGTTTTTATGGGACTTTTTTGTTTTTAGGGATATTAAGGGTATTTATGTCTCAAGGGTATTTAGGGTCATTATGGTTTTTTGGGTTTTATGTGTTTTTTTATTTTTTTTATTGATTTTATGTTTTTATATATTTTTTAATGTTTTTAGTGGGTTAAGGTGATATTAGAGTTTTTAGTGGGGTTTAGGGATTTTATGGTATTTTCAGGTGTTTATGGTTCTAAGGGTTTTATTAGTATTTTGTGGTTTTAGGGTTTTTTGGGTTTTTATCATTTTTTTGATTTTTTTTGGCGGGGGGGGGGGGGGTATGTGTTTTTATGTTTTCAAGGATTTATATGGGTTTTTAAGGTATTCTGTGTTTTTTGAATTTTTATGGATTTTTAGATCTCATAATATTTTTAGTGATATAGGGATTTTGAGGGGATTTAGTGTTATTTAAGGGTTTTATAATCTCTATGTTTTTTTTTGTTTTTATGGTTTTTTTTATTTTTAGGGGTTTGAGGTTTTTATAGTTTTTTACTTTTTTGGGTTTTAAAGGGTTTTTAGAGTTTTAAGTGGCTTGAGGGTATTTATAAGATTTATGATTTTAAAGGTTTTTCATGTGTTTTTTTTGGTTTTTAGGTGATTTAGATATTTTTGGGCATTTTTATTGTTTTTAGGGTTTTAGAGTTTCTTATATTTTCTGGTCTTTTAATTGTTTTTAGGATTTTTTGATTTTGATGAGGCTTTTCATGTTTTTTTAGATTTTTAACTTTTTTATTGATTTTTAGGCGTTTTTTGCATTTTATTGTTTTCAAGGTTTTTAGGGACATTTAGGGGTATTTGTTTTTTTTTTTTTTTTAAGGTTCTCATAGGGTTTTAGTGTTTTTAGGGGTTTTTACATTTTAGATATTTTCACAGATTTTTAATATTTTTATTGTTTTTAGGGGTTTACAGTTATTTTCTGGATTTGGTAGGTCTTTATGGTTTTTTGGGTTTTTTTTTTTGTTTTTTTTTGTTTTTTTTTGTTTTTTTAGTTTTTTGGGGGTTTTAAAAGTTTTTGAGTTTTTTAATGTTTTTATGGGTTAAAAGGCTTTTTATTTTTTAGTGTGTTTAGGATTTTTATGTGGTTTTTTAGATTTGTAATGTCTTTAGTGGTTTTTATTTTTATTTTTTAGTTTTTAGGATTTTTAAGGT
Source organism: Viscum album (assembly GCA_963277665.1). NCBI lineage: Eukaryota > Viridiplantae > Streptophyta > Magnoliopsida > Santalales > Viscaceae > Viscum > Viscum album. The sequence goes on along the minus strand of CAUJRU010000063.1, from coordinate 1,688,642 downwards.
TTTTTTGTTTTTTAGTTTTTTAATGGATTTTACATATTTATATTATTTAAGGTTTTCATAGTGTTTTAAGTGTTTTAACAGTTTTTTTATATTTTTAAGGTTTTTATAATTATATTAATATTTTTTTTTGTTTTTTGGATTTTTAGGAATTTTGAGGGGTTTTAGGTTTTTTATGGTTTTCATGGTTTTTTGGGGGTTTTATTGTTAGTTTAAATTTTAGGGTTTTCATGGTTTTTTAATTTTTTTTGACATTTTTAGTTGTTTAAAGTATTTTTAGAGTTTTATTTTTTAAGAGTTTTTTGGATTTTTGGGTTTTACTGTTTTTTTATTATTATGGGTTTTAGGTGTTTTATAGTTTTTATGGTATTTTAGGGTTATTAATGTTTTTTAGGTTTTTTAGGGGTTTTGAGTTTTTCTATTTTTTAACATTTTCTTTGGGGATTTTTGAGGTTTTTTTGATATTTTACATTTTTTTGGTTTTATGAATTTTTTTAGGATTTTAATGGTTTTGGTAGGTTTTAGGGACTTTTAGGGTTTTAGGAATGTTTAAGTGTTTTTAGGTTAATTATTGTTTTTAGTGTTTTTAGGTTTTTAGGGATTTTAAGTGTGTTTAGGATTATATGGTTTTCTTTGGGGTTTTTAGGGATTTTAGGGTTTTTACATTTTTATGTTTTTTATGGATTTTTTTGGATTTTCATGGTTTTTATTTTATGTAGGGTTGTTGGTAATTTTAAGGGGTTTTATCAGTTTTTTTTTGTTTTCTAGGTTTTTATTATTTATTATTTTTTTGGGTTTTATAGTTTTTAATAGTTTTTTTATCATTTTAGGGGTTTGAAGGGGATTTTGGGTTTCTATTGGTTTTTAAGATTATGGGTGGTTAATGTTTTTTGGGTTCTTTATGGTTTTAGGGATTTTATTCTGTTTGGGGGTTTTAGGCTATTTAGGGTCTTTTAGGGTATTTTCATGTTTTTGGCATGTTTAGGTTTTTCATGATTTTTAAGTCTTTTGAGGATTTTATGGGTTTTTAGGGTTTTTTAGTGGTTTTATGTTTTTAGGTATTTTTTGGTTTTTTTGTTTTTGAGGGATTTTGAGGGATTTTTATATTTTTTTTTCATTGTTTTTAGGTTTTTTATAATTTTTATGCCTTTTAGGTTTCTAGGGGTTTTAATTTTTTTAGGTTTTTACGGTTTTCTTGTAATTTTCCATTATTTTATATATTTTTACATTTATTCAATTTTTAAGATTTTAATCGGTGTTTATTATTTTTAGGGATTTTGAGGGGTTTTAATTTCTTTTGTGGGGGGGGGGGGGTTAAAAGTTTTATGGTTATTTTGGTTTTTATGGTTTTTTGAGTTTTTTACAGTTTTTTGTTTCTTATTGTTTTTAACATTTTTATCAGTTTAAAGGCTTTAAGAGTTTTTAGTTGTTTTAGGGTTTTTATGGTTTGTTAAGGGGTTTTATGGTCTTATTGGTGTTTAGAGATTTTACTGTATTTTTAGGGATTTTATGGTTTTTTATCATTTCTAGGGGTTTTAGGGGTTTAAGTGTATTTTGGTTTTTTGAGGGTTTTTAGGTTTTTTCAGATTTTATGGTTTTTTTACATTTTTAGTGAATTTTCAATATTTTTTGGGATTTTTTTCGATTTTTAGGGTTCTAGGGATTTTGATGGATTATGGATTTTTATGGTTTTTAGATTTTTTTTACTATTTTCGGATTTTTGTGGAATTTTATGGTTATTTTGATTTTGATGGATTTATGGATTTTTATAGTTTTTAAATGTTTTTAGGATTTTTATATTTTTTTGGATTTTTAGGTGTTTTTTTGGTTTTTATGGTTTTCTTAAGGTTTTTCTTGGTTTTTATGTTTTTTGTGTTTTTAGGGATTTTGAGGGGTTTTTATTATTCTAATGGTATTTATGTTTTTTTTGGGATTTTGATTGTTTTCAGGGTTTTTATGGTTTTAAAGGTTTTTGTGGTTTTAAGGGTTTTTTTTATTTTTTTCTGTTTTTATGGGTTTTTAGAGTTTATAACGTTTTTAAGGGTTTGATGGGTTTTTAGAGTTTTAGTGGGTTTTAAATTTTTATGGGGTTTTAGGTTTTATTAATGTTTTTATGGTTTTTATGTTTTTAGGGGTTTTTACTATTTTTTATAGTTTTAAGCATTTTAGGGGTTTTATTGGTTTTAAGTATTTTTGGTTTTTTATTGCTTTTTGGGGTTTTGGGATTTTTTAGTTTTAGGGTTTTATGGGTTTTTAGTATTTTTAATGTTTTAGTACATTAGAGGAATTTTTGTGTTTTTAGTAATTTTTAGGGGTTTTATGGGTTTTTACAGTTTTTAAGGTTTTTATGTGTATGTGGATTTCGGGTTTCTAGGGTTTATTAGGGTTTTAGGGGTTTTGAGGTTTTTTGGGATTTTATTATTTTTTAGGTTTTCATGGTTTTTTAGTGTTTAAAGGTTTTAAGAGGTTTTTATGCATTTTGTGATTATTATTTTTTTATTTTTGGATTTTTATGGTTTTAGTGATATTGAGTGTTTTTAGGGTTTTATTGGGTTTTGGGGTGTTTTTTGTTTTTTTTTTGGGTTTTTTGGGTTTTTTGAGTTTTTAGGGGATTTAAAGTTTTCAAGTGTTTTTAACATTTTAATTGGTTTAATGGTTTTTTATAATTTCTAGTGGGTTTTTAGGAATTTTATGGGTTTTAGGGGGTTTTATATTTTTAGGGTTTTTTCAAATTTTTTTGGTTTATTAGGGTTTTAAGTACTAATTATGGGTTTTTAGGGGTTTTTCATTTTTAGGTTTTTATGGTTTTTAATAGTTTTATAGTTTTTATGATTTTCTAAATATTTTGGAGGGTTTTTAATATTTTTAAGGATTTTTTGGGCAATTTTAGGATTCTTAGGGATTTTTAGGGGTTTTTGGGATTTTTAGGGGTTTTAGGAATATTATGTTTTTTTTGAGTTTTTAGCATTTTTATGATTTTTAGGGATTTTATGTGTTATCTGGATTTTAAAGATTTTTTTTTTGTTTTTATGGTTTTTATAGTTTCTTATGTTTTTAGTAATTTTTAGGTTTTTTATGGTTTATTATGTTTTTAGGGATTTTTAGTGTTTTTAGGTTTTGGGTTTTTATGGAATTTTTGGGTTTTTAGGGTTTTTTAGATTTTAGGGTTCTTATGTTTTTTTATATTTTTTAACATTTTTAATGGTTTAATGTGTTTCTACATTTTTTGGAAGTTTTATTGGGTTTTTATCTATTTTAAATTATTTTATGTTTTTTATGCGGTTTCTTGGTTTTTAGTTTTTAAATGTTTTCTTAGGGGGGTTCATGGTTTTTAGTGTTTTTTACATTTTTGGATATTTTTAGGGATTTTTAGGGATTTTAATAGTTTTTATGGGTTTCAAGGATTTTGATGGTTTTTAGGGTTCTTAGGAATATAGGATTTTTTTATGTCTTTAAGGGATTTAATGGATTTTTATGGTTTTCTTAGGGTTTTTCGTTGTTTTATCGGGTTTTATATTTTTAGTGATTTTAGGTATTTTTAGTATTTTTATTCATTTTTGGGCTTTTAGGGTTTTGAATGATTTTTTAGGTTTTAAGGTAATCATAGATTTTTTTGTTTTTTAGATTTTTTGTGGTTTTTATGGTATTAAAGGGTTTTTAGAGGGTTTAGTAATTTTTTTGGGTTTTATGGGATTTTAGGGGGGTTTTATTTTTTATGGGTTTATTATTTTCAGGGTTTTTATGGTTTTTAGGGTTCTTATCAGTTTTTTGTTTTTTATTGGTTTTATGTTTTTTTAAGTTTTTATAGATTTCTAAATATTTTTCATAGATTTTAGGATTTTTATGTTTTTAATGATTTTTAAGGATTCTGTAAGATTCTTATGGGTTGTTTGGGTTTTAGGGATTTGGAGGGATTTATAGTTTTTAGAGGTTTTTTGGGTTTCAAGGTTTATTTTGAGTTTTTTAGGGTTTTAAGGTTTTTTAGAAGGTTATAACATTTTTAGGGGTTAAAAATGTTTTAGTTTTTCTTTGTTAATTTTTTAGTTTTTATAGTGTTTTATGGTTTTGTTAGGTTTTTTATTTTTTTATAGTTTTTAGGGGTTTAGGTGTCTTTTATGTTTTTAGGGTTTTTATTGTTTTTAGGGGTTTTATGTGTTTTTAGGTTTTTAAGGTTTTATGATAATTTTTTTATGTTTTTTGGGTATTTTTTGTGTTTATGGAAATTTAGTGATTTTTTAAGATTTTTAATTATTTATTGGGTTTTTGGGGATTTGAGTGTCTTTAGGGTTTTTTAGGGATTTTGAGGTTTTAAGATTTTTTTGGAGATTGAGGGGTTCTGTGAGTTTTTTAGGGTTTTAATTGTATTTATATTTTCTTAATGGTTTTAATGTTTTAAAATTCTTTTAAAGTTTTTACTAGGTTTTTAGGGGTTTTATAGGTTCTTAGATTAATTACGGTTTTTAGTGATTTTAGGGTTTTTATAATTATTTGGTTTTTAAGATTTTATAAAAAAAATTAGGTTTTAAGGTGTTTTAAGTGGTTTTATCTTATTAGGGTTTCCATAGGGGTTTTTAGGGTATTTTTAATTATTAGGGATTTTTGCAGATTTTAAATAATTATATGGTTTGTTTGGGTTTTTTGGTATTTTTAGTCTTTTTATGGTTTTTATGGACTTCTGAATTTTTTAAATTTTTTTACGGTAGTTGTAGTTTTTTAGTGTTTTTAATGTTTATAGTTGTTTAGAGGGATTCTAGAGTTTTTAGAGTGTTTTAATGTTGTTTTTAGGGTGTTTAGTTTTTACGGGTTTTTATACTTTTTAGGGGTTTTTATTGTCTTTTATTGTTTTTACGGTTTGTAGTGTTTTTAGGTTTTCAGGGTTTTTAAGTGTTTTTAGATTTATATGGGTTTCTTGTGGTTTTTAGGGTTTTTACGGTTTTGTAAGTTTTTTTGATGATTTTTATTTTTTTAATGTTTTATGGTATTTTGATAGTTTTTATGGTTTTTAATGTTTTTTTGTATTTACCATTTTGTAGTTTTTTAGGTGTTTTATGTGATTTATGGTTTTTATAATTTTCATAGTGGTTCTAGGAGTTTTTAGTCTTTTTATGTTTTTAGGGATTTTTATGGTTTTTCATGATATTTATAGTCTTTAGGGGTTTGTTGGATTTTTAGATTTTTTGGGGTTTTTTAGTGTTTTTTGGGTTTTTAGTATTTTTACCATTTTTGGATTTTAGTGGTTTAAAGTGTTTTTATTTTTTTAAGTTTTTCTTATGATTTTTCTGGGTTTTAGAGTATTATTTTTCTAGGAAAATTTATGGATTTTTTACAATTTTTAATGTTTTTATCATTTTTATAGATTTTTTTTGGGTTTTATTGTTTTTAGTGTGTTTTAGTTTTTTAGGATTTTTATGGTTTTTAGAGCTTATTAACGTTTTTAGGGGTTTAAAAGGTGTTATGGGTTGTTATTGGGATTTATGGTTTTTTAGGTTTTTTTATTTTTTTAGGGGTTTTAATGTTCTTAGGGTTTTTAGGTGTTTAGGTTTTTAGGGTTTTTTTGGGTTTCTAACATTTTATTGTTTTTTAGGTATTTTAAGTGTTTTTAGTTTTTTAAGTTTATCAAAGGATTTTTAGGTGTTTAGGGTTTTTTATGTTTTTAGGGATTTTTTAGGATTTTTCATGTTTTGATTTGTTTAACAATTTTGACGGTTATTTGGGTTTTTTGTTTTTTAGGGTTTTGGGGGTTTTTTTATGATTTTTTTAATTTTGATGTTTTAAAAGGTTTTTATATTTGTTAAATTTTTAGGGGTTGAAAGTGTTTTTCAAATTTTTATTGGTTTTATAGTTTTATTGGTAATTTGTTGGATTTTATGTATTCGGTGTTCTACGTATTTTGGGAGGATTTAGGATTTTTCGGTTCTTTTTAAGGGTTTTATGGATTTTGTGATTTTAAGGTTTTTAGGGGTTTTAAGTGTTTTTAGGTTTTAAGGTTTTCATAAGGTTTCAGGGTTATAGGGATTTTAATGTTTTGGGGATTTTAGGGATTTTTTATGATTTTTATGGTAATTTAGGGTTCTTAAGGATTTTTAGTGGTTTTATTGTTTTTTTGGGTTTTAGCATTTTTACGTTTTTTATGGTTTTAGTTTTTTAATATTTTTATGGATTTCTTTGGGATTTTTTTGTTTTTTGTGTTTTTACATATATTGGGAATTCAAGGGATTTTAAAGTATTTTTATTATTTTTAGGTTTTCTAGGGATTTTGAGGGTGTTTAGATCATTTAGGGTTTTTAGGTTTTTTTGGGGGTTTTAGTTTTTTTAGGTATTTTTTAGATTTTAGAGGATTTTTAGTTTTTCGAGTTTTTAATATTTTTATTTTTTTTAATTTTTTTATGTTTTTAATGGGTTTTTAGAGTTTTTTTATTTTTTGTAGGGTTTTATGTTTTTTCAATGTTTTTAGTGGTGTTTATGGTTTTTAGGGGGTTCTAGGGTTTGTTAGGGTTTTGTAATTTTTGATTTTTAAGGGCATTACGTGTTTTTTGGTTCTTTGGTTTTCATAGGGTTTTTAGGTATTTTATTTTTTTTATGTCTTCTAGTAATTTTAGGCATTTTTTAAAAATTTATTGTTTTTAAGCTTTTTTAGGTATTTTGAGGGTTTTAACTGATTTGAATGGTTTTTTGTATTTCTTGGGGGTTTGGGGGTTTGGGGTTTTTAGGGGTTTTAGTGTTTTCTGATTTTTTTATTTGTTTTTATTTTTTAGGTTTTTGAGGTATTGTAGGTGTTTTTTAGGTTTTTAGGGTTTTCTACGTTTTAGTGATTTTAAGGGGTTTTTTTGGATTTTTAGGTTTTTTATGGATTTTAATGATTTTTATAGGTTTTAGGGGGTTTAGGAATATTTTTGGGTTTAGGTTATTTTAATTATTTTAGGGATTTTGTGGGGGTTTTTTTTCGTATTTTAGGGTTTTTAGAGTTTTTATGGGTTTTTGGGTTTCTAGAGCTTTTTAAAATTTTTAGGGGTTTATAGGGTTTGTAGAGTTTTAGTGGTTTATGTGTTTTATAGTTTTTAGGGTATTATGGTTTTTAGGGGTTTTATGGTCTGTAGGGGGCTTAAGGGTTTATTGTGGTCTTTAGGGTTTTTAGATGTTTTTTGGTTTTTTATGGGTTATAGGGTTTTTATATTTTTACGGTTTCCATTGGATTTTTTTTGAATTTTTAGTGTTTTAAATGTTTAGGGATTTATAGGATGTTATTATTATTTTTAAGTGTTTTTAGTGGCTTTAGGGATTTTTTGGGTTTTTTGTTCTTTTGGTTTTTTAGAGTTTTTATTGTGTATTGGTTTTTGGGGTTTTTTTGAGTATTTTATGGTATTGATTTTTTTTATAGGTTATTAATATTTTTATGGGATTAAGTGTGTTTTTTAGTCTTTATTGGGTATTTAATGTTTTTATTTTTATTTAGGGTATTAATTTATTTTTCTTGGTTTAATGGGGTTTTTTGGTTTTTAGTGTTATTTTTTTCAGATTTTAATTGTTTTTAGGTATTTATGGTTTTAGTGTTATTTATATTTTTAGTTTTTTAGGTATTTTTATGTTTTTAAAATATTTTTACAGTTTTTTTGGGATTTTTAGGGTTTTAGTGGTTTTAGTGTGTTTAGGGTTCTATATGTATTTTAGTGTTTTTATGTGTTTTTATTGATTTTAGGGGTTTTTTAGTTTTCTTTGGGTTTTTAGGATTTTTTGAGTTTTTTACGGTTATTACGATTTTTTCATTTTTTTAGGGTTTATAATTTTTATAAGAAATTTTTATGAATTTTAGGGTGTTATTGGGTTTTTAGAGTTTTAAGTGGTGTTTATTATTTTTAAGGGTTTTTATGGTTTTTATGGTTTGATGTAATTTTTATGGATTTTATTATTTTTAGGGGTTTGGGGTGTTTTAGGGATTTTTTCATTTTTAGGGTCTTTGGGGTTTTAAGTGTTTTTAGGTTTTCAAGGGATTCCTCGGTTTTTTCCATGTTTTTAAAGTTATTTACATTTTTAGGGATTTTTAGGATTTTTTAAATATTTTTATGGTTTTGTTGGGTTATTAGATATTTTGATGGTTTTTAGGGTTTTTAGCGTTTTTACTATTTTTTGGGTTGTTAGGGATTTTTGAGTTTTTTAATGTTATTTGGTTTTTAAGATCCTTTTTAAAAATTTAGGGTTCTAAATTGTTTTTAGAGGTTTTTCTTGGTTTTTTTTTGTTTTAATGGGTTTTTATAGTTTTTAATGTTTTGTGGTTTTTTGGTTTTTAAGGTTCATTAGTTTTTAGGGTCTTTTAGGGTTTTTTGCATTTTTAGTTTATTAGGGGTTTTAAGTGTTTTTATTTTTTATTTTTTTCTTATGGTTTTATTTTTTATGGTTCTTTAGGATTTTAGTTATTTTTAAGGCTTGTTTATGATTTTTATAGGTTTTTAGGGTTTTTAGGAATTTTGAGGGGTTTTACGTTTTTTCTAGTATTTAGGTTTTTTAGGTTTCATAGGGGTTTTTAGTGTTTTAATGTTTTTATAATGGGTTTTTATGGTCTTTAGGGTTTTTACATATTTTGAGTTATTTAGGTATTTTTTTTGTTTTTTGGGATTTTTGAATTTTTAGGGATTTAATTGTTTTTTGTGTTTTAAGGGTTTTCGGGTTTTTTTCTGTTTTTAAGTTTTTTTAGTATTTAGGGGATTTAAGTTTTTATAGATTCTTTCAAAAAATTTATGGGTTTAAGGTAGTTTTTATGTGTCTAATTGGGTTTTAGGGTTTTCATGGGTTTTTAGGGTTTTAAAATCATTCTGGAGTTTTATGGTTTTTTTGGGTTTTTAGGGGTTTTAGGGTCTCTTAGTGTTTTTAGTATTTTAAGAATTTTTAGGGTTTTATGGGTTTTAAGTGTTTTTAGGATTCAAATTTTTTCCTGTTGGTTTTCATAGTTTTAAGGGTATTTTACATTTTAGGGATTTTTAGGTATTTTTTAGTATTTTTATGGTTTTCAGGGTATTTATAGAATTTGAAGGTTTTAGTGTTTTTAGGGGTTTTTACATTTGGGCGAGTTTTATGTATTTTTATGGATTTTTAATAAAATTTAGGGTTTTTTGGGATTTTTAGTGGTATTAGGGGGTTTTGAGGATTATAGGATTTTATGATTTTCTTGGGTTTTTAAGATTTTATTATTTTGTAGGGCTTTTACGGTTTTTATGCCTTTTATGTATTTACTGGTTTAAATGATGTTTAATGTTTTCAGTGTTTTTTGGGATTTTATTGGTTTTAGGATTTTTAAATTTTTAGGTGTTTTTATGTTTTTTAGTGTTTCTTATAATTTTTAATGTCTATTTGGGATTTTAACATATTTTTGGTTTTTAGAGGGTTTAAGTTTTTTTAGATTTTTTAGGTGTTCTGATTTATTTTTCAGGGTTTATGGTTTTTAATTTTTTAGGGATATTTAAGTATTCTTAATTTTTTTATGGATTTTTATTTTTTTTATTTTGAGGGGTTTTATGTTTTTTAGGGTTTTATATTTTAGGAGGTTTTAGTGGTTTTTTGATTTTTCATAGATTTTATCATTTTCCGATTTTTTTTTTATGTTTTTTTGGGTTAAATGGTTTTTAGAGTTTTTTTTGGGTTTATAGGGTTTTTGTGTGGTTTTTGGTGTTTTAGGTTTTTCGGGGCCTTTATGGGTTTTCATTCTTTTAGGGATTATATTATCTTTTTATAGTTTTTAAGGTTTTAGTGTTTTTAGAATTTATAAGGCTTTTAAGTGTCCTCATGTTTTTATGATTTTCATAGGGCTTTCAAGTTTTTAGGGTTTTTTCATATTTTATGTATTTTTATGGATTTTTATAATTTTTACGGTTTTTAGTGTTTATATGGATTTTTGGGGTTTTATGGTTTTTAGGATTTTAGGTTTTTTAAGTTTTTTAGGGTTTTATTATTTTTTATGTTTTTATAGGCTTTAAGCATTTTTATGTTTTAATGATTTTCTTATGTATTTTATGTGTTTTAGGGGTTTTTACATGATTATGTTTTACTTGGATTTTTATGGTTTTTTAGCATTTTAAAGGATTTAGAGGGGTTTTATTTTTTTATTTTTTTAGGGTTTTTATGGTTTTTATGGTTTTTTGTGTTTTTCTTGGTTTCATCGTGGTTTTAAGGGTTTTTAGAATTTTTTATGTTCATATGGGGTTGATAATGATTTTAGATTTATTTAGTGGTTTTTATGGTTTTTATGGGTTTTTGGGTTTAACGGTTTTAAGTGATTTTTATGGTCTTATGGTGTTTTTAGGGTTTTTAATTCCCTTTAGTGTTTTTAGCAGTTTTTAGTGTTTTTTGTTATTTATGGTTTTCTTAGGTGTTTTCAATGTTTTTTAAGAATTTAGGGATTTTTATGGGTTTTATGGTTTTTATGGGTTTTTAGGACATTTCGAATTTTGAGGGGGTTTATATTTTTTAGGGTTTTTTTGTTTTTTTTGTTTTTTAAAATTTTTAGGGGTTATAGTATTTTTTACAGTTTTTAATTTTTTTTCTGGGATTAATGGGGTTTTAGAGTTTTTAGTCAGTTTTTATGGTTTTAAGTGTTTTAGGAAAAGAACGTTCGAGGCCAGGCTATTCCGAACCCCCCCCCCCCAATTTTATTAGAAAAAAGACACGAAGATTCTGCAGAAAAGGGAGGGGAGGGGTCAAAAGACCCACACCCAAAAACCCTTTACAGACACACGCTCAAGAACTGAAAAAAAAGAAAGATAAAAAGCACCCAAAAAAAGAATGACCGAGACATCTCTAATAGCAGCTCACATCCAATCAACAGCCAGCATTAACATAAGCGCAACACCTTCAACATCTCCCATTCCCGAAGCATTGAGAATCCAGAACCACCAGCATCCAACATCACAGAACCGCCAACTTCCAACACCATAGAACCGTTAGCATCAGAATCACAAGCCTCACCTTCACCAACATTCAGCAGCTCACCACCAAACAGCGACCAGCATCAAATCATACAGAAACCAGAAACCAGCACATTCACACCAAAACGAGATACCATCAACAACACATAACCATTAGCACCAAAAGCACACAACCACCAGCAACCAGAGTTCGCATCCAGACATCAACCATCCTCCTTCACAAAAACCAGTAGCCAGCACCTCCCTTCATCACTTCGGGGCAAAGAAACACCCCTTTCCAAGCACCAGCAGCAACAAACACCTTCAAAACAGTTAGCCTTCAGCATCTCACACCATCCAGCAACCACTAGTCCAGCCAAAAACATCATCCAGCACCAAAGTTTCAGGTAGTGAATATTTCCTTCAACGCCTCGTGATCAGGAATTAGAAAAATGCCTAATTCCCTCATCAGTACACACCAAAAGCCATAGCAGCATAAAAAAATGAAAAAACCAGAACTGCCTTAGCCATAAATTCAACTAGAGTATCTCCAACCAGAATAAGTTCCCCACTAGAGAACCAATCCACCAGCGAAGAGAACCATAACAGCAGATCAATCATGCACCCACAAAGCAGTAGTGCACTGAAACCACGAGCCACCGAGAAACTAGGAGAAGAGCAAAAACACAGAAACAAACCCGCTCCAAAGATGACATACCAAGATTGTCCGAAGAAGACGAAGAGCACCTACTGATGTGAGTCTGAGAGGCACCACTGAATCCCATCGCCACGAACCAGAACACCAAAATATGACCCATTCATCCCTGGATCTCTAGTGGTGCACATCGCCAGATCTAAATGATTCCACCCCAGATCTGCAAACACCACGACCAGATCCAGCGCCAAGAAAAGTGGATCTTTTCCACTCAACCATGGATCTGCAACAACGAACAAAGGGGAGACCAACTCCTATATTAACCTCAAAAGAACTGCAGCTTCACATGATGGAGGGTCCAGAGATTCCCCAAAAGACCATTCGCACACTGGGAAGTCTGAATCCAACCTCCTCCTCTATGGATCTCCCAGTGGAAAGACCGGTCCACCCCATGAAAGCTCCACAATGCCAAAAGCCAGAAAAACCAGAACTGGCATGCTCTAAATTGGATGAAGCCTTTATCCAAAGATACTTCTAGAGAAGACCGTCGAGGGAACCATCAATCTAGAGAAAACTCGCCTCGATAGAAAAGCAGGACGACGCCTGAGGATCCACAACCGTGTCGAAGAAGTATTGACGCTGACAGAAGACCCTGACGTGAGAGGATCCAGGAGATTCGGGAGACATATTCTTTTCCTTCATTATGTGTTTTAGGGTTTTTAAGGTATTTATGCGTTTTATGGTTTTTGAGTTTTTTTTGTTATTTTTGGGTCTTCAAGGGTTTTTATTAATTTTGAGGGGTTTATGGTTTTTTATGGTTGTGCATTTTTAGGGGTTTTTTTCATTTTTAGATTTTTGGCGTTATTATGTGTTTTTTGATTTAAAAGCTTTTATTTGTAGTTACCATAATTTTTATGATTTTAGGGTTTTTTAAGATTTGTTTTTGAAAATTTATTGTTTTTAGGGTTTTTATGGTTTTTAGGGATTTTTATGGATTTTATGGTTTTATTACGGGTTTTTGTGTTTTTTGGGTTTTAGGGTTTATTTTGAGTTTTTGGGGTTTTTATGATTTTTTGATGTTTTTAAATATATTAGGGGTCCAAAGGGGTTTTAGATTTTTTTAGTGGTTTTAGGGGATTAGTGGGGGTTTTGGGTTTCTTTTCATTTAAGTGGGTTTTATAATTTTTAGGGGTTTTAGTGTTTTTAGGGTCTTATGTGATTTTAGGGTTTTTAACATTTTTAGGTTTTTTTGGGGTTTAACATTTTTCTAGATTTTTAGGTTTTATTAATTTTTTTCAGGTAATTATAGGGGCTTCCAAATTTTATTCATTTAAATGGTTATTTAGTATTTTTATCATATTTAGGGATTCTATGGATTTTGATGGTTTTTTGGTTTTTTAAGTGTTTTAGTGGTTTTTAGTTTTAAGGGGTGTTAAGTGTTTTTTGGGTTTTTATAGTTTTATATGGATTTTTAAAGGACTTGGGGTTTCTATGATTTATGATATTTTAGGTATTTTTATGATTTTATGGTTTTCATATCTTTATATAATTTGAGGGTTTTTTGGTTTTTTGTGGTTTTAGTGTTTTTTATAGATTTTTGGTTTTTTAGGGTTTTTAGAGTTTTTTATGTTTTTTATATTATTTAATGTTCTTAGTGTTTAAAGTGGTATTAGAGTTTTTATTATTTTATGGTTTTTATGGGTTTCTATGGTTTTTATTTTTTTAGAGATTTTTGGGATATTCAAGGTCTTCTTCTCTATTTTTAGTGTTTTATGATTTTTTTTGGTTTTAGTGATTTTATGTGTTTTAGGTTTTAAATATTTTGATATGGGTTTTAGGTTATTTATGGTATTTTTCATTTTTGGGTATTTTTAAATATTATTATTGGTTTTATGGAATTTATGGGTTTCAAGGGTTTTTTAGGGATTTAGAGTTTTTGTGATTTTTTTAGTTTTTAGTCTTTTTTGTGGTTTTACGGTTTTAGTGTTGATTAATTTTTTAGGGTTATTTATGTTTTTAGGGGATTTATAGGTTTTATGGTATTTATGTTTTTTACATTTTTTGGGATTTTTAAATATTTTTATGGTTTTTAGGGAATTTATGGGTTTCAAGGGTTTTTAGGGTTTTAGGGGGTTTTTTGATTTTTTTAGTTTTTAATGTTTTTTCGTGTTTTAGGGTTTTTTTTTTGGGTTTTTATGGGTTTTCAGGTTTCTATAGTTTTTAAAATTATTGAGAGGTCTAAAGGGTTTGTAGATTTTTTATTGGTTTATGTGTTTTATGGTTTTTAGGGTATTATGGTTTTTATGGGTTTTATGGCCTGTTGGGGGTTTAGGGGTTTATTGTGGTCTTTAGGGTTTTTAGAGTTTTTTAGTTTTTTAGTGGTTTTAGGGTTTTTTAGATTTTTAAGGCCTCCTTATGATTTTTTTTATTATTAGGGTTTTTAAATGTTTAGGGATTTATAGGGTGTTATTATTATTTGTATGTTTTTAGTGGTTTTAAGGATTTTTAGGGTTTTTTGTACTTTTTGATTTTTAGAGTTTGTATTATTTTTTGATTTTGGGGTTTTTTTGATTATTTTATGGTTTTGAAGGTTTTTATAGGTTTTTAATATTTTTATGGGTTTAAATGTGTGATTTGAGTCTTTATTTGGTTTTTAATGTTTTTAATTTTATTTAGGGTTTTAATGGGTTTTTGTTGGTTTAAGGGGGTGTTTTGGTTTTTAGTGTTATTTTTGTTTTTTGAGATTTTAAGTGTTTTTAGGTTTTTATGGTAATTTTATGGTTTTAGGGTTATTTATATTTTTATTTTTTAGGGATTTTTATGATTTTTATATATTTTTAGAGTATTTTGGGATTTTTATGGTTTTAGTGGTTTTAGTGTTTTTAGGGTTCTAAATTTATTTTTTTGTTTTTATGATTTTTATATGTTTTAAGTTTTTTATGGTCTTAAACTTTTCTTTTGGTATTTTATGGTTTTTAGGTTTTTATACATTTTTATTGATTTTTGGTGATTTTTTAGGACGTTTATGGTTTTTAGGGATTTTGTGGTTTTTTCGGTTTTTTTGGTTTTTAGGTTTTTTTTTTGGTTTTTTAGGTTTGGATTTTTCTAGTTTTATTTAGTGTTTTTAATGTTTTTAGAGTTTTTAAATTTCTTAGGGGTTTATGGGATTTTTAGATTTATTAGTTGGATATTTTGTTTTTTTATGTGGCTTAGAGTTTTTAAGGTTTTGTGGGTTTTTTAGTGTTTTTAGGTTTTTATGATTTTCTAGGGATTTTAGTTTTTTATGTGGTTTTTATGGGTTTTTAGTTCATTATGATTTTAAGGTTTTCTAATGGTTTTTTACGGTTCTTGGTTTTTTATTTTTTAACAGATTTCTAGGTCTTTATTAGGATTTTAATGGTTTGTAGGGTTTTTAGTGACATTAAAGGTTTTAGGATTTTTTTGGTTTCTAGGGTTTTTTAGATTTTTTTATGGTTTTAAAGGTTTGGTAGTTTTTTATTATGTTTTTAGGTGTTTAAATTGTTTTTAGAGTTTTTTTGGGTTTTAGGATTTTTTTGGGTGTTTTTGGTTTTTTAATGTTTTTATGGGTTTTATGGTTCTTACGGGTTTTAGGGTTTTTACAGACATTTTTGTGGTTCGTAGGGTTTTAACCATTTTAGGTTTTTAGGGGTTTTATTTTTTCTTAGGTTTTTAATGATTTCTTAGGTTTTTTCAAGGTTCTCAAGGGTTTTTTACATTATTTGAAATTTGTTAGTATTTTTATGGATTTTAGGGTCTTATAGATTTCGAGGGTTTTATTGTTTTCTAGGGTTTTCATAGTTTTTATTTTTTTAAGGGTTTTTAGAGTTTTTATTTTTTATGGTATTCTTATGGTTTTCTAGGGATCCTAGATTTTTTTATGTTTTAATTGATTTTTAGTGATTTTTAGGATTTCAATGGGTTATAGGGGTTTTAACAATTTACAGGGTATTTAGTTGATTATGGATTTCTTAGGGGGTTTTTTGGTCTTTAGGAATTTTTTATTTTTTTGTCTTTAATGGTTTTCATTGTATGTAATGTTTTTTGGGATTTATTTTTTAGGGTTTTTAGTGGTCTTTAGGGTTTTTAGAGGATTTATGATTTTTAGGTATTTTTGGGGGTTTTAGGTTTTTAGTGGTTTTTAGATTTTTTAGCATTATATTTTTTTAGCATTTTTTAGTTTTTTAGGGGATTTAAGTGTTTTTAAGTTTTTAAAGGATTCTTAGGGTTTTTAGGGGTTTTTATATTTTCCGGAATTTTTTTGGTATTTGTTATGTTTTTATGTATTTTTAGGGGTTTTAGGGATATTAGGGTTTTAGGGTTTTAGGGTTTCAGGGTTTTTGGTTTTTATGGGTTTTTGGGTTTTTAGGGGATTTTTTGAGATTTTTTAGTTTTTTATGTTTTTCTATAGTTTTTAATATTTTTAGGTGTTTGAAAGGTTTTTTCTATTTTTTAGTGGTTTTATGGGTTTCATAGGATTTAGGGTTCCTAATGTTTTTAGAGGTTATGATTTTTAGGATTTTTAGGTTTTTATGGTTTTTAAGTTTTTAGAAGTTTAGGATTTTTAGGGGTTTTAAGTATTTTTAATTTTTTTAGCTTTTCATAGGGGTATTCCATAATTTTAGGGTTTTATATATTTCTAGTTATTTTAGGGATTTTTTAGGAAATTAATTTTTAATGGTTTTTTGGGATTTTGAGGGTTTTAGAGTTTTTATGGGTTTTAGGGTTTTTATCATTTTTTAGGCTTGTACGGGTTTTAAATGTTTTATATTTTTATGGTTTTCTAAGGGGATTTCATGGTATTTAGTTTTTAGGGATATTTTGTGATTTTTAGGATTTGTATGGTATTTATGGTTTTCTAGGATTTTAAGGGTTTTTATTTTCTTTAGGGTTTTTATGGTTTTTTAGGATTTTTAGGTTTTCATGAATTTTTAATTGGTGTTATGGTTTTTGGAGGTTTTCAACATTTTTAGGGGTTTAAAGTGTTTTCCTATTTTTTAGTAGTTTTAAGGTTTCTATGGGTTTTACTGTTTTTCTACTTTTTTATATGCTTTTATTATTTTAGGGTTGTATGGGTTTTTAGTTTTTTAAGGGTTTTTTGCATTTTATATTTTTAGGTGATTTAAGTGCTTTTTGGTTTGTAAGGTTTATTAGGGTCTCTCAGGATTTTTAGGGGATTTTACTTTTTTGGGGATTATATATATATTTTCGGATTTTTTTGATTTTTTGTTTTTAGCTACATTATTTGTTTTTAGGGGATTTTGTTTTTATAAGGTATTTATGAGTTTTTTTTGTGGTTTTATGATTTTTTTGTGTTTTTAGGGTTTATAATTTTTTTAGAATTATATATGATTTTTATGGGTTTAAAGGGATTTTAGAGTTTTCAGTGGGTTTTATGGGTTTTATGGGTTTTATGGATTTTAAGAAGTTTTAATGGTTTTTAATGGTTTTTATGGTTGTTATAGGGTTTTAGGATTTTGAGGGTCTTTTATAGGTTTTAGGGAATCTATCACTTTTTAGGACTTTATGGTTTTTAATAGTTTTTTTTTCTTATTAAGGGTTTCTTAGGGGTTTTAAGGGGTTTTAAGGTTGCTTATGTTTTTTTTTTGGGATTTTAAGATCTCTTTTGTTTTTATGGTTTTTTACTGATTATGAGGTTTTTAGTTTTTAATGGTTTTTTTGTGTTTTTATTTTTTTTCATTTCTAGAGGTTATTTAGAGTTATTTAATGTTTTTAGGAGTCTGAAGTGTTTTTATATTTTTAGTGTGTTTTAAATATTTGATGGGTTTTTGGGTTTTAGGTTTTTTGGTTGCTTTATGGGTTTTTAGTATTTTTATCATCTTTTATGAGTTTTAATGTTTTTAGTTTCTTTACTTTTTTTGGGGTATTATGAATTTTTACGGTTTAAGGTTTTCTTAGAATTTTTTAGTTTTTTAGAGTATTTATGTTTTTGGGTAATTTTGGGGAATATTTGTAGTTTTATAGTTTTTACGGGTTTTGTTGATTTTGAGGGGGGGTTTTTTGGGTTTTTTAGGGTTTGTATAATTTTTTAGGTTTTTAGGGGTTTTATTTTTGTTTATGTTTTATGGTATTTTTTTTACTTTTTGGGATTTTAATATTTTTTTACTTATTTAAGGATATTTAGGGATTTTTAGGATTTTTAGGGTTTTTATGGTTTTCTTGGATTTTGAAGGTTTTTATGCTTTTTTTATTTTTAGGCTTTTTAGGGGTTTTCCATGTTTGAGGGATTTTTTGATTTCTTATGGTTTTTAATTTTTTTAATGTTTTTTACAATTTTTAGGGGTTTAAAGGGGTTTTAGAGTTTTTTGTGGCTTTTATAGTTGTTATAGTTTTTAGTGTTTGTTTGAATTTAGTTTTCTTAGGTTTTTAGGGGGTTTTTTGGTTTTTAGTATTTTCTATGGATTTTAGTGTTTTTATTTGTTTCTATTTTTATAGTTTTCTTGGATATTTTTTGGGTTCTATGGTTTTTTACCCTTTTAATGATTTTGGGGATTTTTTTGGATTTTAACATTTTTTTTGGTTTTTAGGTATTTGTAGGGTTTTAGGTATTTTTAGGGGGGTTTGGGGGTTTAAGGTTCCTTCTGAGTGTTTAGGGGTTTTAAGGTATTTTTATTTTTAAATATTTTTAGGATTTTTACATGTTTTTAGAGATTCTAGTTGTGTTTAATGTTTTTATATCCTGAATAGACTGAAGGCCTTCATTATTTATTTATTTTTTGATAATCCCACTTTTAAGGGTTAAAGGGGAACCCTAACATTACATTTCCCTGAGGCTTGGGGAAATTATAGGACATGCAGGTCTTATGGAAATATTACAGACTATGAGTACTTGAAACTGCCCCTCCCCAGAATCTACATCATGATCATCTCTCCATCTTTGCATAGCTATTCGGCTACCTATCCTCTGTAGATATGCACAGCCCTGGTACCCATGACAATGTCATACCCTCTCATTATTCAAAATCCATTATCTCTTCTCTAGTGAATGCTCCCTTCTCTTGAATCTTCTTTTCGAGCTTGTTCTTTGTAGAATCTATTAGGTCATCTGCACATCATGTGGCCTGAAGGCCTTGAGGCGTCCCAAAGGTCTTGAGGTGGCCCGGAGTCCGTAAAGGTGGACTAAAATTCTTACTGACCCAAATACATGGGTGTCCCGATGGCCTGAATGACTCCAAGCCCAAATCGGTGGCCCAAGGTGAATAGTTCTGGCTGCTATAGTACAAAACAATACCTGTTACAGTGCCTACTACAGTACTACTATATTACCAGAATTATGCCTCTGCCTCGTTTCGAACCATGGTCTCATGGATGCACTTAGAGAGACCTCACCAACGGGGCTGATGCTCATGTACATAATGCTTTTTTAGGTTTTAGAGTTTTTATGATTTTTATGCAATTTATGGTTTTATGGTTTTTAGTGGTTATACGGACTTTCAGAATTTTATAGTGTTTTTAGGGGTATTTCATTTTTTTGGAGTTTTAGGGGTTTAATGTTTTCTTATGTTTTTATGGTTTTTCTGAGGTTTTCATGGTTTTTAGGAGTTTTAGCTATTTTTTAATTTTCTGGACTATTTTAGGATTTTATGGTTTTTTGTTTTTTTAGGAATTTTGAGGGGTTTTTTGGGATTTTATGGTTGTTATGGTTTTTAGCATTTACCATTATTTTAGGGGGTTTAATTTTTTTAGGAAAATAATATTTTCTATGTTATTTTCAGGGATTCAGTTTTTTTATGTTTTTTTTGGATTTTTAGTGCTTCTTTAGGATTTTTTTGGGTTGTATGGTTTTTACGGATAATAAGTATTTTTAGGGATTTAGTATTTTTAGTGTTTTTGGGTTTTTTTTATTATTATAAGAGTTTATGTTTTTTTAAATATTCATTAATTTTATAGGTGTTTAAAGGGTTTTAGTGGTTTTTTGGTATTTTATGTGTTTCTTGGGTTTTTATGGCCTTTTAGTGTTTTTAGGGGTTTTAGTGTTTTTAGGGTCTATAAGAATTTTATATGGTTTTTACAGTTTTTAGGATTCTTAGGGGTATTATGTGTTATTATGTTTTCAATGTTTTCATAGATTTATTCAATGTTTTAATGGGTTTTTTATGTTTTTATGTAATTTATTTTTGATTTTGTAGCATTTTTTGGATTTAAGGTTTTTAGGTGGTTTTAGGTGTTTTAGGGTTTTTTGCGGGTTTTATTGTTTTTAGGGGTTTAAAGTGATTTTTGGTTTTTATGGTTTTCTTTGGGATTTAGTGGTTTTATGGTTTTTTATGTTTTAGGTATTTTTAGGGATTTTTATTATTTTTATGGTTTTTATGGTTTTTAGGAATTTTAAGTGTATTTAGGGGTTTTTTTGGGTTTCTTATGTTTATGGAATTTTTGGACATCTAGGGTTTTTTTACTTTTATGGGGTTTTAAGGTTTTTTAGGGTTGTTTAATTTTATTGAGGTTTAAAGTGTTTTTAGATTTTTAGTGGTTTTTATGAGTAATTTTAGTTTTTTGGGTTTCTTAATATTTTTATCGGTTTATCATTTTTAGTGGTTCATATGTTTTTAGTGTTTTTTACATTTTTAAGGATTTTGATGGTTTTTTAGTAATTTATAGTGTTTAGGTATTTTAAGGATTGTGAGGGTTTTTATGTTTTATTGGTTTTTTTTTAGTTTTTTTGTGTTTTTAATGGTTTTTGAGTTTTTTTATATTTTTAGTGGTTTAAAGGGTTTTTAAAAAATTTAGGGGTTTTTTTGGTTTTTGGGTTTATAAGAGTGTTTATTGTGTTTTAAGGTTTTTTATGGTTTTTATCATTTTAATGTATTTTCTATGTTTTATGTTTTTTAAGCATTTTATGGTTTTCATAGGGGTTTTCATGTTATTTAGGATTTTTTATTTTTTTTTGGAATTTTAGGTGTTTTTAGTTTTTTATGGAGTTTTAGGGAATTATGGAATTTTGATTGTTTTAGGATTTTTAGGGTTTATAAATTTGTTAGTATTTTTTTTTAATGGGTTTAAATGTTTTAAATTTCATAATGATTTCTGAGTGGTTTTTAAGATTTTTACGGTTTTTTAGGTTTCAATGTATTTTTAGTGTTTTTTAAGGTTTTT
The DNA here is from genome assembly GCA_963277665.1 of Viscum album. Lineage (NCBI taxonomy): Eukaryota > Viridiplantae > Streptophyta > Magnoliopsida > Santalales > Viscaceae > Viscum > Viscum album. Next base: position 1,667,966 of record CAUJRU010000063.1, on the reverse strand, counting down.
TATCGATTCTAAGTAGTTTCATGAATTTTGATGTTTTTGAGGGATATTTAGGGTTTTGGGTTTATATGATTATTTTAAGTTTCTGGGTTTTTTTATAAACAAATAGGGGTTTTAAGGTTTCTTATGGTTTTTTTACATTTTTAGGGGTATGAAGGATTTTTATACTTTTTAGTGGTTTTAATGGTATCTTTGGTTTTTATGGTTTGTAATAATTTTATGTGGTTTATGGTTTTATTGTTTTTATGGTATTTTTTTAGGTTTTTTAGCATTTTTAGGTTTTTTAGGGGTGTTAAGTGTTTTAGGTTGTTAAATGATTATTAGGGATTTGAGGGAATTTTTGGGGTTTTTATTTTTTTATAGATTTTAGGGATTTTTTAGGAATTTTATGGATTTACTATTTTGATGGTTTGTACTATTTTTTTTTGGGTTTTATGGTTTTTAACGTCTTTTATGTTTTTTAGGTGTTTTAATTTATTTTAGGTTTTTAATGTTTTTTAAGGTTTTCAAGGTTTTAAGGTTATTTATGTTTTTATGGACGTTATGGTCTTGGGTATTTTTATGGGATTTATAGTTTTTAGGTATTTTTAGGGGTTATAACGGTTTTTAGTATTTTTAGGGGTGTTTGGGGTTTTTTGGTTTTTTGAGTTTTTAGGGGTTTAAAGGTTTTATAGTTTTTTTAATGTTTTTAGGGGTTTAAACGATTTATAGAGTTTCTATTCCATGTTAATGGGTTTTAAATGATTTTATGATTTTTTAAGTTTTGTATGGATTTTTATTGGTTTTAGTGGATTTTAGTGTTGTTAGGGTCTTTTGGGGGTTAAGGGATTTTAGCGTTATTTCTATTTTTTGGAGGTTTTAGTGTTTTTTTAATGTTTTCATAAGGTTTTTCAGTGGTTTTATGTTTTTTTTTACATTTTTGGGGTTTATAGGGATATTTTATGATTTTTATGTTTTTGGGGTTTTACGGATTTTGATGGTTTTTATGTATTCTTACATTTTTGGGGGGTTTTATGGTTTTAAGTGTTTTTTGGATTTTATGGGTTGTAGGTGTGTTTATGTTTATAAGTTTTTCTTATTATTTTTCTGGGGTTTTCAGGGTTTAAGGGGTTCTTATGGTTTTCTTTATTTTTATGGATTTTTTATTATTTTTATTATTTTTAGGGGTTTTGTTATTTTGATGGTTTGCTGGTAGTTTTAGTGTTTTTAGGGGTTTTAAATATTTTGGGGGTTTTATGGGGTTTTTTTGAGTTTTTAATGTTTTTAAGGATTTTTAGAGTTTATAATGTTTTTGGGGTTTAAATAGTTTTTTATTTTTTAGGTTTTTTAATGGTTTTTTGTGTTTTCTAAGTTTTTATGGGTTTTAGGGGTTTTTTGGTATTTGGGGGTTTTAGGTTTTTATTCTCCTTTTAGGGGTATTAGGGTTTTAATTGTTTTTTGGTTATTTTGTTTTTCTAAAAAAAATTCATGGTATTTAGGATTTTTTAAATTTTTTGTTATTTTAAAGGACACTTTCATATTATTTATGGGGTTAATGGTTTATAGGTATTTTTATGGGTGTAATGTTTTGAGTGTTTTCATAGTTTCTATCTTGTTTTTTATGTTTTTAGTGGTTGAAGTGTTTTTTAAATTTTTAATGATTTTTGGGGAATTTTTATTATTTTTATTAGTTTTTGAGGATTTTTAGGGGTTTTATGCTTTTAGGTTTATTTGGGGTCTTAGAGGTTTTTTGAGTTTCTAGATGTTTTAAGTATATTTTTAGTTTTTTTATCATTTTTAGGAGTTTAAATGGGTTATAATTTTTTTAGTGGGTTTTTAGAATTTTGATGGGGTTGTAGGGGTTTAATGTTTTTTAAGTGTATTTTGAATTTTTTGGCCTTTTTATTGTTTTTAGGGGTTTTATTTTTTTATGTTTTTAGGTGTTTTAAGTGTTTGGGGTTTTAAATGGTTTCTTAGGGTTTTCATGGTTCTTAGCTTTTTTTATTTTTAGGGATTTTTTGGGCCTTTTAGGATTTTTATGATTTTTATGGATTTTCAAAGGTTTAGGTTTTTTATGGTTTTAGGATCTTTTATGGTTTTTTGATATTTTACGTTTTTTTATTTTATGTGTTTTTTGGGTTTTAAGGTTTTCTAAGGGATTTTTAGGGTTTAGGGGTATTTAAATTTTTAAAGATTATGAGGAATTTTTTTATGATTTTTATTGTTTTTATGGTATTTTGGGAATTTGAGGGTTTTGTATTTTATAGGTTATTTTTGAATTTTTTGGGGGTTTTGAGTTTTTTTATTTTTTAAGGTTTTTATGGTATATTGGATTGTTTTAACAATTTTTGGGGTTTATAACTGTTTTAGAGTTGTTAAGGGTTTTCATGGTTTTAGGGATTTGTAGAGTTTTTAGGGACTTTTAGGTGTTTTATGGGTTTCTATCATTTTTAGGGTCTTAGGGGTTTTGTGTTTTTTAAGGTTTTCTTATGGGATTTCAAGGGTTTTTAGGTTTTTTATAAATTTTTTTGTATTTTTAGAGTTTTTTGTAAATTTTAATAATTTTTTGTGTTTTATGGATATGAGGGTTTTTACTAAGTTTTAGTGTTCTTTATGATTTTAGCATTTTTGTGGTATCTAGGGGTGTTTAGTGTTTTTAAAATTTTAAGGTTTTCTTTAGGTTTTCAACATTTTAGGATTTTTTTTATTTATGTTTTTTTTGGTATTTTTTAGGATCTTTATGGTTTTTTTGGTTTTTAAGGATTTTGAGTGTCTTTAGGGTTATCTGGGGTTTTAGATTTTTTTTGGTTTTGGAGGTTTTAGAGTTTTTATTGGGTTTTTTAGGGTTTTAAATATTTTTAATATATTTTTAACGTTTTTAGTGGTTTAAATGGTTTATAGATATTTTAGTGGTTTTTAGGGTTTTCAAGGGTGTTTAGATATTTTTAAGGGTTTTAGGGGTTTTTTTTTGTTTTTATTTGTTTTTATGGGTTTTAGGGTCTTTTTAGTGGTTTGATGGTTTTTATCATTTTGGGATTTTTGGGTTTTTCGATGTTTTTACATTTTTAGGTATTTCTTATGGGTTTTCATGGTTTTTAGGGATTTTTTGGTTTTTACTTATTTTTATGTATTTTTTGGAATTTTATTTGGTTTTCAAGGGTTTTAGTTATTTATAGGGTTTTGAGGGTTTTTATGGGTTTTAGGGATCTTTATGGTTTTTATCATTTTATAGGTATTTTGGGGTTTATAAGTTTTTAGGATTTTAATGTTTTTAGTGTTTTTTAGTGCTTTTTTATGTTTTTATGGATTTTTGAGATTTTAAGGATTTTTATGGTTTTTAGGGGTTTTAATGATTCTGAGGGGTTTCAGTTTTTTAGGGTTCTTAGGGATTTTATGTTTTTTAGGGTTTTAGGGTTTTTTTAGTTGTTATGGTTTTATGTTTTTATATTTTTTTAATGTTTTTTGGATTTTAAAGAGTTTATAGAGTTATTGTGCTTTTTTATGTTTTTATGTATTTTTTGAAATTTTATGATTTTTATGTGGTTTTATGATTTTAATGGTTTTTAGGTATTTAAATGGTTTTTAGGTTTTTTAAAAATTATTGAGCTTTTAAGGGTTTTAATTGTTTTTCTGTGTTTAAGGTTTTATTTTGGGGATTTTTGGATTTTTACATTTTTTTGGATTCTTGGGATTTTTAGCTTTTTTATGGTTTTTAGGGTTTTATGGATTTTGAGGTTTTTAGGGGGTTTTAGGGTTTTTTTAGTTTTTAGGTTTTTAGGGGTTTTATGTATTTTTAGAATTTTAAGGTATTTTTTTGTGATTTCATGGTTTTCAGGAATTTTAATTATTTTTATATTTTTATGGATTTTAGGGTTTTATAGGAGATTTAGTGATATTAAGGGGTTTTGGGTATTTTTAGTGATTTTAATGTTTTAATGTTTATATGGTTTATACGATTTTTATGTTTTTTTGTGTTTTTTGAGATTTTAGGGTTTTTAAGGGTTTTATAGTTGTATAACATTTTAATGGGTTTAAAGCCTTTTTAGTCTTCTAATTGAGTTTTAGGGTTTTTATCATTTTTTATCGGTTTTTAGGTATGTTAAGGGTTTGGGTTTTTAATTGTTTGGGGTTTTTAAGGATTTTATGGCCTTTTTGTGTTTTTATGGTTCTATACATTTTCTAGGGTTTTCATGGGTTTTATGTGTTTTTAGGTTTTTATGGATTTATTTGGGTTTTTGGGTGTTTTTTCAATTTTATTTATTTTAGGTATTTTTATGGTTTTGTGGTTTTTAGGGATTTTAGGGATTTTTATTGTTTCTAGGGGGTTTTTGGGGTATAAGGTATTTTGAGGATTTTGGTTTTTATGATTATTTAACAATTTTAGGCAAAGAAGGCTTGGGAGTAGGCGAGCCTGGTCCCCAAATTTAATTAAAAGATAAAAGGTACAAGGTCTTACCAGGAGGGCCTATAGAACAGGTGTTTGTATCACCCTATAAGTATGAGTCCACAAGGGATGTATAATAAGTTGGAGTGAAAAAGGACCACATGCATCCCCTAACTTTAATTTCTTTCTTTGAGAGTGCATCGGCCACTATATTCGCTTCCCGAAAAGCATGCGTGATATGTAGGGTCAGATCTTGTGATGATTTGTGGCATTCAATCCATTGCAAGAGTAGCCGCCATGTTGCACTTCTAGATATATTTTCCGGGCCTCCACCGCTAGTATTGAGTCTGACTCAATCCATAGGAGCTTCCAATCAAACTACATCGTGAACCGGACTACTTTGATGATGGCTCAAAGTTTCACCTCATAGACGCGAATCCACTCCCCAGGAAATGGAAGAATCATCCCTTGAAAAAGCCTCTATCAGTGCGAAATACACCTCTACAGCCCGCGAGACCGAGTGCTCCTGATGCAGCGCCATCCATGTTAACTTTGATCCATCCTAGAATTGTGAGGATCCACCGAATGAATTTCATGGTCATTGGTTTCTTTCACCTACCCAAAACACCAAGATTTCTAAAAAATGATTAAGTTATTCATGTCTTTAGCCATTTCTCTGGTTTGAATGTGGGATGCCATATGAACATCTTTAAAGATTTCCAGGATTCCACCATGTAGGGAGATGATTTTTGAGTAAAAAATAGCCTTATTCAGGGTTGTCCGCACGTAGTTTGAATGGGCTGTAACTGCATTGATCATAAGGTTCTTAATCTAATCACTGTTGTACACACTAACGACGTTGTTAAAAATATCTCCCATAGTGTTGTCTGTGCAGAATTTTTTACCAAAAAGATTCTACACATAAAACCGAAGAAAGGAAGGGAGCCTGTAGTTAAGGAATGTGTGTTTCACATATTCCTCTCCTCGTAGACAGGTTGGACTGTCCGAGGCTAAGCTCAATCCAGCTTTCTTAAGTTGTTCCTGCACATGTAGTTTGTTCGTCCACACTTTCCATAGAAGAATGAAATTCGATGGTGGGATGAAGGTTCTCCCGAATTTTGAAATCCATGTCGGTGGTTGGGTTCCTTGGTCACATTTATACCGGTAGAACTCCCTTTCTTGCGTGCAGTATGGAACCACCAGACACAGTTTATGGTTGAATACAATGATGATGGATAGATGATTGATAATTTTGGGCAGGAATGTCGGGGTTTTTTGGTGACACTTTCCAAATACTCTGACATCATTCTGGTCAGCCTCCTCTCTTGGAGACATTTTCCACATTAAGTTAAGGATAATCTGTGGGCACAAATATGGGTAAAAAATCTATTAGATTTAATGTAATATATTTTTGTATTTATATTAATTAATCTATTGGGTGTCATCTTCGGTTTAACTTTCCTAATGGTGAAGGTGCACGAACATCACGTTTAAAGGTTCTAGGAGAGATTTGGAGAGGTTATAAGCATGAGCTGTATGTTTGATAGTGTGATAGAGTGGGCACATAGTTGGAGACAATACCAATCATGGGTGACTGCCTGATAGAGAAATACTGCCAAATTATTACCCATTGGGAGACTGCCAAATTAAAGGTATTAATCCCATTTGAGGTATTTAAATGACAATTTTGATATTTTTCATTAATATTATCTTATTTATTATTAAACATTATTTAGGAATTTCTGAAAAAACAAAAAAAACATTGATTCAAAGCAATACCACCACTCTTTGGGCGCACTACTATGTCAGATCATGAGAGGTAGCTGGTATGATATAGTTGTTTATAATTTTTCTTTAGGAGTTTCCCTTTTTATTGTTTCCTACTTAAATTATGTGATTTATTGAATATTGAATATATTATTATACTTTCACTTTATATTGTATCAATATCCTTATAGAAGCAAAAAATGAATATTGGAGGATGTCTCCCTCGAGAAAAATTGTTTTGCTCGAGTAGAAGGAAAAAAGATGGAATTGCGGTTAATGAACCGAAGAAAGAAAATATTGTAAGTTTTAATTTGTTTATTTCAAAGTTTAATATCAATTTTGAAATTTAATAATGTATTACTATTTTTAACAGTCTTCTTTAGAGTCCCTTGATGCCCAGGATCCTGACAAGTTAGGGCCATACAATCATTTATATCTGGTTTTGGGAGATGAACACTCTTGTCGATTACGCTGCCGACCTGTTATGAATATAGTCCTAATGAGGTATTGGTCCTCTCTAGGTATCCATTCTAGTACCACCAAGTTGGAATAGGTCAAGGAGCATGCAAGAGAGTTTGATAAAAGGGTCACAGAGTTGGAAGAATAGGTTCAAACAAGGGAGAATGAATTTATGAAACTAATCAAAGATTTATCTTCATCACTTCCACCAGAGGCTAGCACAGCTTGTCAAACATATATGTCATCGATGGGTGCATTATCCAATGCACCAGCCGTCCATTCTAGTGGTGGTCGAGATGATGACCATCCTAGTGATGACAAGGATGCTGAAGAGGATGAGGGAAAGGATGAGGATGAAGAGGATGGTGAGGATGGGGGTGAGGGTGAGGATGGGGCTGAGGATGAGCATGGGGACGATGACGAGGATGACGATGAGGACAAAGATGGTGACGAGGATCATGTTGATGATGACAGTGGTGATGGTGATGGTGATCAGGGGCAGATTGATCAATTACATTTTTGAATTCTATATTACTCTTTATTTTTGAACCAGGTTTTTCACTCAGGTATGGATATTTTTGAATTCAGTATAACTCTTTATTTTTTACCAAATATGGAAGCCTAAAGATATTATAATGGTTTATGGGGCTTCTGGGGCTTGTTCAGATCTCGAAACCCTGGTCAGCCTAAAAAAATAATATGCCTCATGGTTAGTAAAAAATTTAAGTCCATCCAACAAGGTATCTTACAACCATATAGTTCTATATATTATAATCAATATGCACGATTTTCCCTAACCATGCACCAGGTGATGCACATAATGCTCAATGTCTATAGTTTTAGTATAAGATATTATCACTATTTTTGCATGATTTGCCTAACTGGCATACAGAAAACTGATCAAACGCATTCGGATTTTGTTGATACTTTAGAAAAACGATCCATGAGTCATAGGTGATGTGTAAGAGTCAACCCCGCCTCAATCCGAGGCACGGTGTGGCTGGTATCACTCAAAGTGTCTCTCATTTGTTTAAAATGGACACCCTTTTAAGTAAAAAAAACTGGAAAATGGAAAACCGACCAAACGTATTTGGATTGTGTTGATACTTTAGTAAAATGATAAAAGGGTCTTATGTGACGTGTATGACTCAACCCCGCCTCAATCAGAGGTATGGTGTGGCCAGTACCACTCAATGTGTCTCACTTTTCTTTGAAATGGACAACATTTTAAGTGAAAACAAAAACTGACATACGGAAAATAGACCAAACGTATTTGGATTCTATTGATAATTTAGCACAAAGATCCATGGGATGTTTTTGACGTGTAAGAGTCAACCCAGCATCAATCCGAGGCATGGTGTGGCCGGTACCACTCACAGTGTCTCACTTTTATTTGAAATGAACCAGATTTTAAGTGAAAACAACAACTGACATACAGAAAACCGATCAAACACATTAGGATTCTATTGATACTTTATGAAAACGATACATTGGTCATTTGTTACAGGTATGAGTCAACTATTCCTCAATTAGAGGGGTCGTGTGACTGCGATGGCCGAAAATTCACTATGTGTGTCGTAAATGGCCAAAACATGCGTTTAACAGTCAAATGAAGGCCGAACAACATCTAAATTACATGAAATCACACGAAAACACCCTAATTATTATTCCGAATGTGTAAGAGGAGACATCACGTCATTCTGACGTGCGGTTTGCGTGACACAGCTGAATATGTGTTTTTTAGGTGTTTGGCGTGCTTGGAAAGCGTGCGTGGGGTGGTCAAAACCGGCAGAACGACCTCGTAATTTCATGGAATCAGAAAAAAAAGGGTGGGTGAATTTTGAAATGGTCGGCCAGATGGCACATCAATCGGATGTGTCGTTTGACTGCGCTGGCCAAAAACGCACTCCACGTGTTGTAAATGGCCAAAAATGCATTTAACGGTCAAATGCTTGCCGAATGACATCGGAATGACTTGAAATTACACAAAAACACCCTAATTATTATTCGTGAGGTGTACGATGAGACGACACATCATTCAAATGCTCGGTTTTCACGACATGGCTGAATATGTGTTTTTAGGTGTTTGACGCGCTTGAAAAGCATGCGTGGGGTGGTCAAAACCCACCGAACGACCTTAGAATGCCTTGAAATCGGACGACAACAAAAGGTGGGTGAATTTTGAATTGGTCGGCTAGAAATCACATCATTCGGAGGTGTCATGTGACCATGGTGGCCAAAAAATCACTCCACGTTTCATAAATGGCCAAAACATGTGTTTAACGGTCAAATGCATGCCGAACGACATCAGAATGACTTGAAATCACACGAAAACACCCTAATTACTATTCTTGAGGTGTAAGAGGAGACGACACATCATTCAGATTTGTGTTTTGTGTGACATCGCTGAATATGTGTTTTTTAGGTGTTTGGCGTGCTTGAAAGGCGTGTGTGGGGTGGTCAAAACTTGTCGAACGACCTCGGAATGCCATGAAATCGGATGAAAACAAAGGGTGGGTGAATTGAAAAATGTTCAGCTAGAAGGCACGTCAATTAGAGGTGTCTTGTGTCTGCGCTAGCTGAAAACACACTCTGTGTGTCGTAAATGGCCAAAACATGCATTTAACAGTCAAATGCATACCGAACGACATCAGAATGTCTTGAAATCACACAAAAACACCCTAATTATTATTATTGAGGTGTACGTGGAGATTTAATGTCATTAAGAAGCATGGTTTTCATGACATGACTGAATATGTGTTTTTTCGGAGTTTGGTGCGCTGGAAATGTGTTCGTGGGGTGGTCAAAACTGGCCGAATGACCATAGAATTCCATGAAATTGGACAACAACAAAGGGTGGGTGAATTGTGAAATGGTCAGTCATACAGAACATCCATTAGAAGTGTCGTGTGACCGCGGTGGCCGAAAATGCACTCTGCATGTCATGAATGGCCAAAACATGTGTTTTACGGTCAAATGCATACCGAACGACATCAGAATGACTTGAAATTTACAGTAAAACACCCTAATTATTATTCGTGAGGTGTATGAGGAAACAACACGTTATTCAGACACACGGTTTGCACGGCACAGTTGGATATGTGTTTTTAGGTGTTTGGTGCACTTGAAAAGCAAGCGTGGGGTGGTTAAAACCAGCTGAACGACCTCGTAATACCATGAAATCAGACAACAACAAAGGGTGGGTGAATTGTGAAATGGTCGGCTAGACGACACAACAATCGGAGGTGTCGTGTGACCAAGGTGGCCGAAAACGCACTCTGAGTGTCATAAATGGACAAAACAAGCGTTTAACGATCAAATTCATAACGAACGACATCATAATGACTTCAAATCACACGAAAACACCATAAATATTATAAATGATGTGTAAGAGGAGACGACACATCATTCAGACACACGGTTTTCATGGAAAAACTGAATATGTGTTTTTTAGGTGTTTGGTGTGCTTGAAAAGCGTTCGTGGGGTGGTCAAAACTGGACGAACGACCACAGAATGCCATGAAATTGGACGACAACAATGGTCAGGTGAATTGTGAAATGGTCGGCTAGACAACACTTCAATCAGAGTTGTCGTGTGACCGCGATATCTAAAAACGCACTCTGCATTCGTAAATGGCCAAAACATTTGTTTTACGGTCAAAGACATACCGAATGATATCGGAATGACTTGAAGTTACACGAAAACAACCTAAATATTATTCTAGTGTTGTAAGAAGAGACGACACATCATTCGGACCCGCGGTTTGCGCGGCACAGCTGAATATGTGTTTTTTAGGTGTTTTGCACGCTTGAAAAATGTGTGTGGGGTGGTCGAAACCAGTCGAATGACCTCAGAATGCCATGAAATCCGACGAAAAAAATTGTGGGTGAATTTTGAAATGGTCGGATAGATGGCACATCAATTAGAGGTGTCATGTGACCGATGTAGCAAAAAACGCACTTCGTGTGTCGTAAATGGCGAAAACATGCGTTTAACGGTAAAATGCATCCTGAACGACATCAGAATGACTTGAAATCACACGAAAACAACCTAATTATTATTCTTGAGCTAAATGAGGATACAACACATCATTTAGATGTGTGGTTTGCGCTGGACTGTTGAATATGTGTTTTTTAGGTGTTTGGCGCACTTGAAAAGTATGAGTAGGGTGGTCAAAACTGGCTGAATGACCTCGGAATGCCATGAAATTGGATGAAAACAAAGTTTGGGAGTATTGTGAAATGGTCAGATAGAAGGCATGTCAATCGAAGGTGTCATGTGACCAAGGTGGCCGAAAACGCACTATGCGTGTCGTAAATGTCCAAAACATGTGTTTTACAGTCAAATACATACCGAACGACATCATAATGACTTCAAATCATGATAAAACTCTCTAATTATTATTCATGAGGTGTAAAATAAGACGACACATCATTCAGACGTGCGGTTTGTGCGGTACGGTAGAATATGTGTTTTTTAGGTGTTTGGCACGCTTAAAAAATGTGTGTGGGGTGGTCGAAACTGGCCGAACGACCTCAGAATAACATGAAATCGGACGGAAACAAAGGGTGGGTTAATTGTGAAATGTTCAGATAGACGGAACGTCAATTGGAGGTGTTTTCTGACTGTGGTGGCTGAAAATGCACTCCAGACAGCCCCCCCTCCCCAGACAACCCCCCCACCCAACTATCCATGGATCATTTGTGATGAGTATTAGTCAACCCCACCTCAATCCGAGGCACAATGTGACAAAGTGTCTCACTTTTGTTTGAAATAGACAACATTTTAAGTGAAAACAACAACTGACATATGGAAAATCATCACAAGGCTACACATAGATTCTTTAAATTAAGGGATAAAAAATAAAATATGGTATGTTGATCAAACGTTATTAAAAGAAAATATTAACAGGTCATAAATTGAAACATAATGGGTTATAGTATATATAGAAAAACATGAATTATATTTGGAATGAGTCTCGACATCCCATCATGAAGATACAACAACACTCATTTTCTAATTCTCAATCATGGGTTGTTCATTCTATAAAATAACATACAAAAAATAAATATCATGTGGTTATATCATTTGAAACCAATGAACACTCAACCATACCATATAACAAATTTTTAAACAAGGATACACATAGATTCTTGAAAAATAAGTTTCAATGCCTCATAAAAATACCCCAATGGTGAGGAATACATATGGTGACACCATAGACCCATGGATCACCTCAATCCCATCCTCAAACAGTTGGTTCTAGGACCAAACCAAAGTCCCTTTGGGAACCCAATACCAAAGACTTAATTGAATATTCATTCCCACTACCCAAGATGGGGATTCATCTCACATCACCCCAGGAGAGAAAATTACAATTAGCCACATACCCCCTTATTCTAAATGAAAATTCTATGAAAAACATGTAGGCTATTCCGATAACCCATCTCATATGTCGAGATTGGCCAATGTTTCCCACTAACACATCAAGAAGCATTTATACATGGATACATAATCATGAGAGGAATATAAAAATCCCATGTGCTTCCTATAACTCATCCTATGTCTAAGAACATGACCACTACCATTGTCTATATTATGGGTATCATGATCCTTGCCACTCTACCCATGTTTTTCTATTGGTTTTAAGATACTCAACCAAATACCATGACTAAAAATCCCATGTGATTCCTATAACATGTAGGTTTTTTCTCTTGTGTGTATTAGTGTTGTTGTTTGAGTGGGGAATGAATTATAATTTTTGAATACTCTTTTGTGTGTTGGTGTTGTGGTTTGAGTGAGGAATGAATTTAAAATTTGGAATACTCTTATGGGTGTTATTTCATTTCCTATAACATGTATGCTTTTTCTCTTATGTGTGTTATTGAATTTGAATTTCTAAATTTCTAAATTTCTAAATTCTGGAATGAATTCTAAATTTTGAATACTTTGGATGGGGATTTTGTATTGGTGTTGTTGCAGGTATGGATAGGGGTTGCTGTCTTGTTACAGGTTTGGAGAAGGGAGAGGGACCTGCTGTTGTGGAGCTGAGCAATTGTATAGCAATGGTTTCAAAACCTTTGGTATAGATACTATAATATAAATATACCAATGGTTTGTTATAACCATTGGTATAGCTTTATACCAATGGTTTACCGTTGTTATAGCCTTATAGCTTGCCATATGCCCTCTATACCAATGGTTTATAACCGTTTGTATATGTGTAACACACATATACCAATGGTTTGTAGCAAACCGCTGGTATACCTTCTATTTTGACACCTATACCAATGGTTTTCACAGAACTGTTGGTATAGGCCTATTTTCACACCTTACCTGCCCATGTTTTAGGGAACAGTTGGTATACTATATACCAATGGTTTCTAAACCATTACCAATGGTTTACAACTGTTGGTAAAGTGTAAAATTACAGTAGTGACACCAGAGCTACCTCCTCTTTCTGTATACACAAGAGGCATAGATAAAGGAGACATTTATATTGTTTTCTAGAGTTCGCATTAAGAGTGAAATGATTTTCATACTCATCTCATAGGAGATAAGATGGTTGCCGACATGCTTAAGTACCCATAAGGTTTTCAAGCCACCTTCAACATTTTTATGCTAGACAAGGGAGTATCCACGGATGGACCACCTGATACTAATATAGACATAAAACCTAGACATAGGTTCAAAAATACCGATAAGCATTGGATGATAGGTAGATAGGAAGTGACTAAGGTCTCGGGCTGTGGGGGGGGGGGGTTCCCAATCCCACTGTAGTTCCAGAACATGATCATCTTTGAGAAGGTAGTGATTTTCCCCTAAGAGGGGTCTGGTTATTCTTGGACTATGAACCACCATTTCCTTTTCCCTAATCTCCCTTATTCTTCAGGGCCTTCCTATAGGTTTATTATTGGATTTAGTTTTAGGTTCATCTGCCACCCTTTCATGTTCATCCACCACTTTTACAGATTCATCCGCCACTTCTGGGGATTCACCAAAATCTCCATCAGCCCAAATCCTTCTGGAGGGTGTGGGGAATTTGTTAGTGGCACAAAGGCTATAATTTGGAACACCACCATATGTCTTCAATATTACTACCTTGGTTGAGGACACCGGGGTGAAAGAAGCATCAACCAGGACAATCTGCATATCACTAAGATTCTTCACATCCCCTATCACTGCACATGTTCACACAATGTTATGTGGGGGATATGGACAACCACGGATTTTGATGGCAATATCATCAACCACTCCTGCAGCTGGGCAATCAGCATTCCCTGGAGAAGTGATGTGGAGAATCATTTTTAGTTTGAGAGTGTAGGGAAATACATATTGGTCCCCACACAGAGGGGGATGCGCAGCCTCAAATGATGAATGAGACCTGTCCTCTATGGCTTGTGTAGGGGAGTGCTACGTGCCAGATGACCCAGAAGCTATTGCATCACCCTCCCTCATGGCCCAACCGGCTGTGGCATTGGGTACAATAGTCTGCACATTGGATGTCTACGCTAGTCCAGGTGAGACTGAAGGAATCACCTCAACCGCAACATTGTCATCCCTTTTAGACTGGTTGGGGTCCAAGATGGTTTTCCCAAGGACCTGTTCAATAAGTGTCAGAGGGGTTGTGCCCGAAGCCTGTGGTTCCCTTGGTGGCACTGTTCTGGAAACAATTTCTGGGATAGGCGCATTGGAGTCCCTTTCAGTACCTAGTTGGACAGATCCATCACCCCTGCCTTCAGTAGGGGCTGGTTCATCTTTTACCTCATGTGGCATGACAGGAGGGTGCTTCGTAGGTGGTGGCACCGAGGCTTTACCTTTTCCCTTCCCAAGATTTTTCTGGAATTCACCATCCTCATGACCATGTAGGATACATGTGCCACATAATTTGGTTCTTCTTCACATATCTATTAAGCGATTGATGAGATTACAATTTCCACAGTACTTGGGTCTCCAATCATATTATATCGCCAAATTCAGAGTATCTTAAATGGTGGTAAGGACCACCTCCTCAACCAGGGTACTGGCTAAGTCAATCTCAACCAGCACCCTTGTATAGTGCCCATACCTTGGGTTGTCAGTTTTCCTATCAAAACAAATCAGGAAGACAACTGAAGAAGTAATATCCCACAGTATCCTGGGATGCCAGTATAACCAATTCAACCTGAAAATGTGAATCCTCACTTGCATGAATGCTTTTTTCACATTTGATGGGTCAAAATTGTGATCTCGTTCTTGGATTTTGAGGATCCCTAGCTTGAGTGAAATTGATCCAAATCTCCATTCCCTTCTTTTCTACTCATCCGATGGGAACACCGTATGGTAGAAACCGCACCCCATTGCATTCATCTTTCATTCGGTTAAACCCCTGACTTCAGAAATTCGATTTGTGATATCAGATTACTTCCATATCCTTTCTCCTTTGGGAACTAAGACACGAACAATAACATAAAATTGGCACAATATCACTCTTTCTTCAACCGCTTCCCTATTTACAGCAACATGGGCTATTCGCCCTTTATTTAGGACCCATCCTGGGGAAGGTATCCCAAAATCAGTGAATGAGAATGAGGTCTCTACCTTCACGACATCCATAAAGTTATTCTTCACCCCAGCTGCATAGGGGCCGTGGGGGGGGGGGGGGGTCCTCGTTCTCCCTCTGAGGGTTGTAGAGATGAAAAGGATAATTGTGACCAACCCTATCATTGGGCTTCTTGCTCAAATTTATGTTAGAACTCGAGGATTGAGGGACATGGTCCTTCATAGGAGCCATGCAGGTTCTCGTTCCTTCTTTATCAGCCATCTCCCTTTTCTTTCTGAACCGTTTTAGGGTTTTAAATTATTTTTAGATGATTTAGTGGTTTTGGGGTTTTTATGGGTTTTAGGGTTTTTTATAGTTTTTAGGGGTTTTTTGGTTTTTAGGATTCTTTACATTTTTATGGTCTTTTATGGTTTTTATGGTTTTTTGTGGTTGTTAGTTTTTTAGTTGTTTTACGTGTCTTTATAATTTTATGTTTTTCTTATGGGTTTTCACGGTTTTTATGAATTTTATGTATTTATGGATTTTTTGTATTTTTATTGTTTTTATGATTTTTAGGGATTTTGAGGGGATTATGGTTTTTAGGTTTTTACAGTTATTATATTTTTTGTGTTATTTATATTTTTTTAGGGTTTTTAAGGTTTTGAAATTTTTTGAAATTTTTTAGGAATTTAATGGATTTTAGAGTTTATAGTCGTTTTTGGGTTATTATGGGGTTTTAGGGTTTTTAATGTTTTTAGTGGTTTTTTTTGGATTTTAGAGTTTTTAGGGATTTTTTACATTTCAATGTTTTTGGTGATTTTTTTGGTTTTGTATGGGTTTCAAGTGTATTTTAGTTTTTTATGGGTTTATAAGTGTTTCTTAGGTTTTTTTTGGTTTCAATGGTTTTTTGTGTTTGTTTTTGGTTGTTAATGTTTTTTAAATATTTTTAACATCTTTTGGATTTTAAAAGGTTATAAGATTTTTTAGTGGGTTTTAGGGTTTTTATGGGTTTTACGGATTTTTAAGGGTTTTAAGGGTTTTAGGGGTTTTAGGTTATATTTTTGATGTATTAGTTTTTTATTAATTTTTAGGTTTATAGGAGTTTTATATTTTTTTAGGTATTTAATGTTTTCTTTGTGGTTTTCATTTTTTTCTGGTTTTTTACCCTTTTAGAGATTTTATGGGTATCTAAATATTTTTATGATTTTTTGGGGTTTTTAGGGATTTTGAGTGTTTTTAGAGGTTTTTAGGAACTTTAGGGTTTTTTTTGGTTTTAAGGATTTTTTCAGTTTCTTATGGTTTTTAGGGGGTTTTAGAGATTTATCATTTTTTAGGTTTTGAAGGGTTTTTAGTTTTTTTAGTGATTTTTTATGTTTTTATAGGTTTTAGTGCTTTTTAAGGATTTTATGGGTTTTAATATTTTTAGGGGTCTTAGTGTTCTAGAAATTTTTTGGGGTTTAAATGTTTTAGGTTTTCTAGAAGTTTTTAGTTTTTTTAGGTTTTTAAGGGTTTCATTGTATTTTTCATAGTTTTTATGGTTTCTTACATTTTCAGGGATTTCTCGTGATTTTTTTGGATTTTTATGGATTTTAGGGTGTCTAGGTTTTTTTCATGGATTTTAAGGGTTTTGGATTTTTGCGGGTTTCACGAGGTTTTTTGGGGTTTTATGGGGTTTTATTGTTTTTTTTTGTTTATATGATGTTTTAGAGTTTTTTATGTTTTTATGGTTTTAAACCCTTCTTAAAGTTTATAGTGGGTCCAAAGGGTTTTATGGTGTTTTATTTTTTTATGTTTTTTTATGGTTTTTTGGGTTTTTATGTGTTTTAGGGTTTT
Source organism: Viscum album (assembly GCA_963277665.1). Lineage (NCBI taxonomy): Eukaryota > Viridiplantae > Streptophyta > Magnoliopsida > Santalales > Viscaceae > Viscum > Viscum album. The sequence continues at coordinate 1,651,025 of CAUJRU010000063.1, read as the reverse complement.
TAGGTTTTTTAAGGTTTTTTCATTTTTTGGTTTTTTGAGGTGTTTAGTTGTTTTACTTATTTTTAAGTTTTTAATGTTTTCTTTGAATTTTTCACAGATTTTAGGGTTTTTATATTTTTAGGGATTTTAAAATATATTTAAGGATTTCTATTGTTTTTAGGGATTTATGGATTTTTGGGGTTTTAGGGTTTTTAGGTGTGTTGAGGTTTTTTATAATTCTTAGTATTTTTTATCTGTTTTATCTTTTTTTAAGTTTTTTTGAGGGTTTTCCTAGGTTTTGATGGTGTTTTACAATGTTAGGATTTTTTTTATTTTTTAGACTTTTTATGGTTTTATAGGGTATTTGGGGACATTGAGGGGTTTTATGATGTTTTGGGATTTTAGGGTTTTTTGAGTATTTTAGGGGTTTTTAAAAAATTTAATGTATTTAGGGGTTATAAAGGGGGTTTAGAGTGTTTAATGTTTTTAGTATTTTTAGGGGGTTTTTGGGTTTTAATGTTTTTATGTGTTTTAGGGTATTTACGGTTTTTAGGGTTTTAGTGTTTTTTGAGTTTGTAGGGGTTTTATTTGTTTTCATCTTTTTTACAAATTTCATTGGGGTTTTCAGTTTTTAAGTGTTTTTTATGTTTTTTGTGATTTATAGGGATTTTTATATATTTTTTTAGTTTTTAGGTATTTTTTTATTTCAGGTTTTAATGGTTTTTTAATTTTAGGGTTTTGAGTATTTTATATTTTTAATTTATTTTAGAGTTCGATAACATTTTTAGTAGTTTAAAGGGTTTTTATGGTTTTATGGTTTTTATGGTTTTTAAGTTTTTAGGTGTTTTTATGGTTTTTGGGGTTCTAGTGTCTTCTTAGTTTTTATTGGTTTTTATAATTTTGAGGGTTTTTATAGGTTTTGAATTATTTTTGGGTTCTAATGTTTTCTTTCTGGTTTTTATTTTTTTTAGGTTTTTTAACATTTTTGGGTATTTTCAGTGTTTTTTAAGGATTTTTATAGTTCATAGGGGTGTTTAATGTTTTTAAGGTTTTCATTATTTTTAGGTTTTTATTCATTTTTAGGTTTTTAGGGGTTTTATGTTTGTTATGTTTTTACACTTTTCTTAGTTTTTTAGTGTTTTTAGAGTTTTTTACCCTTTTAGGGTGTTTTAGAGTTTTTTTTTATTTTTATGGTTTTATTGTTTTTAAGGTTTTTCAGGTTGTAAGGTTTCTTTGATTTTGTAGGGTTTTATGGTTTTTATATTTTTTAAACATTTTAGGCATTCAAAGGGTTTTTAGTAGGTTTTTTAGTTTTTTGTGGGTTTTTAGGTTTATTAGGGGTTTTAATTCTCTTAGGGGTTTTATGGTTTTATTGTCTTTCAGTGTTTCTTGGGTGTTTATGGTTTTCATGTTTTTATGGGTTTTATGTTTTTTTAGGTTTTTTAATTTTTTAGTGGTTTTCAGGGTTTAAATGATTTTTTATCCTTTTAGGGATTTTGAGAATTTTTTTGGGATTTTATGGTTTTTAAGGTTTTTAGGGATTTTTATGGTTTTAGGGGTTTTCATCGTTGTAATGGTTTTTTTGGGTTTTAGGTTTTTTTATTTTTTCAATGTTTTTAATGTTTGTTACAGTTTGTGATCTTTATTAGGAGTTTAATGGTTTTTATTTTTTCCAATGGTTTTTAGCGGTTTTATGTGTTCTTACGGTTTCTTAATGTTTTATGGGGTTTTATTGTTTCTTTATAGTTTTTTGGGTTTTTATGGTTTTTATAGGTTCTTAACATTTTTATGTTTTTGGGGGGTTTTAGGTGTTTTATGGTGTTTAATTATTTCTTATGGTTTTATAGTGTTTTAATGGTTCTTTATATTTTTTGGTATTTTTAGGGATTGTTTAGGATTTTTATGTTGTTTTAGAGATTTTATGTATTATGTGGTTTTTATGGGGTTTTCTAGGTTTTAGGATATTTTTCCTTTTCTTAGATTTTTAGGGTTTTTTAGTTTATTATGGTTCTTATGGTTTTTATTGAATTTTATGGTTTGTAGGGTTTTATTGTTTTTTAGAGTTTTTAATGAGTTTAAGAGTTATTAAGGTTTTTAGTATTTTTATCTTTTTAGTGTGATTTATTGTTTTTTATGCGTTTTAGGGTTTTTATTGTCTTTTTCGTGGTATTATCATTTTTTATGTTTTTTGGGGTTTACATGTTTTTGGGTTTTTTTGTTTTCGTATGATTTTTTAGTAGTTTAGGGTTTTTATGTTTTATGGTTTTTAGGGAATTTTTACACTTTTATTGTCATTAGGGGTTTAGGGATTTTGAGGTTTTTAAATTTTTTTAGGGTTCTTATGGGTATTATGGGATTTTTGGGGGTTTTTTGAATTTTTTTATCATTTTAAGGTGTTTAAGAGTTTTTTTAACATTTTTAGGAATTTAAAATGTTTTCGATTAGTTAGTGGGTTTTAATGGTTTTTAAGGGATTCTGTGTTGTTGTAATTTTTTTAGGGGTTTCTTGGTTTTTATGGGTTTTATGGTTTTTATGTTTCTAGGTTTACTGGGGTTTTAAGAGTTTTTTGGTTTTTAATGTCTTCATAGGGGTTTTCTGATTTTTTATGGTTTTTTATGTTTTTAGGGATTGGTTTCGGTTCTCTAGGGTTTTTAGGAAATTTGAGGGATTTTATGGTTTTTATGGTTTTTATGGTTTTTTTAGTGTTTTATGATTATTTTAGGAATTTTAATTGTTTTAAGGTTTTTTATTTTTTTAACATTTTCTGGGTTTTATGGTTATTACGGTTTTTAGGAGTTTTATGGTATTTAGGGGTTTCTAGAGTATTATTGTCTTTTAGGTTTTTAGCATTTTTATGTTTTTAGGGGTTTTAAGTGTTTTTAGGCCTTTATTGTTTTCTTATGATTTTTCAGGTTTTTAGTGGTTTTACAATTTATGGATATTCATGGCTTGTTTTGGATTTTTATGGTATTTTTGGTTTATAAGGATTTTTTGTGTGTCATTTTTTTAGATTTACTGAGTTTTTTGGGATTTAAATGTTTTTTAATGTTTTTAACGTTTTAAGGGTTTTAATAGTTTTTAGTGGTTTTTAGTGTTTTTAAAGTTTTAGTTTTTTTAGTGTTTTTGTTGTATTATGGGTTTTTAGGGTTTTTAGAATTTTTAGGGACATGAAGGGTTTTTTGAGTTTTTATGGTTTTTATGGTTTTTTAATGATTTTAACATTTTTTAGGGCAAAGAAGGTGCGAGGGTCGGGCTATTCCTGACCCACCTAATTTATTATAAGGAAAAAAGAGACTCAACAGATAAGGGAGGGGAGGGGTCAATCAACCCACACCCAAAAACCCTTAACTTCCCAAGACAAAAGACCCAAAAAAAGTCAAGAACGAAAAAAGAAAACACACAAGGCAAAGCAGCCACCACTACCATCCAGCATCCTAGCATCCAGCACCTCGCAGCATCCAAACTCAAAAAACCGGCATCCAGCACCTCCCAGCCAAACGATGATCAGCACCGAAAACATCCATCAGCACCAACAGCACCATTTCAAACCACCACAATCATTCACCACCAACAAAAACAGACCACAACACCATCCGGCCAACCAGCGCCAGCAGCCAACAACAGCATCCAGTACCAACACCAAAACATCACATCCATGCAACATAACCATCCCATCCGATCCAACTCACCCCAAACAATCATTTCATCGAACCAACTCGCCAGTACCCACATCAAATCAAATTCTCCATAGCATGTCAAAAAACCAGCACATAGAACCACAACCAAAGACCATAAGCAACAACAAGAGACAGAGAATCAGAAGAATAACCAAAGCCTCCCTCCTCCAAGCAACAGGACCCGATCCTGAGCACACCAAGCCAAACATGCAATCGACATCGAACCAGGAAGACATGCGAGGGGCCGGAAGCACATCGGGGTTGACACCACCCCCTCCAGATCTGGTGCAAGGAAAACGAAATGGAGGAGCCCTACAGACAGCCGGTTTTGGGACCACCATATCTGAAACTGACCAGGAGCTGGAAGAGGGAGGTAGCAATCGAAGATGGGTCACGAACTAGGGACGCCAGAAGCTAACTGGAATGGACCATGGGATTTTTTTTTGTTTTTTTAAATTTTCAATGTTTTTTAATTTTTTAGGGTTTTAAAGTTTTTTAGAGTTTTAAAATTTTTGGGGTTTAAATTAAATTTTTATAGTTTTATTGATATTTAGGGTTTTTTTTTCCTTTTATGCATAATAAAAGTTTATATGGTTTTTAGGTATTTTTACTATTTTTATCATTTTTTGGTTTTTATGGGTTTTATGTGTTTTAGGGTTTCTATGATTTTCTTATATGTTTTCTGGGATTTATGGACTTGTACAATTTTATGGTTTTATGGTTTTTAGTGAATCTGGGGGTTTTGTTGTTTTTAGGGATTTTAGAGGATTTATTGAGTGTTAAGGGTTTTTGAGATTTTTAGGGTTCTTAGGGGTTTAAGAGTTTTTTAATCATTTTTAGGGGTTTAAGGGTTTTTAAAAATTTTATTATTTTTTAGTGTTTTTATGTGTTTGTAGGGTTTTTAATGTTTTTAAGGGTTTCTCTGTGTTTTAGTGGTTTTTTGGGGTTTTTGGGTCTTTTTAGGGTTCTTTATGTTCTTTAGAGATTTTAGGTTTTTAGAGGTTTTAGGTGTTTTTAGATTTTTAAGGTTCTCTTAGGGGGGTTTTAGGGTTTTTATATTTTATGAATTTTTGTGCATTTTTACGATTTTTAAGGTGTTTTTGAGTTTTATGTTTTTTGATGTAGTTATCTTTTGGGGGGTTTATGGTTTTTTGTTTTTTTTTGGTTTTAATGGTTTTTTTTAGTTTTAGGGATTACATTTTTTTTAGTTTTTTTAATTTTTTTTGGTATTTAAAGGGTTTTAGGGTTTTTAGTGGTTTTTAGGGTTTTAAGGGGGGTTTAAAGATTTTAGGTTTTTAGGGTCTTTTAGGGACTGTATAATTTTTTAATTTTTAAGGGTTTTATCTTTTTTATATTTTTAAGGTTTTATTTGGGTTTTTAGGTTTTTAGGGTATTTCTCAATTTTATGGCTCATTGGTATTTTATGAGTTTTTAGGGTCTTTGGTATTTTTTTGGTTTTGAGGGGTGTTTAGGGTTTTTAGGTGTTTTTAGATTTTTTTCTACTTTTAAGTTGTTTAAGGGATTAAAGTGTTTCATGGTTTTCAAGGTTTTCCAATGGAATTTCTAGGTTTTTGTGTTTTTTTACATTTTTAAGGACGTTTCTGTTTTTTATTATTTTTTGGGTTTTTAGGGATTTTAAGGGTTTTTGGGCTTTTAAGTCTTTACGGGTTTAATGGTTTTATTGGGGTTTCAGTGGTTTCTAAATTTTTATGGGGAATTTATGGATTTTTATTATTTCAAATCATTTTTAGTTGTTTAGTTTTTTTTGATCATTTAGTAGTTTTTAGGGTTTCATTAGGGTTTTTGGGTTTTTAAGGTATTTAGGGTTTTTATGGTTTTTAGCATTTTTAGTTTTTAGGTTTTTTGGGGTTCCAATTGTTTTTTGGTTATTAATTATTTCTTAGGATTTTTATGGTTTATTAATTTTTAGGGATTTCTATGGATTTTTAATTATTTTTATTGGTTTTACAGTTTTTAGGGAATTTAAGGTGTTTTATAGATTTTTTGGGTTTTTCGATTTTTTAAACATTTTTAGGGGTTTAAAAGAGTTTTTTATTTTTTAGTTGGGTTTTTTGGTATTCATTGGTTTTAGGGATTTTATGTATTTTATGATTTTTATGGTTTTTATGTTTAGTTTAGGTTTTGTAGGGTTTTTTATGTTTTTAACGATTTATTGGGATTTTTTATGTTTTTATGGGTTTTTTGGTTTTTAGGGATTTTGAGCGATTTTATGTTTTTAGGGTTTTTATGGTCTTATGGATTTGTTGTTTTTTTAGTGTTTTATTTTTTTTTTAATTTTTTTAACATTTTAGGGGTTTAGAAGGTTTTTAGAGTTTTAGTGGGATTTAGGGTTTTAATGTATTTTTAGGGGTTTTATGGTTTTTAGGGGTTTAAGGGGTGTAATGATCTTTTAGTGTTTTTGAATTTTTTAGTTTTTATAGGTTTTAAGAGTTTTTAGGTTTTTAAGGTTTTCATAAGGTTTTTATGGGATTTTGGGTTTTTTTTCAATTTTGGGGATTGTTATAGATTTTTTAGGATTATTATGATTTTTTGGGTTTTAAGTGATTTTTATGGTTTTTGGATTTCTACATTTTTTATGGTATTTATCATTTTTAGGTTTATAGGGTATTTATGTATTTCTAGGTTTGTAATGTTTTCATAGGGGTTTCTAGCGGTTGTATGGTTTTTTATGCTTTTAGTGATTTTTATAGATGTTTTGGAATTTATAATTTTTAGGGTTTTTAGTAATTTTAATGGTTTTTGGAGTTTTAGTTTTTTGATGGGATTTATGATTTTTATGGGGATTTATTGTTTTTTTTAATTTTTAGGGGATTGATGGTTTTATATAGATTTTAATGTTTTTATGGGTTCAAAAAGTTTTTAGAGTATGTTTGGGTTTTTTGGTGTACTATGTGTTTTAGGGGTTTTATATTTTTTAGGGGGGGTTAGAGATTTGAGGCTCTTTTATGGTTTTTTTGGTTTATAGTATTTTTTTGTTTTTTGGGGTTTTAAGTGTTTTATGTTTTTAATGTTTTCTTACGGGTTATCAGGGTTTGTATTTTTTTTACATTATTTTGGATTTTTAGATATTGTTTTGGATTTTTTTGGTTTTCTTAGGGGTTTTAGGTATTTTTAGGGGTTTTAGGGGTTCTATGGTTTTTTGGGCTTTTGTATTTGATTTAGTTGTTTAGGATTCTAAGGGTTTTTAGATTTGTTTTATTCTATTAGGGGATTAATGTTTTTATATATTTTTAGGTGTAATTAGTGATTTTATTTGTTTAAGGGATTTTATGTTTTTGGGGATTTATTGTGTTAGGGTTTATATTCTTTTTGGGTGTTTTTCACGTTTTTTTGGAAATTTTATATTTTTAGGGGTTTTAAGTGTTTTATTTTTTAGTGGGTTTCAAAGGATTTTTCTATGTGTTTATAAGTTTTTTACATTTTTCTTGATTTTTAGGGCTTTTTGGGGTGTTTTGGTTCTTATGGATTTTAGGGGTTCAAATTATTTTTAGGGTTTAAGGATTTCTTTAGTTTTTTATCTCTTTATGGTTATTTTAGAGTCTTAGGTTTTTCTTGAGTTTTCTATGATTTTAGAATGTTTTTAATTTCTTTATCCTTTTTATGGGTTTAAAGATATTTTATAGTTTTTAGAAGTCTTTAGGGGTTTTTAGGATTTATATTATTTTTGTATTTTTTAGGATTTTATGTGTTTTTAGTTTTTTAAAGTTTTATTAGGTGTTTTACGGGTTTTATTTTTTTATGTTTTCATGTACTTTTAGGGGGTTTTTAAGAATTTTATAGTTTCTAGGGGTTTAAGGAATTTTGAAAGTTTTTATGGATTTTTTATTTTTTTGGGTTAGAGGGATTTTTCTAAGTTTCATAGGGGTTTTAAGGTTTTTTTAGTTTTTACCATTTTTAGGGATTTAAATGTTTTTAGTGTTTTTTTATTTTAGAGTTTTAATGCATTTTTAGGGGTTTTAGAGTTTTTAGGGCATTTTAGGGGTTTTAAGGGTATTAGGGTTTTTTAGGTTTTTAGAGGTTTTTTGTGTTTTCAGGTTTTTAAGGATTCCATAGGTTTTTCAGAGGTTTTTGGAATTTACCTATTTTTAGGTATTTTTTATAAACATTATGGTTTTTAGGTTTTTTAGGTATTTTGAGGGTTTAGGATTTTTTATGGGTTATTTTTGGTTTTTTGGGGTTTTATGGTTTTTTGATATTTTATGGTTCCCAAGGGTTTTTAGAGTTTACTAAAAATCATTGGGTTTAAATAGTTTTTTGATTGTTTGTTTATTTTGGGGGTTTTATTGGTTTTATGGTTTTTAAGCTTTTTTGGTGGTTTATGGTTTTGAGGGTTTTTTATTTTATTTTTAGTTTTTCTATTTTCTTTTGTTTTAGGGGTTTTATACATTTTTTGGTTTTTAATGATTTCTTATTGTTTTTTCGAGTTATTAGAGTTATTTATGTTTTAAAATATTTTTATTTTTTTAGGATTTTTATGGTTTTTAGGATTTCAAGGGACTTTTATGGGTTTTAGGGTTCTAGGATTATTTATGGTTTCTTTAATATTTTTTTATGTTTTGAGGGGTTTTATGTTTTTTTGGTTTTAGGTTTTTTCATGGGTTTTTCATGGTTTTTAGGGTTTTTTACATTTAGATTTTTTTTTTGGAATTTTTAGAAATGTTATGATTTTTTAGGGTTTTGTAGATTTTATGGGTTTTAGGTTTATAGGGTTTTTTGTATTTTTTGGTTTTTAGGGTTTTTCTATGTTTTTAGGGTATTTATGGAATTTTAATTTTTTTAGCATTTTTAGGATTCTAAAGGGTTATAGGGTTTTTAGGGTCTATTAGGGTTTTTAGCGTTTTTAGGTATTTTTGGGTTTTTAATGGGTTTTATGTTTTTATGGTTTTCTTTAGTTTTTCATAGTTTTTAGGATTTTCATGTTTTTAGTGAATTTTAGGGATCTTTGGGAGTTTTATTGTTTTTTAGGGTTTTAATGACATTGAGGGTTTTTAGATTTTTTAAGGATTTTTGAGTTTTTAGGATTTTTAGCATTTTTAGGGATTTTTTTTATACTAATTTAAGGTTTTTTAAGTTGTTAAGGTTTTAATAGAAGTTTTAAGGGTTTGTAGGTTTGTTAAATTTTTAGGAATTTTATGCTGTTTTTTTTATTTTTATAGTTTTTAATTTTTATTTATGGATATTAGGGTTTCTATTGTATTTTTGGGTTTTTAGGTGTTTTTTTTGTTTTTTGGGTTTTAAGGGTTTTTAGAGTTTTTTAACATTTTAGGGGTTTAAACGGTTTTTACAGTTCTTAATCGGTTTTGAGTTTTTTATGATTTTTTATGTTATTTTTGGTTTTTAGTGTTTTTTGGGGCTTCATGGTATTTTAATGGTTTGTAGTGTTTTTTAACTTTTTTTACTTTTTAGTAATTTTATGTGTTTTTATGTTTTTATGGTTTTCTATAGGTTATTATGTTTTTACGTTATAAGGTATTTTTATGTATTTTTTATGATTTTAGGGGTTTTAGGGTTTGTAGGAATTTTTTGGGTTCTTAGGGGGTATTTTTTGTTTTTAGGGTTGTAGGGGTTTTCTTTATCTTTTTAGGGTTCTATGGATTTTATAATTATTTAATTATTTGGGGGGTTTAACGGGTTTGTAGATTTTTTTGTCGTTTTCTGGTTATTTTATAGGTTTTTATGATTTTCATGATTTTTATTGGTTTTATGGTTTTTTAGGGGTTTTAGGTTTTGTTATGTTTTGTTAGGGTTTTTAGGATCTATAAGGTATTTTATCTTTTTAGGGGTTAAAGGGTATTATGTGTTTTTAGTTTTTAATATTTTCTTAGGGTATTTCATTATTTAAAGGGGTTTTATGTTTTTAGAGATTCTAGGGCCTTTTATGATTTTTATGAGTTTATAGGTTTTTAGGATTTTTCAGATTTTTATGTTTTTTAGAGATTCTAGGGCCTTTTATGATTTTTATGAGTTTTATGAATTTTATGAGTTTTATGGTTTTTAGAGTATATCAATCTTGTTAGGGGTTTAATTATTTTTTAGTGTTCTAGGTTTTTTAATGGGTTTTCAAGGGTATAAAGGTTTTTATGGATTTTATTGTTTTGTTAGTTTTTATGGTTTTCATGGTCCTTGAGGGTTTTTAATATTTTTTGGTTTTTAGGGGTTTGAAATATTTTTTAGGTTTTATGGTTTTCTTAGGGATTTTCATGGGTTTTTTGTTCCTTTTGTTTTTAGATAGATTTTCATATTTTTTAAATTTTTATTATTTGTTTGTGTTCTTTGAGATTTTTTGGGTTTATAGAGTTTTTAGTGGAGTTTTTTGGGTATTTTTGGATTTTAGTGTTTTTATTATTTTTGGTGTTTTATTGTTTTAGGATTTTTCGGGTTTTTTAGGATTTTTAGGGTTTTTAATGCTTTTAGGTTTTATGGTTTTAAAGTAATTTTTTGTTTTAAATTTGTTCTTAGTGGTTTTTTTTGGTTTTTATGTTTTTAGTGAATTTTAATGATTTTATAGGATTCTTTTGGGGTTTCATGGTTTTTAGAAATTTTTAGGATTGTGAGGGTTTTTATTTTTATCTTGGGATTTTATGCGTTTTTGAGTTTTTATGGGTTATCAAGGTTTTTAGAGTTTTTAAATGTTTTAAGGGTTCAAGGGATTTTAGAGGGGTTTTATGGTTTTTTTGGGCTTTTAGTTTTTTTTTGAATTTTTTATGATTTTTAAATGTTTTTAGATTTTTTACATTTTTTGGGGTTTAAAGGGTTTTTTATAATTTTTTGTGGGTTTTAGGGTTTTTATGGTTTTTTAGGGATTTATGGGTTTTCTTGTTTTTTAGGTTTTTTATGGGTTTATGTGTGTTTTTTTTGCATATTTATTTTCATAGGGGTTTTCAATGTTTTTAAATTTTTAGAGACATTTATTGGTTTCTTTGGTTTTCAATTTTTTAGGGTTTCAGGGATTTTCAGGGTATTTAGGGGTTTTTAGGGTCTTAGGGTTTTTATTGTTTTTCGGGGCTTTTAGGGTTTTTTGAGTTTCTTAGGGATTTAAGGGTTTTCTTGTTCTTTAATGATTTTAGGGGTTTAATGGGGTTCTAGATTTTTTACTGGTTGTTAGTGTTTTTATGGGTTTTATGATATTGATGGTTTTTGGGGGTTTTTAAGAATTTTTTGGGTTTTTTTGTTTTTAGGTGGTTTACGGGTTTTTAACATTTTTGGGTATTTAGGGGTATTAACTATTTTTATTTTTTTATTATCTCCTTAGTTTTTTTCAGGGTTTTTGGGTTTTGAAAAATTTTAGTGATTGTTATGGACTTTTGAGGATTTTTATTTTTTTATTGTTTTTAGTGATTTTTAGGGGTTTTTAGTGATTTTTAGGGTTTTTTTTTGGTATTTTGGGGTTTTAGGATATTTATGTGTTTTAGTGTTTTAGGGGTTTTTACTTTTTTGGGGATTTAAAGGTTTTATATTTTTTATTATTTTTAGGGATCTAAAAGGTTTCTAGTGTTTTTAGTGAGTTTTATTGTTTTTAGGGGGTTTAGGGTTTTTAAGGTTTTTTGGGGTTTTTTGGGTTTTAATATTCTTTAGAGTATTTATAAATTTTATGTTTTTTTTGGGATTTTTATTGATTTTAGGTTTTTTATTATTTCTTGTGGGTTTTCAGATATATTAATGTTTATTTTTTTTATGGGTTTTAATGGTTTTTAGGTGTTTTAGTGAATTTGGGGGTTTTATGTTTTTAGGGTTTTTAGTGTTTAAATGGGTTTTTTATTGGGTTATTTTGACTTATTTGGAGTTTTATGTTTTTTAAAGTATTCTAATAATTTTAGGGGTTTAAAAAGTTTTATGAGTTTCAGTTGGTTTAATGTTTTCTAGGTTTTTGGGGTTTTTATGGTTTTCGTGGGTTTTTATTGCTTTTATATTTTTAAGGGTTTTTAATGGTTTTTTGGAATATTTGCATTTTTATGTTTTCTTTGGATTTATGTGTTTTTTGGATATTAATATTTTCATTGGGTTTTCTGGGTATTATGTTTTTTTTATGTTTTTATGGATTTTTTTTGGATTTTTATATTTTTTGGATTTATTAATTTTGTGTTTTTTATGGGTTTTTAGAGTTTTTAGAGTTTTTAGATTATTTTCCATTTTTTAGGTTTTTAGAGGTTTAAATTGTTTTTAGGTTTTTATTGTTTTGTTAGGTTTTTAGGGTTTTATGGTTTCTAAAATATTTAGGGATTTTTTATAATTTTTTTTGTGTTTTTAGGGATCTTATGGTTTTTGAGGGTTTTTAGGATTTCTAGGGGTTTTATGGTTTTTTTATGTTTTAGGGATTTTTTTAATAGTTTTTTTTGTTTTAATGGGGTTTAAATGTTTTTAACTTTTTCAACAGTTTTAGGAGTTTGTATATTTTTTTAGTGATTTTTAATGTTGTTATGGGTTTTAGGTTTTTTTACATGTTTTATGGTTTTTAGGGGTTTTATGGTTTACTTGTCTTCTGGGGATTTTATCATTTTTTTTGTTTTTAGCGGTTTTAGGTTTTTTAGGTTTTTGTAGTCTTCTTAGGGATTTATAGGGGAATTATGAATTTTTATGTTTTTAGGGGTTTATGGGATTTATTATTATTATTATTTTTTTAAGGTTTTAAGTTATTTTTAGTGTTTTATAGTTAAAATGGTTTTTAAGGTATTTAGCATTTTGGAGGTTTTTAGGGGTTTTATGCATTTTTCTAGTTATAAGTGTTTCTTAGGGGTTTTGAGGTGTTTTTTAATCTTTTAGGGATTTTAAGGGATTTTTTAGGATTTTAATGATAATTAGGGTTATTAGAGGTATTTAGGTTTATTAGGGGATTTAGGGTTTTAGGGTTTTTATGGTTTTTTAGGATTTTACATTTTTTGAGCTTTTAGGGTTTTAATGTTTTTATGAATTTTTAACACTTTTAGGGTTTAAAACAATTTCCAGTGTTTTTTTAGTTTTTACTGGTTTTTGATGTTTTTTTGGGTTTTATAATTTTTAGAGGATTTAGGGTTTTCAAGGGTTTTTTGGGTTTTAGTGTTTTATTTATTTTTTGAGTTTTTAAGATTTTATGTTTTTTCTTAGGGTTTTATGGGTTTATTCTGATTTTTAAAAATTTTATCATATTTCTAGTTTTTGGTGATTAAAAGTGCTTTATGTTTTTAAGTCATTCTTAGGGGTTTTCAAGGTTCTTAAGGTTTTTAAATTTTTTAGGGATTTTAGTAATTTTTATGATTTTTAAGCTTTTAGGTTTTCTATGGAATTTGAGGGGTTTTATGGGTTTTTAGGTTTTTTAGGGTTTTAGGGTTTTTATTGTTTTTGTTGTGTTTTTTAATTTTTTAGTGTTCTATGTTTTTTAATTTTTTTGGGTCTTTTTTTGGTATTTATAGGTATTTATGGGTTTCTAATCTTTTAGGGGTTTTATAGTTTTTAGGGGTTGTAGAGTATTTTAGGGTTACATTTTTTTAAGTTTTTTTATGGGTTTTAAGCGTATTTATGTATATAAGGTTTTTCTTTGGTTTTTCTATGTTTTATGGTTTTTTACATTTTTGGACGTTTTAGGTCTTCTTTGTAATATTATAGGTTTTTACGGTTTTTAAATACTTTTAGGGTTTATATATTTTTTAGTGTTTATAGAATTTTCAGTTTTTAGGGGTTTCTAGTTTTTTTAGGGTTTAAGATATTGTTATAATTTTTTATGATTTTTGGGTTTTTTTACATTTTAAGGATTTTAGGTAATTTTAGGATTTTTTGTGTTTTTATGGATTTTGATGTTTTTTAGCGTTTTAAGGTTTTTATTTTTTTATGGATTTTATGAGTTTCTTCACTGTTTTAAGGCATTTAAAGTGTTTTCAGAGTTGTATTCGGTTTTTATAAAAAATTGTTTTTAGGGGTTTTAATGGTTTTTAGGTAATTATGGTTTTTAAGTTTTTGAGGATTTTTAAGGGGTAATTTTTTTTTAGTTTTTTAGTGATTTTATGTTTTTTAGGGTTTTTTAGGTTTTAATAGAGTTTTCAGGGATTTATTTTTTTTATGCTTTTATGGATATTTAGGGTTTTATGATTTTTAGAGGTTTTATGTTTTTTTTTATTTTTAGGTTGTTTTTTGAGATTTTATGGTTTAATGGTTTTTTATAGTTTTTATGTTTTTAGGGGTTTTAAGGGTTTTAGAGTTTTTAGTGGGTGTTTAAGGATATTTAAAAAAATTACTGGTTTTAAGGTTTTATGTGCTTTTAGGGTTTTTAGTTTTTTATATGTTTTATGGTTTTTTATGTTTTTAATGTTTTTATTAATGGTTTTGAAGGTATTTAGTATTTTTTTATTATTTAGGAATTTTAGGTAATTTTTTTTATTTTTATTGCTTTTTGGGTATATAGGGATTTTGAGGGATTTTAGGGGTTTTTTGGGTTTTTTTTGATTTTTTATGATTTTTATGGTTTTTAGAGTTTTTCAATTTTAATAGGGGTTTAAAGGGGTATTAGAGATTTTAGTTTTTTAGCGATGTTATGGATTTTTAGGATTTTATTAAAAAAATTGTTGTGTTTTATGGTATTTAGTGTTTTGGGATTTTTTTGGTTTTTTTGAGTTTTTATGTTCTTTAGGGGTTTTAATTATTTCTAGGTTTTTATGGGTTTCTTATGCTTTTCTTTGGTTTTTAGAGTTTGTTTCATTTTTATTTATTATTAGTGATTTCTTAGGGTTTTTTGATTTTTTTGGATTTTATGGGATTATTAGGGGATTTTTATGGTTGTTTGTGTTTCTATAGTTATTTTTTTGTTTTTGGTGTTAGTTTAAGTTTTCTTATTTTCAAGTGTTTTTAAATATTTTTAGGTGCTTAAAGAGTTTTTAGATTTTTAGTGGGGTTTTAGCATTTAAATATTTTTTTATGTTTTATGGTTCTTAGGGTTTTTTTGTTTTTTGGGGTCTTATATTTTTCATGAGTTTTAGGTTTTTTTTATGTTTTAGGTGCTTTTGGAGTTTTGGGGTTTTAAGGTTTTCTTTGGGGTTTTCAGGGTCTTCATTGTTTTTTATATTTTTAGGGATTTGGAGGGATTTTAGAATTTTATTGTTTTTAGTGTTTTTCTGGGTTTTGAGGTTTTTTAGGGTTTTTAGGGGTTTTTGGATTTTGGTTTTTTATGGGTTTTTATTGTCTTTTTTCTTTTATTTGTTTTTTAACGGTATTAAGTGTTTATTTATTTTCAAGGTTTTCTTAGGGGTTTTATAGAGTTTTTTGGTTTTTTTTATTTTTTGGGAATTTGAGGGATTTTTTATGATTTTAATGATTTTTAGGGGTTTTAATGATTTTGAGTGATTTCAGTGTTTTTTACTATTTTGGGAAAGGAATATGTGAGGGTCAGGCTATTCCTGACCCCCCCCCCCAAATTTATTAGTAAAAAGACACAATAGACAAGGGAGGGGATGGGTCAAATGACACGCACCTAAAAACCCTTAAACACCCCAAACCAAGAAAAAGAAACCCAAAAAAGTCATGAAGCAAAACAAACCCAGGAAAAAACACACAAAAGCCAAGAAGAAACCTTCACCATCATCCAGCATTATCCAGCATCCAGTAGTTCACATCCAAGCAACGACCAACATCCAAACTCAAAAATTCCAGCATCCAGCACCACCTCACCAAAAAGATCCACTACTAGTATAATAGAACTATCAGTGACCAGTATCCTTTGTCACCTCTCAGCAAAACAGCAACCATCACCAAGCACCAGAATATTTCACCACATCTCATCCAATCAAAAACCATCACACATAATGATTCACAACCAAGACATCCACTACACAGTTTACCACGGTCCAGCATATCAGCCATAGTGCGACACAACATTACATGCCCTTCATGAACAACATGAAGCAGATCATGCCTTGATAATCCCATCTGCCCCATAAACCAACAACAGCCTCCTGACCCATCATCTTTTAAGTGGTTAGAACTCAAAATCCAGTAACCCAAACATTCAAAACAAATAGCTTTAAACATTCCACACCTCAGAGCATAGCTAACAACGCACCACCAATAACCATAACCAGTACCAAACCATAGCACTGGGAACTCTTTGGACAGAAAAAACATGCGCAACATCACCAAACCATGCCTAACACCTATCATCAGATACAATACCAAGAAATCACCTTGAATCGTAGCAAAAAACACAACCAGTAAATATAAAACATGAAAATCCAATAAATCCAACCAAATCTAGCTTCAACATCGTGAAGAGGAGAAGAAAATGAGGGAATGGGTTGATCACACACCTGTATCTTCTACATAAACCAAATACTGGGACAAACAAGAGAACAATACAAACCTTCATTACAATTGAGAGAATGGGAATCAGAGATCTGGGATGAGGAAGCAACACCATCTCCCAATGACCAAAGCCAAACCAAAGCTACAACATTCCGCTCTTCCAGAGACATTGGAGTCCCGAGCAACATCATCGCTCGAAGTTGAGGAAACTTCCAAATAGAACCTTCCACCGGTGGTTTGGAGAATTAAGATGAGGCCTGAAGTCAGTGAGATCTACCCCCACAGTCATTAAAGAGCAAGATCATGAATGAATCGGGTGTCGAATACTCGGCCAACACCACTTCTTGGAAAATAATTGCTACACCGAAGAGATCTGCACCAACCTGCCACCGCCGAGAGCACCTCCCATGAGCATATGAGGGCAGGGGAAATGATCTTCCATAAACATTGTCAGTGGAAGCTGTTAGAAACCCTATAAGATCTATCTATAGGGAGTGAGCACCAAGGGGGTGTGCCGCCATCTCCTCTTATGGTGTTTTGGGTTGTTTTTTTACTTTTACTATTTTGGGGTTTTTCTGTTTTTTTGGAATTTTTTGAGTTTCTAAGGGAATATAAGGTTGTAGGATTTTTTTTAATCATATCTAGGGGTTTAAATGATATTTATAGTTTTAAGTAGTTTTTTAGTGTTTTTATGGTTTTTAGGACATTAAAGGGTTTTAGGGGTTTTTATTTGTCTTAGGGGTCAGGTCTTTAATCATTTTTGGTTCTTTTAGGGGGTTTTAGGGTTTTTGTCCTTTTTAGTTTGTTTGGGTGGGGGGGGGGGGTGTTATGTTTTTTTAGGTTTCAAATATTCTTTTATTTTTTATAGGGTTTTATGATTTTTTTATTTTACTGATTTTTATGGATTTTGTAGTATGTTTTGGGTTTTTAGGGTTTTAGGGTTTTTGAGTAGTTTTAGTGGTTTTAGGGTTTTTAGTGGTTTCTATGGTTTTTAGAGTTTTAGGGTTTTTTGGTTTTTAGGTGTTTTTAGGGTTTTAATATTTTCTTAGGATTCTTCAAGATTTTTATGGTTTTGTGTTTTTAGGGATTTTTAGGGATTTTTGGATTTTAATGATCTTTTAGGTTTTTTAAATATTTGGAGGGGTTTTACAATTTTTACGGGTTTTATAGTTTTTTTGGGTTGGGGGTTAAGATCTTTTTTGTTATTTTTAGTGTTTTTAAGGTTTTGTAGAGTTTTGTAATAGGTTAGGGGTTTATGGTTTTTATATTTTTAATGGTTCTTAGGGGTTTTTATTGGTTTTTGGTTTTCAATGTGTTTTTAGGGTTTTTAGGTGTTTTGGGATTTTTAGGGACTTATAAGGTTTTTATCATTTTTTTCGTTTTTTTGTGGTTTTAAATATTTTTAGGTATTAAATGATTTCATTTGGTTTTTAGTGTTTTATGGGTTTTAGGATTTTAAGTATTTTTTGGTCTTTTCTATGATTTTTATGGTTTTTTGGGTTTTAAGGTATTTTGTGTTTTTTATGGTTTTTATAGGGTTTTATGGTTTGGGGGGGTTAGGATTTTTTTTGAGTTTTTATGGATATTTAGGTTTTTATAGTTTTTAACATTTTTAGGGGATTGAATGGATTTTAATGTTTTTAGCGTTTTTAGGGGTTTATGGGTTTTTACTATTCATAGGGTTTTCAAGGTTTTTTTGGGGTTTTAATGTGTTTGTGGTATTTCACTGGTTCTAGGTTATTTATGCGTTTAGGAATTTATAGGGATTTTTTAGGAATTTTATGTTTTTAAAGGTTTTTAAGGAATTTGAGAGGTTTTTAGTTTTTATTTATTTATTAGGGTTTTTAGGGTAAAAAGGTTTTTTAGGTGTCTCAGAGTATTTAATTGTAACTAGGTTTGATACGTTTTCTTACTATTTTCAAGAATTTAAGAATTTAAGAATTTTTAAGGATTTTAGGGATTTTTGAGGATTTTTAGGGTTTTTATGGTTTTAGGGGATTTTGAGGGGTTTTAGAGTTTCTTATGGTTTTTACGATTTTGGTGGTTGTTTTTTGTGATTTTGTGATTTTTTGAGTTTTTTTGTTTTTTAATGGTTTTTTGTATTTTTTCAACCTTTTACGGGTTAAAATAATTTATATAGTTTTTAGTGTTTTTATGTTTTAAGGTTTTGTAGGATTTTTAATGGTTTTTAGAAGTTTTTATGATTTTTAGGGGGCTTTTATTTATTTCATTGTATTTTAGGGTTTTTTAAATTATTTAGGTTTTTAGTGGTTGTAACTATTTTTAGGGTTTTATGGTTTTCTTCAGGGTTTTATGGGTTTTAGGGTTTTTTATGTTTTTATGGAGTTTTAGTGATTTTTGACTTTTAATTGTTTTTTAGGGTTCTTATGGATTTTTAGTTTTTTAAGAGTTTTTAGTGTGTTTTATGGTTTTCATGGGTTTTATAAGTCTCATGTTATTCAATTTTATTAAGTATTTTTTGGATTTTTATATTTTTTAACCATTTTTAGGTTATTAGTGTTTTTAACTGTTTTAGGTTTTATATTTCGTAATAGGGTTTTCTAGGGGTTTTAATTTTTTATGAATTTTTAGGGATTTTAGGGTATTTATGGATTTTAGGGTTTTATGGTTTTCATGATTTTTAGTGTTTTTTTAGTTTTTTGGTATTTAAAATTTTAATGGTTTTAGTGGTTTAAAGTGTTTTGTGGAATTTTAAGTTTTCATGGGGGGTGGGGGTTAGTATTTCTTTAATTTCTTAGGGGTTTTAAGGGTTTTAAAATATTTTAACATTTTTAGGGGTTAAAACTATTTTATAGTGTTTAGTTGATTTTTAGTATTTTTAAGGTTTTTTAGGGTTTTATTGTTTTTATGATTCAATGGTTTTATGAAGTATTTTTAAGGGTTTTAGGAGTTTTTAAATGTTAAGGTGCTTTTTTGGCCTTTTTTGAATTTTTATTGTTTTTAGGGATTTTAGGGATTTTAGGGTTTTTTAGGATTTTTAGGGGTTTTCAGAGGTTTTAGGGTGTTTTTGATTTTTATGGTTTTAATGGTTTTTTTATTTATTTTTTAAACATAAGTTATTTTTCATCGTTTTAGGATGTTTAGTGTTTCTAGTATTTTTTTAGGTTTTCTGGGGTTTTAAGTGATTTTTTGTTTTTATGGTTTCCTTATGTTTTTTCAAGGTTTTTAGGGTTTTGTATTTTTTATGATTTTTAATTATTTTTTAGTATTTCAATTGATTTTTTATTTTATGGATTTTGAGGGGGTTTTGTTTGTTAGGATTATAGGGTATTTTTGGGATTTTTGTGTTTTTTGAGTTATTTAGGAAGGTTTCAATATTTTTTAGTGTTTTTATGGTTTCCAAATGTTTGTAGGGTTTTCTCGGTTTTTAGAGGTTTTATGCGGTTTTGGATTTTTTGAGGTTTCGAGGGGATTTATGATTTTTAGTGTTTTTTGGTTTTTATCATTTTGAGGTATTTTGGGGTGTTAAGTGATTTTAGGTTTCTTAATGTTTTATTTGGGGTTTTCAAGGTTTTTAGTGTTTTTATGTTTTTGGGTATTTTTATGGATTTTTAAATTTTTTAGGAATTTTTAGGGTTTTAGGATTTTTAATGATTTTTAGGGTTTTTATGTTTTTTATAGGGTTTTTTAGTTTTTAGGGTGTTTTTATGGTTTTTAGTGTAATTTAATGCTTTTAGGGTTTTAAAGGGTTTTTTGATTTATTAGTAGTTTTAGTTTTTCTATGGATTTTTAAGGGTTTTAAGGGTTTTTATTTTTTTAAGGATTTTTTTATGAGTTTTGGTGGATTTAGAATTTTGTTTTTTGGGGTTTTATGCGTTTTTATGATTTTTTGGTTTTTATGGTTTTTAGGGATTTTGATTGTTTCTAGGGGGTTTTGGGGTATAAGGTATTTTTAGGATTTTGGTTTTTATGATTATTTAACAATTTTAGGCAAAGAAGGCTTCGGAGTAGGCGAGCCTGGTCCCAAAATTTAATTAAAAGAAGAAAGGTACAAGGTCTTACCAGGAGGGCCTATAGAACAGGTGTGTGTATCACCCAATAAGTATGAGTCCACAAGGGATGTATAATAAGTTGGAGTGAAAAAGGACCACATGCATCCCCTAACTTTAATTTCATTCTTTGAGAGTGCATCGGCCACTGCATTCGCTTCCCGAAAAGCATGCGTGATATGTAGGGTCAGATCTTGTGATGATTTGTGGCATTCAATCCATTGCAGGAGTTGCCGCCATGTTGCACTTCTAGGTCTATTTTCAGGGCCTCCACCGCTAGTTTTGAGTCTGACTCAATCCATATGAGCTTCCAATCAAACTGCATCGTGAACCGGACTACTTTGATGATGGCTCAAAGTTTCTCTTCATATACGCGCATCCACTCCCCAGGAAATGGAAGAATCATCCCTTGAAAAAGCCTCTATCAGTGCAAAATACACCTCTACAGCCCGCGAGACCGAGTGCTCCTGATGCAGCGCCATCCATGTTAACTTTGATCCAGCCTAGAATTGCGAGGATCCACCGAATGAATTTCATGGTCATTGGTTTCTTTCACCTACCCAAAACCCCAAGAGTTCTAAAAAATGATTAAGTTATTCGTGTCTTTAGCCATTTCGCTGGTTTGAATGTGGGATGCCATATGAACATCTTTAAAGATTTCCAGGATTCCACCATGTAGGGAGATGATTTTTGAGTCAAAAATAGCCTTATTCAGGGTTGTCTGCACGTAGTTTGAATGGGCTGTGACTGCATTGATCATAAGGTTCTTAATATAATCACTGTTGTAAACACTAATGACGTTGTTAAAAATATCACCCATAGTGTTGTCTGTGCATAATTTTTTGCCAAAAATATTCTGCACATAATACCGAAGAGAGGAAGGGAGCCTGTAGTTAAGGAATGTGTGTTGCACATATTCCTCTGCTCGTAGACAGGTTGGACTGTCCGAGGCTAAGCTCAATCCAGCTTTCTTAAGTTGTTCCTGCACATGTAGTCTGTTCCTCCACACTTTCCATAGAAGAATGAAATTCGATGGTGGAATGAAGGTTCTCCCGAATTTAGAAATCCATGTCGGTGGTTGGGTGCCTTGGTCACATTTATACCGGTAGAACTCCCTTTCTTGTGTGCGGTATGGAACAACCAGACACAGTTGATGGTTGAATACAATGATTATGGATAGACGATTGATAATTTTGGGCAGGAATGTCGGGGTTTTTTGGTGACACTTTCCAAATACTCTGACATCATTCCGGTCAGCCCCCTCTCATGGAGACATTTTCCACATTATGTTAAGGATAATGTGTGGGCACAAATATGGGTAAAAAATCTATTGGATTTAATGTAATATATTTTTGTATTTATATTAATTAATCTATTGGGTGTCATCTTCGGTTTAACTTTCCTAATGTTGATGGTGCACGACCATCACGTTTAAAGGTGCTAAGAGAGATTTGGAGAGGTTATAAGCATGAGCTGTATGTTGGATAGTGTGATAGAGTGGCCACGTAGTTGGAGACAACACCTATCATGGGTGACTGCCTGATAGAGAAATATTGCCAAATTATTACCCATTGGGAGACTACAAAATTTAAGGTATTAATCCCATTTGAGGTATTTAAATGACAATTTTGATATTTTTCATTAATATTATCTTATTTATTATTAAAAATTATTTAGGAATTTCTGAAAAAACAAAAAAACATTGATTCAAAGCAATACCACCACTCTTTGGGCACACTATTATGTTAGATCATGAGAGGTAGCTGGTATGATATAGTTGTTTATAATTTTTCTTTAGGAGTTTCCCTTTTTATTGTTTCCTACTTAAATTATGTGATTTATTTAATATTGAATATATTATTATACTTTCACTTTATATTGTTTCAATATCCTTATAGAAGCAAAAATTGAATATTGGAGGACGTCTCCCTCGAGAAAAATTGTTTTGCTCGAGTAGAAGGAAAAAAGATGGAATTGCGGTTAATGAACCGAAGAAAGAAAATATTGTAAGTTTTAATTTGTTTATTTCAAAGTTTAATATCAATTTTGAAATTTAATAATGTATTAATATTTTTAACAGTCTTCTTTAGAGGCCCTTGATTCCCAAGATCCTGACAAGTTAGGGCCATACAATCATTTATATCAGGTTTTGGGAGATGAACACTCTTGTCGATTACAATGCCGACCTGTTATGAATATAGTCCCAATGAGGTATTGGTCCTCTCTAGGTATCTATTATAGTACCACCATGTTGGAATAGGTCAAGGAGAATGCAAGAGAGTTTGAAAAAAGGGTCACAGAGTTGGAAGAACAGGTTCAAACAAGGGAGAATGAATTTATGAAACTGATCAAAGATTTATCTTCATCACTTCCACCAGAGGCCAGCACGGCTTGTCAAACATATATGTCATCGATGGGTGCATTATCCAATGCACCAGCCGTCCATTCTAGTGGAAGTTGAGATGATGACCATCCTAGTGATGACAAGGATGCTGAAGAGGATGAGGGAAAGGATGAGGATGAAGAGGATGGTGAGGATGGGGGTGAGGGTGAGGATGGGGCTGAGGATGAGCATGGGGACGATGACGATGAGGACAGAGATGGTGACGAGGATCAGGATGATGATGACAGTGGTGATGGTGATAGTGATCAGGGGAAGATTGATCAATTACATTTTTGAATTCTGTATTACTCTTTATTTTTGAACCAGGTTTTTCACTCAGGTATGGATATTCAGTATAACTCTTTATTTTTTACCAAATATGGAATCCTAAAGATATTATAATGGTTTATGGGGCTTCTGGGGCTTGTTCAGATCTCGGAACCCTGGTCAGCCTAAAAAAATTATATGCCTCATGGTTAGTAAAAAATTTAAGTCCATCCAACAAGGTATCTTACAACCATATAGGGATATATATTAAAATCAATATGCACGATTTTACCTAACCATGCACTAGGGGATGCACATAATTCCCAATGTCTATAGTTTTAGTATAAGATATTATCACTGTTTTTGCATGATTTGCCTAACTGGCATACAGAAAACTGATCAAACGCATTTGTATTTTGTTGATACTTTAGAAAAACGATCCATGAGTCATAGGTGATGTGTAAGAGTCAACCCCGCCTCAATCCGAGGCACGGTGTGGCTGGTATCACTCAAAGTGTATATCATTTGTTTAAAATGGACACCCTTTTAAGTAAAAAAACTGGAAAATGGAAAACCGACCAAATGTATTTGGATTGTGTTGATACTTTAGTAAAATGATACAAGGGTCATATGTGACGTGTATGACTCAACCCCGCCTCAATCAGAGGTATGGTGTGGCCAGTACCACTCAAAGTGTCTCACTTTTATTTGAAATGGACAACATTTTAAGTGAAAACAAAAACTGACATACGGAAAATAGACCAAACGTATTTGGATTCTATTGATAATTTAGAACAACGATCCATGGGATATTTTTGACGTGTAAGAGTCAACCCAGCATCAATCTGAGGCATGGTGTGGCCGGTACCACTCACAGTGTCTCACTTTTATTTGAAATGAACCAAATTTTAAGTGAAAACAACAACTGACATATGGAAAACCGATCAAACACATTAGGATTCTATTGATACTTTATGAAAATGATACATTGGTCATTTGTTACGGGTATGAGTCAACTATGCCTCAATTAGAGGGGTCGTGTGACCGCGATGGCCGAAAATTCACTATGTGTGTCGTAAATGGCCAAAACATGCGTTTAACGGTCAAATGAAGGCCGAACAACATCTAAATGACATGAAATCACACGAAAACACCCTAATTATTATTCTGAATGTGTAAGAGGAGACATCACGTCATTCTGACATGCGGTTTGCGTGACATAGCTGAATATTTGTTTTTTAGGTGTTTAGTGTGCTTGGAAAGCGTGCGTGGGGTGGTCAAAACCTGCCAAACGACCTCGGAATTTCATGGAATCTGAAAAAAAAACGGTGGGTGAATTTTGAAATGGTCGGCTAGACGGCACATTAATCGGATGAGTCATTTGACTGCGCTGGCCAAAAACGCACTCCACGTGTTGTAAATGGCCAAAAATGCATTTAACGGTCAAATACTTGCCGAATGACATCGGAATGACTTGAAATTACACAAAAACACCCTAATTATTATTCGTGAGGTGTACGATGAGACGACACATCATCCAAATGTTCTTTTTGCACGACATGGCTGAATATTTGTTTTTTAGGTGTTTGACGCGCTTGAAAAGCATGCGTGGGGTGGTCAAAACCCACCGAACGACCTCATAATGCCTTGAAATCAGACGACAACAAAGGGTGGGTGAATTTTGAATTGGTCGGCTAGAAATCACATCAATCGGAGGTGTCATGTGACCATGGTGGCCAAAAAATCACTTCACATGTCATAAATGGCCAAAACATGTGTTTAACGGTCAAATGCATGCCGAACGACATCGGAATGACTTTAAATCACACAAAAACACCCTAATTATTATTCTTGAGGTGTAAGAGGAGAAGACACATCATTCAGATGTGTGTTTTGTGTGACATCTCTGAATATGTGTTTTTTAGGTGTTTGGCGTGCTTGAAAGGCGTGTGTGGGGTGATCAAAACTGGCCGAACGACCTCGGAATGCCATGAAATCGGATGAAAACAAAGGGTGGGTGAATTGAAAAATGTTCAGCTAGAAGGCACGTCAATCAGAGGTTTCTTGTGGCCGCGCTAGCTGAAAACACACTCTGTGTGTCGTAAATGGCCAAAACATGCATTCAACAGTCAAATGCATACCGAACGACATCAGAATGTCTTGAAATCACACGAAAACACCCTAATTATTATTATTGAGGTGTACGTGGAGATTTAATGTCATTCAGATGCATGGTTTTCAGGACATGACTGAATATGTGTTTTTTAGGAGTTTGGTGCGCTGGAAATGCGTTCGTGGGGTGGTCAAAACTGGCCGAACGACCATAGAATTCCATGAAATTGAACAACAACAAAGGGTGGGTGAATTGTGAAATGGCCGGTCATACGGCACATCCATCAGAGGTGTCGTGTGACCGCGGTGGCCGAAAACGCACTCTGCATGTCATGAATGGCCAAAACATGTGTTTTACGGTCAAATACATACCTAACGACATCAGAATGACTTGCAATTTACAGTAAAACACCCTAATTATTATTCGTGAGGTGTATGAGGAAACAACACGTCATTCAGACACACGGTTTGCACGGAACAGTTGAATATGTGTTTTTAGGTGTTTGGTGCACTTGAAAAGCAAGCGTGGGGTGGTTAAAACCAGCTGAACGACCTCGTAATACCATGAAATCAGACAACAACAAAGGGTGGGTGAATTGTGAAATGGTCGGCTAGACGACACATCAATCGGATGTGTCGTGTGACCAAGGTGGCCGAAAACGCACTCTGAGTGTCGTAAATGGACAAAACAAGCGTTTAACGATCAAATGCATAACGAACGACATCATAATGACTTCAAATCACACGAAAACACCATAAATATTATTCATGATGTGTAAGAGGAGACGACACATCATTCAGACACTAGGTTTGCATGGAAAAACTGAATATGTGTTTTTTAGGTGTTTGGTGTGCTTGAAAAGCGTTCGTGGGGTGGTCAAAACTGGACGAACGACCTCAGAATGCCATGAAATTGGACGACAACAATGGTCAGGTGAATTGTGAAATGGACGGCTAGACAACACTTCAATCAGAGGTGTCGTGTGACCGCGATAGCTGAAAACGCACTCTGCATTCTTAAATGGACAAAACATTTGTTTTACGGTCAAAGACATACCGAATGATATCGGAATGACTTGAAGTTACAGGAAAACAACCTAAATATTATTCAATAGTTGTAAGAAGAGACTACACATCATTCGGACCCGCGGTTTGCGCGGCACAACTGAATATGTGTTTTTTAGGTGTTTGGCACGCTTGAAAAATGTGTGTGGGGTGGTTGAAACCAGTCGAATGACCTCATAATGCCATGAAATCGGACAAAAAAAAATTTGGGTGAATTTTGAAATGGTCAGATAGATGGCACGTCAATTAGAGGTGTCATGTGACTGATGTAGCCGAAAACGCACTTCGTGTGTCGTAAATGGAGAAAACATGCGTTTAACGGTAAAATGCATCCTGAACGACATCAGAATGACTTGAAATCACACGAAAACAACATAATTATTATTCTCGAGGTGAATGAGGATACAACACATCATTCAGATGTGTGGTTTGCGCGGGACTGTTGAATATGTGTTTTTTAGGTGTTTGGCGCACTTGAAAAGTATGAGTAGGGTGGTCAAAACTGGCCGAATGACCTCGGAATGCCATGAAATTGGATGAAAACAAAGTTTGGGAGTATTGTGAAATGGTCAGATAGAAGGCATGTCAATCGGAGGTTTCATGTGACCACGGTGGCCGAAAACGCACTATGCGTGTCGTAAATGTCCAAAACATGTGTTTTACAGTGAAATACATACCGAACGACATCATAATGATTCAAATCATGACAAAACACTCTAATTATTATTCATGAGGTGTAAAATAAGACGACACATCATTCAGACGTGCGGTTTGTGCGGTACGATAGAATATGTGTTTTTTAGGTGTTTGGCGTGCTTAAAAAATGTGTGTGGGGTGGTCGAAACTGGCCGAACAACCTCAGAATACCATGAAATCGGACGAAAACAAAGGGTGGGTTAATTGTGAAATGTTCGGATAGACTGAACGTCAATTGGAGGTGTTTTGTGACTGTGGTGGCTGAAAACGCACTCTAGACAGCCCCCCCCCCCCTCCCCAGACAGCCCCCACCCAACTATCCATGGATAATTTGTGATGAGTATTAGTCAACCCCACCTCAATCTGAGGCACAATGTGACTGGTATCACTCAAAGTGTCTCACTTTTTTTTAAAATAGACAACATTTTAAGTGAAAACAACAACTGCCATACGGAAAATCTTCACAAGGCTACACATAGATTCTTTAAATTAAGGGATAAAAAATAAAATATGGTATGTTGATCATACGTTATTAAAAGAAAATATTAACAGGGAATAAATTGAAACATAATGGGTCATGGTATATATAGAAAAACATGAATTATATTTGGAATGAGTCTCGACATCCCATCATGAAGATACACCAACACTCATTTTTTAATTCTCAATCATGGGTCGTTCATTCTATACAATAACATACAAGAAATAAATATCATGTAGTTATATCATTTGAAACCAATGAACACTCAATCATACCATATAACAAATTTTTAAACAAGGATACACATAGATTCTTGAAAAATAAGTTTCAATGCCTCATAAAAATACCCTAATGGTGAGGAATACATATGGTGACACCATAGACCCATGGATCACCTCAATCCCATCCTCAAACAGTTGGTCCTAGGACCAAACCAAAGTCCCTTTGGGAACCCAATACCAAAGACTTAATTGAATATTCATACCCACTACCCAAGATGGGGATTCATCTCACATCACCCGAGGAGAGAAAATTACAATTAGCCACATACCCCCTTATTCTAATTGAAAATTCTATGAAAAACATGTAGGCTATTCCGATAACCCATCTCATATGTCGAGATTTTCCAATGTTTCCCACTAACACATCAAGAAGCATTTATACATGGATACATAATCATGAGAGGAATATAAAAATCCCATGTGCTTCCTATAACTCATCCTATGTCTAAGCACATGACCACTACCATTGTCTATATTATGGGTATCATGATCCTTGCCACTCTACCCATGTTTTTCTATTGGTTTTAAGATACTCAACCAAAGACCATGACTAAAAATTCCATGTGCATCCTATAACATGTAGGTTTTTTCTCTTGTGTGTATTAGTGTTGTGGTTTGAGTGGGGAATGAATTATAAATTTTGAATACTCTTTTGTGTGTTGGTGTTGTGGTTTGGGTGAGGAATGAATTTAAAATTTGGGATACTCTTATGGGTGTTATTTCATTTCCTATGACATGTAGGATTTTTCTCTTATGGGTGTTATTGAATTTGAATTTCTAAATTTCTAAATTTCTAAATTCTGGAATGAATTCTAAATTTTGAATACTTTGGATGGGGATTTTGTATTGGTGTTGTTGCAGGTATGGAGAGGGGTTGCTGTCTTGTTGTAGGTTTGTAGAGGGGAGAGGGACCTGTTGTTGTGGAGCTGAGCAATTGTATACCAATGGTTTCAAAACCGTTGGTATAGATAATATAATATAAATATACCAACGGTTTGTTATAACCATTGGTATAGCTTTATACCAATGGTTTACCGTTGGTATAGCCTTATAGCTTGCCATATTCCGTCTATACCAATGGTTTATAACCGCTTGTATATGTGTAACACACATATACCAACGGTTTGTAGCAAACCACTGGTATACCTTCTATTTTGACACCTATACCAATTGTTTTCACAGAACTGTTGGTATAGGCCTATTTTCACACCTTACTTGCCCATGTTTTAGGGAACAGTTGGTATACTATATACCAATGGTTTCTAAACCATTACCAATGGTTTACAACTGTTGTTAAAGTGTAAAATTCCAGTAGTGACACCAGAGATACCTCCTCTTTCTGTATACAAAAGAGGCATAGATAAAGGAGACATTTATATTGTTGTCTAGAGTTCGCATTAAGAGTGAAATGATTTTTATACTCATCTCATAGGAGATAAGATGGTTGTCGACATGCTTAAGTACCCATAAGGTTTTCAAGCCACCTTCAACATTTTTATTCTAGACAAGGGAGTATCCACGGATGCACCACCTGATACTAATATAGTCATAAAACCTATACATAGGTTCAAAAATACCGATAAGCATTAGATGATAGGTATATAGGAAGTGACTAAGGTCTCGGGCTGTGGGGGGGGGGGGTTCCCAATCCCTCTGTAGTTCCAGAACATGATCATCTTTGAGAAGGTAGTGATTTTCCCTTAAGAGGGGTCTGGTTATTCATGGGATATGAACCGCCATTTCCTTTTCCCTAATCTCCCTTATTCTTCAGGGCCTTACTATAGGTTTATTATTGGATTTAGTTTTAGGTTCATCTGCCACCTTTTCATGTTCATCCACCACTTTTACAGATTCATCTGCCACTTTTGGGGATTCACCAAAATCTCCATCAGCCCAAATCCTTCTGGAGGGTGAGGGGAATTTGTTAGTGGCACAAAGGATATCATTTGGAACACCACCATATGTCTTCAATATTACTACCTTGGTTGAGGACACTGGGGTGAAAGAAGAATCAACCAGGACAATCTGCATATCACCAGGATTCTTCCCATCCCCTATCACTGCACATGTTCGCACAATGTTATGTGGGGGATATGGACAACCTTGGATTTTTATGGCAATATCATCAACCACTCCTATAGCTGGGCAATCAACATTCCCTGGAGAAGTGATGAGGAGAATAATTTTTAGTTTGAGATTGTAGGGAAATACATATTGGGCCCGAAACAGAGGGGGATGAGCAGCCTCAAATGATGCCTGGGACCTGTCCTCCATGGCTTGTGTAGGGGAGTGCTACGTGCCAGATGACCCAGAAGCTGTTGCATCACCCTCCCTCACGGCCCAACCAGCTGTGGCATTGGGTACAATAGTCTGCACATTGGATGTCTACGCTAGGCCAGGTGAGACCGAAGGAATCACCTCAACCGCAACATTGTCATCCCTTTTAGACTGGTTGGGGTCCAAGATGGTTTTCCCAAGGACCTGTTCAATAAGTTTCAGAGGGTTTGTGCCCGAAGACTGTGGTTCCCTTTGTGGCACTGTTCTGGAAACAATTTCCGGGATAGGCGCATTGGAGTCCCTTTCAGTACCTAGTTGGAAAGATCCATCACCCATGCCTTCAGCAGGGGCTGGTTCAGCTTTTCCCTCATGTGGCATGACAGGAGGGTGCTTCGCAGGTGGTGGCATCGAGGCTTTACCTTTTCCCTTCCCTAGATTTTTCTGGAATTCACCATCCTCATGACCATGTAGGATACATGTGCCACATAATTTGGTTCTTCTTCACATATCTATTAAGCGACTGATGAGATTACAATTTCCACAGTACTTGGGTCTCCACTCATATTATATCTCCAAATTCAGAGTATCTTAAATGGTGGTAAGGACCACCTCCTCAACCAGGGTACTGGCTAAGTCAATCTCAACCAGCACCCTTGTATAGTGCCCATACCTTGGGTTTTCAGTTTTCCTATCAATACAAATCAAGAAGACAACTGAAGAAGTAATATCCCACAGTATCCTGGGATGCCAGTATTACCAACTCAACTGGAAAATGTGAATCCTCACTTGCATGAAGGTTTTTTTCACATTTGATGGG
This sequence comes from Viscum album, assembly GCA_963277665.1. Classification (NCBI taxonomy): domain Eukaryota; kingdom Viridiplantae; phylum Streptophyta; class Magnoliopsida; order Santalales; family Viscaceae; genus Viscum; species Viscum album. Next base: position 1,620,698 of record CAUJRU010000063.1, on the reverse strand, counting down.
TCAAAATTGTGATCTCATTCTTGGATTTGGAGGATCCCTAGCTTGAGTGAAATTTATCCAAAGCTCCATGCCCTTGTTTTCTACTCATCCGATGGGAACACCATATGGTAGAAACCGCACCCCATTGCATTCATCTTTCATTCGGTTAAACCCCTGACTTCAGAAATTCGATTTGTGATATCAGATTACTTCCATATCCTTTATCCTTTGGGAACTAAGACACGAACAATAATAGAAAATCAGCACAATATCACTCTTTCTTCAACCGCTTCCCTGTTTACAGCAACATGGGCTATTCGCCCTTTATTTAGGACCCATCCAGGGGAAGGTATCCCAAAATCAGTGAATGAGAATGAGGTATTCACCTTCACTACATCCATAAAGTTATTCTTCACCACAGCTGCATTGGGGCCGTGGGAGGGGGGGGTCCTGGTTCTCCCTCAGAGGGTTGTAGAGATGAAAAGTATAATTGTGACCAACCATATCATTGGGATTATTGCTCGAATTTATGATAGATCTTGAGGATTGAGGGACATGGTCCTTCATAGGAGCCATGCAGGTTCTCGTTCCTTATTTATCAGCCATCTCCTTTTTCTTTATGAACCGTTTTAGGGTTTTAAATTATTTTTATATGATTTAGTGGTTTTGGGGTTTTTATGGGTTTTAGGTTTTTTTTATAGTTTTTAGGGGTTTTTTGGTTTTTAGGATTCTTTACATTTTTATGGTCTTTTATGGTCTTTTATGGTTTTTTGTGGTTGTTGGTTTTTTAGTTGTTTTACGTGTCTTTATAATTTTATGTTTTTCTTATGGGTTTTCAAGGTTTTTAAGAATTTTATGGTTTTATGGATTTTTTATATTTTTATTGTTTTTATGATTTTTAGGGTTTTTGAGGGGATTTATGGTTTTTAGGTTTTTATGGTTACTATAGTTTTTTTGTGTTATTTATATTTTTTTAGGGTTTTTAAGGTTTTGAAAATTTTTGAAATTTTTTAGGAATTTAAAGGATTTTAGAGTTTAAAGTCTTTTTTGGGTTATTATGGGGTTTTAGGGTTTTTAAAGTTTTTAGTGGTTTTTTTTGGATTTTAGAGTTTTTAGGGATTTTTTACATTTTAATGGTTTAGGTGTTTTTTTGGTTTTGTATGGGTTTCAAGTGTATTTTAGTTTTTTATGGGTTTATAAGTGTTTCTTAGGTTTTTTTGGTTTCAATGGTTTTTTGTGTTTGTTTTTGGTTGTTAATGTTTTTTAGATATTTTTAACATCTTTTTGGATTTTAAAAGGTTATTAGAGTTTTTAGTGGGTTTTAGGGTTTTTATGGGTTTTAGGGATTTTTAAGGTTTTTAAGGGTTTTAGGGGTTTTAGGTTATATTTTTGATGTATTAGATTTTTATTAATTTTTAGGTTTATAAGAGTTTTATATTTTTTTAGGTATTTAATTTTTTCATTGTGGTTTTCAGGTTTTTCTGGTTTTTTACCCTTTTAGAGATTTTATGGATATCTAAATATTTTTATGATTTTTTGGGGTTTTTAGGGATTTTGAGTGTTTTTAGAGGTTTTTAGGAACTTTAGGGTTTTTTGTGGTTTTATGGATTTTTTCAGTTTCTTATGGTTTTTAGGGGGTTTTAGAGATTTATCATTTTTTTAGGTTTTGAAGGGTTTTTAGTGTTTTTAGGGATTTTTTATGTTTTTTATTGGTTTTAGTTATTTTTAAGGATTTTATGGGTTTTAATATTTTTAGGGGTCTTAGTGTTATAGAATTTTTTTGGGGTTTAAATGTTTTAGGTTTTCTAGATGTTTTTAGTTTTTTTAGGTTTTTAAGGTTTTCATTGTATTTTTCATAGTTTTTATGGTTTCTTACATTTTTAGGGATTTCTCGTGATTTTGTGGATTTTTATGGATTTTAGGGTGTCTAGGTTTTTTTCATGTATTTTAAGGGTTTTGGATTTTTGCGGGTTTCACGAGGTTTTATTGGGTTTTATGGGGTTTTATTATTTTTTTTGTTTTTATGATATTTTCGAGTTTTTTATGTTTTTATGGTTTTAAACCCTTCTTAAATTTTATAGTGCGTCCAAATGGTTTTATGGTGTTTTATTTTTTTATGTTTTTTATGGTTTTTTGGGTTTTTATGTTTTTTAGGGTTTTTAGGTTTTTTACGGTTTTTTCATTTTTTGGTTTTTTGTGGTGTTTAGTTGTTTTACTTATTTTTATGTTTTTAATTTTTTCTTTGAATTTTTAATAGATTTTAGGGTTTTTATATTTTTAGGGATTTTAAAATATATTTAAGGATTTCTATTGTTTTTAGGGATTTATAGATTTTTGGGGTTTTAGGGTTTTTAGGTGTGTTGAGGTTTTTTATAATTCTTAGTATTTTTTATGTGTTTTATCTTTTTTTAGGTTTTTATGAGGGTTTTCGTAGGTTTTGATGGTGTTTTACAATGTTAGGATTTTTTTTTATTTTTTAGACTTTTTATGGTTTTATAGGGTATTTAGGGACATTGAGGGGTTTTATGATGTTTTGGGATTTTAGGGTTTTTTGAGTATTTTAGGGGTTTTTTAAAAATTTAATGTATTTAGTGGTTATAAAGGGTTTTTTAGAGTGTTTAATGTTTTTATTATTTATAGGGGGTTTTGGGGTTTTAATGTTTTTATGAATTTTAGGGTATTTACGGTTTTCAGTGTTTTAGTGTTTTTTGAGTTTTTAGGTGTTTTATTTGTTTTCATCTTTTTTACAAATTTCATTGGGGTTTTCAGTTTTTTAAGTGTTTTTTATGTTTTTAGTGATTTATAGGGATTTTTATATATTTTTTTGGTTTTTTAGGTATTTTTTTATTTCAGGTTTTAATGGTTTTTTAATTTTAGGGTTTTGAGTATTTTATATTTTTAATTTATTTTAGAGTTCGATAACATTTTTAGTAGTTTAAAGGGTTTTTATGGTTTTATGGTTTTTATGGTTTTTAAGTTTTTAGGTGTTTTTATGGTTTTTAGGGTTCTAGTGTCTTCTTAGTTTTTATTGGTTTTTATAATTTTGAGGGTTTTTATAGGTTTTGAATTATTTTTGGGTTCTAATGTTTTCTTTTTGGATTTTAGAGTTTTTAGGTTTTTTAACATTTTTGGGTATTTTCAGTGCTTTTTAAGGATTTTTATAGTTCTTAGGGGTGATTAATTTTTTTAAGGTTTTCATTATTTTTAGGTTTTTATTCATTTTTAGGTTTTTAGGGGTTTTATGTTTGTTATGTTTTTACATTTTTCTTAGTGTTTTTAGTGTTTTTAGAGTTTTTTACCCTTTTAGGGTGTTTTAGAGTTTTTATTATTTATATGGTTTTAATGTTTTTAAGGTGTTTAAGGTTGTAAGGTTTCTTTGAGTTTGTAGGGTTTTATGGTTTTTATATTTTTTAAACATTTTAGTCATTCAATGGGTTTTTAGTAGGTTTTTTAGTTTTTTGTGGGTTTTTAGGTTTATTAGGGGTTTTAATTCTCTTAGGGGTTTTATGGTTTTATTGTCTTTCAGTGTTTCTTGGGTGTTTATGGATTTCATGTTTTTATGGGTTTTATGTTTTTTTAGGTTTTTTAATTTTTTTAGTGGTTTTCAGGGTTTAAATGATTTTTTATTCTTTTAGGGATTTTGAGAAATTTTTTGGGATTTTATGGTTTTTAAGGTTTTTAGGGATTTTTATGGTTTTAGGGGTTTTCATGGTTTTAATGGTTTTTTTTGGGTTTTAGGTTTTTTTATTTTTTCAATGTTTTTAATGTTTGTTATAGTTTGTGATCTTTATTAGGAGTTTAATGGTTTTTATTTTTTCCAATGGTTTTTAGCGGTTTTATGTGTTCTTACGGTTTCATAATGTTTTCTGGGGTTTTCTTGTTTCTTTATAGTTTTTTGGGTTTTTATAGTTTTTATAGGTTCTTAACATTTTTATGTTTTTGGGGGGTTTTATGTGTTTTATGGTGTTTAATTATTTCTTATGGATTTATAGTGTTTTAACGGTTCTTTATATTTTTTTGGTATTTTTAGGGATTGTTTAGGATTTTTATGTTGTTTTAGGGATTTTATGTATTTTGTGGTTTTTATGGGGTTTTCAGGGTTTTAGGATATTTTTCCTTTTCTTAGATTTTTAGGGTTTTTTAGTTTATTATGGTTCTTATGGTTTTTATAGAATTTTATGGTTTGTAGGGTTTTATTGTTTTTTAGAGTTTTTAATGAGTTTAAGAGTTATTATGGTTTTTAGTATTTTTATCTTTTGAGTGTGTTTTATTGTTTTTTATGAGTTTTAGGGTTTTTATTGTCTTTTTCGTGGTTTTATCATTTCTTATGTTATTTGGGGTTTACATGTTTTTGGGTTTTTTTGTTTTCGTAGGATTTTTTAGTAGTTTAGGGTTTTTATGTTTTATGGTTTTTAGGGAATTTTTAAACTTTTATTGTCATTAGGGGTTTAGGGATTTTGAGGTTTTTAAATTTTTTTAGGGTTCTTATGGGTATTATGGGATTTTTGGGGGTTTTTTGAATTTTTTAGCATTTTAAGGTGTTTATGAGTTTTTTTAACATTTTTAGTATTTTAAAATGTTTTCGATTAGTTAGTGGGTTTTAATGATTTTTAAGGGATTCTATGTTGTTGTAATTTTTTTTGGGGTTTCTTGGTTTTTAGGGGTTTTAGGGTTTTTATGTTTCTAGGTTTACTGGGGTTTTAAGAGTTTTTAGGTTTTTAATGTCTTCATAGGGGTTTTCTGATTTTTATGGTTTTTTATGTTTTTAGGGATTGGTTTCGGTTCTCTAGGGTTTTTAGGAAATTTGAGGGATTTTAGGGGTTTTATGGTTTTTATGGTTTTCTTAGTGTTTTATGATTATTTTAGGAATTTTAAGGGTTTTAAGGTTTTTTATTTTTTTAACATTTTAGGGTTTTAAAGGGGTTTTAGAGTTTTTTCTGGGTTTTATGGTTATTATGGTTTTTATGAGTTTTATGCTATTTAGGGGTTTGTAGAGTATTATAGTCTTTTAGGTTTTTTGCATTTTTATGTTTTTAGGGGTTTTAAGTGTTTTTAGGCCTTTATTGTTTTCTTAGGATTTTTCAGGTTTTTAGTGGTTTTACAATTTATGGATATTCATGGCTTGTTTTGGATTTTTATGGTATTTTTGGTTTATAAGGATTTTTTTGTGTCATTTTTTTAGATTTATTGAGTTTTTTGGGATTTAAATGTTTTTTAATGTTTTTAACATTTTAAGGGTTTTAATAGTTTTTAGTGGTTTTTAGTGTTTTTAAAGTTTTAGTTTTTTTAGTGTTTTTGGTGTATTATGGGTTTTTAGGGTTTTTAGAATTTTTAGGGACATGAACGGTTTTTTGAGTTTTTATGGTTTTTATGGTTTTTTAATGATTTTAACATTTTTTTAGGGCAAAGAAGGTGCGAGGGTCGGGCTATTCCCGACCCCCCCAATTTATTATAAGGAAAAAAGAGACTCAACAGATAAGGGAGGGGAGGGGTCAATCGACCCACACCCAAAAACTCTTAACATCCCAAGACAAAAGACCCAAAAAAAAGTCAAGAACAAAAAAAGAAAACACACAAGGAAAAGCAGCCACCACTACCATCCAGCATCCTAGAATCCAGCACCTCGCAGCATCCAAACTCCAAAAACAGGCATCCAGCACCTCCCAGCCAAACGATGATTAGTGCAGAAAACATCCATCAGCACCAACAGCACCATTTCAAACCACCGCAATCATTCACCACCAACAAAAACAGACCACAACACCATCCGACCATCCAGCGCCAGCAGCCAACAACATCATCCAGTACCAACACCAAAACATCACAGCCACGCAACATAACCATCCCATCCGATCCAATTCGCCCCAAACAATCATTCCATCAAACCAACTCTCCAGTACCCACATCAAATCAAATCCTCTATAGCATGTCAAAAAACCAGCACATAGAACCACAACCAAAGAACATAAGCAACAGCAAGAGACAGAGAATCAGAAGAAGAACCAAAGCCTCCCTCCTCCAAGCAACAGGACCCGAAACTGAGCACACCAAGCCAAACCTGCAACCGACATCGAACCAGGAAGACATGCGAGGGGCCGGAAGCACGCCGGGGTTGACACCGCGCCCTCCAGATCTGGTGCAAGGCAAACGAAATGGAGGAGCCCTGCAGATAGCTGGTTTTGGGACAACCATAACTGCAACTCACAAGGAGATGGAAGGGGGAGGTAGCAATCGAAGCTGGGTCTCGAACTAGGCACGCCAGAAGCTGACTGGAATGGACCATGTGATTTTTTTTTAAATTTTCATTGTTTTTTAATTTTTTAGGGTTTTAAGGTTTTTTAGAGTTTTAAAAATTTTGGGGTTTAAATTGATTTTTTATAGTTTTATTGATATTTAGGGTTTTTTTGCCTTTTATGCTTAATAAAAGTTTATATGGTTTTTAGGTATTTTTACTATTTTTAGCATTTTTTTATGGGTTTTATGTCTTTTAGGGTTTCTATGATTTTCTTATATGTTTTCTGGGATTTATGGACTTGTACAATTTTATGGTTTTATGGTTTTTAGTGAATCTGGGGGTTTTATTGTTTTTAGGGAATTTAGAGTTTTTATTGAGTTTTAAGGGTTTTTGAGATTTTTAGGGTTTTTAGGGGTTTTAAAAGTTTTTTAATCATTTGTAGGGGTTTAAGGGTTTTTAAAAATTTTATTAGTTTTTAGTGTTTTTATGTGTTTGTAGGGTTTTTAATGGTTTTTAAGGGTTTCTCTGTGTTTTAGTGGTTTTTTTGGGTTTTTTGGGTCTTTTTAGGGTTCTTTATGTTCTTTAGAGATTTTAGGTTTTTAGAGGTTTTAGGTGTTTTTATATTTTTAAGGTTCTCTTAGGGGGGTTTCAGGGGTTTTAAGGGTTTTTATATTTTTATGAATTTTTGTGCATTTTTACGATTTTTAAGGTGTTTTTGAGTTTTATGTTTTTTGATGTAGTTATCTTTTGGGGGGATTATGGTTTTTTGTTTTTTTTGGTTTTAATGGTTTTTTTCTAGTTTTAGGGATTACATATTTTTTTAGTGTTTTTAATGTTTTTTTGTATTTAAAGGGTTTTAGGGTTTTTAATGGTTTTTTAATTTTTATTGGTTTTATGGTTTTTAGGGTTTTAAGGGGGGTTTAAAGATTTTAGGTTTTTAGGGTCTTTTAGGGACTGTATAATTTTTTAATTTTTAAGGGTTTTATGTTTTTTATATTTTAAGGTTTCATTTGGGTTTTTAGGTTTTTAGGTTTTTTCTCAATTTTATGGCTCATTGGTATTTTATGAGTTTTTAGGGTCTTTGGTATTTTTTTGGTTTTGAGGGGTGTTTAGGGTTTTTAGGTGTTTTTAGAGTTTTTTCCACTTTTAATTTGTTTATGGGATTAAAGTGTTTCATGGTTTTCAAGGTTTTACAATGGAATTTCTAGGTTTTTATTTTTTTTTACATTTTAAGGATGTTTCTGTTTTTTATTATTTTTTGGGTTTTTAGGGATTTTAAGGGTTTTTGGGCTTTTATGTCTTTACGGGTTTTATGGTTTTATTGGTGTTTTAGTGGTTTCTAAATTTTTATGGTGAATTTATGGATTTTTATTATTTCAAAAAAAAATTAGTTGTTTAGTTTTTTTGATCATTTAGTAGTTTTTAGGGTTTCATTAGGGTTTTAGGGTTTTTAATGTTTTTAGGGTTTTTATGGTTTTTAGCATTTTTAGTTTTTAGGTTTTTTGGGGTTCCAATTTTTTTTTCGTTATTAATTATTTCTTAGGATTTTGATGGTTTATTATGTTTTAGTGATTTCTATGGATTTTTAATTATTTTTATTTGTTTTTACAGTTTTTAGGGAATTTGAGGTGTTTTATAGATTTTTTGGTTTTTTCGATTTTTTAAACATTTTTAGGGGTTTAAAAGAGTTTTTTATTTTGTAGTTGGGTTTTTGGGTATTCATTTGTTTTAGGGATTTTAGGGATTTTATGATTTTATGGTTTTTATGTTTAGTTTAGGTTTTGTAGGGTTTTTTATGTTTTTAACGATTTATTGGGATTTTTTATGTTTTTATGGGTTTTTTGGTTTTTAGGGATTTTGAGCGATTTTATGTTTTTAGGGTTTTTATGGTCTTATGGATTTTTGGGTTTTTTAGGGTTTTACGGTTTTTTAAATTTTTTTAACATTTTAGGGGTTTAGAAGGTTTTTAGAGTTTTAGTGGGGTTTAGGGTTTTTATGTATTTTTAGGGGTTTTATGGTTTTTAGGGGTTTTAGGGGTGTAATGATCTTTTAGTGTTTTAGAATTTTTTAGTTTTTATGGGTTTTAAGAGTTTTTAGGTTTTTAAGGATTTCATAAGGGTTTTTTGGGATTTTGGGTTTTTTTACAATTTTGGGGATTGTTAGAGATTTTTTTAGGATTATTATGATTTTTAGGGTTTTAAGGTATTTTGATGGTTTTAGGATTTCTACAATTTTTATGGTATTTATCATTTTTAGGTTTGTAGGGTATTTATGTTTTTCTAGGTTTGTAATGTTTTCTTAGGGTTTTCTAGCCGTTTTATGGTTTTTTATGCTTTTAGTGATTTTTATAGATGTTTTGGATTTTATGATTTTTAGGGTTTTTAGTAATTTTAATGGTTTTTGGAGTTTTAGTTTTTTGATGGGATTTATGATTTTTATGGGGTTTTATAGTTTTTTAAATTTTTAGGGGATTGATGGTTTTATATAGATTTTAATATTTTTATGGGTTCAAAAAGTTTTTATAGTATTTTTGGGTTTTTAGGTATACTATATGTTTTAGGGGTTTTATATTTTTTAGGGGGGGGGTTAGAGATTTGAGGCTCTTTTATGGTTTATAGTATTTTGTTTTTGTTTTTTGGGGTTTTAAGTGTTTTATGTTTTTAATGTTTTCTTACGGGTTATCAGGGTTTGTATTTTTTTTACATTATTTTGGATTTTTAGATCTTGTTTTGGATTTTTTTGGTTTTCTTAGGGGTTTTAGGTATTTTTAGGGGTTTTTGGGGTTCTATGGTTTTTTTTGGGATTTTGTATTTGATTTAGTTTTTTAGGATTCTAAGGGTTTTTAGATTTGTTTTATTCTATTAGGGGATTAATGTTTTTATATATTTTTAGGTGTATTTAGTGATTTTATTTGTTTAAGGGATTTTATGTTTTTGGGGATTTATTGTATTAGGGTTTATAGGCTTTTTGGGTGTTTTTTATGTTTTTTGGAAATTTTATATTTTTAGGGGTTTTAAGTGTTTTATTTTTTAGTGGGTTTCAAAGGATTTTTCTATGTGTTTATAAGTTTTTTACATTTTTCTTGATTTTTATGGCTTTTGGGGTGTTTTGGTTCTTATAGATTTTAGGGGTTCAAATTACTTTTAGGGTTTAAGGATTTTTTTAGTTTTTTATCTCTTATGGTTATTTTAGAGTCTTAGGTTTTTCTTGAGATTTCTATGATTTTAGAAGGTTTTTAATTTTTTTTATCCTTTTTAGGGGTTTAAAGATATTTTATAGTTTTTAGAAGTTTTTAGGGGTTTTTAGGATTTATATCATTTTTGTATTTTTTTAGGATTTTATGGGTTTTTAGTTTTTTAAGGTTTTATTATGTGTTTTACGGGTTTTATTTTTTTTATGTTTTCATGTACTTTTAGGGGGGTTTTAAGAATTTTATAGTTTCTAGGGGTTTAAGGAATTTTGAAAGTTTTTATGGATTTTTTGTTTTTTTTTGGGTTAGAGGGATTTTTCTAAGATTTATAGGGGTTTATGGTTTTTTTAGTTTTTACCATTTTTAGGGATCTAAATGTTTTTAGTGTTTTTTTCTTTTAGAGTTTTAATGCGTTTTTAGGGGTTTTAGAGTTTTTAGGGCGTTTTAGGGGTTTTAAGGGTTTTAGCATTTTTTAGGTTTTTAGATGTTTTATGTGTTTTCAGGTTTTTAAGGATTCCTTAGGTTTTTCAGAGGTTTTTGGAATTTAGGTATTTTTAGGTATTTTTTATAAACATTATGGTTTTTAGGGTTTTTAGGTATTTTGAGGGTTTAGGAGTTTTTATGGGTTATTTTTGGTTTTTTGGGGTTTTATTGTTTTTTTGATATTTTATGGTTCCCAGGGATTTTTAGAGTTTACTAAAAATCATTGCGTTTAAATAGTTTTTAGATTTTTTATTTATTTTGGGGGTTTTATTGGTTTTAGGGTTTTTAAGCTTTTTTGGTGGTTTATGGTTTTTAGGGTTTTTTATTGTATTTTTAGTTTTTCTATTTTCTTTTTTTAGGGGTTTTATAAATTTTTAGGTTTTTAATGATTTCTTATTGTTTTTTTGAGTTATTAGAGTTATTTATGTTTTAAAATAATTTTATTTTTCTAGGATTTTTATGGTTTTCAGGATTTCAAGGGACTTTTATGGGTTTTAGGGTTTTAGGATTATTTATAGTTTCTTTAATATTTTTTTATGTTTTGAGGGGTTTTATGTTTTTTTGGTTTTAAGGTTTTTCATGAGTTTTTCATGGGTTTTAGGGTTTTTTACATTTAGATTTTTTTTGGAATTTTTAGAAATTTTATGATTTTTTAGGGTTTTGTAGATTTTATGGGTTTTAGGTTTATAGGGTTTTTTGTTTTTTTGGTTTTTAGTGTTTTTCTATGTTTTTAGGGTATTTATGGAATTTTAATTTTTTTAGCATTTTTTAGGATTCTAAAGGGTTTTAGGGGTTTTAGGGTCTATTAGGGGTTTTATCATTTTTAGGTATTTTTGGGTTTTTAATGGGTTTTATGTTTTTATGGTTTTCTTTGGTTTTTCATAGTTTTTATGATTTTCATGTTTTTAGTGAATTTTAGGGATCTTTGGGAGTTTTATTGTTTTTTAGGGTTTTAATGTCGTTGATGGTTTTTATATATTTTTAAGGATTTTTCAGTTTTTAGGAATTTTTATCATTTTTAGGGTTTTATTTTTTTTACTAATTTAAGGTTTTTTATGTTATTAAGGTTTTAATAGAAGTTTTAAGGGTCTGTAGGTTTGTTAAATTTTTAGGAATTTTATGCTGTTTTTATTAATTTTATAGTTTTTAATTTTTATTTATGGTTATTAGGGTTTCTAATGTATTTTTGGGTTTTTAGGTGTTTTTTTTTGTTTTTTGGGTGTTTAAGGGTTTTTAGAGTTTTTTAACATTTTAGGGGTTTAAATGGTTTTTACAGTTCTTAATGGGTTTTGGGTTTTTATGATTTTTTATGTTATTTTTGGTTTATAGTGTTTTTTGGGGCTTTATGGTATTTTAATGGTTTGAAGTGTTTTTTAAATTTTTTAACTTTTTAGGAATTTTAAGTGTTTTTATGTTTTTATGGTTTTCTATAGGTTATTATGTTTTTACGTTATAAGGTATTTTTATGTATTTTTTAGGATTTTAGGGGTTTTAGGGTTTGTAGGAATTTTTTGGGTTCTTAGGGGGTATTTTTTGTTTTCAGGGTTGTAGGGGTTTTCTTTATCTTTTTATGGTTTTATGGATTTTATAATTATTTAATTATTTGGGGGGTTTAACGGTTTTGTATATTTTTTTGTGGTTTTCTGGTTATTTTATAGGTTTTTAGGATTTTAGGATTTTTATTGGTTTTATGGTTTTTAGGGGTTTTAGGTTTTGTTATGTTTTGTTAGGGTTTTTATGATCTATAAGGTATTTTATCTTTTTAGGGGTTAAAGGGTATTATGTGTTTTTAGTTTTTAATATTTTCTTAGGGTATTTCATTATTTAAAGGGGTTTTATGTTTTTAGAGATTCTAGGGCCTTTTATGATTTTTATGAGTTTATAGGTTTTTAGGATTGTTCATATTTTTATGTTTTTAGAGATTCTAGGGCCTTTTATGATTTTTATGAGTTTTATGATTTTTATGAGTTTTATGGTTTTTAGAGTATATCAATCTTGATAGGGGTTTAATTATTTTTTAGTGTTCTAGGTTTTTTAATGTGTTTTCAGGGGTATAAAGGTTTTTAGGGATTTTATTGTCTTTGGGTTTTTAGTGTTTTCATGGTCCTTGAGGGTTTTTAATATTTTTTGGTTTTTAGGGGTTTGAACTATTTTATAGGTTTTATGGTTTTCTTAGGGATCTTCATGGGTTTTTTGTTCCTTTTGTTTTTAGAGATATTTTCATATTTTTAAAATTGTTATTATTTGTTTGTGTTCTTTGAGATTTTTTGGGTTTATAGAGTTTTTAGTGGGGTTTTTTGGTTATTTTTGGATTTTAGTGTTTTTATTATTTTTTTCGTGTTTTATTGTTTTAGGATTTTTCCGGTTTTTTAGGATTTTTGAGGGTTTTTAATGCTTTTAGGTTTTATGGTTTTAAAGTAATTTTGTGTTATAAATGTGTTCTTAGTGGTTTTTAGGTTTTTATGTTTTCAGTGACTTTTAATGATTTTATAGGATTCTTTTGGGGTTTCATGGTTTTTAGAAATTTTTAGGATTGTGAGGGTTTTTATTTTTATCTTGGGATTTTATGCGTTTTTGAGTTTTTATGGGTTATCAAGGTTTTTAGAGTTTTTTAAAGTTTTAAGGGTTCAAGGGGTTTTAGAGGGGTTTTATGGTTTTTTTTGGCTTTTAGTTTTTTTTTGAATTTTTTATGATTTTTAAATGTTTTTATATTTTTTACATTTTTTGGGGTTTAAAGGGTTTTTTATAATTTTTTGTGGGTTTTAGGGTTTTTATGGTTTTTTAGGGATTTTATGGGTTTTCATGTTTTTTAGGTTTTTATGGGTTTATGTGTTTTTTTGCATATTTATTTTCTTAGGGGTTTTCAATGTTTTTTACATTTTTAGAGACATTTATTGGTTTCTTTGGTTTTCAATTTTTTAGGGTTTTAGGGATTTTCAGGGTATTTAGGGGTTTTTAAGGTCTTAGGGTTTTTATTGTTTTTCGGGGGTTTTAGGGTTTATTGAGTTTCTTAGGGATTTAAGGGTTTTCTTGTTCTTTAATGTTTGTAGGTGTTTAATGGGGTTCTAGAGTTTTTAGTGGTTGTTAGTGTTTTTATGGGTTTTATGATTTTGATGGTTTTTGGGGGTTTTTATGATTTTTTTGGGTTTTTTTTTGTTTTTAGGTGGTTTAAGGGTTTTTAACATTTTTGGGTATTTAGGGGTATTAACTATTTTTATTTTTTATTATCTCCATAGTTTTTTTCATGGTTTTTGGGTTTTTAAAAATTTTAGTGATTATTATGGACTTTTGAGGATATTTATTTTTTATTGTTTTTAGTGATTTTTATGGGTTTTTAGGGATTTTTAGGGGTTTTTTTTGGTATTTTGGGGTTTTAGGATATTTGTGTGTTTTAGTGTTTTAGGGGTTTTTACTTTTTTGGGGCTTTAAAGGTTTTATATTTTTTATTATTTTTAGGGATCTAAAAGGTTTCCAGTGTTTTTAGTGAGTTTTATTGTTTTTAGGGGGTTTAGGGTTTTTAAGGTTTTTTGGGGTTTTTTGGGTTTTAATATTCTTTAGAGTATTTATAAATTTTATGTTTTTTTGGGATTTTTACTAATTTTAGGTTTTTAATTATTTCTTATGGGGTTTCAGATATTTTAATGTTTTTTTTATTTTTATGGGTTTTAATGGTTTTTAGGTGTTTTAGTGAATTTGGGGGTATTATGTTTTTTAGGGTTTTTAGTGTTTAAATGGGTTTTTTTATTGGGTTATTTTGAATTTTTGGGAGTTTTATGTTTTTTAAAGTATTCTAATATTTTTAGGGGTTTAAAAAGTTTTAAAAGTTTTAGTTGGTTTAATTTTTTCTAGGTTTTTAGGGTTTTCGTGGTTTTCGTGGGTTTTTATTTCTTTTATACGAGAAAAGTCGGAACCAGGCGAAAGCCCGATCCCGAAAATTTATTAAGAAAAAATTCAAGTAAAGACAGTAGAAAATAAAAATGCTACATTACATCAAACCCATACTCTTCCCTCTCCCTATTTTTTCTTTGGAATCTTTGATTTTTATGTTTTCTTTGGATTTATGTGTTTTTTGGATATTAATGTTTTCATTGGGTTTTCTGGGTATTATGTTTTTTTTATGTTTTTAGGGATTTTTTTTGGATTTTTATATTTTCTGGATTTATTAATTTTGAGTTTTTATGAGTTTTTAGAGTTTTTAGAGTATTTTACATTTTTTAGGTTTTTAGGGGTTTAAATTGTTTTTAGGTTTTTATTGTTTTGTTAGGTTTTTTAGGGTTTTATGGTTTCTAAAATATTTAGGTATTTTTTATAATTTTTTTTTGTGTTTTTATGGATCTTATGGTTTTTGAGGGTTTTTAGGATTTCTAGGGGTTTTATGGTTTTTTATGTTTTAGGGATTTTTTTAATAGTTTTTTTTGTTTTTATGGGGCTGAAATGTTTTTAATTTTCTAACAGTTTTAGGATTTTGTATAGTTTTTTAGTGATTTCTAATGTTGTTATGGATGTTAGGTTTTTTACATGTTATATGGTTTTTAGGGGTTTTATGGTTAACTTGTCTTCTGGGGATTTTATCATTTTTTTGTTTTTAGCGGTTTTAGGTTTTTTAGGTTTTTGTAGTCTTCTTAGGGATTTATAGGGGAATTATGAATTTTTATGTTTTTATTGGTTTAAGGGATTTATTATTATTAGTATGTTTTTTAAGGTTTTAAGTTATTTTTATTGTTTTATAGTTAAAAGGGTTTTTAAGGTATTTAGCATTTTGAAGGTTTTTAGGGGTTTTATGCATTTTTCTAGTTATAAGTGTTTCTTAGGGGTTTTGAGGTGTTTTTTTAATCTTTTAGGGATTTTAAGGGAATTTTTAGGATTTTAATGATAATTAGGGTTATTAGAGGTATTTATGTTTATTAGGGGATTTAGGGTTTTAGTGTTTTTATGGTTTTTTAGGATTTTACATTTTTTGAGTTTTTAGGGTTTTAATGTTTTTATGAATTTTTAACGCTTTTAGGGGTTAAAACAATTTTCAGTGTTTTTTTAGTTTTTTCTGGTTTTTGATGTTTTTTTGGGTTTTATAATTTTTAGAGGATTTAGGGTTTTCATGGGTTTTTTGGGTTTTGGTGTTTTATTTATTTTATGAGTTTTTAAGATTTTATGTTTTTTCTTAGGGTTTTATGGGTTTATTCTGATTTTTTAAAATTTTATCATATTTCTAGTTTTTGGTGATTAAAAGTGCTTTATGTTTTTAAGTCATTCTTAGGGGTTTTCAAGGTTCTTAAGGTTTTTAAAATTTTTAGGGATTTTAGTAATTTTTATGATTTTTAAGCTTTTAGGTTTTCTATGGAATTTGAGGGGTTTTATGGGTTTTTTGGTTTTTTAGGGTTTTAGGGTTTTTACTGTTTTTGTTGTGTTTTTTTAATTTTTTAGTGTTCTATGTTTTTTAATTTTTTTGGGTCTTTTTTCAGTATTTATAGGTTTTTATGGGTTTCTAATCTTTTAGGGGTTTTATGGTTTTTAGGGGTTGTAGAGTATTTTAGGGTTACATTTTTTTAAGTTTTTTTTTCGGGTTTTAAGCGTATTTATGTATATAAGGTTTTTCTTTGGTTTCTCTATGTTTTATGGTTTTTTACATTTTTGGACGTTTTAGGTATTCTTTGCAATATTATAGGTTTTTACGGTTTTTAAATATTTTTAGGGTTTATATATTTTTTAGTGTTTATATAATTTTCAGTTTTTAGGGGTTTCTAGTTTTTTTAGAGTTTAAGATATTGTTATAATTTTTTATGATTTTAGGGTTTTTTTACATTTTAAGGATTTTAGATAATTTTAGGATTTTTTGTTTTTTTATGGATTTTGATGTTTTTTAGCATTTTAAGGTTTTTATTTTTTATGGATTTTAAGAGTTTCTTTACCGATTTAAGGCATTTAAAGTGTTTTCAGAGTTGTATTGGTTTTTTATAAAAAATTGGTTTTAGGGTTTTTAATGGTTTTTAGGTAATTATGGGTTTTAAGTTTTTAAGGATTTTTTAGGGGTAATAATTTTTTTAGTTTTTTAGTGATTTTATGTTTTTAGGGTTTTTTAGGTTTTAATAGAGTGTTCAGGGATTTATTTTTTTTACGCTATTATGGATATTTAGGGTTTTATGATTTTTAGAGGTTTTATGTTTTTTTTTTATTTTTAGGGTGTTTTTTGAGATTTTATGGTTTAATGGTTTTTTATAGTTTCTATGTTTTTAGGGGTTTTAAGGGTTTTAGAGTTTTTAGTGGGTGTTTAAGGTTATTTAAAAAAATTACTAGTTTTAAGGTTTTATGTGCTTTTAGGGTTTTTAGTTTTTTATATGTTTTATGTTTTTTTATGTTTTTAAAGTTTTCTTTAATGGTTTTGATGGTATTTAGTATTTTTTATTATTTAGGAATTTTAGGTAATTTTTTTTATTTTTATTGCTTTTTGGGTATATAGGGATTTTGAGGGATTTATGGGTTTTTTGGTTTTTTTTGATTTTTTATGATTTTTATGGTTTTTAGAGTTTTTCAATTTTAATAGGGGTTTAAAGGGGTATTAGAGATTTTAGTTTTTAGCGATATTATGGATTTTTAGGATTTTATTAAAAAAATTGTTGTGTTTTATGGTATTTAGTGTTTTGGGATTTTTTTGGTTTTTTTGAGTTTTTAAGTTATTTAGGGGTTTTAATTGTATCTAGGTTTTTATGGGTTTCTTATGCTTTTTTTTGGTTTTTAGAGTTTGTTTCATTTTTATTGATTATTAGTGATTTCTTAGGGTTTTTTAATTTTTTTGGATTTTATGGGATTATTAGGGGATTTTATGGTTGATTGTGTTTCTATAGTTTTTTTTTGTTTTTGATGTTAGTTTAAGTTTTCTAGATTTTTAAGTGTTTTTAAACATTTTTAGGGGCTTAAAGAGTTTTTAGATTTTTAGTTGGTTTTTAGCATTTAAATAGTTTTTTATGTTTTATGGTTCTTAGGGTATTTTTTTTTGTTTTTTGGGGTCTTATATTTTTCATGAGTTTTAGGTTTTTTTTTGTTTTTTTTATGTTTTAGGTGCTTTTGGAGTTTTGGGGTTTTAAGGTTTTCTTAGGGGTTTTCAGGGTCTTTATTGTTTTTAATATTTTTAGGGATTTGGAGGGATTTTAGAATTTTATTGTTTTTAGTGATTTTCTGGGTTTTGAGGTTTTTTAGGGTTTTTAGGGGTTTGGGGATTTTGGTTTTTTATGGGTTTTTATTGTCTTTTTTATTTTATTTGTTTTTAACGGTATTAATTGCTTTTTTATTTTCAAGGTTTTCTTAGGGGTTTTATAGAGTTTTTTGGTTTTTTTAATTTTTTGGGAATTTGATGGATTTTTTATGATTTTTATGATTTTTAGGGGTCTTAATGATTTTGAGTGATTTCCGTGTTTTTTACTATTTTGGGAAAGGAATATGTGAGGGTCAAGCTATTCCTGACCCCCCCAAAATTTATTAGTAAAAAGACACAATAGACAATGGAGGGGATGGGTCAAATGACCCGCACCTAAAAACCCTTAAACACCCCAAACCAAGAAAAAGAAACCCAAAAAAGTAAAGAAGCAAAACAAACCCAGGAAAAAACACACAAAAGCCAAGAAGAAACCTTCACCATCATCCAGCATTATCCAGCATCCGGTAGTTCACATCCAAGCAACGACCAGCATCCAAACTCACAAATTCCAGCATCCAGCACCTCCTCAACAAAAAGATCCACTACTAGTAGAATTGAACTATCAGTGACCAGTATCCTTTGTCACCTCTCAACAAAACAACAATCATCACCAAGCACCAACATATTTCACCACATCTCATCCAATCAAAAACCATCACACGCAATGATTCACAACCAAGACATCCGCTACACAGTTGACCACGGTCCAGCATATCAGCCATAGTGCGACATAACATTACATGCCCTTCATGAACAACATGAAGCAGATCATGCCTTGATAATCCCATCTGCCCCATAAACCAACAACAGCCTCCTGACCCATCATCTTTTAAGTGGTTAGAACTCAACATCCAGTAACCCAAACATTCAAAACAAATAGCTTTCAGCATTCCACACCTCAGAGCACAGCTAACAACGCACCACTAATAACTATAACCAGTACCAAACCATAGCCCTGGGAACTCTTTGGACAGAAAAAACTTGCGCAACATCACCAAACCATGCCTAACACCTATCATCAGATACAATACCCAGAAATCACCTTGAATCGTAGCAAAAAACACAACCAGTCAATATAAAACATGAAAATCCAAGAAATCCAACCAAATCTAGCATCAACATCGTGAAGCGGAGAAGGAAATGAGGGAATGGGTTGAGAACGCACCTGTATCTTCTTCATAAACCAAAGACTGGGACAAACAAGAGAACATAAAAACCTTCATTAGAATTGAGAGAATGGGAATCAGAGATCTGGGATGAGGAAGCAACACCATCTCCCAATGACCAAAGCCAAACCAAAGCTACAACATTCCGATCTTCCAGAGACATTGGAGTCCCGAGCAACATCATCGCTCGAAATTGAAGAAACTTCCAAATAGAACCTTCCACCGGTGGTTTGGAGAATGAAGATGAGGCCTGAAGTCAGTGAGATCTACCCCCACAGTCATTAAAGAGAAAGATCATGAAAGAGTCGGGTGTAGAATACTCGGCCAACACCACCGCTTGGAAAATAATTGCTACACCGATGAGATCTGCACCAACCTGCCACCGCCGAGAGCACCTCCCATGAGCATAAGAGGGCAGGGAAAATGATCGTCCATTAACATTGCTATTGGAAGCTGTTAGAAACCCTATAAGATCTATCTATAGGGAGTTAGAACCAAGGGAGTGTTCCGCCATCTCCTCTTATGGTGTTTTGGGTTGTTTTTTTTACATTTACTATTTTGGGGTTTTTCTGTTTTTTTGGAATTTTTTGAGTTTTTAAGGGAATATAAGGTTGTAGGATTTTTTTAATCATATCTAGGGGTTTAAATTATATTTATAGTTATATGTATTTTTTTAGTGTTTTTATGTGTTTTTAGGACTTTAAAGGGTTTTAGGGGTTTTTATTTGTCTTAGGGGTCGGGTCTTTAAGCATTTTTTGTTCTTTTAGGGGGTTTTAGGGTTTTTGTCCTTTTTAGTTTGTTTGGGTGGGTGGGGGGGGTGTTATGTTTTTTTTAGGTTTCAAATATTCTTTTATTTTTTTATAGGGTTTTATGATTTTTTTTATTTTACTGATTTTTATGGATTTTGTAGTATGTTTTGGGTTTTTAGTGTTTTAGGGTTTTTGAGTTGTTTTAGTGGTTTTAGGGATTTTAGGGGTTTCTATGGTTTTTAGAGTTTTAGGGTTTTTTGGTTTTTAGGTGTTTTTAGGTTTTTAATATTTTCTTAGGATTCTTCAAGATTTTTATTGTTTTGTGTTTTTAGGGATTTTTGTATTTTAATGATCTTTTAGGTTTTTTAAATATTTGGAGGGGTTTTACAATTTTTATGGGTTTTAGAGTTTTTTTGGGTTGGGGGTTAAGATATTTTTTGTTATTTTTATTGTTTTTAAGGTTTTGTAGAGTTTTGTAATAGGTTAGGGGTTTATGGTTTTTATATTTTTAATGGTTCTTAGTGTTTTTTATTGGTTTTGGGTTTTCAATGTGTTTTTAGGGTTTTTAGGTGTTTTGGGATTTTTAGGGACTTATAAGGTTTTTATCATTTTCTTAGTTTTTCTGTGGTTTTAAATATTTTTAGTTATTAAATGTTTTCATTTGGTTTTTAGTGATTTTATGGGTTTTAGGATTTTTAGTATTTTTTGGTCTTTTCTAGGATTTTTATGGTTTTTTGGGTTTTAATGTATTTTGTGTTTTTATGGTTTTTATAGGGTTTTATGGTTGGGGGGGTTAGGATTTTTTTGAGTTTTTATGGATATTTAGGTTTTTATTGTTTTTAACATTTTTAGGGGATTTAATGGTTTTTAATGTTTTTAGCGTTTTTAGGGGTTTATGGGTTTTTACTATTCATAGGGTTATTAATGTTTTTTTGAAGTTTTAATGTGTTTGTGGTATTTCACTGGTTCTAGGTTTTTTATGCGTTTAGGAATTTATAGGGATTTTTTAGGAATTTTATGTTTTTAAAGGTTTTTAAGGAATTTGAGAGGTTTTTAGTTTTTATTTATTTATTAGGGTTTTTAGGGTTAAAGGGTTTTTAGGTGTCTCAGAGTATTTAATTGTAACTAGGTTTGAAACGTTTTCTTACTATTTTCAAGAATTTTAGAATTTTAGAATTTTTAAGGATTTTAGGGATTTTTGATGATTTTTAGGGTTTTTATGGTTTTTGGGGATTTTGAGGGGTTTTAGAGTTTCTTATGGTTTTTACGATTTTGATGGTTGTTTTTGTGATTTTTTCATTTTTTGAGTTTTTTTTGTTTCTTAATGGTTTTTTGTATTTTTTCAACCTTTTACGGGTTTAAATAATTTATAGAGTTTTTAGTGTTTTTAGGATTTAAGATTTTGTAGGATTTTTAATGGTTTTTAGATGTTTTTATGATTTTTAGGGGGCTTTTATTGATTTCATTGTATTTTAGGGTTTTCTAAATTATTTAGGTTTTTAGTGGTTGTAACTATTTTTAGGGTTTTATGGTTTTCTTAAGGGTTTTAGGGGTTTTAGGGTTTTTTACGTTTTTATGGAGTTTTTTAGATTTTTGACTTTTTATTGTTTTTTAGGGTTATTATGGATTTTTAGTTTTTTAAGAGTTTTTAGTGTGTTTTTAGGGTTTTCATGGGTTTTATAGGTCTCATGTTATTCAATTTTATTAAGTATTTTTTGGTTTTTTATTTTTTTAACCATTTTTAGGTTATTAGTGTTTTTAACTGTTATAGGTTTTATATTTCTTAATAGGGTTTTCTAGGGGTTTTAAATTTTTATGAATTTTTAGGGATTTTAGGGTTTTTAGGGATTTTATGGTTTTATGGTTTTCATGATTTTTAGTGTTTTTTTAGTTTTTTGGTATTTGAATTTTTAATGGTTTCAGTGGTTTAAAGGGTTTTGTGAAATTTTAGGGTTTTATGGGGGGGGGGGGGTTAGTATTTCTTTAATTTCATAGGGGTTTTAAGGGTTTTAAAATATTTTAACATTTTTAGGGGTTAAAACTATTTTTACAGTGTTTAGTTGATTTTTAGTATTTTTATGGGGTTTTATTGGTTTTAGGTTTTTTATGGCTTTTTAGGGTTTTTTGTGTTTTTAGGTTTTTTAGGGTTTTATTGCTTTTATGATTCAATGGTTTTATTAATTATTTTTAAGGGTTTTAGGGGTTTTTAAATGTTAAGGTGCATTTTTGGCCTTTTTTGAATTTTTTTTGTTTTTAGGGAATTTAGGGATTTTAGGGTTTTTTAGTATTTTTAGGGGTTTTCATAGGTTTTAGGGTGTTTATGATTTTTATGGTTTTAATGGTTTTTTTATTTTTTTAAAAAACATAAGTTATTTTTCATGGTTTTAGGATGTTTAGTGTTTCTAGTATTTTTTTAGGTTTTTTGGGGTTTTAAGTGATTTTTGGTTTTTATGGTTTCCTTATGTTTTTTCAAGGTTTTTTGGGTTTTGTATTTTTTATGATTTTTAATAATTTTTTAGTATTTCAATCGATTTTTTATTTTATGGATTTTGAGGGGGTTTTGTTTGTTAGGTTTATAGGGTATTTTTGGGATTTTTGTGTTTTTTGAGTTATTTAGGAAGGATTAAATATTTTTTAGTGTTTTTATGGATTCCAAATGTTTGTAGGGTTTTATCGGTTTTTAGAGGTTTTATGCGGTTTTGGATTTTTTGAGGTTTCGAGGGGATTTATAATTTTTAGTGTTTTTTGGTTTTTATCATTTTTAGGTATTTTGGGGTTTTAAGTGATTTTAGGTTTCTTAATGTTTTATTTCGGGTTTTCAAGGTTTTTAGTGTTTTTATGTTTTTGGGTATTTTTATGGATTTTTAATGATTTTTAGGATTTTTAATGATTTTTAGGGTTTTGATGTTTTTTATAGGGTTTTTTAGTTTTTAGGGTGTTTTTATGGTTTTTAGAGTAATTTAATGCTTTTAGGGTTTTAAAGGGTTTTTTGATTTATTAGTATTTTTAGTTTTTCTATGGGTTTTTGGGGTTTTAAGGGTTTTAGGGGTTTTTATTTTTTGATGGATTTTTTATGAGTTTTGGTGGATTTAGAATTTTTTTTTTGTTTTTTGGGGTTTTATGTGTTTTTATGATTTTAATGATCTCATCTAGTTTTCAGGATTTTTAGATATTTACATTTTTTATTGATTTCATTTAATGTCATTTGGGTTTTTAGGGGTTTTAGAGTTTTTTAGTTTTTTTGTGGGGATTTAGGATTTTTATGTTTTTTACATGTTTTAAGTTTTTTTAGTTTTTAGGGTTTCTTATGGATTTCTAGTTGTTTATAGTATTTTTACTTTAGTAGGTATATTTTATGATTTTTATGATTTTCTGCTTTTTTAGGTATTTTTAGGGTTTTTTGGTATTTGGGGTTTTTATGGGTTTTTATTGTTTTTATTTAGTTTTTAGGGTTTTAAGGTTTTTTTATTTATTAAATGTTTTTAATAGTTTAAAGGGTTTTTAGAGTATTTAGTGGATTTTAGGGTTTTTAGGGTTTTTATTTTTTTTAATGTTTTTGGGGGGTTTTGGGTTTTTTGGTATTTTTGGGTTTTTAACATTTTTTAATTTTTCAGGGTTTTATGTTTCTTAGGTTTTTATAGTTTTCTTAGGTATTTTCTTGGTATTTAATTTTTTTTACATTTTTAGGGATTTTTAGGGTTTTTAGGGACTTTAAGTGATTTTTGAGTTTTTAGGGTTTTTAGGGTCTTTAGGGTATTTAGTTTTTCTTAGGTTTTTTGGGTTTTATGTGTTTTTAAGTTGTTAATGATTTCTTAGTGTTTTTCGGGGTTCTAGTGCTTTTACACTTTTAGGGATTTTCAAAGATTTCTTAGGATTTTTATGGTTTTTTAGGTTATTAGGGGTTTTTATGTTTTTAGGGTTTTATGGGTTTTTATGGTTTTTAGTGTTTTTTAGTGTTTTTAAGGTTTTTAGAGTTTTTAAACGCTTTTAGGGGCATAAATTGTTTTTATTGTTTTTAGTGGTTGTTATTGGTTTTTTCTGTTTTTAATATTTTTAGGGGTTTACGGTTTTTATGTTATTTTGGTTTTAATAGGGTTTTTATGGTTCTAGCATTTTAGGTTCTTAAAGTGATACTATGTTTTTAAGGTTATCTAATTTTTTTTAGAGATTTTCAAAATTTTAGTGATTTTTAGGACTTTTTAGGTGTTTTATTTTTTATGGTTTTTAGGGAATTTGAAGGTTCTTGGTGATTTGGGTTTTTATTTGTTTTTTTTACTATTTTAGTTTTTTTTTGTTTTTTAGCGGTTAAAAGAAGTTTTATGGAATTAAGGTTTTATTAGGGGTTTTCATGCTTATTAAAGGTTTTTATGTTTCTAGGTGTTTAATTAATTATTTAGTTCTTTAATATATTATAGTGTCTTTATTTATTTTGAGGGGTTTTAATGTTTTTAGGGTTATTGTGGTTTTTATGGTTTGGGGTTTTTTTGATTTTCTTAGGGTTTTAGTTTTTTAACGTTTTTAAGTTCATAATTATTTTTAGATTTTTTCATGTTTTTTTGTATTTATTGTTTTCAAGGGTTTTCTATAGTTCTTATGGGATTTATATTTTTAGGGTTTTAGGTTATTTTAAGGTATTTATCATTTTTAGGGTTGTTTGGGGTTAATTTTATTTTTGGTTTTTAATGTTTTCTTTGGGTTTTTTCTAGGTTTTTATGGTTTTTGACATTTTTATTCATTTTTATCACTTTTGGTATTTTTTAAATCTTTCTAGAGTTTTTGGGATTTGGGGGGTTTTAGGGTTTTTTATGGTTTTTTAGGGTTTTAACATTTTTAGGGGTTTTAGTGTTTTTAGGGTTCTATGGTATTCTAAAGGTATTTTAAGGTTTTGAGGTTTTTAAATTTTTAGGGATTTTAGGGATTTTAGGGATTTTAGGGATTTTTTGTTTTTTAGAGATTCTGAATGGTTTTAGGGTTTTAGGAGTTTTAGAGTCTGATGGTTTTTAATAGTTTTTTTTAAAAAAAAATAGGGGTTTAAATTGTATTTAGAGTTAAAGTTGGGTTTTTAAAAAATTTGGTGTTATTCGTATTATTTATTGTTTTAGGGTTTTTATGGTTTTTAGGGATTTCAGGGATTAGGGTTTTTTAAGAATTTTTAAATTTTTATAATTTTGGTTATTTTGAGGGTATTTAGGGGTTTTTAATGTTTTTAGGGGTTTTTATGGTTTTCAAAAAAAAATTGGATTTTGAGGGGTTTTAAGGGTGTTTTTTGGTTTTTTGGGTTTTCTGGGTTTTTATGGTTTTTAGGGGTTCTAGGGATTTTTTGAGTTTTTGGGAGTTTTTCTTTTTTATATTTTTATATCCTTTTTATGGGATTAATGGATTTTTATATTTTTAGTGGTTTTTGGGATTTTTTGGGCTTTTAGGGTTTTAAGGTATTTAGTAGTTGTAATGGTTTTTTCGGTTTAAAGGTTTATTTATGGTTTTTATCATTTTCTCATTATATATATTTTTAGGTTCTCTGCATTTTTTTTTTCTATTATGGTTTTCTTATGGTTTTCATAGGTTTAAAGGTGTTTTTTCATTTTTAGGGATTTTTTACGATTTTTTTGGATTTTTATGATTTTTTATGTTTTTAGTGATTTTGAGGGGTTTTAAAGTTATCCAAGTATTTTAGCATTTATAGGGGTTTTTAGGGTTTTTATAGGTTTTAGTATTTTTTATAGTTTTATTGATTTTTCGGTTTTTAAGGTTTTTAGGGGTTTAATCGGTTTTAATGTTTTTGTTGTTTTTTTTGTTTTTAGTGGTTTTACCATTTTCAGGTTCTTAGGGTTTTTTTGGTTTTTATGTTTTTATGGTTATCTTAAGGATTCTTGGGGTGTTTAGGTTTTTTCATGTTATTAGGGATTTTTGGGTATTTATAAGAATTTTTAATCGTTTTTATGGCTTTTAGGGTTTTCAGAGAATTTGAGGGTTTTTAACAATTTCTTATGGTTTTAGGGTCTTTTTGGTTTTTTCTGTTTTTTTTTTTGATTTTGGAATTTTTTAAGGATTTTATGGTTTTTAGAGTTATTAATCATTTTTTGGGGTTTAATGGGTTTTTAATTTGTTTAGTGGTTTTTTGGGTTTTTATGGGTTTTTTTGGGTTTTAACGTTTTTATGGGGTTTATTGGATTTTAGGGTATTACATATTTTTTAGGGATTTTAGGTTTATTATGTTTTCTGGGAGGTTTTAACATTTTTACCTTTTAGGGGTTTATGTTTATTTAGATTTTGTGGTTTTATTATTGGTTTTCATGGCTTTTAGTGTTTTTTATGTTTGTTTCTGGATTATTACACATTTGTTAGGGTTCTTATGAATTTTTGGGATTTTTAGGATTTTCAGGGTTATGGAGTTTTATGGTTTTTGTGTTTTCTAGTTTTTTTTGGCTATTTAGGTTTTTTTGAGTTTTTAAGCGTTTTTAATGATTTTTATATTTATTTTATCATTTTATCAGTTTAAAGTGTTTTAGAGTTGTTAGGGGTTATTTAGGGTTTTTATGGGTTTTTAGGGTAATTTTGGTTTTTATGGGTTCTACTATTTTATGGTTTTCATGTTTTAGGGGTTTTGTGTTTTTTAGGTTTTTTAGAGATTTTATGTTCTTTTTGGAATTTATTGTTCTCTTATTGGTTTTTAGGGGTTTAGTGTTTTAAGGTTATTATTATTTTTGTGGTTTTTTTTTGGTTTTTATAGATTTTGTATGGTTTTTATGGATTTTTAGGGACTTTATAGTTTTTTAGTTTTTTAGAGTAATTATGCATTTTTGGGATATTAGGTTTCTTATTGAAATTTTTGGGGATTTTATGGGTTTTTAGTGTTTTCCAAAAAAAAAAATAGGGGTTTAAAGGGGTTTTATAGTTTTTAGTCATTTTTAGGTTTTTTATGGGTTTTTTTATTTTATATGGATTTTAAGGTTTTTATGGTTTATAGGGTTTTTTGCATTTTTAGTTTTTTAGGGGTTTGTAGTGTTTTTAGGGTTATAATGTTTTATTAGGGTTTTTATGGTTTTTTCGGGGGGGGGGGGTGTTGGGTTTATAAAGGGTTTTTAGAGTTTCTAGTGAGTTTTTTGTCTTTTTATGGGTTTTAGTGTATTTAATGGTTTTGAGGGGGTTTTATGGTTTTTAGTGTCGTTTAGGGGTTTTAGTGTTTTTAGGTTTTTGAGGGATTTTATGTGTTTTTTGGTTTTTCAGGATTTATTAAGGTTTTGAACAATTTTTATGATTTTTTATGTTTTTAGGGATTTTATTGATATTTTTTGGATTTTTAGGGATTATTTGGGTTTTTATGGATTTTGAGGGGTTTTAGGGTTTTTTAGGAATTTTAATTGTTAATAGGGTTTTTATTTTTATTAGGTTACAGGTGTTTTAAGTATTTATATATTACTGTAGATTTCATATTAGTTTTTTGTGTTTTTACAATTTTTAGGAATTTTTCTGTTTTTTTTGTTTTTCTAGGATTTGTAGGGATTTAGAGATTATTTTGGGGTATTAGGATTTTTTGGTTTCTATGGATTGTGGGGATTATTTTGAGTTTTATAGTGTTTTATGGTTTATATATTTTTTAATTTTTTATTGGGTTTTAATGGGATTCTAGAGGTTTAGTGATTTTTTATGGTTTTTATGGATTTTGGGGTTTAATGGTTTTTTAGATTTTATGGTTTTTAGGGATTTTTATGTTTTCGCAGCATTCTTTTGGTTTGTGGGGGATTAATTATTTTTATATTTTTATTTTTATCTTAGGTATTTTAGGGGTTTTTTGGTTTTTAAGGATTTTAGGGATTTTATAGGATTTTTATGGTTTTTTTGGGTTTCTACTAATTTTGAGGGTTTTTATGGATTTTATGATTTTTAGTGTTTTTATGGTTATGTTGTGTTTTTAGAGTTTTTTAACGTTTTAAATATTTTAATTTTTTTTATAGTTTTATGGATTCAAAAGGTTTTTAAAATTTTTAGTGGGACTTTAGGGTTTTAATGGGTTTCTATATTTTTTATGGTTTTTATGGGTTTATATGGATTTTAGGGGTATTTAGGGCTTTAGGCACTTTTAGGAGTTTTGGGGTTTTTTTTAATACTTTTAAGTGTTTTAGGTTTTAATGGTTTTCTTAGGGGTTTTCATGGTTTTTAAGGGGGTAGATTTTCTTTGATTCTCACAAATATTTCTTATATTTTTATGGTATTTTAGGTTTTTAAAGGATTTTTAGGGGTTTTAGGTTTTTTAGGGTTCTTAGGTTTTTTTGGGTTTCAATCATTTTTTAGGTTTTATATGGGTTTTCAGTGGTTTTAGGTTTTTATGGAATTCTTAGGGTTTTCAGTATTTTTAGTTTTTTTTATGTTTTTAGGGATTTTAGATAATTTTTAGTATTTTTATGGTTTCTTAGGATATTTTTGGATTTGAAGGTTTTTAGGGTATATGGGGGTTTATGGGTTTTTTTCTTTATTTGGTTATTTTTGTCATTTAATTTTTTAATGTTTTTTAGTGGTTGTTTATGTTTTTATATGTTTAAATGGTTTCTTTGGTTTTTATTGGTTTTCATGGTATTTAAAAGTTTTTATGTTATTTAGGTTTTTTAGGGGTTTTAGCGTTTTCAGGGCTTTTAGATTTTGTTTTGGGTTTTTAGGGTTTTTAAGTGTTTTAGGGGTTTATGGTTTACTTAGTGGTTTTTTCGATTTTTACTATTTTTTAAATTTTATGATTTTTCTGGCGGTTTTAGGATATTTATTTTTTAGGGTTTTTAGGGATATTTTCTGGTTTGGGGGTTTTTTAGGGTTTTAAGGGTTTTATATTTTTGGGGTTATTAATTTTTTTGGGTTTTTAGTGTTTTTAATGTTATTTAAACTTTTAACATTTCTATTGGTTTTAGAGGTTTTTAGAGATTTATCTTTGTTTTTATGGTTTTAGAGTTTTTAGGGTTTTTAGGTAATTATTGTTTTTAGGGGTTTACGGATTTAGGTTTTTTAGGGATTTTAATGGTTTTAGTGTTTTATGGAATTTTTTTGGATTTGAAGTGTTTTTTATTTTTTATGGTTTTCTTAGGGATATTCATGGTTTTATGTGTTTATTATGTTTTGATGAATTTTTGGGGAATTTTTACAATATTTTTCTTTGTTTTCTTTGGGGGTTTTAGAGATTTTGGGAGATTTTAGGGGTTTTAGGGGTTTTGTGATTTTTTGGTTTTTTTGGGGTTTCAGGGTCATTTGAGTTATTTATCATTTTTAAAGATTTTGGAGTTTTTTAATATTTTTTGGGGTTTAATGGGTTATTATATTTATTTTTTTTTGAGGATTTCTATTGGTTTTAAGGATTTTTATGGTTTTTATGTGTTTTTTCAATTTTTAGGGTTTTCACTTTTTTGTGTTTTTAGTGTTATTTATTTGGGCGGGGGTGGGGGGGTATATGTTTTGAGGTTTTTAATTTTTTCTTAGGATTTTTTAGTGTTTTTAGGGTATTTTAAATATTTTGGAGATATTAGCCACTTTATAGGATTTTTATGGATTTATGGGTTTTTAGGGATATTGAGGGGTTTTTGGTTTTTTATGTATTTTATGGTTTTTTTGAATTTTTAGGATTTTTTATGGTTTATTAGTAATTGAGTTTTTTTAAATTTTTTATGGGTTTATAGGATTTTATGAGTTTTTAGTTGATTGGGGTTTTAGATGTTTTTAGATGTTTTATGTTTCTAGGGGGTTTTTTGGGTTTAAAGTTTTTCTTAGGGTTGTTAGGATTTTTTGGGTTTATTATATTTTTATGGGTTCTTAATATTTTAGTATATTTGTTGTTTTTAGGGTGTTTAGGGATTTTTCGGTATTTTATGGGTTTTTTATAGATTGTGGGGTTTTAATGGGTTTTTTTTCATTTTTTGTTTTTTTGAGTTTTTTAGGGCTTTTAAGGGTTTTCATAGATTTTAACATTTTTCGGAGTTTAAAATGTTTTTAGAAATTTTTAGTGGGTTTTTATTATTTTTTGGGTGTTTATGGTTTTTATGGTTTCTAGTGGTTTTTATTGTTTTTACGGGTTTTATGGTTTTTATTATCTTTTATGGGTTTTAGAGTCTATAGGTTTCTTTGGGGTTCTATGTGTGTTTAGGTATTACAATTTTTCTTAGGGGTTTTCAAGGTTTTTAGGGGCTTTTTGGTTTTTTTTAGATTTTTATGAATTTTTATAGATTTATTGGGTTTTTTAGGGGTCTTAATGATTTTGAGTATTTTTAGGGGTTTTTAGGTTTTTAGGTTTATTTAATGTTTTTGGTGTTTTTTATGTTTTTTAGGGTTTGATGTTCTTTTTGGTTATTAAGGGTTTGTTATTTATTTTCACATTTTTTACTATTTTTTACATTTTTTTTTGGTATTTGAGGAACTTTTTAATAATTTTTTTTTGTTTTTTGGGTTTTTTATGGTTTTATGGTATTTAGGTTTCTAGAATTTAATGGGGGTTTTAGAATTTTTATTGTTTCTTAGATTTATTCTATTTTTTTTGGGTGTATAAAGGAATTATTGTGTTTTTAGTGGATTTTGGGGTTTTTTGGGTTTTTAATTTCCTTAAAATATTTTTATTTGTTTTATCATTTTTAGTTTTTTTGGGATTTTAGGATTTTTTGGGTTATTTTAGTTTTTTATGTTTTTTATGGCTTTTATGTGATTGTAGTTTTTAAATTTTATTTAGGGGTTTTCTGTGTTTTTAAGGTTTTTCACATTTTTAGGTATTTTTTGGAATTTTTTGGATTTTTATGGATCCAAGGGGTTTTAGGGATTTTTAGGGTTTTTATTCTTATAAGGGATTTTATGTTTCTTTCAATTTTTAGAGTTTTTGGGTTTTTAGAGATTTTATGGTTTTTAAGGTTTTTTCATGTTTTTTTGGGTTTTAATGGGCTTTCAGTGTTTTTAGTGGGGTTTTAGGATTTTAATAGGGTTTTTGGGTTTTTAATGACTTATGGGGTTTATGGTTTTTAGAGTTTTTAGTTTGGTTTTTAGTGTCTTTTGGTGTTTCATTGTTTTTAGGTTATTTAGTGGTTTTAAGTGTTTTTAGGTTTGAATGGTTTTCTTATGGATTTTTAGGGTTTTAAGGTTTTTATGTTTTTATGGAATTTTTATGGTTTTTTAGAATATTTTTGTTTTTGGGGGATTTAGGGATATTGAGTGGTTTTGGGTATTTTTGGGAGTTTTAGGGTTTTATGGTTTTTTTTGAGTTTATTAGAGATTTTATGTTATTATTGTTTTTTAACATTTTTTGGGCTTTAAAGGGTTTTAATAGTTTTATAAAATTTTATTATTTTTATGGTTTTAAGGGTTTTATGGTTTTAAGGGTGTTTATGTTATTTTATGGTTTTTATCATTTTTAGTTTTTCTAGGGGTTTTAAGTGTTTTTATGATTTTAAAGATTTCATAGGGATTTTCAGGGATTTTGAGTTTTTAAATTTTTTAATGATTTTGGTTATTTTTTATGAAATTTATGGTTTTTAGGGTATTTATGGATTTTTAGGGTTATTAGTGTTTCTTGGGGTTTAGGTTTTTTATGGTTTTTACTGTTTTTAGGGTTTTTCAATGGTTTATCTATTTTTAGGTTTTTACCATTTTTAGGGATTTTAATGGTTTTATGTTTTTATGGACTTTGAGGGCATTCTTTGGATTTTAAGGTTTTTATGGATTTTTTGGAATTTTGAGGTGTTTTATATACTTTTAGGTATTCGTGATTTTTTTAGAGTTTTTAGTGTTTTTAGAATTTTATTGGGGGTTTTAAGTAATTAGTATGTTTTTTTGGGTTTTTATTAGTTTTTATTGGTTTTTATGGTTTTTATTTTCAATGGATTTTAATGGTTTTTAAGGTTTTACAGTTTTTAAGGTTTTTTCTATTTTTATATTTAAGTGGTTTTAATAATTTTTTAGATTTTTAAGGTATTATTAGGGTTTTTTATATTTTTTTAGGTTTTTAGAGGTTTTTAAATTTATATATATTTGTAGTGACTTTTAGGATATGTATGTTTTTAGGGTTTCTTGGGATTTTGAGGATTTTTAAGGGATTTTAGCGGTTTAGTGTTTTTAATGTTTCTTTTTGGATTTAGGTTTTTATGTTTTTGGGGTTTTTTAAGGTTTTTAGAGTTTTTTAAAATTTTCAATGGTCTAAAAGGGTATTATATTTTTGGTCTTTTAATATTTTTTTATGATTTTTAGGGTTTTCACATTTTTAGTGGTTTATGGTTTTAGGGTTTTTAGTGGTTTTTTTATTTTATTTTCTTTATATGATTTTTTGTTTTTAGGTTTTTTTGGTTTTCAATGGTTTTTTCAGAGGTTTTATGGTTGTTTACATTTTTAGGAATTTTTTAGTGGTTTTTAGGATTTTATGGTTTTTTTAGTGTTTTATGGATTATAAGGTGTTTTTTGGTTTTTTGGGGGGTGTCTGGGGGTTTGTGAGTTTTTTTTGGGTTTTTATGGTTTTTATCATTTCTTGACATTTTAGGAGTTTAAAGGGTTTTTTATAGTTTTTAATGCGTTTTTAGGGTTTTAATGGGATTTGGGGTTCGTAGGGTCTTTTAAAGTTTTAAACATTTTTTGGCTTCTTAGGGGTCTGAAGTGTCTTAGGTATCAAAGGTTTTCTTAGGGTTTTTAGAGTTTTAGGGGTTTGTTTGGTATGTATATATATATTTTTTTATTTGGATTTTTATGGTTCTTACGGATTTTGAGGTTTTTTAGGTATTTTTGGTATTTTTTTGCATTATTCAGTTTTTAGGGATTTAAAGTGTTCTTAGGTTTTTATTGTTTTATTAGGGTTTTCAATTTTTATGGTTTGTTACATATTTATAGATTTTAGGGATGTTTTAGGATTTATATTTTTTAAGGATTGTATGGGTTTTTATGTTTTTAGGGGTTTTATAGTTTTTTTAGATTCGTATGGTTTTTTTGGTTTTTAGGGGTTTTAATGTATTTTGGATATTTTAGCATTATTAGGGGATTAAAGGGTTTTCATAATTTTTGATGGGTTTTTAGTGTTTTTGGGTTTTTATGGTTTTTATGGGTTTTTATAGTTTTATGGTACTTAAGGTTTTTACCTTTTTAGGTTTTTTGGGGCTTTAAGTGTTTTTAGGTTTTTTACGGTTTTCATATGGGTATTAATTGTTTTAGGGTTTTTTACATTTTTTGGTATTTTTAGGTATTTTATTTGGGGGGGGTCGTCTTTTTTTGGGATTTAGAAGGTTTTAGTGGTTTTTAGGGTTTTTTTCTGTAAGGCTTTTTAGGTGATTTAGGTGTTTCTTGGATTTTAAGGTTTCCTTAGGGGTTTTCAAGGTTTTAGGATTTTTACATGATTAGGGATATTTAGGTCTTCTATTAAGATTTTTTTGGTTTTTTTGGTTTTTTATGATTATGGTGATTTAGAGAGTTTTTATGGGATTTTTATGTTTTTTTTGCGATTTTTGGAGTTTTGAGGATTTTTAATATATTTTTGAGTTTTTTAAATTTTTTAGGGGAAAGTAAGATGTAAGGGTTGGGCTATTCCCCCCCCCCCAATTTATTAGAAATAAAAAAAGAGACACAACAGACAAGGGAGGGGAGGGGTCAAATGGCCCACACCCAAAATCCCTTAACAACTCCAAACAAAAAAAACCAAAAGACCAAAAAAAACACACAAAAACCAAAATGAATAGAAAAACAAAAAAGTGCCTATCATCTCCTCCTATATAGTCAGCAACCATAATTCATCATCACCATAACCATAACAGTAGCTTCATCAATATTCATCAGCATGATATCAGAAGCACTACAGAAAAGCTCAGCCACAATAGCACCTTATTTCAGCACCGTACCGAGATCGTGAACCATCAGCCTGTACTTCAACATATGTTTATCAAACCTGCACCACATAAAAATACTGCCCTGCCAAGACGTACCCATGATGTCGAGCTGAACAATCAACACCAGCCCAAAACCAACCCATACACCATCAAACCAGACCAAGATGTTGTCCAGTGTTTTGGGAAGGAAAGCAAGAGCAGAGGTGGGTGCACGAGTAAATGGGAATGAAAACTGTGAGCATCCACACACTAGCATCCAATTCCATCATTCACCCAGCAGATCTTCCAAAAACTGCGCATCAGTACTACCACATGCAAGCTTCATCCCATTCCAGCCAAACCGAAACCAGCCCATAGTATTGTTACCATCATTAATCGCCTCCTTGCCAGGAGGATCAAACCAGCAGCAATGTGGACCCAAAACATCTCCAGCCTCAAGCACCTCCTCACCAAGTAGAGTCACCACCAACAACTTAGAACCACCAAAACTAAACTCATAACCAACAGCTTCATCACGTCCCATCCCTGCAGCAAACAGTTACCAGCGCCGTCAATTCTGGCAATCTCCTTCCGCACTACGCGAACCAGCAAAGACAAACCACCAATCGTGCACAACAATGCACACTGATTTCCCCATCAGCATCAGAAAAAACAAAAAATCCATAGCCATATTAATCAGATACTCAGACGGCCCTCTAACCAAATGGAATGTCGACCCATCAATCCACTCCATAAGCTGAACAAACCGTAGCAACAGCACGAATAAACACCAACAAAGCTGTAGCAACTGGAAAGAAAAAACCACCGGCGCACCAAAAAAATGAAGGATCCACAATGCAGGAGAGACAGCGTACCAGAACCTTCGAGAACTGATCCTCAGCAGCTTTGGAGAAGCAGTAGAAATGGCCTGAATCGTAGACACCAACTCGACCCTTCCACATGACATATCCTCCACAGATCCAGGAAACCGAGAAGTGCCACCTGATAAAACAGATCTGAGCCGGAGAGCCTCAACTGAGCCAGACCAAAGCCTCTACCTTGAAAACTGGATCTGAGCCATAATCTTCCAAGAACAATGAAGGGCATCACGCGAAGTCTCCAACTACCTAAGTTGAGACCCAGGTCTAAGGTCAACGAACGAGATCGTCAGAGCACGTAACCCCCTCCTCTTTAAAAAAACAAAGCTGTAACCTGCCAATTTCCAAACGCCCAACAAAATCTACCAAGGAACATCACTGCCAAGGGTCAGCTTACCTCACCAAAGCATCTCCAAAAAAGACCATGGAGATTAAGTAGGAAGAAGGGGACAACATCACCGTGGAGCCCTGGTGTGGGGAGAGAGCAAACCAGGAGAATCGGGAGCCATCTTCTACTCTTCATTCGCATTTTTATGGGTTTAAAGGGTTTTTAGTGTTTTTAGTTGGTATTTAGGTTTTTCAGGGGTTTTATGGTTTTTATGGGTATTTAATGGTATTTTGGGTATTTTGGGTTTTTTGAATATTTTAGGATTTCATGTGTGTTTTAGGTTTTTATGGATTTTATATTTTTTTAGGTTTTTCATTGGGATTTTGAGTGTTTTGAGGGATTATTAAATTTTTTTGTCAATGAAGGTGTGGGACCAAGCTATTTCTGGCCCCCCAAAGTTTATTTGAGAAAAGGTAAGAAAACAAAGACATGGTTATATTCAAATAGCACATTCCCAAAAAGAACCACATCAAGGGGAGTAATTATGTTTTTTGGGCATTTTATAAATTTTTTATGATATTTATGATTCTAGGGTTTTATGGTTTTTAGAGTTTTTAGGGTTTTTGATTTTGTATGGTTTTAGTGGTTTTATGTGTTTTTTGGTTTTTTTGGTTTTCTTTGGGGTTTTCATAGTTTTCTTGTTTTTTTACATTTTTAGGGACCTTAATGGATTTTTTACATATTTATGTCTTTTAGGGATTATAGGGATTTTGAGTGGTTTATAGGTTTTTAGGGTTTTTTATAGTTTTTATGTTTTTTTGGGGTTATAGGATTTTTTTTGAGTTTTTTAACATTTTTAGTGTTTTCAAAGATTTTTATTGTCTTCAGGATTTTGAAAGGGTTTTTAAAATTTTTATAGGTTTTTTGGGTTTATTAAGGCTTTTAGGTGTTCTTATGGTTTTTATGTTTTTTAATTTTTTTTTTGGGGTTTTTGATTTTTTAGATTTTTATAGGTTTTCAGTGTTTTAAATTTTTAGGTTTTTCCTATGGTTTTTCATGATATTTTGTGTTTTTACCATTTTTTGGGATGTCTAAACCATTTTGACAATTTTTATGTTTCATAGAGATTTTAATAATTTTAAAGGGTTTAGTGTTTTAGAGGGTTTTTCAATTTTAAAATTTTTATGTGGTCATGGGTTTTTATTGTTTTCTAGTTTTTAAGGATTTCTTATAGGTTTTTATGTTTTTTATTTCTTTTCATGTTTTTGGTGAATTTTTTGGGCTTCTTAATATTTTTATAGTTTTTAGGGATTTTATGGATTGGATTGTTTTTAGTGTTACTTTATAGTATATATGGTATTTTTTTTTTTCGGTTTTCCATCTTTTCATTGAGTTTTTAGGGTTTTAATGGTTTTAGAGTTTTGTTACTTTTTTAGGGGTTTAAGGGTATTTAGAGTTTTTAGGGGTTTTTAGGGATTTTATGGGGTTTTTTACATTTTAATATTTTTGTGGTTTTAATGGTTTTCCTTTGATTTTAGGGATTTTAGGGGTTTTAGGTTTACTTTTGGGTTTTTAAGGGTCTTAATTATTTTTTTGTTTTAAAGGTTTTCTTATTGGATTTAGGTTTTTTAGGGTTTATTAAATTTTTATGGTTTTTAGATATTTTTATGATTTTTATGGCGTTTTAAAGGGGTTTTGAGGGGTTTTATGTATTAGGGTTTTGTTAGTTTTTGTAGATTTTTTTAGAATTTTTTGGAGTTTTATGTGGTTTTGTATTTTTATTTTTTTTCATTGGGTTTTTATAGGGTTTAGAAGTTTTATGTTTTTTTGGATTTTTTCAGATTTTTCTATGGTTTATGGTTTTTAATTTTTTTAGGGATTTTGAGGGGTTTTATGGTTTTATGGGTTTTTTATATTTTGTGTTTTTTTAGATTAATGGGTATTTTTTGGTATTTAGAGTTTCCTAAACATGATTAGTATTTAAAGGAATTTTAGAGTTTTTTTTCATTTTTTATATTATTATGGGTTTTAAAGGGTGTTTATGTTTTTAGGGGTTTATGGATTTTATGGGTTTTCGGGGTTTTAGAATCCTTTTAGCGTTTTTATCTTTTTTTAGATTTTTTAGTATTTTTTTAGGTTTTTAATGTTTTCTATATGATTTTATAGGTTTTTAGGATATTTTATGTTTTTTTGGATTTATAGGGGTTTCTTAGGATTTTTCATGTTCTTAGTGTATTTAAAGATATTGATGGTTGTTAGGTTTTTTATGGTTTCTAATGTTTTTATGGTTTTGGGGTTTTAGGTTTTTTTAGTTTTTTTAGTTTTTAATATTTTTCATAGTTTTCTATCATATTTTTTGTATTTAAATGTTATTTAGTGTTTTTATGGGTTTTTAGGGGTTTTAGGTTTTTAGAGGTTTTGGGGATTTTGGGTTTCTAGCAGTTTTTTGGGTTTTTAGTGTTTTTTGGTTTTTATGAGTTTTATGTTTTTTTTTTGAAATTCTTAGATTTTTGTAGTGTTTTCTGGGTTTCTTGAATTTTTTTCTTTTTTAAGGATTTTATTGATTTTTTAGGTTTTTTTTTGTTTTGATTTTTAGAGATTTTGTGGGTTTTGGGGGATTTTCTAGTTTTTGGGAGGGTTTTAGGGTTTTCATAAGTTTTGGGTTTTTAAGGTGTTTTTAGTGCTTTTAATGTTTCTCTAGTTTTCTTAGCGGTGTTCATGGTTTTGTGGATTTTTTATATTTTTGGGTTTTTTGGGATTTTGAGGGTTTTTAGGGTTTTCTAATGTTTTTATGTTTTGTGTGTTTTTAGGGTTTTCTTGAGTTTTATAGGGTCTTATGGTATTTTATATTTTTTATCATTTTTATGGGTCAAATGTGATTTTATATTTTTTAGCAGTTATATGTGTTTTTATATGTTTTGGGTTTTAGTGGTTCTCATGGTATTTATGGGGTTTTAGGGTCTCTTAAGAAGTTTTTAGGGTTTTTATTATTTTTTTGTGTTTTAGGAGTACTTATGTTTTTCAGAATTTATTATAGTTTTTCATTGTTTAGGTTTTTTAATTTTTTAGAAATTTTTATATATTTTTATGTATTTTTATATATTTTTGTGTTTTTGAGGTGTTTTCGGGATTTTTAGGGTTTTCGGGGTTTTTAGGGTTTTTAGAGTTTTTTAGATTTTAAGGGGTTTTAATTATTTTATTGTTTTTTATGATTTTATTACTGGTTTTTCATTTTTTGCAGTTTTTTCAATATTTTGGGATTTTTATATATTTATGGGAATTTATGGGTTTTTATTTTTTAGGTATTTTGAGCGTTTTAGAATTTTTAGGGGTTCTAGAGTTTTTCTTTTTCTATGGTTTTTTATGTTTTTTTATATTTTTTAACACCATTAAGTGTTTAAAGGGTTTTTTGTGTTTTTAGTGGTTTTTAGGGATTAGTAAGGATTTTTTTTGTTTGTATGATTCATAGGGTTTTTGGGGTTTTACTGTTTTAGCGATTTCATTTCTTTAAGGGTTTTATGAGTTTATATGTTATTAAGGTTTTCTTAGGGGTTTTAAGGTATTTTAGGGTTCTTTACATTTTAAGTTATTTTTAGTGATTTTTTTTTTATTTTTATGTTTTTTAGGATTTTTAGGGATTTTGAGGGTTTATAGTTTTTTTAGTTCTGGGGTCTTTTGGTTTTTTTGGACTTCTAGTTTTTTTAGTGTTTTAGGGTTCTAAAGGTTTTTTAGTGATTTTAAAATTTTTATGGGATTAAGGTGTTCTTAATATTTTTAGTTTTTTGTGGTGTTTATGGGTTTTAAGGTATTTCCAAATATCTTAGGGGTTTTTAGGGTTTTCAGGTCTTTTAGGCTTTTTAGTGTTTTTATGTGTTTTAAGGGGTTTAAGTGTTTTTATTTTTTTACGGTTTTCTTAGAGTTTTATAGTTTTTTTATGGTTTTATTCTTTTTAATTCTTTTTTTTTCTTAGGATTTTTTTGGTTTTTTGGGTTTTTATGGATTTTGAGTGGTTTTAGGTTTTTTAGGGGTTTTAGGGTATTTTTTGGTTTTTTGGGGTTTTATGTGTCATCATGGTTTTGGGAGGTTTGTTATTTTTTATGGATTTTTAGGGTTTATAAGGATTTTTATGGGTTTTATGTTTTTTAGGGATTTTATTGATTTATAGCGTTTTCTAGATTTTTGTGGTTTTTTATTTTTTTAAGGTATTTTTGAGATTCTATGGGTGTTATGGGTTTATAGTGTATTTTGAAAAATTTCAGGTTTGAAATGGTTTTTATAGTTTTTTGTGGGTTTTTATGAGTTTTTATGGTTTTTGTGTTTTTTAAGGTTCTAGGTTGTTTTTTGGTTTTTAGGGATTTTTTTGTTTTTTGGGGTTTTAGTGTTTTTATGTTTTTAGGGGTTTAAACTGTTCTTATGTTTTTACTAGGGATTTCTTGGGTTTGAGTATTTTATATATTTTTATGTATTTTTCAATTTTTTTAGGATTCTATTGGGTTTTTAGGGTTTTAGGTATTTTGACGATTTTAGGGTGATTAATGGTTTTTAATTTTTTTTAGTTTATTATCATTTTTTGGGTTTTAAGCGGTTTTATGTGTTTTTAGTTTTTTTGGTTATTCTTAGGTGTGTTTAGGTTCTTTAATTGTTTTTACATTTTTAGGGATTTCAAGGATGTTTTAGGATTTTATCCTAGTTTTTAGTTATTTTGATTGTTTTTAGGGTTTTTTAGTTTATTTGGGGTTTTGCGATATATTTATTAATTTTTTTATGGATTTTAATTTTTTTCTTGATTTTTTCGTGTTTTTGGTGGTTTATATGGTTTATAGAGTATTTACTGGGTTTTATGGTTTTTATTGTGTTTTATGTTTTTCTGCGTTTTTTGGGTTTGTAGGTGTTTTTGTGTTTTTAGTTATTTTTTAGGATTTAGAGTTTTTAGTGTGTTTTTCGTTTTTAGGGGTTATTTTTTTTAGGTTTTTAAGGTTTTATTTTTGATTTTATGTGCTTTAAGGGTTTTTTTTATTTTTTTCATATTTTGAGGAATTTTTAGGCGTTTTATGGGTTTTATGTTTATTTTGTGATTTTGTGTGTTTTAGGATTTTTAGGGTATTATGGTTCTTATAGATTTTTGGGTTTTTATGGTTTTTATATTTTTAAAAGATTTAATTATTTTTAAGTGTTTATGATTTTCTTTGGGTTATTCATAGTTTTTATAGTTTTTTGTGTTTTTATTTTTTTTATAGATTTTTTAATATTTTTAGAGGTTTTTTTTCATTTTTACGGATTTCAAAAAGATTTATCGGTTTTTATGGTTTTTAGGAGTTTTGGATTCTTGGTTATTAATTTTTTTTCTTATTTTTTTGGGTTTTTAGATTTTTTAGAGTTGGTTATGGTTTTTAGGGGTTTAAAGGGTTCTAATAGCTTTTAGTGGTTTTTAGGATTTTTAGTGTTTTAAAGGTTTCTCATTGTTTTTAGGGGTTTTATGGTTTTTAGAGTTTTTAGGGTTTTTAGGGTTTTTATGGTTTTTAGCATTTTCAAGGTTTTTGGGGATGCTATGTATTTTTATGTTTTTAAGGTTTTCTTAATGGTTTTCATGGTTTTTAGGGTTTTTTACATTTTTAGGTATTTTTATGGAGTTGTTAGGATTTTTACAGTCTTTAGGTTTTTGGGATATTTTGTGTGTCTTAGAGGGTTTTAGGATTTTATAGGATTTTTGGGCAATATATAACATTTTTATAGGTTTTTAGTGTTTTTAGGTTTTTATATTTTTCTTAGTGTTTTTTTTGTTGTTTTGGATTCTTAGGGATTTTTAAGGATTTTAATTGATTTTAGGGTTTTTAGGGATTGAGAGGGGTTTTTTGGTTTTTTGGGTTTTTTGGGTTTTGAGGTTTTTTATTGTTTTTTAGGGTTTTTAAGGTAATTTAGAGTTTTTTATTATTTTTAGGGGTTCAAATGGTGTTTAGTTTTTTGTGGGTAATTAGGGTTTTTTGGTTTTTTAAAGTGTTTATATGGATTTTGATTGGTTTTAGGTTTTTGGGGGTTTTAGGGTATTATTTGGTTTTTCTGGGTTTTATGTGTCATTGTTGTTTTGGGAGGTTTGTTATTTTTTATGTATTTTTAGGGTTTCTTAGGATTTTTATGGGTTTTATGTTCTTTAGGGATTTTTTTGATTTTTAGGGTTTTCTAGAATTTTATGGTTTTTTGTTTTTTTATGGTATTTTTGAGATTTTAGGGGTGTTATGGGTTTACAGAGTTTTTTGAAAAATTTTATGGATGAAATGGTTTTTATTGTTTTTTTCTGGGTTTTTATGAGTTTTTATGGTTTTTGTGTTTTTTAAGGTTCTAGGTTGTTTTTTTGTTTTTTAGGGATTTTTTTGTTTTTGTGGTTTTAGTGTTTACATGTTTTTAGGGGTTTAAAGTGTTCTTATGTTTTTACTAGGGATTTCTTGGGTTTTTAGTATTTTTTTATATTTTTAGGTATTTTTCAATTTTTTAAGGATTTTATTGGTTTTTTAGGGTTTTAGGTATTTTGACGATTTTAGGGTGATTAATGGTTTTTAGGGTTTTTTAGTTTTTTATCATTTTTTGGTTTTAAGCGGTTTTACGTATTTTTAGTTTTTTTGGGTTTTCTTAGGTGTGTTTAGGTTCTTTAAGGGTTTTTACATTTTTAGGGATTTCATGGATGTTTTAGGATTTTATCCTGGTTTTTAGTAATTTTGATTTTTTTTAGGGTTTTTTAGTTTATTTGGGGTTTTACGATATATTTATTATGTTTTTTATGGAATTTAATTTTTTTTGTATATTTTTTCATGTTTTTGGTGGTTTATATTGTTTATAGAGTTTTTACTGGGTTTTATGGTTTTTATTGTGTTTTATGTTTTCGTGTGTTTTTTGGGTTTTTAGGGTTTTTTGTGTTTTTAGTTATTTTTTAGGATTTAGAGTTTTTAGTGTGTTTTTCATTTTTATGGGTTATTTGTATTTTTAGGTTTTTAAGGTTTTATTTTTAATTTTTAGTGTTTTAAGGGATTTTTTATTTTTTTTCATATTTTTAGGGATTTTTAGGCATTTGATGGGTTTTATGTTTATTTTGTGATTTTGTGTGTTTTATGATTTTTAGGGTATTATGGTTCTTATGGATTTTTTGGTTTTTTTAGTTTTTATATTTTTAAAAGATTTAATTATATTTAAGTGTTTATGATTTTTTTTGGGTTATTCATAGTTTTTCTAGTTTTTTGTGTTTTTAGTTTTTTTATAGTTTTTTAATAGTTTTAGAGGATTTTTTTTTCATTTTTAGGGATCTCAAGGAGATTTATGGGTTTTTATGGTTTTTAGGAGTTTTAGTTTCTTTGTTTTTAATTTTTTTCTTATTTTTTTGGGTTTTCATATTTTTTTGAGTTGGTCATGGTTTTTAGAGGTTTAAGGGTTCTAATATATTTTAGTGGTTTTTAGGTTTTTTAGTGTTTTTAAGGTTTCTCATTGTTTTTATGGGTTTTATGGTTTTTAGAGTTTTTAGGGTTTTTATTGTTTTTATGGGTTTTAGCATTTTTTTGGTTTTTGGGGATGCTATGTATTTATATGTTTTAAGGTTTTCTTAACGATTTTCATGGTTTTTTGGGTTTTTTACGATTTTAGGTATTTTTATGGAGTTGTTAGGATTTTTACAGTCTTTAGGTTTTTGGGATATTTTGTGGGTCTTAGAGGGTTTTAGGATTTTATAGGATTTTTGGGCAATGTATAACATTTTTATAGGTTTTTAGTGTTTTAAGGTTTTTATATTTTTCATAGATTTTTTTTTGTTGTTTTGGATTCTTAGGGATTTTTTTAGGATTTTAATTGATTTTAGGGTTTTTAGGGATTGAGAGGGGTTTTTTTGGTTTTTTGGGTTTTTTGGGTTTTGAGGTTTTTTATTGTGTTTTTTAGGGTTTTTAAGGTTATTTAGAGTTTTTTAGTATTTTTAGGGGTTCAAATGGTATTTAGTTTTCTTGTGGGTAATTAGGGTTTTTTGGGTTTTTAAAGTGTTTATATGGATTTTGAGTGGTTTTAGGTTTTTGGGGGGTTTTAGGGTATTATTTGGTTTTTTGGGGTTTTATGTGTCATCGTGGTTTTGGGAGGTTTGTTATTTTTTATGTATTTTTAGGGTTTCTTACGAATTTTATGGGTTTTATGTTTTTTGTGGATTTTGTTGATTTTTAGGGATTTCTAGAATTTTATGGTTTTTTGTTTTTTTAAGGTATTTTTCAGATTTTAGGGGTGTTATGGGTTTATAG
This sequence comes from Viscum album, assembly GCA_963277665.1. Lineage (NCBI taxonomy): Eukaryota > Viridiplantae > Streptophyta > Magnoliopsida > Santalales > Viscaceae > Viscum > Viscum album. The sequence continues at coordinate 1,578,444 of CAUJRU010000063.1, read as the reverse complement.
AGTTTTTTGAAAAAATTTATGGTTGAAATGGTTTTTATATTTTTTTGTGGGGTTTTATGAGTTTTTATGATTTTTGTTTTTTTTACGGTTCTAGGTTGTTTTTTTTGTTTTTAGGGATTTTTTTTGTTTTTGGGGTTTCAGTGTTTTTATGTTTTTAGGGGTTTAAAGTGTTCTTATGTTTTTACTAGGGATTTCTTGGGTTTTTAGTATTTTTTATATTTTCAGGTATTTTTCAATTTTTTTTGGATTTTATTGGGTTTTTAGGGTTTTATGTATTTTGACGATTTTAGGGTGATTAATGGTTTTTAGGGTTTTTTAGTTTATTATCATTTTTTGGTTTTAATGGTTTTATGTATTTTCAGTTTTTTTGGGTTTTTTTAGGTGTGTTTAGGTTTTTAAGGGTTTTTACATTTTTAGGGATTTCAAGGATGTTTTAGGATTTTATCTTAGTTTTTAGTTATTTTAATTTTTTTTTATGGTTTTTTAGTTTATTTGGGGTTTTACGATATATTTATTAAGTTTTTATGGATTTTAATTTTTTTCAAGATTTTTTCATGTTTTTGGTGGTTTATATTGTTTATAGATTTTTTACTGGGTTTTATGGTTTTTATTGTATTTTTTGTTTTCGTGTGTTTTTTGGGGTTTTAGGGGTTTTTGTGTTTTTAGTTATTTTTTAGGATTTAGAGTTTTTAGTGTGTTTTTCATTTTTAGGGTTTATTTGTTTTTTTAGGTTTTTATGGTTTTATTTTTGATTTTTAGTGTTTTAAGGGTTTTTTTTATTTTTTTTCATATTTTTAGGGATTTTTTAGGAATTTTATGGGTTTTATGTTTATTTTGTGATTTTGTGTGTTATATTATTTTTAGGGTATTATGGTTCTTATGGATTTTTTTGGTTTTTATGATTTTTATATTTTTAAAATATTTAATTATTTTTAAGTCTTTATGATTTTCTTTGGGTTATTCATAGTTTTTCTAGTTTTTTGTGTTTTTAGTTTTTTTATAGATTTTTTAATAGTTTCAGAGGTTTTTTTTCATTTTTAGGGATGTCAAGGAGATTTATGGGGTTTTATGGTTTTTAGGACTTTTGGTTTCTTGGTTTTTAATTTTTTTCTTATTTTTTTTGGGTTTTCAGATTTTTTTGAGTTGGTTATGGTTTTTAGAGGTTTAAAGGGTTCTAATAGATTTTAGTGGCTTTTAGGATTTTTAGTGTTTTTAAGGTTTCTCATTGTTTTTAGGGGTTTTATGGTTTTTATAGTTTTTACGGTTTTTAGTGTTTTAATGGTTTTTAGCATTTTTCAGGTTTTTGGGGATGCTATGTAATTTTATGTTTTTAAGGTTTTCTTAATGGTATTCATGGTTTTTAGGATTTTTTACATTTTTAGGTATTTTTATGGAGTTGTTAGGATATTTACAGTCTTTAGGTTTTTGGGATATTTTGTGGGTCTTAGAGGGTTTTAGGATTTTATAGGATTTTTGGGCAATATATAACATTTTTATAGGTTTTCAGTGTTTTTAGGATTTTATATTTTTCATTGTGTTTTTTTTTTGTTTTTTTGGATTCTTAGGGATTCTTTACGATTTTAATTGATTTTAGGGTTTTTAGGGATTGAGATGGGTTTTATGGTTTTTTGGGTTTTGAGTTTTTTTATTGTGTTTTTTATGGTTTTAAGGTTATTTAGAGTTTTTTATTATTTTTAGGGGTTTAAATGGTGTTTAGTGTTCTTGTGGGTAATTAGGGTTTTTTGGTTTTTTAGAGTGTTTATAAGAATTTTGAGTGGTTTTTGGTTTTTTAGGTGTTTTAGGGTATTATTTGGTTTTTCGGGGTTTTATGTGTCATCATGGTTTTGGAAGGTTTGTTATTTTTTATGGATTTTTAGGGTTTCATAGGATTTTGATGGGTTTTATGTTTTTTAGGGATTTTGTTGATTTTTAGGGTTTTCTAGAATTTTATGGTTTTTTGATTTTTCAAGGTATTTTTGAGATTCTAGGGGTGTTATGGGTTTATAGAGTTTTTTGAAAAATTTTAGGGTTGAAATGGTTTTTATAGTTTTTTGTGGGTTTTTATGAGTTTTTATGGTTTTTGTTTTTTTTTAATGTTTTAGGTTGTTTTTTGGTTTTTAGGGTTTTTTTTGTTTTTGGAGTTTTAGTGTTTTTATGTTTTTAGGGGTTTAAAGTGTTTTTATGTTTTTACTAATGATTTCTTGGGTTTTTAGTATTTTTAATATTTTTAGTTATTTTTCAATTTTTTTAGGATTTTATTGGGTTTTTAGGGATTTAGGTATTTTGACGATTTTAGGGTGATTAATGGGTTTTAAGGTTTTTTAGGTTATTATCATTTTTTGGTTTTTAGCGGTTTTATGTATTTTTATTTTTTTGGGTTTTCTTAGGTGTGTTTAGGTTCTTTAAGGGTTTTTACATTTTTAGGGATTTCAAGGATGTTTTAGGATTTTATCATGGTTTTTAGGTATTTTGATTATTTTTAGGGTTTTGTAGTTTATTTGGGGTTTTACGATATATTTATTTTTTATGGATTTTAATTTATTTCTAGGTTTTTTCATGTTTTTGGTGGTTTATATGGTTTTTAGAGTTTTTACTGAGTTTTATGGTTTTTGTTGTGTTTTGTGTTTTTATGTGTTTTTTGGGTTTTTAGGGGTTTTTTTGTTTTTAGTTATTTTTTAGGATTCAGAGTTTTTAGTGTGTTTTACATTTTTAGGGGTTATTTTTTTAGGTTTTTAAGGTTTTATTTTTTATTTTTAGTGTTTTAAGGGTTTTTTATTTTTTTCATATTTTTAGGGATTTTTAGGAATTTTATGGCTTTTATGTTTATTTTGTGATTTTTTGTGTTTTAGGATTTTTAGGGTATTATGGTTCTTATGGATTTTAGCATTTTTATGGTTTTTATGTTTTTAAAAGATTTAATTATTTTTAAGTGTTTATGATTTTCTTTGGGTTATTCAAAGTTTTTATAGTTTTTTGTTTATTTATAGATTTTTAAATAGTTTCATGTGTTTTTTTCATTTTTTGCGATTTCAAAGAGCTTTATTGGTTTTTATGGTTTTTAGGAGTTCTGGTTTCTTTCTTTTTAATGTTTGTTTTGATTTTTTAGGGTTTTCATATTTTTAGAATTTGTTAAGGTTTTTAGGGGTTTAAAGGGTTCTAATAGTTTTTAGTTGTTTTTAGGATTTTAAGTGTTTTTAAGTGTCTTCATTGTTTTTAGGGGTTTTATGGTTGTGAGAGTTTTTAGGGTTTTTAGTGTTTTTATGGTTTTTAGCATTTTTTAGGTTTTTGGGGATACTTGTATTTTTATGTTTTTAATGTTTTCTTAATGGTTTTCAGGGTTTATATGGTTTTTTACATTTTTAGGTATTTTTATGGAGTTGTTAGGATTTTTACAGTCTTTAGGTTTTTTGTATATTTTGTGGGTCTTATAGGGTTTTATGGTTTTATATATTTTTTGCAATATATAAAATTTTTAGTGTTTTTAGGTTTTTATATTTTTCTTAGAGTTTTTTTTTTGTTTTTTTTATTCTTAGGGATTTTTTAGGATTTTAATTATTTTTAGGGTTTCTAGGGATTGAGAGGGGTTTTATGGTTTTTTGGGTTTTTTGGGTTTTGAGGGTTTTTATTGTTTTTAGGGTTTTTAAGGTTTTTAGAGTTTTTTAGTATTTTTAGGGGTTTAAATGGTGTTTAGTGTTCTTGTGGGTTATTAGGGTTTTTTGGGTTTTTAAATTGTTTGCAGTTCTAATGGGTTTTTAGTGGTTCTAAGGGTTTTTTGGTAGTTTGGGTTTTTAGGGGTTTTTTTTTGGGGGGGGGGTAGGATTTTAAGTGTTTTAATGTTTTAATGTTTTCTCATTTTTTAGGGTTTTTAGATTTTTTACATTTTCAGGTTTTTTGGGGAATTTTTTGGATTTGTATTGTTTTAGGGTTCCTAAGGATATCAGGGTTTGGGGTTTTAAGGGGATTTATTATTTTTAAAATATTTAGCATATTTTAAGCTTTTAGGGGTTTTAAGTGTTTTTTTGTTTTATGGATTTATTAGGATTTTAGGGCTTTATTGTTGATTTAGTTTTTATGGATTTTTTGGGATTTTAAATGGTTTTATGGTTTTTAATGATTTTTTCTGGGTTTTTTGGTTTTAGTTTATTTTGATTTTTTTGGGTTTTATGGGTTTTTTAGTATTTTAAAATTTATAATAGTTTTTTAATATTTTTAGAGATTAAAGGGTTTTTAGGTTTTTAGTGGTTTCTATAGATTTAGTGGTTTTAGGGGTTTTTAGTAAATTTTTATGTTTTTTTGGGGTTTGAAGTGTTTTTAGTTTTTTAAGGTTTTATAAGGATTTTTAAGAGTTTTTTTTGGGTTTTTAGGTTGTTTTGTCTTTTTAGGGATTTTTTATAATTTTTCAATTTTTTATAGTTTTTAGGGTTTTTAGATTTTTAAATGGTTTTAGAGTTTTTAATTTCATTTTATATTTATTATTATTTTTTAGGATTTTACGGTTTTAGTGTTTTGTGGGGATTTTAGTATTTTTTGGGTATTTATCATTTTTAGGTTTTTTTATGGTTTTAAGTGTTTTTATTTTTTAATGTTTTCAGAGGGTTTTTTTTTGGGTTATTAGGGTTTTTTATGTTTTTTTGGTATTTTAGGGATTTTATAATATTTTTATGGGATTTTTGGGTTTTTAATGATTTTGAAGGGTTTTAGGATTTTTGGGTTTTTTGTATTTTATGTTTTTTAGTGTTTTTTACATTGTTTCTGGATTTCAAGTTCTTTTACTATTTTATGGTTTACTTATTTTTTTTATGGAGTTTAGGTTCTGTTATGTTTTTACTATTTTGAGGTTTTTTATATCTTTTTAGGGTATTTTGGGGATTTTAGGGTTTTTATTATTTTTAGAGTTATTTTGGGTTTTTAGGGATTTACGGTATGTTAGATTTTTTAGAATTTTTAGGGATTTAAAGGGTTGTTATATTTTTAAGTAGTTTTTAGGGTTTTTTGGTTTTTGGGGATTTAAGGGGTTTAAAGGTTTTATGGTTATTTGGGATTTTTATGTTTCTTTTGATTTTGGGTCTCATTAGGGTTTTTATGGATTTTAGAATTTTTTAGAATTTTTGTTGTTTTACGTGTTTTTATTTTTGTATGTTTTTTAGGGTATTCACAGTTTCAGGGTTTTTATATTTTTAATGAGTTTTAGGGATTTTTTAAGTGTTTTATGGTTTTTTAGGATTTTTAGGGATTTTTAGGGTTGTAGGGTTTTTTTGGGTTTTAAGATTTTTTATGAGATATATTTGTTTCAAGGTTTTCGACATTTCATAATGTGTTTTAAGGTTTTATGTTTTTTATGGTTTTAGGGATATTTATGGATTTTTTTGGATTTTTTATTTTATTGGGTAGTTATGTATTTTGATTGTTTTAATGGTTTTATGATTTTTTAGGGATTTTGTATTTTTTAGGGTTCATAAGTTCTTTTTGACTCTTTATGTTTTTAGGGGTTTAATGGGTTTTTAATGTTTTAGTTGTTTTTAGGGTTTTATGAGTTTTATAAAATTTTAAGGATTTTGGGGGTTTATCTTCTATAGGGTTTTAGGGTATTTATTGGTATTTTATATTTTTAGAATTTTTATGTATTTTAGGGGTTCTAAGTGTTTGTATATTTTTTAATGTTTTCAAAGGGTTTTAAGGGGTTTTATATTTGTTTTGGATTTTTAGAGGTTTTTTAGGAATTCAATATTTTTAAGGGATTTTTAGGGGTTTTTAATTTTTTTTGTTTTATGGATTTTTTGGGTATTTTGGGGGGGTTTGGGGGGTTTTTTATGGCTTTATTGGTTTTTTTGTTTTTAATGGTTTTATGGGTTTAAAGGGTATTAGTGTTTTTAATTTTTTATTGGGGTTTTATGGGGTTTTATGGTTTATTAAGGTATGCTTTTGTTTTTATGGGTTTTGGGGTTTTTCATGTTTGTAATGTTTTTAAGGATTTTATGGTTTTTAGTGTTTTTTAGATTTTTAAGGGTTTAAGTGTTTTTAGGGTTTTAAGGTGTTTTTGGTTTTTTAGGGTTTTTAGAGTTTTTTAAATTGTTTTGAATTTTTACGGCCTTTTAGGGTTTTTATGGTATTTAGGGTATTAAATATTTTTAGGGTTTTTAGGTATTTTTAGGAGTATTGATGTTTTTTGGGTTTTTATCATTTTTGGATTTTTAGTAGGTTTATGTGTTTCCAGGTTTTTAGGGTTTTCTTCGGGGTTTTTAAGTTTGTATAGTTTCTTATGTTTTTAGGCCTTTTAAAGTTTTAAGATTTGTGTGGGGTTTTTGGTTCTCTTGGGATTTTGAGAGGTTATAGGGTTCTTTTAGGGTATTTTGGGTTTTATTTTTGGTTTAAATTGGTTTTTAGATATTTTAAGGTTTTAAAATTTTAGAGTTTTTTATTTTTTTAGGGGTTTAAAGGGGTTTTGGAGTTTTTAGTGGTTTTAAGGGTTTTAAGTATTTTTATGGTCTTTAGGGGTTTGTGTGTTTTTGGTTATTTAGATTTTTTTGGGGTTTCATCATTTTTTGGTTTTTAGGGGTTTAAAGTATTTTTAGGTTTTTAAAAATTTCATAAGGTTTTCAAAGATTATTTAGTTTCTTAAATGTTTAGACATTTTTAGTGATTTATTAGTATTTCCATTGCTTTTATGGTTTTTAAGGATTTTTAGGGGTTTGGGGGTTTTAGGGTTTTTAGGGTTTCAAGGATTTTATAGTTTTTTGTGATTTTTTTTTCTGGGTTTCTTAGGATTTTTAAGGTTTGTAGACTAATTTAAGTGTTTTACTCATTTAAAGGATTTATAGTGTTTTCAGTTCTTTTTTAGGATTTTTATGTATTTTTATTGTTTTTAGGGTTTTAACGATACATAGTGTTTTTATGAATTTTAGGATTATTAATTTTTTAGTATTTTTTGGTTTTTAGGGGTTTAGTGTTTTTATGGTTCTAGGGTTTTCATAGGGGTTTTTAGGGTTTTGGGTTTTTTATGATTTAAGGGATTATTGGGATTTTTTGGGTTTTTATGGTTTTTAGGATTTTTATTGTTTTTAGTTATTTTGAGGGGTCTTACTATTTTATAGTTTTTAGAATATTTTTAGTTTTTTTATTCGGTTTAAATGTTTTTAGGTTTTTAAGGTTTTTTGGGTTTTTTGGGTTTTATGATTTTTTACGTTTTTAGGGACTTTTAGGATTTTTTTCTTTTTCATCAAAATTTAAAATTTTTTAGGGGTTAAGGGTTTTTAGTGTTTTGAGGGTTGTTTTGGTTTTTCGGGATTTCTCTGTTTTTAGGGTTTTTTTGGGTTTTTAGGGGTTTTATGTTTTTAGTGTTTTTTAATGTTTTTACGCGTTTAATGGGTTTCTATAGTTTTCTGTGGTTTTTAGGTTTTCTACGGGGTTTTAAGGGTTTTTAATATTTTTAGTGTTTTGGGGGTTTGGGGGGGGTAGGGTTTTTAGCATTTTTAGGTTTTTAAGTCATGGAATATGTGGAGGTCAGGTTATTCCCGACCCCCCCCCCCTCCTGAAATTTTTTTAGAAAAAAAATGACATAGAAGACAAGGGAGGGGAGGGGTCAAACGAACCACAACTGAAAACCCTTAACAATCCCAAACCACAAAAATACAAAAAACCAAAAAACACCCAATCTCAGGAAAAGTAGAAAATCAGAAATGTTACCATCACTATCTCTCAGCCAAACAACAACTATCATCCAACAGCTGCATAACCATAATCAGCAACTTCATCAACATTCATCAGCACATTATTAGTATCACCACAGTAAACACAGCCTTAACACTGCCAAATTCTACAACCTTATCATGATCCGCAACCATCAGCTTGTACTCTAGTCTTATCATGTCAAACCTTTACCACTTAACAACGTCGCCCCACCAAGACGCGCCCGTGACACCGAACTAAACCCCCACACCATCCCAAAACCTCCACATGCACCATCATTCCAAACTAAGGTTGGGTTCAATGTGATGGGGAGGGCAGCAAGAGCAGAGGTGGGTGCACAGGCCAAGGGGAATGACAACGGTGAGCAGCCACAGCAAATAGCATCTAGCAGCTCAAATTCTAGCATCCAATACCTTCTAAATAGACATATCCCAGCATATCGCTTCTCATATTCCAGCAACCAGAATCTATTTCTACAATTTCTAGCATCCAACACCTCCTCAACAAGGAGATTCATCGATAGAAACGCTGAGCCACCATCACGGAGCCCCCAATCATAATCAAATCCAAACCCAGAAGCAAGAAGCCACCAGCATCACAGATTCCGACAACCAACATCTTCTTTTGTACTGTGTACACAATTAGCCACAACCAACTCCGCACAACCCTTAGGGTTCCTAAAAACCACTTCAGCAGCCCGAAAATCACACATAAATTGAACAGAACTCCAGCCAACAAATTCAGTAAGAAAAATTGTACCAATGAAACGGTATGGCACCACAAGTAATATAGAAAACATCAATATAACCTGGTCACATATCCCTTTAAATAGCCTTGCATCCAAATAATGAAATGAATGTGAAGCCGAAGAACCAGATTGAGCACGAACCTGCATCTTCCACCACTTCGCTTGAAAGAGAACTGTGAGACGGTTCGGGGAAGCTACCCCATCACCCGACAAACCAAGCCAATCCAAAACTGTAGCCCTCAGCGTTTCCTTCAGAACCGCCAAAGCCAATCCTCACCTCCACAACATCCAACCTGTGAAATTAACTGAGACCAAAGACCCGAGAAAATTATTTACTCTGAGGAGTCGAGTCCACGAAAGAAGTTTTCCTGATAAGACCCGCTCCTCCATGGATCTGGAATTCCTCAAGCCAAAATATCGACATATGAGCATCTCCACTAAGGATATGCAACGCTGCACGAAGGAGAGAGCAGATATAGCCCACTCCACAATGAAGCTGCCACATCGCGCGCTAGATAGACAAGATCTAACTCATTCCCCCAAGATTGAAACCTTCATCTGATGTAAAATCCCGAGACTCACCAGTTATAAGGTCATCACCCAGCCAGAAGAAAAGTACCGCGAGAGGAGGGAGTAGCAATACTGAGAGGGTCGACGCCTAAGATGCTAGACCCACAAGGAATATTCCACCGCACCGGAAAAGACAAACCGCGAGAGGAGGAATACTCGAGCGCGAGGGGATCATGGAGACTCGCTCGCCATCTTCTTTAGGGTTTAAGTGGTTTTAAGTGTTTTTAGGTTTTTAAGGTTTTCTTAGGATTTTTCAGTATTTTTAGGGTTTTTTTATTTTTTAAGGTGTTTTAGGTCTTTAAGGATTTTTATTGTTTTTATGTATTTTAGATTTTTTTTTTATTTTTAGTGTTTTTAGGTTTTTCATGTTTAATTGGATTTTTGGGGATTTTATATTGAGTTTTTAGGGTGTTAATGGATTTTTAGTTTTTTTAAATGTTTTTAGGGGTTGAAAGGGTTTATATATTTCTTAGTGGATTTTAGGAATTTTATTAGGTTGTAGGTTTTTTAATGTGTTAAGGGGGTTTTATGGTTTTTTTTTGTTTTTTTAAAGGTTTTTAAGGGTTTTAGCATTTTTATGTTTTTAGTGGGTTTGGTTATTTTTAATTTTATAATGTTTTCTTAGATTTTATTCATGGATTTTAGTGTCTTTATATTTTCATTGAATTTTAGGGATTTTTATTATTTTTATTGTTTTTAGGTTCTTTGGATATATTTAGGGGTTTACAGTTTTTAGTATTTTTATGGATTATATGGAATTTTTTAGGTTTTTAGGTTTTTGTTTATGTTTTTTTGGGTTTTTAAAGTTTTAAGATTTTTTTAGCATTATTAGGTGTATAAAGTGTTTTAGTGGTTTTATTGGCTCTTAGGGTTTTTATGTGCTTTAGGGTTTTGTGGTTTTCAGGGGTTTTGTTATTTTAGGGTTTTAGGGTTTTTTTATGGTTTTTGTCATTTTTAAGTTAATAGGGGTTTTATGTGTTTTTATGTTTTTAAGGTTTTCTTTGGGGGTTTTTCTGGTTGTTAAGGTTTGTTATATTTTTAGGGATTTTTAGTGATAGTTTGGAATCTTATGGTTTTAGGGTGATTGTGGTTTATGATATTTTTAGTTTTTTAGTTTGTTATAGGGTTTTAGGGTTTTATAGGGTTTTAAATTTTTTACATTTTTAGTGGATTTAAGATTTTTTAGGTTTATAAGGATTTATTAGGTTTATTTCAAAGTTTTAGGGGTTTTTACGTTTTTAGATGTCTTTGTGAATTTTTAGTTTTTTTATTATTTTTATGGGTTTTTATGCTCTTCGTGGGGGTAATGAGGGTTTTTTTGGGATTTTATGATTTTTTATGGTTTTTAGAATTTTTTATATTTTATGGGTTTTACGTATTTTTAGGTTGTTAAGGTTCTCATAGTGTTTTACCAGGTTTTAAATATTTATGGATTTTTATGGATTTTTTAGGGTTTTTGTGGTTTTGTGGTTTTTAAGAGATTTTTATGGGTTTTATGATGTTTATTTTGGTTTTTAAAGATTGTTTTTCGTTTTTTGGTTTTTAGGGTTTTCTGAGTTTTTTAGAGTGTTTCTAGTGTTGTTTTAACATATTTAGGGGTTTAAAGAGTTTTTAGAGTTTGTAGAGGCTTTAGGGTTTTTATAGGTTTTTAGGGTTTTTTTGGATTTTATGGTTTTTTGGGTTTTAGGGATTGGTAGGGATTTTAGAATTTTGAGATTTTTAGGGATTTTATGTGATTTAGGTTTTTATTGATTTCTTAGGGGTTTCAATCCTTTTTGGGTTTTTTAATTTTTACGGATTTTTAGGGATATTTAGGGATTTTTAGGGATTTTTTTTGGTGTTTAGGGGTTTTAGAGATTTATAGGTATTTAGATTTTTTTAGTTTTTTAGGGTTTTATGGGATTTTGGTGGTTTAGAGGTTTTTGAGATCTTATGATTTTTATGGTTTTTAATGTTTTTAAATGTTTTTAGACGTTAAATGGATATTAATATCTTTTTGTTTGTTTTTTTATTTTCATGGGTTTTTAGGGGATTTGAAAAAAATCGGTGTTTTCATGATATTTTGTGTTTTTGGGTTATATAAGGTATTTCAGGTTTTAATTATTTTTTATGATTATAGGGTTTTTAGTTTTTTCAAGGTTTATAAGGATTCTTTTTGTTTTTTCATGGTATTTTATATTTTTAGTGAATTTTTTGTGGGATTTTTATTTGTTTTAAGTGTGTTAAAGTTTTTTTTTGAATTTTTAGGTGTTTTTATGTTTTTTACTATTTCATTGACATTTTTAGTGGTTTAAATGGTTTTTAGTGTTTTTTTATACTTAGGGTTTTTATGGTATCTATGTTTTTTCTGGGTTATTATTGTTTTTTGGTTTTTAGGGTTTTTAGAATCTTTTAGTTTTTTTTTGCGTTTTTAGGTTTTTTAGGGTTTTTAGTATCTTTTAGTTTTTTTCATTTTTAGGTTTTTAGGGTATTAATGTGTTTTTAAGGTTTCTTGGGTATTCTTAGGTTTTTCACGTGTTTTTGTGTTTTATATGTCTTTTTTAATTTTTAGGGATTTTTTAGGATTTACCAGGTTTTTAGGGTTTTAGAGATTTGGAGGTTTGGGGGGTTTGGGGTTTTTTCATGGTTTTAGTGTTTTCTATGTTTTTAGGGGGTTTATGTATTTTTAGTTTTGTTATGTTTTCTTATTATTTTTTATTTATTTTTAGTTTTTTTACATATTTATGATTTTTTGGGCTTGTTAGGATATTATTGGTTTTTATGGTTTTGTTGATTTTTATGGTTTTTAGGATTTTTAGGGTTTTATACGTTTTAGGGATTTTTCAATCTTTAAGTATTTTTATGTATTTTTAGGTTTTATGGATTTCTTATGGGTTTCCAAGGTTTTTTGGTTTTTTATATCTTTAGGTATTTTGACGGATTTTTTATGATTTTTATGGTTCTATGGATTTTTAGAATTTTTAGTGATTTTGAGGGTTTTAGGTTTTCTAGGGTTTCACGGTTTTTGCGTTTTTAGGTTTTTAATGGTTTTTAATGTATTTTTAATATTTTTGGGTTTTAAAGGGTTTTTAGAGTTTTTAGTGGTTTATGATTTTTATGGGGTTTTCAGTTTTTTAATTTTTTAGGCGTTTTATTATTTTTATGTTTTTTAGGGTTTTTATGATCGTTTTATGATTTTTTGGTTTTTAGCATATTTCAGGTTTTTTAGGGTTTAAAGTATTTTTTAGTTTTTAAGGTTTTCTTATGGTTTTTAGTGGTTTTAGGTTTTTATGCTTTTAGGTATTTCTAGTGCTTTTTAGGATTTTTGGGGGTTTTTTCATCTTTTTGGGGACTTTAAGGGGTTTTATGGTTTTTTTATTGTTTTTTAGGTTTTTATATTTTTAGGGGTATTATGTTTTTTTAGGTTTTTAATGTTTTATTTGGTTTTTCCATGGTTTTTATAATTTTTTGAATTTTTAGGATTTTTTGGGATTTTTTATGTTTTTAGGGTTTTTATTGTACTTAGTGAATTTTAATGAAATTGGGTTTTTTTGGATTTTTTTGGGTTTTTGCGATTTTGGGAATTTTTTGGATTTTAATGTTTTGTGTGTTTTTTTGAGTTTTTATGGGATTTATTGTTTTATATGTCTTATATATATTTTTGGGGGTTTAAATGGTATTTATTTTTTTTACTGGTTTTAGGGTTTTACGGTTCTTTAGGGTTTTTAAATGTTTTCTAGGTTTTATGATTTTTAGGGGTTTTGGGTTTTTAGGGGCTTTTTGGGTCTTTTAGGGTTTTTATAATTTTTATATTTTTTGGGGTTTTATGTGGTTTTAGGTTGTTATGGTTTTCTTAGGGGCTTTAATGGTTTTTATGTGTTTTTATATTTTTATGGTTTTTAGTAATTTTATGGATTTTGAAGGTTTTTAGGGTTTTTGTGGGTTTTTAGGTTTTTTATAGGGGTTTTAATTTTTATGGTTTTTGAGTTTTTAGTGGTTGTAGGGTTTTAGATTTTTTGAATTTTTTTATAGGTTTTAATGGATTTTATAGTTTTCAGTCACTTATTAGTTTTTATGGGTTTTTAGTATTTTTAGGCGTTTTATGGTTTTAGGGGTTTTAAGGATTTTTTAGTAATTTTATGTTTGTAGGTTTTTTAGGGATTTTGTTGGGTTTTAGGGATTTTTTGTTTATTTCGGGTTTTTAGGGTTTTCACATTTTTTAGTTTTTTATGGGGTTTCAGTGTATATGGGTTTTTAGGGTTTTCGTAGGGTTTTTAGGGTTTCTATTCATTTTTATATTTCTAGGGATTCTTAAGGTTTTTTGATTTATTATTGTTTTTAAGGGTTTTTGGGTTTTGGGGTTTTTAGGGTTTTTTGTGTTTTTGTGTTCTTTAAGACTTTTAAGGTTTTTGGAGTTTTTGGAGTTTTTTTTAAGGTTTTATAGTTTCCTAAATGTTTTTGGGGTTTAAATTATTTTTATATTTTTTTTGTTTTTAAGGATTTATGGGTTTTAGATTTTTTATGTTTTTAGGGGTTTTATGGTTTTTAGGGATTTTTAGGTTTTTTGGGTTATATCATTTTTAGCTTTTTTGAAGGTTTTAAGTATTTTTAGGTTTTTTAGGTTTTGTTATGTTTTTGGTGGGTTTTAGTTTTGTAGGGATTTGAAGGGAATGTTTATGATTTTTATGGGTTTTTAAGGTTTTTAGTCTATTTTTTGGATTAAGGGTTTTTAAGGATTTTAGGGGTTTAGGGTTTTAATATGTTTTTTTGGGTTTTTACTTTTCTTTATGTTTTTCGGTATTTTTATGAAATTTTATAATTTTTATGGTTTTTAGGGGTTTATGGTTTTTTTGAGTTTTAGTGGTTTCTTTACTTTTTTAGTGGTTTTATGGTTTTTTTTTTACAATTTTAGGGTTTTAAAGGGTTTTTATATTTTTTCCATGGGATTTTTTTTGGTTTTTATGGGTTTTTAGGGTATGTTATGGTATTCTTAAAGATTTATTTAGATATTTTAGGGTTTTTTACATTTTTTGGATTTTTTTGGATTTTTTTGGATATTTATGGTTTTTAGGGATTTTAATGGATTTTGAGGGTTTTGTGTAATTTTTCTTTTTGGGTTTCTAGGGATTTATTTATTTTTTATTATTTTAGGGTTTTATGTGTTTTTTTTGGGATTTTAATGTTTTTAGAGATTTTAACTTTGTAAGTGTTTAATGGGATTTATATTTTTAATGGTTTTTAGTGTTTTATTGATTTTTAGGTTTTATTATGATTATTACAGTTTTAGGGATTGTAGGGTTTTTGGGTCTTTTACGGTTTCTAGCATTTTTATTGTTTTTATGGGTTATATATGTTTTTAGGTTTTTAGGGATTTCTCAAGTTTTTTCTAGCTTTATAGTGTTTTTTTATATTTTAGGTATTTTTAGTGATTGTTTATGGTTTTTTATGGGGTTTAGGGTTTTTTGGGATTTTGAGGGTTTTAGGGGTTTTTAGTAATTTTAGGGTTGTTTAGGTTTTTTAACGTTTTGTATGTTCTTATAGATTTTAAGTGATTTTAGTTTTTACGGTTTTCTTAGGGTTTTCAAGATTTTAATGTTTTTTACATTTTTAGGTATAATTAGGTATTTTTATTTTTTTATTATTTTTTTTGGATTTTAGGGATTTTTAGGGATTTAGGTTTTTTTGATTTGTTGTTTTTTAAGTTCTTATAAATTTTTTTTAAAAAAAAAATTTGAGTTTAAAGGGTTTTATAGTTTTTAGTGGTTTAGGGTTGTTAAGGTTTTTAGGGTTTTTTAGGTTTTAGGGTTTTGAGGGTTTTTTCTGGGATTTAGGGTGTTTAGGATCTTTTAAGGTTTTTAGGATTTTTAGTTTGTTTACGGGTTTTATATGTTCTACATTTTTTTGTGTTTTCGTATGGTTCTTGTGGATTTTAGGGTTTTTCCATTTTAATGGATTTTTAGGATTTTTTTAGGATTTCTATTGGGTTTTAGGGTTTTGAGTAAATTTGGGGGGGTTTTATGTTTTATTGGGTTTTCAGTAATTTTTGTTTATATTTTAAGGGTTTTTCTGGTTTTTTAAAATTTTAGGGTTGTAAAGGGGTTTTAGAGTTTTTAGTGGGTTTTTAAAAATTTTATGTGGTTTTAAGGTTTTTGATTATTTTATGGGTTTTATGGTTTTAGGATTTTTAGGATATTTAGCATTTTTTTGTTTTTCAATATTTTTAAGTGTTTTTTTATTTTTAGGGTATTCTAATGGAATTTAGGGGTTTCAATGTTTTTAAATTTCTGGGGATTTTTAGGAATTTTTTAGGATTTTAATTAATTTTTTTGTTTATTTTAGGGATTTTGATGGTTTTTTGGTTTTTTAGGGTTATTACGGATATTAAGGTTTTTTAGTTCAATGGGGTTTTTTGATGTTTTTTAGTGTTTTAATAGTTTTTTTTAGTTATTAATGTATTCGAGTGGACTAATTGATTTTTTAATTTTTAGTTTTTTCTCTCATTCCATTGGTTTTTCAGAGTTTTATGGTTTTTATATTTTTTGGAGGTTTTAGGGTTTTTAGGATCTTTTATGTTTTTTAGTGTTTTTAGGTTTTTTAGTGGTTATAAATAATTTTAGTTTTTATGATTTTCTTATGGTTTTTTAGGTTCTTATGGTTTTTTACATTTTTAGTGATTTTTATGGATTTTTAGGATTTTTTTGGGTTTTTACGGTTTTTTGGGTTTTTCAGGTTTTTTAAGATTCATAGGATTCTATTTTCTTTGCATTTTTAGGGGTTTTATGCCTTTATATGTTTTAGGTTTTTCATAGGGATTCCCATGGGTTTTTGTGTTTCTTTAATTTTTAGTGATTTTTAGTAATTTTGAATGATTTTTTGGGTTTTTAAGGATCTTGAGTGATTTGAGGGTTTTTGGGGGTTTTGGGGTTTTATGGTTTTTTTTATTTTTAGGTGTTTTTTGGGTTTTTATGGTTGTTTAGACTTTTTAAATTTTTTAGGAGTTTAAAGGGAATATAGAGTTTATATAGTTTTTAGGGTTTTTATTATTATGTATGATTTTTAAGGATTTAGGGGGTTTATGGGATGGGGTTTTTTAGGTTTTTTAGGGCCGTGTAGAGTTTTGAGAATTTTTTAGGCTTTTTAAGTGTTTTAGGTGTTTTTATGTTTTCCAGGTTTTATTAGGTTTTTTCATGGTTTTGGGTTTGTGCATTTTTAGGAATTCTTAGTATTTTTTATTGATTTTATGGGATGGATGGGTTTTTTTGGATTTTGAGGGTTTTTGTGTTTTTAGAGTATTTATAGTGTCTTTGGTTTTTAGGGTTTTTATATATTTTAGGTGTTTTAGTGGGTTTTTAGTGTTTTTATGGCTATTGGGTTTTTTAGGGATAGATGGGTCTTATTCTATTTAGGGGGTGTTAGGTTATTTAGGTTTTTTCTTTTAATTTATGGTTTTAAGGAATTTAAATGTTTTTTTGGTTTTTAAGGATTTCTTACAGTTTTCCAGGTTTTTAGGTTTTTTTGTTCTTTTTGGGATTTTTTGGATTTTTAGGATATTTATGTGTTATTAGGATTCTGGTATATTTTTTGAGTTTATAGGGTTTTAAGGTTTTCAGATATATTTTTTTTGATTTTTTGGTTTTTATGTGTTTTTAGGTTTTTTATGGTTTTATTAGGGGTTTCAGGTTTTTAAGGTTTTTTTGTTGTTAGTTATTTTAGGGATTTTTTATAATTTTTATAATTTTTAGTGTTTCAAGGGTTTTTTGGTTTTTTTGGGTTTTAAGGGTTTTTTGTTTTTTTTTCTTTAAGGGTCTTCTTATATTTTTAGGTTTTAATTGGTTTTTAAAGTATTTTAATGAATCTTAAGGTTTAGTGGATTTTTAGAGATTTTAGTGTCTTTTATAGTTTTAATGGGTTTCAAGGATATTTATTGTTTTAGCGGGTTTCTATATTTAAGACTTTTAGTGTTTTGAAGGTCTTTTAGGGATTTTAGTTATTTTAGGTTTTTACGGGTTTTATATTTTTTTTAATCTTGTAATGTTTCATAGGATTTCTCTATGATTTTAGGTTCTTTTACATTATTATGTATTTTTTGTATTTTTTATGATTTTTAATCAATTTTAGTGTTTTTTGGGATTTTGTTGATTTTTTTGGGTTTTTAGTTTTTTAATGGATTGCATCGTTTTGTAGTTTTTTCTAGTTCTTTAGGGCTATTATAGTTTTTGCATTTTTAAATTTTTGGGGTTTTAAAGGTTTTTAGAGTTATTAGTGTTTTTTATGGATTTTGAAGTTTTATTAATGTTTTTTGGGGTTTTTATAATTTTTAAGGTCTTAGGGGTTTTTTGGGTTTTTATGGGTTTTTATCATTTTTATGTTTTTTGTGGGTTTTTATTGTTTATACATTTTTATGGTTTTCTTAGGTTTATATATGTTTTTCAGGTTTTTCACATTTTTAGGGAGATTTAGAACATTTTTAGGATGTTATGGTTTTTAGGGAATTTAGGAATTTGTGGTGTTTTAGGGTTTTATGGTTTTTAGGTTTTTTTGGGTTTTATGTTTTTCAGTATTTAGGGATTATTTAGAGTTCATATAAATTTATAGGTTTAAATGGTTTTTAGATTGCTTAGTGGGTTTTTAGGTTTTTATGTAGTTTTAGGGGTTTTAATGTTGTAAGTGATTTTTATGGTTTTGGGTCATTTTGGCTTTTAGAATTTTTAAATTTTTAGGGGTTTTAACTGTATTTTTATTTTAATGGTTTTCATATGGGGTTTTCAAGGTTTTTCGGTTTTTTTATTTTTTTAGTGATTTTTAGGATTTTTTTTTATGATTTTTATGGTTTGTAGGGTTTTTATGGGTTTTGAGGGTTTTTATAGTTTTTAATGGTTTTTAATGTTTTTATGGGATTTTTTGGATTTTTTTTGTTTTTTAGTTTATTAAGATTTTTAATTTTTTAGTGATGTAAACATTTTTAGTTGTTTAAATGGGATTTTTCAATTTTTTTAGGTCTCAATGGTTTTTATGGGGTTTTAGGTTTTTTGTTGATTTTAGGGGATTTATGGTCTTTTAGGATTTTTAACATTTTTCAAGGTTTTAAGTGTTTATAGGTTTTAGAGGACTTCTTAGGATTTTTAGGTTTTTTATGTGTCTTTATATTTCAAATTATTTTTATGTATTTTTATGGATATTAATGGTTTTATGGGTTTTATATATTTTTACAATTTTTGGGGTTTTATATGGGCTTTTTATGCATTTTTTTCAGGTTTTTAGTGGTTTTATGTGTTTTTTCGTTTGTTAAGGTTTTCGTAAGGGTTTTTAGGGTTTTTAGGATTTTTTATGTTTTTAGTTATTATTTGGTGTATTTTAGGATTCTTATGTTCTTTGGGGGGTTTAAAAGTTTTTAGTGTTTTTAGGGTTTTTAGATTTTTTTTAGTTTTTTCGAGTTTATTTAGTTTACTCGGGGTTCAAATACGTCTTGATTTTTTTAACATTTTTAGTCATGTAAATGGGTTTTAAAAATTTTATTGCTTTCTTATTGGGTTTTTATGGTTTTTAGAGGTTTTATTTGGTCTTTTAGTTTTTTATGGATTGTGGGGAATTAATGGTATTTAAGGTTTTTATAATTTTATAGGGGTTTAAAGTATTTTTAGGTTTGTAATGTTTTCATTATAATTTTGTGTATTTTTATGGTTTTTTATTTTTTTGTATTTTTAGGGATTTTTTGTTTTTTATAGTTTATTAGGGATTTTTAGGGGTTTAGGGTTTTTTGTGTTTTTTGGGTTCTATGGTTTTTTGGGATTTAGGGTTTTTTGTGTTTTTAGTGGTTTTAGGTGTTTTTAAATTTTTCTAAATTTTTTTGTAGTTTTAAAGGGTTTTAAGAGTTTTTGTGGATTTTTTACAGTTTTTATGTGTTTTAGGGGGTTTTAGGGTTTTTAGGTTCTTTTATGGTTTATAAGGGTTTTAATGTTCTTATGTTTTATGGTGTTCTTAGGGTTCCTTTGTGTTTTTATGGGATTTCAAAAAAATTTGGATTTTAAGACTTTTTTATAATTTTATGGTTTTTTAGAATTTTCATGGTTTTTGGGGATTTCATGGGTTCTATGGGTTCTTAGGTTTTATAGTGTTCTTAGAGTTTTTATCATTTTGAGGTTTTTATGGGTTTTAAGTGGGTCTATGTTTCTATGTTTTCCTTAGTGGTTTTTATGGGTTTAGGGTTTTTTACATTTTTAGGGATTTTTTTCAATTTTTTAATATTTTTATGGTTTTTAATGTTTTAAGTGATTTTTAGGGGGTCTAGGGTTTTTGGATTTAAGGTTGTTATGGGGGTTTTTTGGTTTTAGGTTTTTCTTGAGTATTTTAGGTTATTTAAGGGTTTATAGTGTTTTTTCATAACTTTTAGGTGATTAAAGGGTTTTTAGAGTTTTAGTGGGTTTTTTATTTTTTTTATGGGTATGTTGGGTTTTTTTGGGGTTTTGGGGGTTTTTATGTTTTTAGGGTTTTTATGTTTTTTAGGGATTTATGGGATTTCATGTCTGTTTGTTTTTTTTTTTGTTTTTTATGGGTTATAACTATTTTTAGGTTTTTAATGTTTTCTTATGGTTTTAAGGGTTTTTATGGTCTTTTATATTTTTAGGGATTTTGAGGATTTTGTGGGATTTTAATGGGTTTTAGTGTTTTTCTGGATTTTGGTGGGTTTTCGTGGGTTCTTTGGGTTCTTATGTTTTTATGGTTTTTATAGCTTTTTAAAATTTTAAGTAATGGTAGTGGTTTTTTAGTATTTTTATTTTTTTGTAGTGTTTTTAAAATTTTTGAGGCTTTTAGTGTATTATGGTTTTATGGTTTTTGAGTTTTCTTGAGGTTTTTTTGTTTTTTATGGTTTTTAATTTTTTAGAGTTTTTTAACATTTTAATAATTTTGAAGGCATTTTAATGTTTTTATTGTACTTTTAGGGATTTTATGGGTTTTTTGGGTTTTAATAGTGGTTTTATGGTTTTAGGGTTTTTATGGGTTTTATGGTCTTTTAGGATTTTTGTCAATTTTAGGATATTTACGGGATTTAAGTGGTTTTATGTTTTTAGGGTTTTCAAATATATTTTTATTTTTTTATGGTTTTTTACTATTTTGTTGATTTTGGGGCTTTTTTATGACTGTAATTATTTTTAGGGTTTTTAGATATTTTGATGGTTTTATGTCGTGTTTAGGGTTTTAGTGTTTTTAGGGGTTTTAACATTTTATTGTATTTAGGTATTCTATGTTTTTTAGCTTTTTTAGTTTTTCTTACTGTCTTTCTTGGGTTTTCATGTTTTTTATGTTTTTACGGATTTTTAGTTATTTTTAGGATTTTATTGGTTTTTAGACATTTTGAGGGTTTTATGGTTTTTAGGGGTTTAAACCTTTTTTGAGTTTTTTAGGATTTTTATGATTTTTTTAGTTTCTAATGTGTTTATGGGTTTCAAGGTTTTATTGATTTTTATGGGATTTTGGGTCTATATGTGTTTTTAGGTTTTGTAAGGTTTTAGGGGTTTTGTGGTATTTAGGGATTTTCAGGTTTTGAGGGTCTATTATGGTCTTTTAGGGTTTTTAGATTTTTTTATTTATTTTTTGGGGGCTTTAAGTATTTTTAGTTTTTAAGGTTTTATTAAGGGTTTTATGGATTTCAGGGATTTTAGGGGGGTAGGGGGTTTTACATTTTAAGTGATTTTTAGGTTTTTTAGAGTTTTTTTTTGGGATTTTGAGTGGTTTTGGGTTTTTTGGGTTTTTGGTTTTTAAGGCGTTTTATGGGTTTCTTGTTTTTTTAGTTTTTAAGGATTTATTTGGTTTTTTTTGCGTTTTTAGGTTTTTATGTATTTTAAATTTTTTTTATAAATTTTATGGTTTTAGGGATTTTAGGTATTTTTTGTGTTTTTGGGGTTTTGGGAGGATTTAGGGTTTTTTTGTTTTATGTTTTCAGAAGTTTTTTTAATGTTATATTATATTTTTTAAAAATTTTAATGGGTTTAAAGGATTTTTAGAGTTTTTAGTTGTTCTATTGTGTTTTTTATGTTTTGTAGGGGTTTTATAATTTTTAGGGGGTTTTATGTATTTTTGGGCCTATAGGTTGTTTAAGCATTTTTATTGTTTTCTCATGGAATTAAGTGTTATTTGGCGGTTTTTTGGTTTTCTTAGGGTTTTCATGATTTTTAGGAATTTTTAACATTTTTAGGAATTTTTTAGGGTTTTATGGGCTTTTAGGGTTGTTAAATATTTTGAGTATTTTTATGATTTTTAAGGTTTTTAGGGTTTTTATCATTTTTAGAAATTTTTAAAAAAAATTGGGATTTTAATCATTTTTTTGGTTTTAAAGTTTACTTATGGTTTGTAGTGTTTTTTACATTTTTTTGTATTTTTAAGGATTTGTTAGTGTATCTATAGGATTTTATGGATTTTAAGGCTTTTTGGTTTTATAGTTTGTTAGGGTTACAATATTCTTTAGGTTTTTTAGGGTTTTAAAGTGTTTTTAGGTTTTTAAAATTTTATTATGGGTTTTTAGGGTTTTAAGGATATTTATTCTATTAGTGTTTTTGAGGTAATTTTTAGGATATTTATGTGTTTTCTTTTTTTTATAAATTTTTATGATTTTTAGGGTTTTTAGTGTTTTAAGGTTTTTATAGTTTTTTGTTTTTTAGGGATTTTTTTAGTTTTTTTGGATTTCAAGGGTATTATTGTTTTTTTAATGTTATTATGGGTTTAAAAGGTTTTTATTTTTATAGTTGTTATGGTTATTTAGGGATTTTTTGGGGTTTTTTTAATTTTTTAGGGGTGTTTATAGTTTTTAAGGGGTTTTAGGGTTGTGAGGGTCTTTTAGGGTTTTATGTTTTTTTTATAATTTTACGATTTTAATGTATTTTTGGGTTTTTATAGTTTTTTAAATGTTTTTTTGGGGTTTCTAGGTTTTTTTACATTTAAGGGATTTTTAGTGCCTTTGTAATATTTTAAGATTGTTTAGGTTTTTAACAGTTTTGAGGGTTTTTATGGGTTCTTATGGTTTTAGGGTTTGTGGCATTTTAATTATTTTTTATGTTTTTAAGGGATTGGGTGTTTTTAATTTTAAATATTTTTCTTAGGGGTTTTCATGGGTTTTAGTGTTTTTTAGGATTTTAGTGATTTTTAGTAATTTTTATGATTTTTACGGGTTTTTAGAGTTTTAACGATTTTGAGGGGTTTTTTGGGTTTTCAGGGGTTTTTTGGTTTTGTTATCATTTTTTTGTTTTCCGAAGTTTTATGTTTTTTTATTATTAATGATTTTCTAGGGTTTTTTATTTTTTCAATTTTTAGGGATTTGTGGTAATTTTAGGATTTTAAGGTTTTTTAGTGTTTTTTGTGATTTTGAGGGTTTTTAGGTGTTTTTATGGACTATATGGTTTTATGCCTTTTTTGGGTTTTGGGGTTATTTCATGTTTTTTAGGTATTTTTAATGGTTTTTAGAGTATTTTAACATTTTTAGGGGTTTGATGGGTTTTAGAATTTTTAGTGGGTTTTTAGTTTTTAGGGGGTTTTATGGTTATTATGTTTTTAGGGGTTTTATGGTTTTTAGTAGGTTTTTATGCTTTTAGGGGTTTTAACATTTTTTTGTTTTTTATGGACTTCATTTAGTTTTTCAATGTTTTAAGTCTTTTTAATATTTTTAAGGATTTTTAGCATTTTTTATTTCAATGGAATTTAGGGTTTTTAGGGTTTATAGTGATTTTTT
This sequence comes from Viscum album, assembly GCA_963277665.1. Taxonomy (NCBI): domain Eukaryota; kingdom Viridiplantae; phylum Streptophyta; class Magnoliopsida; order Santalales; family Viscaceae; genus Viscum; species Viscum album. Next base: position 1,555,741 of record CAUJRU010000063.1, on the reverse strand, counting down.
GGGGTTATTTGGTTTCTTAGGGTTTTTATATTTTTTAGGTTTTTAGGGGTTTAAAGTTTTTTTAAGGTTTTATTATTGTTTTTAGTTTTTTATTGTATTTTATGTTTTTAGGGTTTTTTATGGATTTTTAGTGTTTTTATGGTTTAATGGGTTTTTAGGGCATGGAAGGCTCGAGACCAGGCAAGCCTGGTCCCCCTAAAATTATACCAAGAAGAAAGAACAAATAGATTTCTACAAGGAGGGGTTACATTACCGGGTGTGCAACACACCCTTCAAGTCAGAGTCCACAAGCGAAGAGCATAAGCGCGTGGCGACAAAGGACCACAATGAGCACCTCCCCACAATGGCATGTTTGGAGAGAGAATCTTCAACCACATTAGCTTCTAGATATGCGTGTGTCATAGTGAGATTAAACCTTTGACATATGGTGAGACATTCCATCCATTGGGTGAGGATACTCCAAGGAACACACCAAGATCTATTATTAAGAGCATTCACAACAAGCATGGAGTCAGACTCAATCTAAAGGAATCATCACTCGAAGCTGAAAGCATACTCAATCACCTTTATCATAGCCCATAGTTCAGCTTCAAGGGATCACCCATCACTAATGATGAGTTAGAAACATCCTTTAACGAAGCCCTGATAGGTGCGAAAAACTCCACCGCACCCAGCAGGACATGGCGCACCCAGGGCCGCACTATCCATGTTAACAGTACTCCAGGATGGGAGTGGAGGGATCCATCGAAAAAAGTTGGGAACCATTGGTTGTTTTACCCTACCAGAGATTCCAATCAGCCAAAGAATGATGAGCTTGCTAACATCATTCTCCATATAGCCTGTCTGAATGCGGGAAGCCGCATAGAAAACCTTGTGGATCATCACTGCACCACTATTATTGGAAAGCCATTTATTATTGAAGAAAACTGCATTTCAAGAGGTCCAAATATAAGAGATAGTTGCTGTAACAGTGACCAGTAGGAGTTTTCGTACCTTTTCACTCTAATCCCAGTTGGACAGGTTGCCCAGGAGCATGAAGAGAGGCTAGTCTAGGCTAGCTGGGAACCCAAATATCTGATGTAAGTAACCCCAATGTTCTGCACTAAATGTGCATTAGAGGATAGTGTGATAAGTATTTTATTCTTCGCCTAGGCAGAAGAGACATACAGAGGAAATATTGTTCCTAGCTTTCTGCAACTGGTTCTGCATTGGCAGCCGATTCTTCCAGATTTTCCAGAAAAGGAGATGGCTGGCTGGAGGGATGAAATTCCTCTTAAATTTGAAGATCCATGTCGGGGGATGGGATACCCTAGAAAAGTTGTACTGATTATAATCCTTAGCAGTTAGTTGCCCTACTAGGCTGGGTTTCTAGATCAATATGTCAGAGTCGAAAAAGGCATAACGCTGGATTTGAAGCAAGGCTTCAGTTGGGAGGAGGGCCTCAATCTGTTCCAGCTAAGTGATGAACGCCACAATGGACAGGCTCTTAAGGCCAAGAGGGGGAATCATGCATTCAGGCAAGGGCCTATCAAGCCATGGGGTGGTCCAAGCATCCATTTATGAGTGCTTTCAGACGATCCTTTCCAGTGAGAAATAATATCCTTGTACGAATCATGAATTGCTGGCCAAACAGATGAGGGAAAGTAGCCTGCATATTCATCGCAAAGTTTAAGCACAAACCTTTCCCAAGTGAAGCCCAAGCCCCCAACCCTAGGATTAAGCATCCCCCATGTGAATTTATCATGAAGAGATTCATTATATCGTCTGAGGTCTTTGATACCAATCCCTCCCAGCTCAATTGGTTTGGTGCAGTCCTTCCAGGCCATCATAACTAATTTTGGTTGGCTTATACACCTCATCTACGAAAAATTCTAGATCTTTGCTTGCATGTACTTAAGAATGATAACCATCCATCTATATATAGAGAAAGAATAAGCGAACATAGAAGTGTTTTTTAGATTTTTAGGGGTTTTAATGGTTTTTAATATTTTAATATTTTCTTCGGGGTTTTCAAGGAATTCAGGGGCTTTTCGTGTTTTTAGGGTTTTTTAGGATTTTTAATGGTTTCTATGGTTTGGGAGGGGTTAGGGTTTTTCATCTTTTTTGTGTGGTAATTTTAAGTTTTATGGGTTTTTTTTAGTTATTTAGATTTTAATGGGTTTTTATACTTTTCAAATTTTTAAGAGGTTTAAAGTGTTTTTAGATTTTTATGTAGTTTTTAGGGTTTTAGTTTATTTTAGGGGTTTTTATAGATTTTTGTGGTTTTATGGGTTTTTTTTTGTTTTATTAGATTTTATGTATTTTGGGACTCTTTACGAATTGTAATGGTTTTTAGAATTTCTGAGGTTTTTAGGTTTGTAAATTTTTTTATGTTTTAAAGGTATTCTTTGGGATTTTATCAATTTTAGTATGTTTTATGTTTTTAAGGGTTTTAAGGGAATTTTTTTTTTCATTTTTAGTTTTTTTTGGGTTGTAAGTTTATTTTTATTTTTATGGTTTTCATAAGGATTTTTGGGTTTTAGGATATTTTATATTTTTAGGGATTTTTTTGGGTTTTTTACAATTTTATGGTTTTTAAGGTTTTTAGAGATTTTAAAGAGATTTATAGTTTTAAGGGTTTTTTGGGGTTTTTTGGTTTTTCGGTATTTTGAGTTTATTAAAAAAAATTAGTGTTTATTAACATTTTTAGTGGTTTAAATGGATTTTATAGCTTTCAGTGGTCTCTAGGGGTTTTAAGGTGTTTTTAAGGTTTTTATGGTTTTTATGGGTTTTTTTATTTTCAGTGTTAATAGGGTTTTTAGGGACTTCTAGGTTTTTTATAATTTTTAGGGTTTTTATGTGTTTTTTGGTTTTTATGGTTTTTAGGTGTTTTCTAGTGTTTATGGGGTTTTATATTTTAGTAATTTTTAGGGATTATTTAGTATTTTAAGGGATTTTAGGTGTTTTAGGGATTTATATGGGTTTTTAGGGTTTTATATTGGTTTTAGTATTTTTAGGGCTTTTACAGGTTTTAAGTGTTTTTAGGTTTTTATGGTTTTCTTAAGGGTTTTTTGGATTTTTAGGGATTTTATGTTTTTAGGGAATTTTAGTGCTTTTTTAGGATTCTTTGGGTTTTGGGGGTTTTTAGGGGACTTAAGGGTTTTTAGAGTTTTTTGGGTTTTTAGGGTTTTAGGGTATTTTAAGGTTTTTATGGTTTTTACAGTTTTTTAGTTTTTTCAGGTTTTTTATGTTGTCAAGGGTTTTAAGGTTTTTTTGAGTTTTTTTACAATTTTTGGGTTTTAAAGGATTTTCAATGTTTTTAGTTGGTTTTTAGGTTATTATTGATTTTTTTAATGTTTTTAGGGGTTTTATTGGTTTTTAGGATTTTTGGGGTTTTTATGGTCTTTAATGGTTTTTATCTTCTTTTAAGTTTTGGGGGGTTTATGTTTATTTAGTGTTTTAAGGTTCTCTTAGTGGTTTTCTGGTTTTTTTAGGGTTTTTATGCTTTTTTCTTTTTTTAAGGAATTTTATGGATTTTGATGATTTTTATGGACTTTTGGGGATTGATGGTTTTTAGGGTTTTAAGGTTTTTATGGTTTTTAGGTTTTTTTGGGTGTAAAGTATTTTTATGTTTTTATATATTTCTTTGGGATTTTTAGGGTTTTTTGGGTTTTTTGGTTTTTTGGATTTTTAGGGATTTTTTTAGTATTTTTATGGTTGTTAGGGTTTTTATGGATTTTTTAAGGGTTTTAGGGCTTTTTTAGTTATTTAGGGTTTTTATGGTTCTTTTTTATTTTTAGTGTTTTTTTGTGTTTGTAGGGGTTTTATAAACTTTTAGAGTTTTCTAATGTGTTTAGGGGTGTAGATATTTTTAAGAGTTTTTATTGATTTTTTACAATTTTTATGGTTTTTTGGGTTTTTAATATTTTTAGTGTGTTTTAGTGTTTTTCGGGTCTTTTATGATTTTTAGCTTTCTTAGGTTTTTTAGGGGTTTTAATTTTCCTAGGTTTTTACGGTTTTCTAAAATATTTTCAATATTTTTAGGGGATTTTATAGTTTTTAAGTATTTTTATGAAATTTTTAGGATTTTATGGTTTTATGGTTTTTTATGATTTTGAGGGATTTTATGGTTTATTTTGGTTTTTAGGGTTTTTTAGAGTTTTTATGAATTTTAAATGTCTTAGGGGTTTTATGTGTTTTTAGGTTTCTATGTTGTTTAGGGGTTTTCATGGGTTTTAGTTTTTTTTACTTTTTTTTATTTTTAGTGATTTTTTAATATTTTTATGGTTTTTAGGGTTTTTATGGATTTTCAGGGGTTTAAGGTGTTTTTGGGGTTTTAAGGTTCTAATTTATATTTTTGGTTTTTAGGGTTTTTAGAGATTTTTGGGGTTTTAAGGGTTTTTATAGGTTTTTAACATTTTTAGGGATTGAAGGGTTTTTAGTGTTTTTAGAGGGTTTGGGGGGGTTTTATTAGTTATTATGGGTTTTAAGGGTTTTGGGGCATTATGTTTTTAGGGGTTTTAGGGGTTTTACGATCTTTTAGGGTGTTTTTCATTTTTTAGGTTTTTAGGGGTTTTAACTATTTTTAGGTTTTTAATATTTTCATAGGGATTTTTCTAGTTTTAAGGTCTCTTTTTTTTTGGGATTTTTTTTGAAATTTGTAGGATTTTAATGGTTTTTTATGGTATTTAGTAATTTGGAGTGTTTTTGGGTTTTTACTATTTTTAGGGATTTAATCATTTTTGGGGGGTTTAGGGGTTTTAAGTGTTTTTAGGTTTTTAATGTTTTATTAGGGGTTTTCATGGTTTTTAGTGATTATTATATTTTTAAGGGTTTTTAGTGTTTTTTATGATGTTTATTGTTTGGTAGTGTTTTTTAAAATATTGAGGCTTTTAGAGATTTTTATTGTTTTTAGGGCTTTTTGGTTTTTGACATTTAGGGGTATTTTTGTGTTTTGTGGGGTTTTAATGGTTTTAAGTGTTTTTAACCCTTTTAGCAGTTTAAATGGATTTTAGAGATTTTAGTGTATTTTAAGGGATTTTATGGGTGTTGTGGTTTTTAAGGTTTTTAGGGGTTTATGGTTTTAGGGGGTTTATAGTTTTTATGTTCTTTTAGGGTTTTTAGTATTTTTATGTTGTTTTGGGTTTTACGTGATTTTATTTTTCCTGGTTTTCTTAGGGGTTTTCATGGATTGTATGGTTTTCTACTTTTTTATGAATTTTGTTTCTTTTTTATGAATTTTATTATTTTTAAGGTTTTTATATATTTTGATGGTTTTAGGGGTCTTTAGGGTTTTAGGGTTTTTAAGATTTCAGGGTTTTTAGGATTTTTAATGTTTTATTTTTGTATGTGTTCTATATATCTTTAAGTTTTTATGTTTTTCTTATGAATTTATGTGGTTTTATGGTATTTTATGTTTTTATGGATTTTAAGGATTTTTTAGGATTTTTATGGGTTTTTAGGGATTTTAGTCTTTTTTTAGTTTTTAGGGTTTTTTATGATTTTTTATGATTTTTACTTTTTTTGGGTTTTATGGGTTTTTATAGTTTTTTAGGGATTTAGGGACTTTATGGGTTTTTATGTTTTTTATGGTTTTTAGGGTTTTTATGGTTTTTATGGTATTTAGTGGTTTCAGGGTTTTTAGGGAAAATTAGGGTCTTTAAGGATTTATAGAATTTTTTATTTTTTTGAGGTTTTAAATATTCTTTGGTTTTTAATGTTTTTTGGGGTTTTTAGGGTTGTTAGGGTTTTTACATTTTTAGGAATTTTTAGGGATTTTTAAGTATTTTTATGTTTTTAGGGTTTTTTTTCAGTTTTTTGGGATTCTGAGGGGTTTTAGGGGTTTATGGTTTTTAGGGAAAATAAGATTCGAGGGTCAGGTTGTTCTCGGCCACCCAAAATTTATAAAGAAAAGACACAACAGACAAGGTAGAGGAGGGGTCAAAAGAACCACACCCAAAAACCCTCTACAAACCCAACCCAAAGACGCCAAAAAAGATCAAAAGGAAAACAAAGATGGAAAGGAAAACAGATCAGTCAACATCACCACCAAAATCCGAAATAGAAGCCACACCATAAGGGTCACCATCCACACCATATCGAGAGGCCGCATCATCAAAGAAGGAGTCAAAGTCATCCCATCCTGACTCATAATCCTCATTGAGCTTGAGGAGCGTCAGAAAATTCTCCCTATTCTTCTTTTGTTCCAGGGAATGAGGATGCTCCCGATTATTAACCTTGACTTTCAGCTTAACTGCCTTTAAAGAAGCCTAAGTAACCATGGGTCTGGGGAGAGTGGAGTAATCCCGCTTCCGCCTCCTCTTTGAGGAGATCGAGGTGGGACCACCATCCATCTTGTTCACCTTCTCAATCTCAAAAGGGCGATCCTCCGCTTCCATTCCATGAACTTGATCCGGGATAGAGGAGGCTTCCTTATTATGGGGAACTCAACAAAAATATTATCCCGAGGAAAGCATAGAGCTACTAAGGTAGGTATTTCGTCACTCTCATTGATAGCAACTAGAGGCCTTTGCCCATCCTCCCCAGGAAGGACCGTCCCCTCATCTTCATGCCTGGCCAAGAAGTCAGGCTTGTCGTCCAGTTGCAAAAGCCCCTCCTCCATTGGAACTGCCTCCTGCGCAGCAGCACCCCTGTTTTCAGAGGCATCCCCCGTCCCAAGTTCCTTCCGCTGCCCGCACCCCAACCGTGCTTCAGGTGCGCCCTCTTGAGAACCTGCCCCCACCCCAACCTCTCCCCTTGCTGATACCTCCCTTTCTTCCACTGCATGTCCAGAATGCTCAACACTGTCACTGGACACATTGCTAAGTTGGAGGATCTGCACATTAGAGCCCGCGAACGCCTTCTCATTGCCAATGGGAGGTGCCCCCATGTGCACCCCCTTGCCCATATTCTCACAAGTAGCATCCTGATTCCCAAGGCAGGTATTCTTCCCTTATTGATAATCATATTCACCAGCAGATTCCTCCACATTACCAGATGAAATTAAAACCATTTTAGATAACCTACCACCAACCACACCTTCGCGACCAGTCTCTCCCACCACTACGAAGGTCACCACTGGGGATACTTCTTCCTGTTCTGCCAAAACCCTTTGCTCATCCACATCCCCATGTGCAGCATCTTTCCCCTCTATCACAACACATACCACCAAGCCCAACATTTCTAGATCCCCTTGCTGAGAGGACTCCCACAGTTTGATCCCCTCCCTTAGTTCCTATTGAGACACATCCTGCTCAAGCTCTCCCCCCTGCTTAGCCACCACTTTCCTCTGATGCAGCACCCCCTGCTCAACCACCTTATTCTTCCCGGCTATACAACAAAAATCACCAGAAGCATCTTTATTAAGAACCACTCCTGGCGTTTTCAGTCTAGCAACATCTTCAACACCGTCCTTCCCCACCTCCTCATTATTCCCTGCTTCCATAACCTGCATCTCATAATCTCCAGATCCATCACAACTCAAATCCCACATTTCAGGTTCAACCACCTCATAGCTTAAGAGCCCATTCTGTTCATGGGAACAAAGGAATCCCTCCCCCATCCCATACAACTTATCTGGATCCTTCCTCATCCCTTTCTCCTCTATTACATTCTTTTCCGCAGCTTCATACTCTTGTGCAACAGAAACCAGACACTCGAACTGATTATGCAGGGAATTCCCACAAACGCTCGCCTCCCTTCCTCTGACCTATTCACTGTTGAAGCGATCAACAGAATTCGCAACCACTGCATTGTCATAGACCTTTCTACTGCTATCGTTTAAATATTCCGGCCCCAATGTGCATGAACCTGTCCTTTCCACCTTATCACCAACAAAATTGAGGTCGGCTCACAGGCGTGCAAAAATTTCCCTGACCTTTGGTGGAGGAGGTATGCAAGCCTTAGCCTCATGTTCCCCAACCAATGTATGATGTCCTATGCCTTGTCCCATCGGGGCCAACTTCAAGCCATCAAACCCCTTAATTAATTTCCCGTAGGCCCGATAAACATGGCCGATATGCCGGCAGGAGGAGCAGAAATCAACCAAGGATTTTCTGATCACCGGCTGCCTCCATCGAAGCTCCTCACCAACAAAGATCCACTCAAAGTCTATTGGTGCTTTAGAAACATCCACCTCTATAAAAGCTCTCGAAGCCACTAGGTGGCATAGAGCCCGAGTCCTGCTATCAACACAAAGAAATCTTCCCACCATGTTACCCAATATAGAGATAATAGACAAGTTCTAGAAGGGGAGAGGGAGATCCATAAACCTCACCCAGGTAGCCACCATCGGCGAATCACGTTGAAAATTAATATCAAAACTCCATCGAAATAAAGAGAATCGGGCACCATCACAAAACCGGGGGGCCAAAGACCTGGCATGAATAAGATCTTCCTCAGATGAAAAATGAATCAGAATATGAAAGTTGTCAACAAGACCTATCGTAGAATGATCCTGCAGATCCCAAAATTCAAATACAAATCTATCAAAAACATCCACAAGGGGCCGCCATTTCATGAATCAAGAAACCAAAGTCAAGTTTTGGAAATAAGAGGCTTCATTAAACTCCGAGATCGAAAGATGAAGCTGCAGACGCCCATCACGCAGGTCAGGAACATTGGGGCAAAGCTTAATCTACGAAAAATGGGGTAGCAATTCTGGGACAGTGAACAGAACAAAGGGACGATCATCCGCGAGAGGCCCCTCCCCCGCGGCTGGGGGAGGGCGGTGCACGAAGTCCGTCGTCATCTTCAAGGGTGACGAAGAAGACATCCATTACAAGAGAGAGGAGGAAGCACCATCTCTATCTATGGTTTTTAGGGTTTTTTAGGATTCTTATTGGTTTCATGTTTTTTAGGTTTTGAATGTTTTCTTTGGGTTTTTTAGTTTTTTCAGGTTTTTTATGGATTTTTATTATTTTTTATCATTTTTATGATTTTTAGGCTTTTAGAGATTTTGTGGGTATTTAGGGTATTTAGGGTATTTATTAATTTTTTATGTTCAAGTTTTTTTAGTTTTTATGGGTTTTAAGGGTTTTTAGAGTATTTACAAAAAATTAGGGGTTTAAAGGGTCTTGGAGTTTTAGGGGTTTTGTATTGATTTTTATGTTTTTATGGGTTTTATATATTTAAAGGGGTTTTTATGGTTTTTTGGGTGTTTAGGGTTTTTATCATTTTTTTCTTTTTAGGGGTTTTAAGAGTTTTTTTTCATTTTTCTAAATGGTTTTCATGACTTTAGGGTTTTTTAACATTTGTAAGAATTTTTTGGTAGTTTTTAGGATTTTATGGGTATTTAGGGATATTAAATATTCTTAGAGGTTTAAGGGTTTAAAGTGTTTTAGTATTTTCGGTTTTTTAGCATTTTTTTTGGGATTTTTAGGAATTTTATGCATTTTTAGGTTTCTATGGTTTTATTGGTGTTTTTAAGGGTTTTTATTATTTTTTACAATTTTTTATACTTTAAGGAATTTTTTTGCTTTTTATGGGTTTTCAAGGTTTTTAGAGATTCAGGGGATTTTAAGGGTTTTTATAAATTTTCAGGTCTTTATGGGATTTAAGTGTTTTTACTATTTTAATGATTTCTTATGGATTTTAAGTTTTTTAGGGATCTTTAAATTATTAAGGTTTTTAAATAATTTTTTTGGATTTTTATGTGTTCTAGGGTTTTTATGGATTTTGAGGGTTTTAATGGTATTTTAGTATTTTTATGCATTTTTTGATTTTTTTTTAGGGTTTTTTAGTTTTTATGGTTTTTAATTATTTTTAGATTTTTTAATGTAATTAGGGATATAAAGGTTTTTTAGAGGTTTTACTAGTTATTAGGATATTTATGGTTTTATTTTATTTTTTCAGGCTTTTAGGGGGTTTATAGAATTTAATTTTTTTAGAGTCTTTTATGGTTTTATGCATTTTTATGTTTTTAGGGGTTATAAGTATTTTTATGTTTTTAAGGTTATCTTAATATTTTTCAGAGTTTCTATGGATTTTTACATATTAAGGAATTTTTAAGGCCTTTTTAATATTTCAATTTTTTTAGGTTTTTAGGGTTTTTAGTGTTTTAGGGTTTCTTTGTGTTTAAGTGTTTATTTATTTTTTAACATTTTTTTAGGTTTAATTAATGTTTATTTTTTAGTTATTTACAGTTTTCTTAGGGTTTTTCATGATTTGTGATTTATAGGGATTTTTAGGATTTTATGTTTTCGGGGTTTGGGGTTTTTTAGAGTTTTTACTATTTTTTTGTTTTTATAAGTTTTATTTGCTTTTATGTTTTTAAGGATTTCTTAGAGTTTTTTCAGTTTTTAGTTTTTTTTTATTTTTTTATGTATTTTTTGGTTTTTAAGGATTTTTTTGTTTTTATGTTTTCTTAGGGTTCTGAGGTTTTAGGGGTTTTTAGGGACATTATGGTTTTAGGTTTTTTTGGGTTTTAGGGTTTTTCTGAATTTTGTTAGGGGTTTTAAGGTTTTTTAGAGTTTTTTAATGTTTTTTGGGTTTTTTAGGGTTTTTAGAATATTTAGTGGTATTTTAGTTTTTTTGGGTTTTTATGGTTTTTAAGGTTTTTATCGGTTTAACGGTTCCTAGTGGGTTTTTTTTGGTTTTTTGGGTTTTAAGCATTTTTTAGGTTTTTAGAGAATTTAAGTGTTTTTATCTATTTATGGTTTTCATTTGGTTTTTCATGTTTTTAAGGGTTTTTAACATTTTTAGGTATTTTCAGCAATTTTTTTTTGTATTATTTTGGTTTTTATGATTTTTAGTGATTTTTATGGTTTTTAGGGTTTAGGTTTTTAGTTTTATAATGGTTTTCATAGGTTTTTTTTATGTTTTTTCTAATTTTTTTGGGTTTTTTATATCTTTTTACTAATTTTTATAGTTTTTTAGAATTTTTAGGAATTTTATGGGTTTTTTCTGTTTTTTGGTTTCTTTAGGTTTTTTTAGTTTTGTAAGGGTTTTAATGTTTTTAGAGATTTTTTAAAAAAATTACGGATTTAATGGGATTTTAGTGTTTTGGTGGTTATTAGGATTTTTATTAATCTTTAGTGTTTTTAAATATTTTTAGGGGGTTTTTGGTTAATTTAGGGTTTTTGGTTAATGTAGGTTTTTTAGTGTTTTTTTCAATTTTTAGTGGTTTTAACTGTTTTTAGGGTTTGTTTAGTTTTTATTATGGGTTTTCAGTATTTTTAAGGCTTTACATTTTTGGGCATTTTAGAGTCTTTTTATGATTTTTATAATTTTTTAGAGTTTTTTATAGATTTTCATGTTATTTGGGTTTTTTCTAGTTTTAGGTTCTTTTATTGTTTTATAATTTTTTGTTTTTTAGGGGTTTTTAGTGTTTCTAGGTTTTTGAATTACTCTTAGGGGTTATTAGGTTGTTTAAAAAAATTGGGATTATGGATTTTTTTTGGATTTTTATGATTTTTTATGATTTTTATGAATTTTTATGGTTTTTAGTGTTTTTTATTATTTTATGGGTTTAAATAGATTTCAAAGGTTTTAGTGGTTTTATGGTTTTTTATGGTTTTTAGGGGATTTAATGGGTTTTATGTGTTTTATGGTTTTTAGTGCATGTTTGGATTTTTTAGTATTTTGGGGTTTTTTAGGTTTCTTAGGGTTTTAAGAGTATTTATTCTTTAAATGCATTCCTAAGGGTTTTTAAGGTTTTATGGTCCATTATTTCTATAGGGATTTTTAGGTCTTTTTATGATTTTTATGTTTTTTGGGTATTTTGGGTTTTTAGGGTTTCATCTGTTTTTATGATTTTTAGGGGTAATATATATATATTTATTAAGGGATTTTAGGGCTTTTAGTGTTTATTAATTTGTTATGGATTTTTATGGATTTTATGGTCATTTTTTGTATTTCTTGGTTTTTAGAGATTTAAAAGGGTTTTAGGGTTTTTTTTCATTTTTTACATTTTTTTGGGATTTAAGTGTTTTTTGGGTTTTAAGGTTTTCTTATTTTTTTCATGTTTTTATGGGTTCTTATGTTTTCAAGGAATTTTAGGTCCTTTTAGGGTTTTTATATATTTAGTTATTTTGAGGGGTTTTATGGTTTTTATGGTTTTTTTGGTTTTTTGGGTATTTAACATTTTTTTGGGGTTTTATGTGTTTTAATCATTTTTTTGATTTCATGTTTTTCTTAGAGGTTTTCAGGTTATTTATGATTTTTTATTTTCTATGGATTTTTATTGATTTTTATTGATTTTTATAGGTTTTTGTGTTTTGAGGGATTTTGAGGGTTTTTAGGGATTTTATGTTTTTTATGGTTTTTGGGTTTTAATGGTTTTTTTGGTTTTTAGGGTCTTGAGGTTTTTAATAGTTTTTTATTGGTTTTTGTGGTTTAAAAGAGTTGTAGAAATTTTCATCTTTTTTATGGGTTTTATGGTTTTTTAATGTTTTTATAGGTTTATGGTTTCGGTGGGTTTTTATGATTTTTAGGGTCTTTTGGGTTTTTAGCATTTTTTTTGGTTTTTGGTGATTTTATACCTTTTTAGGTTTTATATGGTTTGTTTTGGTTTTTTACATTTTTTTTATTTTTTATACTGATTTTTAGGTATTTTTTTTATGATTTTTGTGTATTTTTATGTTTTTGGGGATTTTATGGTTTTAAGGTTTTTTTATAATTTTGAATATTTTTAGGGTTTTTAATAATTTTTATGTTTTTAGGGGTTTTAAGAGTTTTTATTTTTATACGGTTTTCTTAGTATTTTTTAGGGTTTAAATGTAATATGAATTTTTATGGTTTTAGGATTTTTTTGGTTTTTGGGTTTTATAGATTTTGAGGGGTTTTGAGGTTTTAATGGGTTTTTAGGGTTTTTATAGTCTTACTGGGTTTTATGGTTTGTTGTGTTTTTATTATTTTTATGTTTTTTTTATATTTAATGTTTTTATGGTTTCAAAGGGGTTATAAGGTTTTTAGTGTTTTTATGATTTTAATGAGTTTGAGGTTATTAATGTTTTTTAGTAGTTTTTATGGGTTTTAGCAGATTTTAGGGTTTTAGGGTTTTAGGGACTTTTTAATATTTTAAGGTTTTTTTGGTATTTTTTAGGTTTTTCATTTTTTTTAGTGTTTTTAGGGATTTTTTTAAAATTTTACTGAATTTTAGTGATTTTTTTGTAATTTTTTAGGGATTAGGGATTTTGAGGGTTTTTAGTTTTTATGGTTTCTAAGGATTTTACTTTTTTTATGTTTTGGGGGGGGGGGTGTTTGGTATTTTTGAGATTTTTTTGGTTTTATGGGTTTTTAGAGTTTTTTTAATCATTTTTGGGGTATAAAAGGTGTTTATATTTTTAGTGTTTTTTAATGTTCTTATGGTTTTTTACGTATTTTTTAATTTTTTAGTGGGTTTTAGTGTTTTTAGGGATTTAATGGACTTTATGGGTTTTTAGGGTTTTTTTGGTTTTCTAGGATTTTTAGGGGTTTTAATTATTTATAGGTTTCTAAGGATTTATTAGGGGTTTATGGTTTTTAGGGGGTTATAAATTTTTTTGAAACTTTTAGGTCTATTTTAATATATTTTTAATATATTTTTAGCACTTTTATAGATTTTGAGAGTTTTTTGGGGTTTTTTGGTTTTTTTGGCTTTTATGGTTTTTTGGGGTATTTTTGTTTTTTTAGTTTTTTAGTTTTCTTAATTTTTCTGAGATTTTTTATCATTTTTAGGGGTTTAATGTATTTTTAGAATTATTAGTGGTTTTTTACCCTTTTATGGGGTTTAGGGATTTTTAATTTTTTTAAGGTTTTTTATGGATTGTTGGGTTTTTTGGGATTTATATGGTTTTTGGGTTTTTTTAGTGTTTTTATTATTTCTTAGGGATTTTAAGGGTTTTAAGTTTTTAAGGTTTTCTTAGGGGTTATCTTGGTTTTATGGGTTTTCATGTTTTTAGATATTTTTGGGATTTTTTAGGATATTTAATGTTTTTAAGGATTTTAGGGATTTTGGGGGGTTTAGGGTTTTAGGAGATTTATGGTTTATTTGGATGTTCAGTGATTTTTTTGAGTATTTATGGGTTTAATGGTTTTTAGAGTCTTTAAAATTTTTAGGGATTTAAAGGGTTATAATAATTTTTAGTGGGTTTTAAAGGTTTTAGGGGTTTTTATGGTTTCTTATTGTTTTATGGTCTTTTATAGAAGTTATAAATTTTAAAGGCCTTTTAGGGTTTTGAGGGTTTTAGCAGTTTTTAGGTATTTCAGAGGTTTAAATTGTTTTATGGGTTTAAGGTTATATTTGTCTTTTTTGGTGTTTTAGGATTTCTTCTTTTCATGGGATTTTTAGGGCCTGGTTAGGATTTTTTTATGTTTTCACTTTTCTTTAAGGATTTTGAATGGGTTTTAGGGTTTTAGGGTTTTTTAATTTTTTTTGATTTTTTAGGTATTTGTGACTTTTTTTGGCAAGGAAGGCTCAGGTCCAGGCTATTCCTGGCACCCCCCAAAATTTATTAAAAGAAAAGACTCAAACACTGCAGACAAGGGATGGGAGGGATCCACCAATCCACACCAAAAAACCCCTTACGACCTCATGCCAAAGGCCACAGAAAGAAAGGGAAAAAATGAAAAAAGAAAAAAACAAACAAGTCAAAAGGTCCAAAAGGGAAAGCACATAAGTGGAGGATTAGTCAACATCACCACCAAAATCCTCCAGCTCCACACCTCGAAACCCCATTCCCACAACAAAGTCATCGCCCAAATCAGCAAAACTGAAATCTGACTCAGCACCCATGTCCGTTGAGTCCCATCCAGACTCAAAATCCTCTTGCATGCCAAGCCTGAATAGCCGCTTCATCCTAGCCTTCTCTTGCTATGCAGAGACTGAAGTCTTCTCTCGCTTATTCAGCTTTATATTAAGTCTGAAAGCTCGTGAAGAGGCCCTAGTTTCCATGGGATGTGGGAGGGTAGAGTAATCTCTCCTCCGTCTTCATGACGGAGGGGCAGAAGTGGATCCAGCTGCAGCACCCGCCTTCGGACAAGTGACACCATCACTGACAGCCGATGGTGCCTTCCCTTTCTTGCATTCTGAACTAGGAGTTTCAGCACCTCATCTGGTTTTTTTCTACTTTGACCTAGCCATAGCAGCGTTTATCCGGCGATCAGCCTCACCAAACCTCTCCCCAAGCCTCTCAGCTTCATTCTCAAGTGGGAACCATTCCTGTTCAACCCACACCATTTCATGCAATTGCACACAAAAAACTTTAGCAGAGGGGACACCATGAAGGACCATGGCCCTCTGCAGGTCCATGGACGGACCACCAGCATCACCAGCATTTCCTGACAGAGGGATAAAGAACTGGCCACTGGGAGGATCCTCGGCACCGCTTGTGCTGTCAGAGGGAGGAGATAACCCAGGCCCCATGTCAGGTCCCCCCACACATGGACACCCAGACAAAACCAGAGGGGCATCACGCCTGTTCAATGGAACCCTGGGGATCCAGGTCTCTTCATCCGCCATATACCTTTCCTCAGCAGAAGACAAGCTCCACTCATCCCCGGTCTTTGGGCCCTGCGCAACCACTGCCTCCTTCATGACATCTGTCATCAGCACATCCACCACGGCAGGCTCATCCAAGGCTGCAACCAGAAAGTTGTTTGGATCATTCACAGCACCCTCAATTGCTGGAAAGGATCCATCAGTGATCTCACTAACCTTCAAGCCAGCTATATCATCTCGTTCCAGATCCAGAGCACAGGTATCCTCCACATTTCCTTTCCAGACGCCCATCATAGCAGCCTTCCCTAAATCTGTCTGCCTCCTAGGGGAGTCACCACACCCGTTAACACCTTCAGCAGAAGCCCGATTATCCCTCTCATCCAGCAGCACTTCCTCCTCATCTAAATTTCCTGAAACACCAGCACCTCCAGCCAGACTCAAGATGAAACCACCCTAATCCATCAGGTCCACCTCTAAATCACTTCCATCCAGCAAAGCAGATGAGCAGGTAACATCATCATTCAGATGATGGGAGGAATCCACCCCCTTTGTCCCCTTCACCTCCACCAGAGTGAGGATATAATCACCAGAAGACATGTGATACAGAGAAGAACCACCCCTGATAGTGCCAGATTAGCCTCTAGAGTGATCACTGTGCCCAAAACACCAACAAGAAGAGCAGAAAACCGGCCATTGCTCAAATATGATAGGATGTCTCCACCTGCGTTCTTCCCCCACTACAATCCAAACAGCATCCATAGGCGATTTCTAAGAATCTATTTCAATAAAATCCTTTGGTGCAACCGGATAGAAAAGGGCCCTAGTCCTACTATCCACACAGAGGAAACTCCCCACCAAATTCCCAAGCATCAAAATAATAGAGATATTTTGAAAGGGAAGGGGATGCTCTGGAAATCTCACCCAGGTAGCAGCAATCGGGGAACTCTGCATTAGATGAAAGTCAAAGCTCCACCGAAAGAGGGGGAAACGAGCGCCATTGCATGACCGAGGAGCCGCTGACCAGGCAAGGACCAGGTCTTCCTCTGTAGAAAAGAGAATCATGATGTGGGATCTATATTTTTAGTGGCTAATTATCATGTTTTGTGTTTTTACGGGTTTTATGGTTTTTGGGGTTTTCTGATATTTATGGGGTTTTAGTGTTTTTAGTTTCTAATAGAGGTTTTAGCTTTTTTTTTGTTTTTAGGGGGGTTTTAGGTTTTCTTAGTTTTTTCCATGGTTTTAAGGGGTTTTTATACATTTTTTGGGATGTTTAAGATTTTTATGGATTTAGTGTTTTAGATATTTTTAGGGGTTTTGCGGTTTTTTAGGAATTTTAGGTTTTTTAGTATTTTAGAATTTTTAGGATTTTGGGGGATTTAATATTTTTTCGGTTTTTATTGTTTTCGTAGGGGTTTTCAAGGGTTTTTTGTTTTTTATGTTTTTAGGGATTTTTAGGGTTTATTTATTTTTATGGATTTTCAGGTCTTAGGGATTTTGATGATTTTATGGTTATTTATCATTTTTTCATTTTTAGGGTTTTTAACAATTTTATGTTTTTAGGGGTTTTATGTATTTTCCAGTTTATATAATTTTCATAGGGTTCTTTAGGGTTTTTATGATTTTTATGTTTTTAAGGATTTTTGGGTCATTTTTAGGAATTTCTGTTTTTTAGGGTTTCTATGGTTTTTAGGGTTTTTAGGGATTTTGATGGGTTTTAGGGTTTTTAGGGATTTCATGGTTTTCTAGGTTTTTAGGTGTTTATTTGACTTTTTAGAGTTTTTAGGAAATTTATAGTTTTTAAAATTTGTGGGTGTTCAATGGGTTTTTTAGATATTTTAGCAGTTTTATGGTTTTTATGGATTTTAAGGGTTTTTATGGTTTTTAGGGTTTCATAGTTTTGTGGTTTTTAGGGTTTTTAGGGGATTTTAGGATTTTTATGGTCTAAAGTGTATTTAGGTATTTTAGGGTCATTATGTGTTTTTAGGTTTTTAAAATTTTCTTATGTGTTTTCAAGGTTTTTTAGGTTTCTATATTTTTGGGGTTTTATAGATATTTATGATTTTTAGGGGTTTCTATGGTTTTTATTAATTTTGATGTTTTTTTAGGTTTTTTGGGTTT
The DNA here is from genome assembly GCA_963277665.1 of Viscum album. NCBI lineage: Eukaryota > Viridiplantae > Streptophyta > Magnoliopsida > Santalales > Viscaceae > Viscum > Viscum album. The sequence continues at coordinate 1,538,226 of CAUJRU010000063.1, read as the reverse complement.
TTATGGAATTTTGGGTATTTATCATTTTTTAGGGTTTTTAGGGATTTTAACTGTTTTTAGGTTTTTATATTTTTCATAGAGTTTCTTAGGTATTTTAGGATTTTTTACCTATTTTTATCATTTTAGAGATTTTTTAGGATTTTTCGGTATTTACGGTTTTTAGGGATTTTTTGGGGTTTTGGGGTTTTTATGGGTTTTTATATTTTTTGTGTTTTGGGGGGTTTTTGATTTTTTTTTATTTGAAGTTTTTTTTAGTTTTTTAATGTTTTAATGGTTTAACAAGTTTTTTAGAGTGTTTAGTGGGTTTTAGGGTTTTTTATCAATTTTACGGGTTTTTAATGTTTTTAGGGGTTTTAGGATTTTTTGATTTATTTGGGTTTTATGGTGTTTTATGATTTATAGAATTTTTCAGTTTTTAGGGGCTTTAAGTGTTTTTAGGTTTTTAAGGTATTAATAGGGTTTATCTGGGGTTTTATGGTTTCACAGTTTCTTATGGATTTTAAAGGGTTTTTACTATTTCTATATTTTTTTTAGTAATTTAATGGATTTTGAGGGTTTATGGGGTTTTAGGGTTTTTAGCCTTTTATGGTTTTTAAGGGTTTAATGGTATTTTGGTTTTTAAGGCTTTATTAAGGGTTTTCAAGGGATTTAGGGTTTTTTCATTTTTTGGGGTTTTTGGGATAATTTTAATATGGTTATATGTTTTTAGGGTTTTTAGGGATTTGGAGTGGTTTTAGGGATTTTTTGTGCTTTAAGGGTAATTTTTAGTTTGTTAGGGTTTTATTGTTTTTAGTGTTTTTCATCATTTTTATAGTTTTAAAAGGTATTTATATTTTTTGTGGTTTTGGTTTTTAAATGATTGTTATGGTTTTTATGGTGTTTATGGGTATTATGGTTTTTATATATTATTTGGGTTTTCAGAATCTCTTTAGTGTTTCTTTGGGTTTTTGTGTTTTTAGGATTTTAAGGGGTTTTATATGCTTTTAAATTTTTAAGGTTTTATTTGAGGTTTTCCAGGTTTTGAGGGTTTTTAATGTTTTAAATAATTTTAGGGCTATATTAGAATATTTAGGGGTTTTAGGGTTTTTAGGGATTTTTGAGAGTTCTTAGTGAATTTCAGGGTTTTGAGGGTTTAAAGAGATTTTTATATTTATAGGGTATTTATATGTTTTTAGGTTTTTAGGTTTCTAGGATTTTCTAAATGGGTTTAAGGGTTTTTATGGTTTTTTACATTTTTAGGGTTTTATCGGACATTTTTAGGATTTTTATAGTGTTTTATGGTTTTTAAGCATTTTGAGGGTTCTTAAGGAATTGGGGGTTTTAAGGTTTTTAGTGTATTAGTGTTTTTAGATTTTTTAGGGGTTTAAATTATTCATATTGTTTAATGATTTCTTATGTTTTCATTGTTTTTAGGGGTTTTACAGTTTTATTCATTTTTAGGGATTTTTTATTATTTTAATAGTTTTTAGGGTTTATAGTGATTTTGAGGGGTTTTAGTTTTTTATACAATTTTATAATTTTCAATTGTTTTTTTTCTTCTGTTTTTTGGTCTTTTTTGAGAATTTTCAAAGATTTAAGGTCTTCATTGATTTTTAATTTTTTTAGGGTTTTAAATGGGTTTTAGTGTTTTATTGGTGTTTTAGGGTTTTTTATACATTTACTGGCTTTTTATAAGGTGTTTAGGGTTTTTTTGGTGTTTATGGACTTTAGAGGGGTTTGGGGTTTTTTGGGTCTTTTATTGTTTTTATCTTTTTAAGGTTTTAGGAGTTTAAAGTGTTTTGAATTTTTTAACGTTTTCTTAGTTTTTTCATTTTTTAGGTTTGTTTATGTTTTTATGGATTTTTACGGATTTTAAATTATTTTTATGGTTCTCTAGGGTTCCTGGGGATATTTAATAATTTTCAGGTTTCTAGGGAATTTTAGGGTTTTCATCGTTTTATTTATTTTTAGAAGTTTAATGATTTTTTATCTTTTTATATTTTTCTTTATTTTTTTAGTGTTTTTTGAAATTTTTATTACAGTATTTGGGGTTTTTAGGGTTTTTATAGTATTTTTATTCTTTTTAGGGTTTTTGGCATTTTGAGGGATTTTAAGGTTTTTTTTATTTTTTAGGGTTTTTAATGTTGTAATATATTTTTAACATTTTAAGGGGTGTCGAGGGGTTTTTAGATTGTTTAGTATCTCTTTTAGTTTTTAGTGTTTTTAATGTTTTTATGGGTTTTTATGGTCTTACTAGTTTTTTATAGTTTTTGGCTGTGTTTATGGCTTCAATGGGATTTTAAGGTTTTAAGGGTTTTTTAGTGTTTTTAGGGTTTTAATAATTTATTAGTTTTTAAGGGTTTCTAAGTTTTTTTAGGTTTTAATGGTCTTCTTTTGGTTTTTCCGGGTTATAGGGTTTTTATATTTTTAGGGATTTTTAGTGATTCTTTAGGATTTTTATGGTTTTGGGGGTTTTTGGTATTTTGAGGGTTTTTAGGTCTTTTTTAGGGTTATTAGGTATCTTATGGATTTTTATTTTTTTTTGGTTTTTTATAGTTTTTTTGAGTTTATATTTTTTAAGTGTTTTTAAAAAATTTAAGGTTTTTAAAAGTTTTAGGTCTTTAAAGGGGTTTTAGTGTTTTTAGTTATTTTTAGGGTTTTCAGGGTTTTTTTTGGTTTTTTTGGTTTTTATGGGTGTTTATGGTATTTATTGAATTTTAGAGTTTTTAAAGTCTATTAGGGTATTTAATTTTTTTTGGTTTTTAGGGGTTTTTAGTGTTTTTAGGGTTTTATGGATTTCTTAGGTTTTTCAGGGTTTTTAGGGGTTTTTGATTGTTGGTACATTTTGTGATTTTTTGTATTATAATGGTTGTTTTTGTTTTTTTTGGGACTTTATGGGATTTTAGGGGTTTTTATGTTTTTTATTGTATTTTAGGGTTCTTTGAATTTTGAAGGATTATAAGCGTTTTTTGTGTTTTTAGGTTTCAAAGGTTATCTTTGGGTTTTTCAGGGTTTTAGGGTGTTTCACATTTTTTAGGATTTTTTTGGCCTTTTTAACGATTTTTATAGTTTTTAAAGTTATAGGGATTTTGAGTTTTTTGTGTTTTTTGTGTTTTTTGGGTTTTTAGTGTTTTTAGGGATTTTTGGTTTTTTATGGTTTTTAGGGGTTTTTCGTTTTTTATTGTTTTTTGAGGTTTTTTTATTATTTAGTGATTTTGAAGTTTTAAGTATTTAATGTTTTTAAGTGTCTAAAATATTTTTAAAGTATTTGTGGGTTTTGTTTTTTTATAGTTTTTAGGGTTTTTTAAACTTTTTGTGGGTTTTATGGTTTTTATGGGTTTTAGGGTCTTTATGTTCTTTTAGTGTTTTTTGGGTTTTATCATTTTTCGGTTTTTTAGGTTTCTTAATATTTTTAAGTTTATAAATATTTCTTATTGGTTTTACTGTTTTTAGGGTTTTTTATATTTTTTTGGATTTTTTGGAGCTTTTTTATAATTTTGGTGGTTTTAGGGGATTTTAGGGATTTCGAGGGGTTTTGGGGATTTTAAGGTTAATGGGGTAGGGGTACAAAATTTTAGGTTTTATTGGGTTTTATGAGTTTTTAGTGTATTAATGTTTTTAAGGTTTTCATAGCGGGATTTCAGGGTTTTTATAGTTTTTACATTTTTAGTATTTTTATGGTTTTTTAGGGTTTTATGAATTTTTAGGGTTTTTAGAGGTTTTTAGGATTTTTAGGGTTTTTTGGGATTTTTGGGTATTTTAGGGTTTTTTGAGTTTTTAGGGGTTTTATGGTTTTGTAGATTTATATTAACATTTTTAGGGATTTAAAGGGTTTTATAGTTATTAGTGGAATTTTGGGTATTTATGGGTTTTTACATCTTTCTCTGGTTTTTAGGGGTTTTTAGATTTTTTGGGGTATTTTTCGGTTTTTGGGGCTTTCTAGGTTTCATTATGCATTTCTATTTTTTTTCATAGGGGTTTTCAGTGTTTATACAATTTTTTAATTTTTATAGATTTTTTTGTTTTTTTAAATTTTTATGTGGTGTTTTTATTTTTAGGGATATTTAGGGATTTTAGGGGTTTTATGGATTTCATGTTTTATGGTTTTTGATGTTTTTAGGGTTTTGGTGTTATTAATGTTTCTATTGTTTTATGTGTTTTTATGTTTTTAATGGTTTTTTGTTTTTAGGGGTTTTATGATTTTAATGTGTTTTGGGGGTTTTAGTTTCCTTTTCTTGATTTTTAGGTATGTTATGGGTTTTTTTTATTTTTTTAACATTTCTAGGGGATTTTGGGTTCTAATATTTATTTGATGATTTTTATAGTTTTATTTTGTTTTTAGGGTTTTTTAATTTTATTAGAGAAGTTTATGATTTTTAGGGGTTTTAGGGTCTTAATGTCTTTTTTAGCATTTTTTAGGGTTTTTTTGGGTTTTTAGGTATTTTTGGTTTTCTAAGGAGTTCTCACGATTTTTGGGGATTTTTATGTTTTTAGGGATTATAGGGATTTTTTAGGATTTATATGGGGTTTTATTCTTTTTTTTGTATAATGGGAGTTTTTTAGGTTTTTACGGTTTTTATATTTTTTTTAGTTTTTTAGGGTTATATTTTAGTTTTTATGGTTTTAAATGTTTTTTAGAGTTATAAATGTTTTTAGTGCTTTAAAAAGTTTTTAATGTTTTTAATGGGTTTTTATATATGTATTTTTATGATTTTTTTTATAGTTTTTTGGGATTGTATGGTTTTTAGGGTGTATAGGGGTTTTAGGGTCATTTAGGTTTTTCAGTGTTTTATCATTTTTAGGTATTTAGGGGTTTTCGTGTTTTAGGTTTTTATGGTTTTTAGTGGGTTTATGTGTTTTAGGTTTTCAATGTTTTCATAGGGATTTTCTAGGTTTTTATGGTTTGTTCCATTTTTAGGGATTTTTAGGGATTTTTATGATTTTTAGGGTTTTTAGGGTCTTTAGGGATTTTGAGGGATTTTAGGGTTTTTTAGTGTTTTATTTTTTTTGGAGTTAGAGGGGTTTTCATGTTTTTTTGGTTTTTAAGGTTATTAGTGTTTTTTAAAGTGTTTACAGGTTAAAAGGGTTTTTAGAGTTTTTACAGGGTTTAGGGTTTTAAATACTTTTTGGGGGGTTTATAGTTTTTTGTTTTTTAGGGTTTTTATGGGATTTTATATTTTTTTATTGTTTTTATCATTTTGTAGGTTTTTAGGGGGTTTTAAGTTTTTTTTAGTTTTTAAGGTTTTCTTATGGGTTTTTAGGTATTTTAGAGGTTTTACATTTTTACATATTTTTTGGAGTTGTTTTTAATATTTTATGGGTTTTTAGGGTTTTTAAGTATTTTTAGGGGATTAATGTTTTTTAGGGGTTTTCAGGTTTGTTAGTGTCTTTTGTATATATTAGAATTTTTAGATGTTTTATGTTTTTTTTTGTTATTATGTTTTTCTTAGGGTTTTTTGATGTTTTTAAGTTTTTTTATATTTTTAGGGATGTTTTGGTATTTTTTGGATTTTTATGGTTTTTTGGGTATTTAGGGATTTTGATGGTTTTAGGGTTTTTTATGGTTTTTAGTGATTTATGGGTTTTTTGGTGTTTTGGGGTTTTTAATGTTATTTATGGTTTTTAAGGTTTTATATATTTTTTAATGTTTTTAGGTGTTTAAAGGGTTTTTAGAGATTTTAGTGGGGTTTTAGGGGTTTATGGGGGTTTAGGTTTTTAAGGGTATTGAGGGTTTATATGGTTTTTATGGATTTTTAGGGTTTATAGTCCATTATGGTTTTTCCCTTTTTAGGTTTTTTAGGGTTTTTAATTGTTTTTTAGGGTTTAAGGATTTCTAAGGATTTTTTAATCTTTAAGGGTTTTTTATGATTTCAGGGATTTTTATGGTATTTTATGGGTTTTAACGTTTGAGGGATTTTTTGGGTTTTTAGGGTTTTTTAGGGTGTTTATGGTTTTTTATGGTTTTTTGGGTTTTTATGTTTTTTTTAGTTTTTTAGGGTTTTAAGGTTTTATTCGAGTTTTTAAACATTTTTTGGGGTTTAAAGGGTTTTTATAGTTTTCAGTGGTTTAGATACTTTAAGAGATTAAGGGGTTTTATGGGTTTTAAGGTTTTTTATGGATTTTAGCGGTGTTCTTGGTTTTAAGGGGTGTTAGGATTTTCAAGGTGATTTATGGTATTTCATATTTTTAGGTTTTTATCGGTTTTATTCTTTGTTGGTTTTTAATGTTTTCTTTTGTTTTTTATGTTTTTTGGGTTTTTTAAGTTTTTATGGATTTTTTTGGGCTTTTCTAAGATTTTTATGCTTTTTTAGTATTGTTTAAATTTTGAAGGTTTTTATTGTTTTTCACGGTTTTATAGTGTTTTAATTTGGGGGGGTTAGGGTGTTATTTTGGGTTTTTAGGGATTTTATGGTTTTTTAGAGTGTTTATCATTTTTTCGATTTAAAAGGTTTTGATATTTTTTAGTGTTTTTTCGTGTTTTTATGTCTTTGTAGGTTTTTTTAATGATTTATGGGTTTCATGGTTTTTAGGGTATTTTAGGGTTTAAGGTATTTTAGGGGTTTAAACATTTTTTAGGTTTTTTCAGGTTTTAAAGTGTTTTTTTGTTTTTATGGTATTCCGATGGTTTTTCTATGTTTTTAGAGGTTTTAAATTTTTTGGGATTTTTAGGGATTTTTTAGTATTTTAATGGTTTTTAGGGGTTTAAGGATTTTAAGGGTTTTTTCAGTTTATAGTGTTTTAGGGTTTTTTTATTGTTTTTTTATGTTATTTAATTTTTTTAGGATTTTATGGTTTTCTCAGTGGTTTTTAGGGGTTTTTATAGTTTTAGGGATTTTATAGCGTTTTTGAAAATATTATGCATTTTTTGGTTTTTTGGGATTTTGAGGGTTTTGGGTGGGATTTAGATTTTTTATGATTTTGATGGTTTTTTGGGTTTTTTGTGATTTTTATTAAGGGTTTGGAGGTTTTTTAGAGGTTTTCTAGGTTTTTAGGGGTATAATTACTATTTAAGGTTTTTAGTTGTTATTTTTTGTGTTTTTAGGGGTTTTTAGGGTTTTTATGGATTCAGGGGTTTTTTGTTTTAGGGTTTTTTAGGGTCTTTAGGGGTTTTTATGATTTTGTGAAATTGTTAGGTTTTTTTGGTGTTTTAAGTGTTTATAGGTTTTGAAGGTTTTTTATGGGTTTTTATGGTTTTTTTGTGTTTTTTACATTTTTTGGAATTTTTAGGGATTTATAATGATTTTTTTGGTTTTTATGGTTTTTAGTTTTTATGAGGGTTTTTAGGGTTTTATAGTTTTTTGAAATTTTAGGGTCTTCCAGTTTTTTAGTGGTTTAAGGTTTTTAAATTTTTTTAACATTTTTATATGTTTAAACGGTTTCTAATGTTTTTAGTGGGTTTTTAGTGTTTTATGTGTTTTAGGGTGTCTTTGGTTTTTAGGTACATTATGGTTTTTAGGGGTTTTAGGGTTTATAGGGTATTTTAGGGTTTTTATTTTTTTATTATTTTTTAGTTTTTATAGGGGTTTTGTTTATTTTTATATTTTTATGGGTTTCTTATGTTTTTTCTATATTTTTTTTGTTTTCAATATTTTGCGGATTTTAGGTATTTTTTTTAAAAAAATTATGGTTTTTATAGTTTTAGGGATTTTTAGGCATTTAGGGTTTTTAGGGTTTCTTAGGTTTTGTACGGTTTTGAAGGTTTTTAGAACATTTAGTTATTTTATGGGTTTTAAGTGTCTTAGTTTTTAATTGTTTTCTTATGGGTTTTCAGGGTCTTAGGGTTTTTATGTTTTTTGGGATTTATTTGTAATTATTTTAATATTTTTAGGTATTTTGAGGGATCTTTGGGTTTATGGTTTTTTGGGGTTTTTGGGGTTTTGGGGAGTTTTGGGGTGTATTTTGGAGTTTTTTATTTTTTTATGTGTTTTTTTATTTTTATAATTTTTAGGGGTTTATAGGGTTTTATAGGTTTTTGAGTTTTTTAGGATTTCTATTGGTTTTTAGGGATTTTAAAGGTTTTTAGAGGTTTTATGGTTTTAAAGTGTTTCTTGGGTTTTTTCAAGTTTATATAATTTTTTTGTTTTTAGAGGTTTTAAGTGTCTTTATGCTTTTAATGTATTCTTAGTGTTTTTCATGGATTTTAAGGAATTTTAAATTTTTATTATTTTTTAGATAATTTTTGGGGATTTTTACTTTTTTAGGGATTTTGAGGGTTTTAGGGATTTTATGGTTTTTAATAGTTTTATTTTTGGGGGATTTTAGAGTTTTTTAAAAAAATTACAATGTTTATAATTTTTAGATTTTTTTAAACGGATTTAAGGGTTTAAATGGTTTTTTTATTTCTTAGAGGTTTTTAAGGATTTTTATTATTTTTTGGGATTTTTTACAGTTTTAGGGGTTTATAGTTTTTAGGGGTTTCCGGATTTTGGTTTCTAGTTTTTAGGGGTTTTTAGTATTTTTATATTTCTAAGGTTTACTTATCATCTTCTTGGGGTTTTTCAATTTTTTTATGTTTTTAAGAAATTTTAGGGATTTTTAGGATTTTCATGGGTTTTTAGGGGTTTTTCAGGGTTTTTTGTGTTTTATGGATTTTTATGGTTTTTTTAGTTTTTAGAGTTTCTATAATTTTTTATGTTTTTTAGGTGTTCTAAGTTTTTTAATGGTTTTATTTAGGCATTTCATTTTTTTGGTTTCCTTATGTGTTTTTGGATTTTTGGGATTTTTTTAAGTTTTTATAGTTTTTTAGTGTTTTAGGGATTTTGAGGGATTTTAGTTGTTTTTTATGGTTTGTAAGGTTTTTTTAGGGGTTTTGGATTTTTAGATTTTTTTATGGTTTTAAAAGTTTTTTATATAAATTCACATTTGTATGCGTTTAAGGTTTTTTATTTTTTTTAAGTGGTTTTATGGGTTTTATGGGATTTTAGTGTTTTTTATGTTTTTAGTGGTTTTTATTGTATTTGGGGTTTTAGGGTTTTATGGTATTTTAGGGTTTTTAGGGTTTTTTAGGGTTTTTAGAATTCTTTATGTTTTTAGGGGTTTTATGTGTTTTTAGGTTTTTATATTTTTCATAGGGGTTTTCATGGTTTTTAGGGTCTTTTAAATATTTAGGTTTTTTATGGATTTTTTTGGATTTTTATGAGTTTTTAGTGTTTTTAGGGATTTTGACTGTTTTTAGGGTTTTTAGGTGTTTTAAATGGTTTTGTAATTTTTTAGGTTTATTAGGGGTTTAAGGTATTTGTAGGTTTTAATGTTTTTCCATTGGGTTTTTAGTGTTTTTTGGGGTTTTAATGTTTTGAGGGTATTTTTGAAAAAATTTAGGCTATTTTTGGGGTTTTAGGGTTTTTATGGTTTTTGAAGAGATTTAGGGTTTTTTATAGTTATTTTGGCTATAATGGGTATTTATGGTTTTTAGGGTTTTATTTCAGTTTTAGGGTTTTAAATGTTTTTTAGAGTTTTTTTACATTTTTATATGTTTTAAGGGGTTTTTTTTATTTTATACGATTTTTAATGTATTTTATGGTTTTTTAAAATGTTAGGGGTTTATGGGTTTATACTAGTTTTATTTTTTTAGGTTTTTATGTATTTATGGCTTTTTAATGTTTTTAGGGGCTTTTTGGTTTTTATGGGGTTTTAGTGTTTTTATGTTCTTTTAGGGTTTTTAGTGTATTTTATGTTTTTAAGGGTTTTTAGTGTTTTTAGTTTTTCATGGTTTTCTTTGGTTTTTTCTGGGTTTTTTGTGGGTTTTTATGTTTATATGTGTTTTTTCAGTTTTTTATGGTTTTTTGGTTTTTAGGTATTTTGAGGGGTTTTAGGCGTTTTAGTGTCTTTACATTTTTTTATTTTTATAATTTTTATGTTTTTTAGGGATTTTAAGTATTTTTTTCGTTTCTATGGGTTTCTTTGGTTTTTATTGGGTCTTAGGGTTTTTTTCTTTTTATGTATTTTTATGGATTTTTTGGATTTTTATGTTTTTTTATGTTTTTTAATGATTTTTTGGGATTTTGATGGGTTTTATGGTTTTTGGGTTTTAATGGGTTTCTTGGGGTTTTAAAGGTTTTGTTTGAGTTTTATTTTGGGATTTTTATATTTTTGAGATTTTTTATACATTTTTAAGTGTATAATGAATTTTTAGAGTTTTTAGTGGAGTTTTTTAGGATTTTTATGGGTTTTTAGGGGTATTAATGGTTTTTAGGGTTTTTTTTATTTTTATCATTTTTTAGGATTTTATGGAATTTTAAAGGGTTTAGGGTTTTTAGCATTTTTAGGTTTTTATTAGGTTTTAAGTGTTTTTAGGTTATTATGGTCTTCTTATGGTATTTTAGGGTTTGATGGTTTTTAAGTGTTTTGTGATTTTTAGTTCTTTTTTATGAATTTTATAGTTTTTAGGGTTTTAGGGATTATGAAGAGTTTTAGTAATTTTGTAAGATTTTTAGGGCAGAAGAGGTGTGAGGTCAGGCTATTCCAGACCCCCAAAATTTTTTTACAAAGAAAAAAGATGCAATAGACAAAGGTGGGGAAGGTTCAATCGACCCATACCCAAAAACAAAGCCTCAAAAAGAAAAGAAATAGCAAGAAAAATCCCAAAGGAGAGAAAAAAGAAGAAAAGAAATAGGAAAAACAACATCCCAGGGTCTACCAGCCTTCCCCACTATCATCATCATAGTCCGCCCCAAGGGGTCTCCCTTGGCACCATAACCGGAGGCCGCATTAGAGTCTGTTGATTCCCTTTCAGAATAGTCATATTGCTTCAAAAATTTGGTGTAATAATCCCTTAGCCTACCTGCTCCACATTCATCTTCTTCTTGGTAGTCCGCCCCTCCTTGCCCGAGGAGTTCTTTGACGCTTTGCTAGAATCCCTCGTAGTTACCATTCTCATAAAGTAAGAGTATTCCTTACTTAGCTTTCTAATTTTTAGGACAGTAGTGTCAACATCCCCATGTGTTTCGTGGATGAGGATAACAGTGTCCGACAGGTTGAGTAAATAAGAGGTGGTCGATGGAAACCACACCTGGGACAGGCCCCCTGCAAAGTTTTTATTCCCAAAAGAGGAAAAATCTTCAAGTACGGCCTTGTCCTTCAAAATCTGAGCCATGTTGGATTTCATCCTAGAATCATCATCAGAGCCACTCCCCCAAAACATCAAGTACTGGGGTTCCATTCCCTCCAGCAATAGAGAAGTCTACAAAGGTACATTCATCACATTAGGGTCCTCTAAAGCCATGTCTTTCAGAACCAAACATTTGGAGTTCCCATCCTCATTGCCCCTAATCATTCCATCATCTAAAAATTTAGCATCATGTGACCCAAAGGGGATGAGTGCCACTAATGCACCCACTGCAATCAGAACTGGTTAATGGGAGTCAGTCGGGGCATCCTCATGCACCTCCATAATTGGCTTCAACCCCTCCCCATGTGTAGCAGCATCCCCTTACCCATGCTCATCCCCCGTCCCTGTGCCCTCCTCCTACCCTCACCCCTTCCCATCCACCTCCTCCAACTTATTCACTGGCACATGCACCTACACCCCCTGCATTGTCACATGGTAGGAAGTATCACTAGCGGCCCCCTCAACCACCGCCTCAGGCGTATTCAAATCCAGTCCAGTAGACCAGTAATCAGCCACACCCTCAGAGCTATCCTCCCCGACCGCCCCCCGTGTTGCTACTTCCCCTTCTGGATCAGTATGTCTAGAATGCTCAAAGCTGTCACTAGAAGTATAGCTGAGAAAGGGAATCTTCCTATCAGTGCATGAGGATGCCTTCTCATTACCAGCAGGTGGCACCACTAGCACTCGACTGATCTCTAGAGATGTAGCCCCTCTAGTATGATCTAAAGATCCATAGACCGCAACACTGACGCCATGCATAGTTCCGTGATCATTTCCCTCTATACCAGCAAACAAACAACCATAGGAATCCTTCTACCCCTTCCCCATATCCTCAAAAGCAGCTCCCTGAGCCACGAAGCAGGTATTCTGCCTATCTTGTTCATTAGAGTCGCCAGCCAACATTGCTTGTACAGTGTGATGCTCCTGTGTCAGCTCCTCCGAAACTAGGCCATCAAACTGATGGTTTTTTAGGGTTTTTAAGGTTTTCATTTCTTTGGTATTTTTAGGGATTTTTAAGGATGTTTATTCTTTTTTAGGGTTTTTATGATATTTTTGGGTTTTAGGGTTTTTAGTGTCTTTCAGAGTTTTTACGGGTTTTATCAATTTTCACATTTTTATGTGTTTAAAGTGTTTTTAAGTTACTATGGGTTTCTTGGGGGTTTTCAAGGTTTTATGCATTATTAGGATTTTAGGGATTTTATGGTTTTTTGTGAATTTTTGGGTTTTTAGTGTTTTTAGGAATTTTTAGGGTTTTAAGAATTTTTAGGGTTTTTAGACTGTTTATGTTTTATTTGTGTTTTTATGGTTTTTGGAGTTTTTTGGGATTTTAAGGTTTTTTTACAATTTTTAATATTGTTAGGGGTTTAATGGGGTTTTGGAGTTATTAGTGGTTTTTAGGGGTTCTATGGGTTGTTATGATCTTTAATGGTTTCTAGGTGTTTATGGTTTTTAGGGGTTTTTAGGTTTTCAGGGTATTTTAGGGTTTTTAAATTTTTTTGGTTTTTAGATGTTTTATGTGTTTTTATCTTTTTATGCTTTTTGTTATGGGTTTTTAGGGTTTTTAGGGTTTTTTATGTTTTTAGGGTTTTTTGAATTTTTTTATGATTTTCATCGTTTTTAGTGTTTTTATGGATTTTAGGATATTTCGGTTTTTTTGGGTATTTGAGGTTTTTAAGGATTTATAGTTTTTTATGTTTTTATGGATTATAAGAGTTTTTAGGTATTTATTGTTTTATTAAGGGGTTTTATGGTTATTATGCTCTTTTTCTATAGATATTTTTATGTTTTGTTAATATTTTGAGGGTTTTGGGGGTTTTAGTGATTTTGAGGGTTTTTTGGGTTTTTAGGGTTCTATAATTTTTTGGGTTTTAGGATTTTTTTTTTAATTTATTAGGATTTATAAGGTTTTTTATTTTTTTAACATTTTGAAGGAATAAAAGGATTTTAAGAGTTTTTAGTTGTTTTAGAATTTTATGGGTTCTAAAGGTTTATTCAAGTTTTTAGTATTTTATTGTCTTTAGGGGTTTTTGGGTTTTAGGGTTTGTAGGTTATTTTTAGGTCATTTTAGTATTTTTGGCATTTTTAGGTTTTTTAAGGGCTTTAACTGTTTTTAGGTTGTTATTGTTTTCATAAGGGTTTTCATGTTTTTATTGTTTTTTATGATGGTATGGATTTTAGGGATTTTTTTGGACTTTATGTTTTTTTGTGTTATTAGGAATTTTGATAATTTCATGGGGTTTTTAATTTTTTATGGTTTTTGGCAATTTTTAAATTTTTTGGGGTTTTAAGTATTTTGGGGGTTTTAAGGTTTTCTTAGGGTTTTCAGGGTTGTTAGTATTTTTTATGTTTTTCAAGATTTTTAAATATTTTTTATTTTTAATGTGTTTTTAATGATTATGTGGGGTTTTAGGGTTTTTTTTATTTTTGGGTTTTATGGTCTTTTGAGTTTTTTGGGTTTTAAGGTTTTCTGATGTTTTTTAACTTTTTGTAGTCTGTTAAAGGTGTTTTTGGATTTTTTATTAGTTTTTTATATTTTTATGATTTATTAGGTATTTAAGGTTTTTAGGGGTTTTATGTTTTCTTATGGGATTTTAGGGTTTTAAGGTCTTTAGGGTTTTTAAGGGTATTTAATGGATTTTGGTTTTTAGCTGTTTTAATTTTCTTTATGTTATTAAGGTTTTCTAAGGGGTTTTTTTATGTTTTTTAGGTTTTTTTACATATTTAGGTATTTTGGGGATTTTTTATGATTTTTATGGGTTTTTATGATTTTTATGGATGTTGACGGTTTTGGTGTTTTTTAGGTCAAGTAGGGTTTTTAGAGGTTTTTAGGGATTTATTGTTTTTTAGAGATTTTAAAATTTTTGGGGGTTTAATGGGTTTTTATATTTTTAGTGGTTTTTTACAGTCTTTATGGGTTTTTAATTTTTTTTATTGTTTTCAAGGTTTTTATGGTTTTTATAGTTTTTTAGGGTCTATTAGGGTTTTATATGTTTTTTAGTTTTTTGAGGGGTTTTATGTATTTTTAGTTTTTTAAGATATTCTATGGAGTTTTCTGGGTTTTAGGGTTTTTATTTTTTAGTTATTTTATGGGATTTTTAAATATTTTTATTGGGTTTGATGGATTTTCTGGATTTTGAGGGGTTTTAGGGTTTTACATTATTTTAGGGTTTTATGGTTTTTATTTTTTTAGGTTTTATGGATTTTAAGTGTTATTAGGGTTTTAAGGATTTCTTAGGGGTTTACGGGTTTTTCTAGTTTTTAGGGGGTTTTGAGGATTTTTATGGGTTTTATGGTTTCTATGGTTTGTGATGCTTTTTAGGGTTTTAAAGGGGTTTATGGTTTTTTTGTTTTTAGGTTTTTTATTTTTTTAGTTCTTTAGTTTTTTTAAGATTTTTTAGTGTTTTTAATGTTTTACATGTTTAAAGGATTTTATAGTTTTTAGTGGTTGTTTGGGATTTTTGTGGGTTTTTATGTTTTTTTTTGTTTTTAGGGGTTTCTGTTGGTTTTTGGGGGTTTTTTGGTTTTATGTTCTTTTATGGTTTTTATCATTTTTTTAGTTTTTAGGTATTTTATGTGTTCTTAGGGTTTTAGGGTATTCTAGGTTATTTGGGTTTTTTTATATTTATGGAATTTTAGAGGGTTTTGGGTTTTTAAAAAAAATTTGGGGGGGGGTTGGATTTTTGGGGTTTTAGGGTTTTTAGGGTTTTAAGGGTTTTTAGAATTTTTTGGGGTTTTAAGGGTTTTTTAGTTTCTTTATGTTTTAATGTTTTCTTATGGGTTTTAAGGGTGTCAGTGTTTTTTATGTTTATAGGTATTTTTATGTCCTTTTTAGGATTTTTATGGTTTTTTAGGTTTTTAGGGGTTTTAGGAATTTTGACGGTTTTTACGGATTTTTTGTTTTCAGGTATTTATGGTTTTTTGGGGTTTTAGTGTTTTTTTCTATGGTTTTTAGTGTTTTAATCATTTTTAGTGGTTTAATGGGTTTTTAGTGTTCTTAGTAATTTTTTAGGGTTTTATTGGTTTTGGGGGATTTTATGGTTTTTAAGAGTCTTTATGGTTTTTTGGTTTTTTAGGGGTTTTTTGTTTTTTAGGGTATTTTTAGGGTTTCTTAGGGTTTTTAGCAATTTTAGGATTTTAGGGATTTTATGTGTTTAATGGTTTTTTAGGTTTTCTTAAGGATTTTCAAGGTTTTAGGATTTTTCTCAATTTCAGGGTGTATCCTCCCCCGGTATGGCACTCTCTCAAGTGACCAAAATGGGTTGGTTATGAGACCTCAAGTGCACCTCCCCATGTGCCATATGCTACCAACATGTAGTCTGGTGTGATATGTGTTGAGGGAAACTATAACCCTGGGTTATAGAGTTATAATAGAGTGAAAATAATCAGTATAGTTAAATAAATAAATATCAGGGTATATATTGAATACGATAAACAAAAAACCCACAATAAAGATAATTTAAATATCCAATAAATAATTATGTATTGTCATGATGGAATGTAACTCAATGTCATGCTAGAAGTAATACAAATTAATGAATATCAGACTCAAATAAAGACTCAAATGTCCCCAATCCCAAAACCCACATCGGTCTCATGTCCGAACTCCATCCCATCCAGCAAAAAAATAGTCAACAGTTTGGTCTTTTTTCCCTAACAAAACCTACATCCATATAATTTTCTTGGGAATAAAATGGATGCATAATTAGTGTGTGATTATAACTCAATAGGTCAACACTACCGTTTCTAAACATAACTAGCCTGATAATAAGTGCCTACCATAATACAATAAAAAGTATATTAATTAATTGAACAATTAAATTAATACCACGTCAACCTATTTCGGCTCCATGTCAGAGTATCTCTAAGAATGTATTATGATCAGGCTAACCATATCAATATTACCATGGAATAATATAACAAACCTTGGTGCCATCCCAGAATGTCTCTGAGCATGCCTCTGAACCATGCACATCATAACCATATAAACATGGTAAAAATATAACCTCATTACCAAGGTACAAATCAAAAAAATCTGGTTCAAACACCTATATATAATCATTTCAGCATCTAATCAAGTTCGAGTATGATATAGAATCATTTTTATCATTTATTAAGGCCAATCATGTTATATATGAATTTCATCAGGTGACCCTAGGCATAGCCCACTATATTATCATTTCATCATATGTTACACGCGTAACCCACTATATAATCATTTTAGCATTTATCAAGGACAATCATGATATATAAGAATTTCAACATTTCAACTAGGAAAACACCCCATATAATCATTATAGAATTTTCAAAAAAACATTCCACAACATCAAAGATATCAGAATATTAGATCATTAATGGCAAATTATTTAAATTACTATTTCTATTTCAAATACACATTTCATTTATCATTTTCCCACAACGAATAACATGTTAGTTATCTCAATAATCCGTTCATATCATGGTGAGTCTATGTCAATAAAACACCCAAATATCATGTCATGATAAACACACTGTAATCCATTAAAAAATTCATTTATAATCAAGGGTTATCTCACTCAAACGGTATCCACAATCTAGGGCAATTACCAATTGGATATTAATGGACTCTAAGGAATACTTTAATTCATCATTTAATTTACTCAGTGCATGATATGTTGGTTAAATTTTCAATATTTCACATACTTTACCAATATCACACCATAGGGTTAAGTTTTAGACCCCCACCCTTTAAATGATGATCAAACAATGCTTCCAACAGAAAACTCCCATGAAGAAGAAGTTTTAAAATGATTGCAATAAGGATCCTAGATCAAAACTAATCAAGATCAAAACCAACATGGAACACGATCCAGACATTACACCCAAATTGTCCGATGTGAAAAGGGAGAGAAGGGAAATCCTAACAAAAACCACTTACCCTGGATCAGATGCAAAAAACAAGATGTTCTGTATCAATCGAGGTGCTACAAAATCACCTAGAAGTATCCCTAGTTTCAAGATTAGGAAGTTATAGTTGAGATGAATTAAAAAACAACTGTATAGAACACATTAAAATAACAGGTTGGGGAATAACATGTTGTGTAATATATTTATAGGTTATGTACTTATTTTTATTGGGATATAATGAAAATCCATCTCCCCGGCTGAATATTAAATTCACCTGAACATTACATGATGTGTAATCCATTTACATGGAATGTAAAGGTTCTAAAAATGGTTTTCAACTCATTTTCCTTAAAAAAATACCCAAACCCACTTTAAGTATTTAAAAATAATCAAGAACCTATAGTAACACTTGAACTATTCACATCCATCCATTGTTAATTCAAAAAAACATACATCCCTAAACATTAAGTCAATTTTCCCCAACAAAGGCTCTCAGAATTGATCCCCGTAGTTTTTCTCAAGTTTTCTCATAACTATAGATAATTTTTATTCAAACACAATGACTTTTATAGAGAAAAAATAACCATCATGGTTTAAATATAAGGTGAAACTTGACAAAAATAAATTTAACCAAAAACCCAGAGAGTTATGTACCTTGAAAAATATGGTATCTTAAAACTACCCCACTATATAAATACTTGTACCCGATTTACTCCAACAATCACTATGGGTTTTTGGAGAAAAAAATGGGCCACTGTGCTCACATATCAGACTCCCTCTCCCTGGTAACCTCCTAAACTCTCTCATGCTTCCATTTCTCCCAACCCAAAGGAATCTCCCAACCCCAGAGATACTTTTCACTATGGTCAACAATTCAAATCAGATGCTCCTCAAAGGATGCATTATCACTAATCTCAACATCTGTTACGTCTATCACATGATAAGGTTTTGGCTAATATATATGAAGCTAAGAAACATGTAAAACATTGTTCATGACACTATAACAATGGGGAAAGGATAAACGGTATGCCATAGGACCGCCTATACCCACTATATCAAATGTCCCAAAAAACATATGGGTTAGCTTTCCCTATTTCCTAACACGGTTTTTCACCAAACTAGGTGAAACCCAAAGAAAAAATGATGACCAAACTCAAACTACCGAGTTCATATTCAACAATCAGTGTATGATTTCTTACTAATTTGTGTAGTCACCAACTGCCATCTAGTCAACTTAACCTTATTAGATATAATTTTCATGGTCTTAGGTTCAACAAATGCTGACTCACCTGCCTTCAACCAAGAAAGAGGTGAACAATGTAAACTTACAAACAAATACATAAAAGGATTCATCTATGTTAATGCATGGAAGCTAATGTTATATAAAAACTATACGATTTCAATATGCTTCTCCCATGAACCACAACAATCCAAAACATAGGCTCATAACATATCCTCTTGAACATGAATAGTCATCTCATGTTGACTGTCAATCTTAGTATGATAAGTTGTACTAAAAGGAACATGTGATCTCTAATCCTTATAAATACCCTTACTGAACTGTGATGTGAAACAATGATTTCTATCTGAAATGATACTCCTCATAACACTATTTAGTCAAAGTACCTCTTACTGGTAAGGACTTCCCAAATCATCAACTGTTATGATCCCCCTAATAGGAATGAAGTGGTATAACTTCATCATTAGAACCCCAATCACACATAAATCATCATTATTTTGGGTTTTAATATTTAATATGTTCACAAAATACATATTTACATCATCCCATTTCCCTTAGGAATAGGAAAAGGCTTTAAAAGCCCACCTGGCTTCTGATGCTCAGCTTTCACATACTGATAAGTGAAAGATCTCACTATAATGCCTTCCTCCACTTTCTTCATTCCTAAACAAAATTATTTTCAATGGATATCATGATACATATTTGTTAAACTACAATGTACCTCCCATATATAATCCTGAAACAACCTCATCAGATCCTCGCACAATCTCATAGGAACTGATAATCGGCCACATAAAAGAAGAGAATTTCCACTAACAAGAGACATTCTTGATGGTGTATCCCCACCATATAGGTTGTATCTTATAACTAATCCCTCTATATCAGATAAGTTCATGGTCTTAAAATGGTGTAAAGGAACAGTTATAACATATGTAAAAGTCATAGCTACCCATCACAGAGACTCCTGAACATGTAGATTCATTTCTATAAAGAGGTCCATTACCCACCACTCATCACAAGACTCCTACATTGCCTCAATACATGTTTTTCAAATCAGTTCATTAGCAATGAAATTTCACTTTATGGGTGTATAATCTAATTCTACGTTGAAATAATATAGATACTCGACCCACCTCTTATGTTGAAGGTTTACGCCACACTGAGAAAAAATGTACTTAAGGATCTAGTGGTTTGTGTATACCACAAACCTCTCACACATGAGATAATTCCTCTAGTATCCCAAGGGATAAACAACTATTATTAAAACTTATTCATAAGTATGATAATTACTCTAATGTGGTTTCAAATGTCTAATCCATAACCAATCACTTGATCCTCTTTCATAATATCTGCTTTGAGTCCAATTCCAAAAGCATCATAGTACATGGTATATGATTTACCCAACACAAGTAAAGTGAGAATAGGTGATAAGGTTATCCTACCATTCAATTACTGAAAATCTATCTCATAAGAATGTGACCAAATATACATCACTCCCTTTTTGGTCATCGAAAACATCAGTGCTATCAGACAAGAGAAGTCCTGGATAAAGTACCGATAATAACATTATAAACCAATAAATATATAAATTTTTAAGATGTTCTTGGGGTTATTCCAAGATACCATGGATTCAAAATTCTTTGGGTCCACTAACACTCCATCCTCTGAGATTAAATGTCTCAAATTTTTCACATTATGAATATATAAACTGCATTTTTTTAGCTTGGTGTAAATTCAACTCTCTCTCAATGTACTCATGATGATGTCATGACATTGGGTATGCTCATCTGATGACTGGGAGTACACTAATATGTCATCAAACCCCCCCCCACTAACTGATATAAAAAACGAGGAAGGATCATATTCATCATGTTCATGAATATCACTGGTGTATTAATCAAATTAAACAACATTAATATGAACTCATACAATCCATACCTTCTCCTAAAATTAGTCCAAGGTATGTTTGATGGTCTCACCCTCAATTGATAGTATCCTGATCTCAAATAGATTTTGAATAAGTACTTAGCACCTCTCATATGATCAATCAGATCATCAATTCCTGGAAGAGGATACTGGTTCATGACTGTCATTTAGTTCAATGTTCAATAATACACTCACATGCACAATGTCTCATCAGCCTTCGTGGTGAAGAGAACTAGAGAACCCCAATGCAAATTACTATATCATATGAAACCTTTATATTCCAAATCAAAGAACTGTAATTTTGACTACTGAATATTATCTAGAACAATTCTATAATGTGGGATGGAAACTAACTTGGATCCTAGAACCAACTCGATTGTAAACATGATCTCTCGCTGGAGCGGTAAGCTGTAGAACATGTTAGGAAAGACATCCAGAAAATAGTCTACCACTAGGGGAAAAGTATCCTACTATATTCCACCATTATCTAGATCATGACTAGGTATCTGGGTTGTGATACAATCCAAACTTCACTAAATTAGTCAAGCACAACCATCCTAAATATCCCACTAACCCATTTGAAAATAGATTCCTCCTTATAGAGATAGAATGGTAACTATCCTCCGACAATAGTTGATATGCACTTAGAATATAACTAACCAATCCATACCAATAATCAAATTGAAGCTTTTCATTTACTTCATTAACAATTCCCAAAGGAAATGGTAACCGCCAATCTCAAGAGAACACACCATTTCAATGATTGATATTTTTATAACTCACTCCCAATGATCTATTGATGGTAAAAACACCATCCAGTATCTCTATATCAAAACCAAAATTGATTATAAAAAGAGATGATAAAAAAGGAATATGATTCTCCTATATCAAATAAATCACAAGTAGGGGTATATGATACATTAATTGTGCCTCTAGTGTTATATGGTTGTTCATCCATAATAGCCACTGTAGTATGTATAACATGAACTAGAAAAACCCCTCTACATTGGGATCTAACCTAACTACCCTAATATATAACCTCTTCATAGTACTATCATTCCTAAACGGGGGTACTGTGTCCCCTTTATTTAACCTGAATGTCTTGTATATCTCTAGCTACATATCCAATGAGGAGTAGTTGAGTCCGTCTTGGACTGCAGTATCTATATTATTCCACTAACACTTCTCTACTCGTGCATTCCCCGAAAACTCTATAGGCGGCCCTATCTAACATAAGAATGACACTCCAAAGTGGTGAATGGAAACTAAGGTCCTTTTTGACCTATATTTACACACACACAAACAATAGTGGAAAATGATCTTAATATGGTTACCCACTTCCTTGACTACTCTGCATGTTGTTTCTATAATGAAAACTATAAAAATGAATCTTATTTCCAATAGAAGAAGAGTTCACATTTTTTTCAAATATAACAACCTATATAATGCTTGGGGATTCTCTCATATTACCTCCCAATATGTGTTATTAATTCATCACATTTTTAAAATTTCTTATACCGAACACGTTCACCTAAAACTTGATCTCATAGAGAAGAATATCTTAAAAAATTATTTCCCTAAATATCACATGAGCTTCTGAAGATGGTGAAATTCATTATAGGTTGGTGAAACATTCAAATTAGTGCAGCATGTACATTCCCTCTCATGTTAGTGGAATAAACTCATGAGCCTTCTTATCCCATAATTTCTCTGGATAGAAATGGATAATTAATTTTTTCTCTAAGTCCTTCTATTAAAGATCATCATTCTACCCTACTTCCTCGAGAATGTTGAACCAATGCTTGGATGGTCCATGAAAAGTATATGCAGAAAGAATCACCCTCCTATATGTGGGTATCTCAAGATTCTTAAAGATTTTATGGACTTAATCAATCCATAACTCGGTTACCTAGTGGCCTCCCTCCCCAGTGAAGGTAGGTGAATGATACAGCTGAAACTCCCTCGTCATCTCAGACATCAAAGATGCAGTGAGAATAGTATCTCATTCCATGGATCCCTTTACTCTCAAGAACCTATCATGAAGATAAACATCCATTTGATCCTCATGAAATAAAAGAGTCTATGGTCCAGCTGTGTTGGGAGCATACTAATTTCCACTCTTCAGACTCTCAACTCAAAGATGATGATGATGCATTGTCTTTTTAGGACAAAACCCTCCTTAGAACACTTGAAATCAACAAGTTCAACGTCAATAGGATAAAAATATATAGAACCACAAAATAATAGTCTTTATAAACATGGAATACAAGTTTTTTAGCATGAAATATCTATTTATTTATTTCATTTCATTTAATAGATATAACAGGTATCCCATATCATAGTTCAACATGAAAGTATATATCATATGTAGTAAATATGTCCCTAACATGAACTGTGCTTGTCAAAATATATCGTGATGTGTCTATCATGATGAATACATAATAATATAATGTCATACCATTCCACGTGTATAAACTCATGAATTAATAATATCATAAAACAATAACCTCATGCAAAATGTTAATCACTCTTGGTGAAATAATATTAACTCTAACAAGAAAACAGTATAAATAGAAATCCACCCTTGGGCACTCAGATTTTCCCCATATATGGGTTAGCTACTCCCATGAACAAGATCATTACCCAAACTCAACACATACTTGTCTCATTTATACCTTTCCCAAATAGTAATGGAATAGAAAATAAAACCGGTGTTCTCTAATACCTATTTGTAAAGTCCCATAATCTTGTACTCTCTCGAGTGGCCGAAATGGGTTGGTTATGAGACCTCAAGCACAACTCCCCATGAAAAATAGGTCTCTAACTATTTGTTAGGGTGTTATAATTATTGTGGGGAGACTATACCACTTAGTTAGAGTGTTCAAACCCAATAGAAATAAGCTGTATAGATAAATAAATATATATCAGTGTGTATAAGAAATACGATAAAAAAACCAAAAACAAATCCAACTGAAATATCCAATAAATAATATAGTAAAAATTTAATTTCATGTAGGAATGTAACTAAATTTCATAAAATAAGTAATAAAAAATGACTAGAAGACTAAAATAAAGACTCAAAAGTTATCTGTCCCAAACTCCACGTCGTTTCCATCTCCAAAGTTCATCCCATCCAAAAAGAAAACAATAAACAATAAGGGCATTTTCCCATGTCCAAACCTACATCCATATAATCTTCTCGGGTACCAAAGAGTGACCTAAATATGGTGTGATTATAATTCATTAGGTTGAAATCATCATTTCTAAACATAACATGTCTAATAATAAGTGCTTTCAATAATGCAATAAATAAGTGTATTAATTAATTAAAAAATTAAATTAATACTACCTCAACCTACTTCGGATCCATGTCAGAGTCTATATGAGCATGTCTTACGATCAGGCCAACAATAACTATTTAACCATGGAATAACATAACCTACCTCAGTGCCATGTTGGGATGTCTCTAAGCATATCTCCCAACCATTCCAACCATAATCATATAAACATGGTAAAAACACAACCTTATAATCATGGTATAAATCACACAAATATACATAAAAACTTTCTACATATGTATTATAGAATTTAATTAAGGATCGGAATAGTGTATAAGAATTTCATAATTTATCCAGGTCAAGCCCAATATATAAGCATTTCAGCATGTGTTGCTGGGAATAGCCCTCTATTTAAGAATTTATGCATGTGTCACTTGGAATAACCAACTATATAAACATTTTAGCATTTATCAGGGCCAATCCTAGTATATAAGAATTTCAAAATGTCAAATGGGCCAATGCCCCATATAAGAACAAAAAAATTATCATATCACATGTTACAACAACAATGATATCAATATATCACACCATCAATAGTTAATTATGAAAATTTCCATTTATCATTAAATTAAACATTTCATTTCACATTTTGTAATAACTAATAACATTCCAGTTATAAAAATAATCAAGTCATACAAAGGTGAGTTAATATCAAGAAAAGACCCAAATCTTATATAATGCTAAACACACTTTAATCCATTAACCAATTCATTTATAATCAAGGGTTTACTCACCTGAACAGTAGCAGCAATCCAACTCAATAACAAATTGGATATAAAGAAAATCTAATGAATATTCCAATTCATCATTTAATTTATTTGGTGCATGATATTTTGGTGTAATTTTCAATATTCCATATAAATGAAATATATCAAACCATAGGGTTATTTTTTGGACCCCTACCTTTAACTGGTGATCGAACAATGCTTCCAATAGAAAATACCCATGAGGAAGAAGGTGAATATGATCACAAGAAGGATCATATATCAAAACTGATCCTGATCAAACCAAATAATTCACACGGTCAAGAGATTACACCACAATTTTCAAAAAATAGGAGGGAATGGAAAACCTAAGCAAAACCACTTACCGAGGATCAAATGAACAAAATAGATGTTCGAAATCAAGGGAGGTGCTCCAAAATCACCAAAACATTTACCTAGGGTCGAGAGAAGGAATGTGAAGGTTATATGAAATTAAATAAAATGGAAAACACACTTTAAAACAGAAGGTTAGGGAATTAATTGATGTGTAATATAGTTACACATCGTGTAATACATTTTAGAGGTATATTCTAGAAAACCCATCGCCTAGGTTGAATATTAAGTTCTCCTAAACATTAATTGATGTATAAAATATTTAAATGGACTGTAAATGTTCTTTAGATGGGTTTTCAGCTCATTTTCTATATAAAAGACCTCAACCACCTTCAAGGCTTCTCAACATACCAGGAACCCATGGTAATAGTTGACCTATTTATCCGGACTCTGTTAATTCAAAAAACATAAATCCCTAAAAATTAAGTCATTTTCCACAACAAAGGATATCTATATGGATCACGTATGGTTTTATAAATTTTATTTAGAACCCAAGACTATGTTTATTCAAATACATAGACATTCACAATGAAAATGAAGCCACCACAGTTTAAATATTAGGTGAAACTCAACCGAAATAAATTTTATGAGAAACTAAGAGAGTGATGTTCCTATAAAATAATGAGATTTTACATAGGTATTGTCAAATTTTTTTTAGAATTTTTATGGTTTTTAGGGTTTTTATGGATTCTGATGGTTTTTAGGATTTTTTATGGGTTTTATAGTTTTTTGGGTTTTTATTGTTTTTTGGTAATTTAGGGGTTTTCATTTTTTTTAGGTTTTTAATTTTTTTCTTATGGATTTCCCACGATTTTATGATTTTTATGTTTTTTGAGATTTTTATAAATTTTTTAAGGTTTTTAGGATTGGTTGGGGTTTGTTAGGGGTTTTTTTAGTTTTTTAGGGTTTTAGATTTTTTTTATGTTTTCAGGGGTTTAAAGGGTTTTTAGTGTTTTTAGTGATTTTTTAGGGTTTTTATAGATTTTAGTTTTAGGGTGTTTTATGGTATTTAGTTTTTTGTAATGTTCTTATGGTATTTTAGGTTTTTTGCAGTTTTAGGTGTTTTAGGGGTTTTAAGTGTTTTTACATTTTTAATTTTTTCTTAGAGTTTTTACATTTTTAGGGATTTTTTATATTTTTATTGGTTTTTATGCTCTTTAGTGATTTTGAGTGTTTTTAAGGGTGTTTAGGGATTTATAAGTTTTTAGGTTTTTATGGGTTTTAATTGTTTTTAGGTTTTTAAGGTTTTCGTAGGTTTTTTAGTTTACTAGGGTTTTTATGTATTTTTATGGATTTTTTAGGTTTTTATGATTTGGGGGGGTTATATATTTTGATGGTTTTTGGGGTTATTATGGATTTATGGTTTTTTTGGATTATTATGTGGGTTAGTCTTTATAGATTTTAAGGGTTTAAAGAGTTTTTTTAACATTTTAGGTGATTAAAGGGTTTTTAGTATTTTTATGTTTTTTATGGGATTTTAGGGTTTTTAATGGTTTTTAGTTATTTTTATGGTTTTAGGGGTTTTAGGGTCTTTTAGGGGTTTTATCTATTTTTTAGGTTTTTTAGGGGTTTATGGTTTTTAGGTTTTTAAGGATTTTTTAGGGTTTTTAGTGGTTTTTAGGGTTTTTACAGTTTTTTGGATTTTTAGGGATTCTTTGGTTTTTTTTGGATTTTTTTATTTTTATGGATTTTGAGGGTTTAAATGGTTTTTAGGGGTTTTTGGGTTTTTAAATGTTTTTATCATTTTACCGGTTTTATATGGGTTTAAGTGTTTTTAGATTTTTAATGTTTACAAATAGTTTTTACAGTTTCTTGGATTCATTATGTTTTCATGGATATTAGGGAATTTTAGGATTTTTTTCGTTTTTAGTGTTTTTAGTGATTTTCAGAGTTTTGAGGGGTTTTAGGGATTTTTATTTTTTTGTTTTAGGTTTTTATTTTATTTTTTAGGGTTTTAAGGTTTTTAGAGTTTTTAATGTTTTTATGAGTTTAAAGTGTTTATAGAGGTTTTAGTTTTTTTTGAGGTTTTATGAGTTTTAGGGTTTTCAAGGTTTTTAGGGGTTTTTAGGGGTATTAGGGTTTTTGGGTAATATTAGGATTTTTATATTTTTTATTTTTTAGTATTTTATAGGTTTTTGGGGAATTTTTTGAATTTTTAGTTTTTAAGGTTTTCTAGGAGTCATTTTAGGATTTTAAGGGTTTTAGTGGTTTTTAGGGTTTTTAGGGGATTTATGTGTTTTTTGGTTTTTAAGGTTTACGTAGGGTTTTGAAAGGTTTTTAATGTTTAAAAAAATATGGTATTTTGGATTTTTATGGTTTTTTTATGTTTTTAGGTGTTTTGAGGGTTTTGAGGTGTTTTTAGGGTTTATATGATTTTTATGGTTTTTTGGGTTTTTACAGTTATTTTGATTTCTTTAGGGTTTGTAAGGATTTTTTAGTTTATTAAATTTTTTACGGGTTTAGATGGTTTTTATAATTTTTAGTGAATTTTTAGATTTTTTATGGGCCATGGGGGTTTCATGGTTTTTAGTGTTTTTTGGATTGGGGGGGGGGGTTTAAAGTGTTTTTACATTTTTAAGGTTTTTTTATGGGTTTTTTAGGTTTTAGGTTTTTTTACTTTTTATGGATTTCTTAGGTTTTTATTATTATTTAGGTTTTATAATGACTTTGTGGACTTTTAGGATTTTTGGTGTTTTTTAATGTTTTTTTTATTTTCAGTTCTTTTTTAAGTTTTTCATGTTTTTAATGTTTTTTTAACATTTTTAGTAGTTTAATGAGTTTGTATAGATTTTATTATTTTTTTATAGTTTTTTTTGTTTTATGGTTTTTAAAGGTTTTGAAATATTTTCATGGTTTTAATGGTTTTTAGGGTTTTTAAGTCCTTTCTGGTTTTTTATAATTTTTTGGGTTTTTAGGGGTATTATTTTTTTTATAAGGTTTTCTTTGTCTTTTAGGTTTTTTTTGTTGTTTTATACATTTTTAGGGATTTTTTAGAATTTTTATGTTTCATAGGGTTTTGTGTATTTCGATGGGTTTTAAGATTTTTAGGGCCTTTAGGGTATTTAGTGTTTTTAGTAGTTTTAAACTTTTTTAGAATTTTATGGTTTTTAAGGGGTTTTTAGTGTTTTTTTTTATTTTTAGGCATTTTCAGTGCTTTCTTATCATTTTTATGGTTTTTTGGGTTTTTGGGGTTTTTGGGTTATAATGGTTTTTTGTGTTTTCCGATTTTGTTTATGGGTTTTATAGTTTTTAAACGTTTTTTAATGTTTTTATGGGTTTAAAGGGTGTATATAGTTTTTTTGTGTTTTATGGGGTTTTAAGGTTGTTTAATGTTTTTAAGGGTTTTAAGCTTTTTAGTTTTTAGGTGATTTGTGGTCTTTTTCGGGTGTTTTATGGTTTTTATCCTTTTGAGGGATTTTAGGGGTATTAAGTTATTTTAGGTGTTTATGGTTATCATAGGATTTTCTGGGATTTGAGGTTTTTTATGATTTTAGGTATTTTTAGTGATTTTATGGTATTTAGTGTTTTGGGGGAATTTGAGGGATTTTAAAGTTTTGTATGGTTTTTGGGGTTCTAGGGTTTTTTAAAATTTTAGGGTTTTAAGGGAATTAAATGTTTATAGGATTTTGTGGTTTTCTGGTGGATTTTTAGGTTTTTAGGTTATTTTAATTTTTTGGTAATTTTTATGTATTTTTTTAGTGTTTGTATATTATTTTAGGGGTTTTAGGGAATTTTAGGGGTTTATGGGGTTTTATGGTTTTCGGTTTTTTTAGGTTTTTTAGTGTTTTATTGTTATTTAGGATTTTAGGGTTTTTTGATTTTTTAGGGTTTTAAGGTTTCTTAGAGTTTTTAATGTTTTTTGGGATTGAAGGGTTTTAGTGTTTTTTGAGGTTTTTAGTGGTTTTTTGTGTTTTTAGGGTTTTAAGGTGTTTATGTATTTTAATGGGTTGTATTGGGTTTTTGGGTTTCTAGGTTCTTTTTTTGCCTTTTTTAGTTTTTTGAAAATTTTAAGGGTTTTATGTGTTTTTAGGTTTTTAAGGTTTTCTTAGTGGTTTCCCAATGTTTTTAAAATTTTTTGGGATTTTTAGAGTTTTTTAGGACATTTATTGTTTTTTATAGTTTCGAGGCATTTTGAGGGTTTTTGGGGTTTTTGAGTCTTTTCATTTTTAGGTTATTGGATTTTATGGGGTTTTATTGTTTTTTTAGTATTTTAATGTGTTTAGGGGTTTAAAGGGTTTTTTTATTTTATAATATTTTTATTGTTTTTATTTATTATTACGGTTTATGAATGTTTATATTTTTTTGGGGTCTTTTTGAGGTTTTTATCATTTTTATTTATTTTTAGTGGCTTTAAGTGTTTTTAGGTTTTTTATGTTTTCTTTTGGTTTTTTCAGGGTTTTTTCAATTATTTACATTTTTAATAATAATTATTGTTTATTTAAGATTTTTGTATTTTGGGAATATTTTTAGGGATTTTGAGGGTGTTTATGGTTTTAAGGTCTTTTAGGATTTTTTTTTGGTTTTTGGAGTTTTTTAGGTTTTTTAGGAGTTTAAAGTGTTTCTAAGGTTTTCTGAGTGGTTTTTATGGTTTTTGGGGAGTTTTGTGTTTTTAGGGATTTTACAGGGTCTTGAGGTTTGTTATTTTTTTAGTGGTTTTAGGGATTTGAGGGTTTTAGGATTTTTAGTTTTTTTTGGATTTTTTAGGGTTTTAACATTTTTAGGTGTCTTTGGTATTTTAAGTGTATTCAGTTTTTTATGGGATTCTTTGGGTTTTTTTGGTTTTTTTTATTTTTTATGTGTATTTTAAGGTATTTTTAGTATATTTTCGGTTTTAGGGTTTTTTAGGTTTACTAAGGCTTTTTGGGTATTTTCGGGTTTTGGGGTTTTTTTTGTTTTTAAAGTTTTTATTTATGGTTTGGTAATATTTTTAATGGTTTAAATGGGTTTTATAGTTTTTTGTTGTTTTAAGGGTTTTCATGTTTTTTAATGTTTTTAGTCATTTGTATGGTTTTATCGGGTTTTAATATTTTTAGGGTCATTTATGGTTTTTAGCATTTTAAGGTTTTAGGACATGGAAGGTGTGAGGCCAGGCTATCCCTGAACCCCCAAATATATAAAGATGAGAAAAAGAGCAACAAACAAGGGAGGGGTAGGGTCAAACAACCCATGCCCAAAACCATGACAACCCACACAAAAAAAGTCCAAGAGCCCAATAATCATGACAACTACGGAACAAAATAATCATCACAATAGGGATCACCATCAGCTCTGTAACCCGAGGAGGCATCCAAGTCCACCGACTCCGATTCAGAGGATTCATACATCTTGAGAAAGGATGCATAATATTTCCTTAGTTCCACATCTGGTTTCACATTGGTAGCTCGATCTCCCCTTCCATGTGCGCTGCCTTTACCTCTATTGGACTTAAAAGAATCCCTGGTAGCCATGGTCTTGGGCAGGAAGGAATAATCCATCCTAGCACTCCTTTTCACCGGAGGTTCACTCTGAATCTTGCTCTTCCTTTGATCTGATGTGGTAGGAGAAACCATGTCGTCCTGCTTAATACATCCAGGGTCAGACCGCAGCCTACTCTTCGGCTTACCACCAGAAGAATCAAAAAGACCCGTCATCTCTTGTACCTTCTTTATTCTATTCAAGCTGCCATACATTAGACCATCATGATCCCAAAGGATTTCTCCAAGACTTATGTGCTCATCATTCTCATCTTCAAGGGAGATCACCGGCTGCATATCCGACTTATGGAAGATATTGTAAATATGCTTCTCGAGCGGGATCTTTGAACAATCCAGTATAATCGGGTCAGATAGTTCAACACAAGGTGGCAGCTTCTCAAATAGAACAAAAGTCGTGCTCTTATCAGGTTGCTCGGTGCTCCATTTATCAGGGCAAGGGCTGCCAGGGGATTGCAAAAGGTGAGCTGGCAGATCAAGCCCAAGCAAATTAAGGTCCATCGGAACATGCTTGTGAGGGGACGTAGTGGGAAGGGGACGTTCTACATCCAATGACCAAGAACCAACAACATGGGAATAATGGTATGCATCCTTAAAGATATCATCAGCTTCCACCTCCTACAGCACCAGCCTCCCCTGGCTCCTTTCCTCAGTACCCATGGAGATTAGATGATTCATGTAAAAGGACCGATTAAAAAAAGTCAGCACGTGGCCACATCCAGCGTCCACTGAAGGGCTTGACAAAGGCACCCCCTCTATTCCAGGACAGGCTGGATTTGAGGCCAAGCCTTTGCCCCTGCCAGCATCAGGATGTGAGGCAGCATCCCTAGTTCCATCAAGAATGACGTATCCCATTTCAGAAGAGGCAACTCCCCCTAGGCCCAAGACACCCGTCACTTGTGACAAAATTCTCTTGACCAAAACAGGCTCTCCTGCAGTAATCCGAGGGGATAAGCCCTCATCCTCCATCTTTTCAAATCCCCAAACGTCCAGCAGAGTGTCCCTAGGGGTATCATTCCTAGAATCCATGTCTCCAGTTGAGATAACCATCGAGGGGATGGACTCCTTTCCAAACACGCCATCCCTCCGACCACAATCCCTTTTTAGGTGACCAAGAGAAAAGAAAGAGGTGAAGTAATTTACCAACGATTCAAAAACAACTGGCTGCTTCAAACGAAGCTCTTCTCTAATATCAATCTAGAAAAAATCCACGGGTTCCTTCGAGACATCAACTTCAACACAAACCCTCTAAGAAACCAGGGGACATAGGGCCTTGGTCTATAAATACACACACAAAAACCACCCGACCAAATTCCCCATAATGGAAAGAATAGATAAATTTTGGAAGGGAAGAGGGATCTTAGGTAACCTTACCCAAATATCCATCATAGGGGAGTCGTGGATCAAATGAAATTAAAAATTCCACCAGAAAAGGGAGAATCTAGAAGCATCACATCTACGAGGAGCTGAGGACGAGGCTCGGATGAGGTCCTCCTTCGACGAGAAGCAGATCAAAATATGACTGGAATCAACCTGACCCATAGTGGCACGATCCCTGAGATCCCAATGCTCAAACACGAACCTGTCGAAGACATTAACCGGGGGATTCTAGCTGACGAACTTGGCCACACTGGTTATATTGTGTAGTGGAGAGGCCTTGTTGAACTCCGTAATCGACAGAGGGAGCTTCGGCAGCCCTTCGTGCAAGTTCGGCACTTTAGGGTAGAGATCAATCCGCAGGAAGGCAGGAAGCGAGTCAGGATCCAAGAAAGGAGAGAATATTTCCTTTGCAGGGGGAAGAATCATCCCCTCTCCCACAGAGGGGGGAGGCCAGTGCACCACTATTTCGTCATCTCCAAGCCATCAGTGGAGCGGCAGGAGCGCTATCGTGGGATGTGAGAAAAAGGATCACCATCTCTTTATGGTTTCCTTCATGAGGGTTTTTTTTAAGTTTGTAGGGTTTTAAAGCGTATTTTTGTTTTTAAGGTTTTATTAGGGAAATTAATGGTTTTTATGGTTTTCAAATTTCATAGGGATTTTAGGGTGGGTTGTTTATTTTTTGTGGGTTTTATTGTTATTATTGATTTTGTGGGTTTTGGGGGTTTTTTACGGGTATTAGGGTTTAATATTTTTTAGAATTTTTTATGTTTTTAGGGGTTTTAAGTGATTTTAGTTTTATAAGGGTTTTTATGTTTTTTAAAAAATTTATGGTTTTTATATTTTTGGTATTTTTATGGATTTTTTGTATTTTAAATGATATTTATTGTTTTTGGGTATTTTAAGGGTTATTATGGGTTTTCTTGAGTTTTTAGGTTTTTATGGTTTTAATAGTTTTTTAACGTGATTAGTATTTTTAGATATTTTTCTGTCATTTAGGATCTTTATGGGTTTTTATGGTTTTATGGGTTTTAGAGTTTTTAGGGTATTAGGGTTTTTAGGGTCTATTTAGGAAATTTTATGTTATTAGGGGTTTTATGTTTTTTAGGGTTTTAAAGTGTTTTTATATTTTTATGGTTTTATTAATGTTTTTAAGGATTTTTTTGTGTTTTTTACATTTTTAGGGATTATTGGGATTTTTAGGATTTTTGTAGGGTTTTAGGTGACTAAGGGCTTTTATGGTTTTTTAGAGGTTTTAGGGTTTTATGGATTTTTTTAGTTTTTTGGATGTTAATGGGTTTTGGTTTATTTGGTTTTTTTGTGTTTTTTATGGTATTTAAGCAGTTATTGATTTTTTTAACAATTTTATGGTTTAAAGGTGTTTTTAGAGGTTTTAGTGGGTTTTATGGTTTTTGGGATGTTTTAAAGTTTTTAGGTGTTTTTATTATTTTTAGTGGGTTTTAGGGTTTTATGTATCTTTTTATGGTTTTATGTTTTTCTTGCGTTTTTAGATTTTTTTTGTTTTTAGGGGGTTTAAGTGTTTTTTGTTTATAAGGTTTTCTTATTGGTTTTCATTGTATTTAGGGTTTTTTACATTTTTTGGCCTTTTAAGGTGTTTTTTATGATTGTTATTAATTTTTTGGTTTTTATGGATTTTTTGGGTTTTTTTAGGTTTTTGGATTTTTTGGGATTTTATGGTTTTTTAGATTTTATTAATATTTTTGGGGTTTAATGGGTTTTTAGAGTTTTTTGGGTTTTTAGGGTTTTTACTGTATTTAGGTTTTTATGGGATTTTTTTGTGGTTTTAGGTTTTCAATGGTTTTATGGGTTTCATTGGTTTTTAAATATTTTAGGGAATTTTAGGGATTTTAGCATTTTTTAGGTTTTAGGGGTTTAATGTCTTTTAAGATTTTTTTATTTTTCTTAGGTTTTTAACGTTTTTTATGGTTTTTTACCTTTTGAGAGATTTTAGGTTTTTTTTGGTTTTTTTGGATTTTATAGTTTTTAGGGATTTTGAGGGTTTTAGAGTTGTTATTTTTTATGGCTTTCAGGTTATTTAGTGTTTTTAGGTTTTTACAGGTTTTTAGAGATTTTAGGTTTTTCTGTTTTTCTTTGTGTATTTCAAGGATTTGGATTTTTTTATGTTTGTATGAATTTTTTGGGTTTCTTTGTATTTTTATGGGTTTTAGGGTGTTTATGGATATTGGGGGGTTTTATGGTTTTTAGGATCTTTTAATGGTTTTACGGTTTTTAGAGTTTTTATGATTTTTAGGGGATTTCATTTTTTAAATTTTTATGGGTTTTTATGATTTTTTAAGATTTGTAAGGTTTTTTATGTTTTTTGGGTTTTAGTGATTTTTTAGGAATTTATGGGTTTTTATGGTTTTTAGGGATTTCAAGGGGTTTTATAGGTTTTTGGGTTTTCATGGGTTTTTTTGGATTTTTGGTTTTTTAGGTTTTTATGGGTTTTATGTGTCTTATGTTTTTATGGATTTCTTATGGTTTTTAGGATTTTTTTAATGTTTTTAGGTTTTTATGGATTTTTTTTTGGATTTTATGATTTTTTAAGGTTTTTAGGTATTTTAAGGGGTTTTAGGGTTTTTAGGGGTTTAAAGATTTTTTTTGGGATTACTATATTTTATATTGTTTTTCAGTGTTTCAATGTTTTTTAGGGTTTTATAATTATTTTTGGGTTTAAAGGATTTTTATTTTTTTTAGTGGGTGTTTAAGATCTATCTAGATATTTAGGGTTTCTAATGATTTTTAGTGGTTTTTTGGTTTTTTGGGGGTTTTAATGGTTTTAGGGTCTTTTAGGGATTTTAAAATTTTTATGTTTTTTAGGTGGTTTATTTTTTTAGGTATTTATGTTTTCCATAAGGGGTTTCGAGTTTTTTGGGATTTTTAAATTTCAATGGATTTTTAGGGATTATTTTTAGATTTTTATGGGTATTAATGTTTTAGGGGTTTTGAGTGTTTTAAAGGGTTTTAAGGGCCGTTAGGGGTTTTATGGTTTTTAAAAATTTTAGGGTTTTATGGGTTTCAAGTGTTTGTAGTATATTAAGGTTTTTACGGTTTTTCAGGGTTTTTCAGGTTTTTTAGGGTTTTTTACATTTTTGAGATTTTTTAGGATTTTTATGCCTTTTAGTGTTTTTAGATAATTTTAGGGTTTAAGGAAATTTTAGGGTTTTAGGGTTTTTTTATTCTTGCATTTTTTTTGGTTTCTAGAGGTTTTATGTGTTTTTATGGTTTTATGGTTTTCTTAGGGGTTTTCATTCATTTTAGGTTTTTTATGTTTGTGGGTTATTTTTTGTGATTTTTTTATTTTTTAGTGTTTTTAGGGATTTTGAGGGGTTTTACGGGTTTTACGGGTTTTAGAGATTTAATGGTTTTTTTATTTTAAGTCGGTTTTTTGAGTTTTTATGGTTTTAAGGTTTCCTAGAGTTTTTTAGCATTTTTAGGGGTTTAAAGGGTTTTTAGAGTTTTTAGGGTTTTTATGGTTTTTATGAGTTCTTAGTGTTTTTAGGGGTTTTTTTGAATTTTAGGGTTTTTAGGGGTTTTGGGGGTTTTGGGGGTGTTTTAGGGTTTTTTAGGGTGTTTTGATTTTTAGGTTTTTTAACGGTTTTATATTTTTTTAGATTTTTATGGTTTTCTTAGGGGGGTTTCTGGGTTTTTAGGGGGTTTTACATTTTTAGGTATATTTTTAGGCTTTTTATGATTTTTATGATTATTTAGTGTTTTTAGGGATTTCGAGGGGTTTGGGGGTTGTTAGGTCTTTTATGTTTTTTTCTTCTCTTTTTAGGGTTTTTTATTTTTTTAGTGGTTTTTAGGTTTTTATGGGTTTTTTGGGGGTTTTATGGTTTTTAAGAGGTTTTATTTTTTAAGGGGTTTTTGGTTTTTGTGTTTTTGGGTCTTTTAGTGTCTTTATAGTTTTTTGTGTTTTTTGTGCTTTTATGTGTTATAATTGTTTTTAGGTTTTTATTGTTTTCTGTGGGATCTTCAGGGTTTTTTGGGGATTTTGGTTTTTTAGGGATTTTTAAGGCTTTTTGGGATTTTACAGTTTTAATGGTGTTTTTAATTTTTTGGGTTTTTAGGGGTTTTTTTAGTTTTTCTGGGTTTTTAAGGGTTTTTATAGTTTTTTATGTTTTTATAGGTTTAAAGGGGTTTTATAGTTTTTTGTCGTTTCTTACAGATTTTATTGGGTTTTATGGATTTTAATGATTTTGGGGATTTTATGAATTCATTTTGTTTTTAGGTTTTAGGGTATTTTATGGATTTTTGTGTTTTAATGTTTTAGTGGGTTTTATGGTTTTTACTTTTTTAATGTTTTCTTATGAGATTTCATGGTTTTTATTGTTTTAACATTTTTAAATATATTTAGGTATTTTTATGATTTTTATGATTTTTATGGTTTTTAGGGTTTGATGGATTTTGAGGGTTTTTAGTGTTTTAGTGTCCTTAGGGTATTTAGGGGTTTTCACATTTTTAGGTTTTTAGGCATTTTATGTGTTTTTTGGTTTATAAGGATTTCTTAGGGTTCATTGGGGTTTTTAGGGTCTTTTATGATTTTAGGGTTTTTATATATTATTTATTATTTTTATGGTTGTTTAGGGTTTTAGGGCTTTAGGGATTTTGAGGGGTTTTAGGGTTTTAGGGTTTTTAGAAATTTTAAGATTTTATTGTTTTTTTAGGTTTTAGGGTTTTTTATAAGTTTAATAGTTATTTAGAGTTTTTTTATCTTTTTAGGTGTTAAATTGTCTTTTATTTTTTAGTGGGTTTCTTTGGTTTTTATTAGTTTTAAGGGGTTTTTCTATTTTATGCCTTTTTTGTTATTTTTTGGTTTTTTGGGTAAATAGGGCCTTTTAAAGTTTTTAAGGTATTTAGGGTTTTTATCATTTTTAGGTTTTTGGGGGGTTTTATTGTTTTTAGGATATTATGATTTTTCTTAGAGGTTTTTAGGGTATTTTATGTTTTTATATATTTTAGGTATTTTTTTGGATTTCTATTTTTTATAGTTTTTTTTGAGATTTTGAGGGTATTTGCGGTTTTATGGATATATAATATTTATGGTGTTTATCATTTTTTAGGTTTTTAGGTATCTTTATTGTTTTCTGGTTTATAGGTTTTCTAAGTGGTTTTTAGGTGTTTTTTACATTTTAATTAATTATAGGGATTTTATGGTTTTTAGGGGATTTAGGGATTTCATGGGTATTAGGGGTTTTTTGGTTTCTTGGTTCTTTAGTCATTCTATGATTTTTTTTGAAATTTTTAGGGGGTTTAAGGGTGTTTATATGTTTCCAACTTTTTATAGGTATAAAGGTTTTTTTATATTTTTTATTAGTTTTAGGGTATTTCTCAGGTTTTAGGGATTTTTATGGTTTTGATGGGTTTTTATGGGGCTTTAGGGTTTTTTCGGGTCTTTATGGGTTTTTATGGTTTTTAGGATTTTTTTGTAATTTTTATGGACCTTTTGGGGTTTTTTTGATTTTAGGGTTTTTAGCGATTTAATATGTTTATAGTTTTTTAGGTTTTCTACTGGGTTTTCTGGTTTTTAGGGTTTTTTGTGTTTTTAGTGATTCTTAAGGATTTTTTGGATTTTTATAATTTTTAGGGTTTTATGGAATTTTTGTGCTCTAGGGGTTTTTAGGATTTAGGGTTTTTTGGGTCTTTTAGAGTTTAGGGTTTTTTGATTTTTTTAAGGGTTTTATGCTTTTTAGAGTTTTTTAAAAAAATTAGGGGTTTAAAGGGTTTTTTGGGTTTTTAGTAGGTTTTGGGGTTTTTATTGGGTTTTAGGGTTTTTATGGTTTTTGGGGGTTTTTAGGGGTTTTTAGGGGTTTCATGGTTTTATAGTATTTTAGGGATTTTTGCATTTTTAAGGTTTTTTAGAGGGTTTAAGTGTTTTCAAGTATTTAATGTGTTATTAGGGTGTTTTGGGTTTGTTGGGTTTTTATGTTTTTAGGGAATTTAAGGGCTTTCCTAATTTTTTTTATGGTTTTTAAGGGATTTTTTGATTTTGATGGTTTTAGGATTTTTATGGTTTTAATGATATATGACTTCTTCCATTTTTTAGGACTTTTACGGGTTCTAATTGTTTTTATTTTTTTAGATTTTCATAGGGGTTTTCAGGGTTTATACGACTTTTAATGTTTTTATGGATTTTTATGGATTTTTTTAGGATTTTATTGGTTTTAGGTTTTCAATGATCTTTAAGGGGTTTTAGGATTTTTTTGGTTTTTTTGGGGTTTAGGGGGGTTTGAGTTTTTTAGGGTTTTCAAATTTTTATAGAGTTTTTTTAAGATTTTTAGTGGTTTAAGTGGATTTTAATGTTTTTAGTGGATTTTGGATTTTTATGATATTTTAGGATTTTGTGGATTTATGGATTTTATGGTTCTTAGGGGATTTTGGAGATTCAGGATTTTTTAGTGTTTTTGTGGTTTTTACCATTTTTTTTCTTTTAGAGGATTAATTTTTTTTTAAATTTTTAATGTTTTCTTATGGGTTTTTAGGGTTTTTTGGATTTTTTATGTTTTTTCGGTTTTTAGGGGTTTTTTAGTATTTTTATCATATTTTTTGGATTTTAGGTATTTTCATGGTTTTAAGGGGTTTTTAGGTTTTTTTTGTTTTTATGGGTTTTTAGGTTTTGAGGGGTTTTTTTATTTTTTCGGTATTTTATGGTTTTTTGAATATTTTAATGATTTAGTGGGGTTAAAGGGGTTTTAGTGTTTTTAGTTTCTTTTAGGGCAAGCACGATGTGGAGGCCAGGATATTTCTGACCCCCCAAAATTATTATTTGAAAAAATAAGCAACAGACAAGGGAGGGGAGGGGTCAAAAAACCCACACCCAAAAGCCCTTAACAAACCCAAACCCAAAAGACCCAAAAAACAAAAAAACACACAAACCCAAGCAAAGCAGAAAGACAGAAAATATCCCATCAGCATCTCCCAACCAAATAGCAACCATCATCCAGCAGCAGCAAGACCATAAATTGCAACTTCATCAATAAGCATTAGCATCCATCACTTCTTAGCCAACTAGCATCCAGCAACCAGCATCCCACTTCACCATCTCCAACCCCTAGCGCCTCCTCATCGGTCAGAAAAACCACCAGTAACACAGAGTCACCAGCACTAGAACCAAAAACAACTACTTTATCCCATCTTAGCCATACAGAAACCTGGATCCAACACCTCATTCCCAGACAACCAGACCCTCTTTCAATCACCAAACCTCACCCAGTGTCCCACTTCTGCCTCAACAACAAACAACATCAAAACCAATCAGAGCCACCATAACAGATTTCCAGCACCCACGACCTCCACTCAAGGGAAACAGTAACCAATGTCCAGAAACTCATTGTCCACCAACTCAATATCCAACCAAAAATCAGCAGTAACTTATGGAAAACCCAGCAACCAACAACAATCTTCAAACAAGACCACCAACACCCACGCCAAAACCCATTCTGCATCATCCACAACTCCTTAAACTCACCGTTCAGTAACAATAACTCACAATCAATCCTGCCACAACTCAAAAGTGCACAGACCAACAAGTCAAAGTGAACACAACACAAAACGACCAGACCATCATCATTAGCAGGACCTAATAGCATGAAAGTGGGAACAGAAAAGCAAACTTGCATCTTCGCCCTTTTGTATTTTTAGCGTTTATTGGTTTTTTAGAGGTTTTAAGTGTTTTCTGGTTTTTAAAATTTCTATGGTTTTTTCATTATTTTTTGGTTTTTTTTTAGGTATTTTTATGGATTTTTTATTATTTTTAATGTTTTTTAGGGTTTTTATGGATTTTGAGGGGTTTTAGAGTTTTTAGTGTTTTTTGGGTCTTTAGCATTTTTTAGAATTTATAGGGGCCTAAAGTGTATTTTTTGGGTTTTTATGGTTTTCTTAGCAGTTTTCAGTGTTATTTTCATTTTTTAAAATTTTATGGATTATTAGGGATTTTATTATTTTAATTATTATTTTTGGGTATTTACCTCTTTTGAGGGATTTGGGGATTTTTATGGTTTTTTGGGTTTTTTGGTTTTGGGGTGTTTTTTAGATTTTTACAGGCTTTATGGCTTGTTAGTGTTTTTAATGTTTTTAGGGTTTAAAAGGGTTTTTCAGTTTTTAGGGAATTTTTAGGGTTTTCATTGGTTTGTTGGGGTGTTATGGTTTTTTTGGCATTTTTTAGATTTTATGGGTTTTTAGGTTTTTCAAGGTCCTTTTATGGTTTATATATTTTTTTAGCATTTTATGGGTTTTATGTGTTTTTGGGTTTTTAGGGTTTTATTATGGTGTCGGATGGATTTTATGTTTTGTTATGTTTTTAGGGAATTTTATGGTTTTTAGGTATTTCTTAGGATTTTTATAGATTTTATTGTTTTTTGGGGATTTTTTTTGGGGGGGGGTTTAGGTTTTTAGGTTTTTTTGTGTAATAGGGTTTTTATGAGTTTTTAGTGTTTTTAAAGGTTATTTATTATTTTTATGGTTTTAAGTGTTTTATGATTTTTCAGGTATTTTTGATTTTTAGCATTTTTTAGGTTTTTTAGTGGTTTTATGTGTTTTAGGTTTTGAGGATTTTCTTAGGGTTTTTTGGGTGTTTTTAGTGTTTTTATGTTTTGGGGGATTTTTGCGCTTTTATAGTATTTTTATGTTTTTAAGGAAAATAATGTTCGAGACCTTGTGAACCTGGTTTCCCCAATAATTTTTAAAAATAGAAGTAACCAAAAAAAAGTTACAAGGAGGGATTAGAAACCCGGGTGTGCAGTTCACCCCTTATATAATACTCCACAAACCGGAGGTAGAAGGATGGTACCACAAAAGACCACCTCAAGCCCCTTTCTACAATCGATTTCTTGGAAAGGGCATCTGATACCGAGTTCGCCTCTCGATTGGCATGTGTGACATAGAGATTGAGGCCTTGACCACATGTATGGAATTCCATCAATTGTGGAAGAATCATCCAAGGGACTCTCCCAGATTTTTTTTAAGGACCTCCATGGCCAGCATCAAGTCTGATTCAATCCAGAGAGGACTCTATCCAAATTGAACAACAAACTCAATCACCTTCATCATGGCCCAAAATTCAGCATCGGGGGCACAACCATTGCCCATAAAGTGTTGAAAGAATCCTTTGATGAAACCTCTATGGGTACGGATGACGCCACCACATCCAGAGGGGCCTGGTGCTCCCAGTGCCGCACCATCCACATTAACCTTGATCCAGGAAGAGGTCAGCGGAATCTAGTAGACGAAATTGAGAACATTTTGTTTTTTATCATGCCAGAAACACCTACCATCCTTAATAGAATAACATCACTAACATCATTTTCCAATGGAATTGTCTAAATGTGAGACACTACATGGACTGTTGTATCCAGGGTGACAACTCCACCACAGAAGGAGATTCAATTTTTGTTAAAAGAAATTGTGTTCTGGGCAGCCCAGATATAATAAGTAATAGCGGCAAGAACAACGAGCAAGAGGTTGGACACCTGCCTTCTATAAGGCCAGTTCAGTAGGTTATCCAGCATTTCAAATAGTGGCATGCTCAAGTAGGAAGGGAACCTGAACAACATCTGCAAGTAGTCCCAACGTGCCACTTCAAAGCTACATTGGATAAAGGTATATGGTATGGATTCTTTGGCACCATGATAGATGAAATAGACCAAGGCTAGGTTGTGTTGGTTCCATTATTGTTGCCTTGAAGCGGTAGTCAGTTTTTCTAGAGATTCTAGAGTAGCAGATGGTTAGTTGGAGGGATAAAAGGCCTCTTAAATATTGAAATCTAGGATGGAGGAGCTAGGCCCTTATTTCCCTATAGAAATGGGGATGACCTCACTTTTTTAAGGTTCAAACATTCCAATCAGTTTCTAACGGAATTTTTCATAGAACCGGAATCATCCAATGATTCTATATCCATTTGGACCTACATTCCAAAGGTAGGTGCTCATTAGTTGTGAACCGATGAGGCTTAAGAATTTTTATTGGTCAAGAGAATGGGAGGTCAGACTCATCACACCTCTTTGGGGGGAATTATGGTTTACTTCGGGACTCTCTTTATAGATTTGAGTTATGTTCGTGAATCCTTATTAAATTACCAAGTATGAAAATGAGCTTTCCTTTAGATATGACGATCAATGATTGATATGTATGAGATTTATAGAATCTTTTATATGTATTTGAGGTTTTTCATCGATAAGGAATCATCTGTATTTGAATTAATGATTCTTAATCAATGGTATCCTTCCATACATTATATAGAAATCTCTTGGTTATTATGATAACCATACTGGTTTTAATGCCGCTCAGCGGGGCACTTGAAGTTTATTTTCATTCAGAAGGACATGGATTATTTCCGAGTTGGGATCATACCCACAGATGGGCTACCTACATATCCTTGTTTAGAAAAGGAATCATAACCCACATAGTTTGAGTAAAAAGTATAACATTTATGCATGGTTGATGGCTCAAAGAAAGATGTCATAATTACTTTTACGCTCTAAGCTCACGTGAGTCATGATCGGTGTGAGAAACAAGAGGTATTGGTAAAACCTGAAGATTGTGCCATGACAGATTCAATCATAAGAAATGATGTAGGGATTATGTATGTATGACTTCCTATATTGATGAAGATTAGGATTTACATTAGGGAAGAAACCCGAGAACAAGGTCCATAAAGGTATATGTGCTTTATGGAGATTTGGATACTTAACTTAGGACTTAATCCTAAGAAGGATTCCCAATTTAGATGGGACTTATAATTGGGTTTTATTTCTTATAAGGAATCCTAGATCAAAAGGAATCTTGGACAGGGGCTTACTCTTAAAAATAAGGCCCAACTCAAGAGGACTTGAGACTTTGGGACTTACTCCTTAAAAGAAGGCACAGATTTGGGAACTTGGACTGGGACTTACTCCTAAAAAGGAGGCACTGTTTAAAGAAGCTTATGATTGGGGCTTACTCCTAAGGAGGATGCCCAGGTTAAGGGAATTTGAGACTCAGGATTACTCCTGGGAAGGAGGCCCAGGTTTGGGGACTTGGGGCTTACTCCTAAGGAGGATGCCAAAATTAAATATCTTCTTATCAAAAAGGACGAGGTTAAATGAATAAAATCACTCACCTAAGTGACATGAAGATATGTAAATCACTAGGTTTTGAGAGATGTTCCATATAATTTCTTTTAGATAATGAAGGAAACAAAGGAACCATGCCATAAATGGTTTTGAAGAGGGTTCTAAAGGCTAAATCTTGAAGAGGAGAGGTGGATTTGAGGAAAAGAAGTGACCAGGAAGGAGGGGAACCAAAAAAAAAGGTAGGTGCACAATTCCTGTTCGGGCACACAGGTTTTGGTCATGCAAGTATACTTGCACGAAACTTGGGTACTTGCGTGCCGGTCAACCCATATAGTAATACTTGGGCGAGGCTTGGATCAAGCCCTTCGTATTGTCCCTAAAGACATCCTAATGAGTGGCACGCAGGTTCTGTTGAAGGGATAAGTTGGTGCACAAGTGTCTTCATTCCCCTTAAGGGTTAAACACTTAGGTGCGCAAGTGTTGATGTATTTTAACACTTATGCCTTGTTTCCCCTCTTTAGATCTTCCATTCTATGTAAGAAATTACCGTAGAAGTGTTCGGAAGACTTCAAGAAGATACTAGGGAACCGAGAGCTGAAATCTGAGATTCTGGATTTTTTTCCTCGAAATGGGGGGCCCACAAGGGGTATTTATAGGCTACTGAAGACCTTGATTGAAAATCAAATAGGGCATGCAAGTCACATGCGTTCCCAACATGTGGCGTGCAGGTATACCTGCACAACCATATTGAAACTTACGCGGAACATGCTTAAAGAAATCAGTATTCTTGCCTTTATCGATTTTTGATGTTTCCTAGAAGGACGAATCTCTTTGTGTTTAAGGTATTTCCCTTCACATTCGTTAGACTCTATGATGGAGAAGATCATCAACAAAATCCCCCCCTAAGATTTGGATCCGATAGGAAAGGAGGATTTGACTCTGAGGTAAAAGGAGAAAACCAAGGAACTGCGGCACGCATGTTCTGAGCGCGCAGCTAGTGCCACGCAGGGCTGAGACACATAGGATTCGGCACGCAGGGGTGTGGAATTTCCTATAAATATGCTCACCATTCTCACGCAAAGCACCCAGATTTGAGCACTTCTGAGTTCTCACCACGCAGGTTGCTTTTGTCACGCAAGAATACTGATTTTTTGTTGTTTTATTGATTCTTTTCATGTCACGCTTCTGTAGAGGTATTTTGGACTTGCGCGATGATACTTAAGAGTTAATTATTCGACCTTTGTGCAGATTCAATGGATTCCAGAAGAATTGAAATGGATGATGAACTGGCTAGTAAGAGAACTAAGGACATGATGAATGTTGTTGGCCATGATTACTATGATATCTGCGACAACACTCTTCCAGATTTGGCCATGTACTTGAAGAAGTATCATCTTAACTTTCCACAGAGCATCTACTTGCCTCTCTATGGCCATGGTCATCTACAAGGAGTCAACATTCTAGAGCCAAATAACTATATTCCAGAGATGAAGCTGCATTGCTACTCCTCTATTTCGGTTATGATGTTCATTAAGAGTAACAAAAATGGAGTGAACATTCAAATTTTTCCTCCA
The DNA here is from genome assembly GCA_963277665.1 of Viscum album. Classification (NCBI taxonomy): domain Eukaryota; kingdom Viridiplantae; phylum Streptophyta; class Magnoliopsida; order Santalales; family Viscaceae; genus Viscum; species Viscum album. The sequence goes on along the minus strand of CAUJRU010000063.1, from coordinate 1,494,165 downwards.
TGTCATTTCCTTACCGATAAGAAAATGGAAAACCCATGGGCTGAAATGTTTTCTAATGCTGGTTGGTGGAGATAAGACTATCATGGAATTAGAACAATATCTGAAAAGAGTACTCTCTCCAAATGGATTTTTTACTTCCAATGCTCCATTCTCAAATCCATGTATCCATCTTCCAAGTCTCTTGGATAGACAAAAATTCATTGTTTGATTAGCAGAAAATTTTCTCCAACCGCACTCAGTAACATTATTTTACAATTGTTCCACAAAGGGATGGTATCGCTGCATCTCTTATTGTATCCAATTGAATGAATGAATTCCATGTGGCTGTTGATGAAGCTCGGGATGTCGTAAATAAAATTAAGAGTTATGTTGAAATCCTCTTGTAATCCCTGAAAAAAAAAAAAAGAAGAGTCTCCAGTCTGTGGATGTCCTTCTAACTCTTGTGCATCAATGAAGAATACATTCATCTTCAATCATTTGTGTCTTCATTCTTTTTCTACTTGACTTAAATTTTTACCTATGTCAATAGGCCTAGTAAGAATAGTTTGATTTTTGCTAGAATTATAAAAAATAACCCTACAAACATTACATCTCTTAGTTTCTCAATATTATCTTAGTCATATGAAATGTATGTTTAGTGAGCTGGGAATTGAATTTTGTTCAGAGTTCCCTTGTCTTTTTCGGGAAGTTTAAAGTCATGCACATCGGACATCAAAATAAAGGCTAGTGTTTACGGTCGAATAACATTGACTAAATGGATTAAAAATTGACTCAATTCCTTGATATTTTATATAAAAACATATTACCACACTCATGTATGGGGGAATCATGTAAACTATGACTTATGAAATTTTGAATCTAAGGAATGATATGAAAAAAGGGCTAAAAGGCATTAGAGGATGTATTTCCCAAGAATGAAGTTACCACTATTTAAAAAACCGGATAAGGGGTTGAATTATGCAGGGCCACTTAAGGGAATTGGATGCATAGTTAAATAATAGCATCTTTTGGATGACATGTCTATTATGTAGACTACTTATGTAAGACCGCCTAAGGGCACGTGCTGCATAGTATGGCAAATGAACTCTCAGAAATTTTACTTTTCTACTACTAAAAATCTAGTGGAAGTTTATGGAGATTCAAATTTTCCAAAGCATAGAGTTTTCAGTATGGAGAGAGGTACTTGAATATGGATAGAATGTTTCCAATAAATATTTTCAAATAATTGGATGAATGTCACTCCTGTGAAGGTCTGACACAAACATAGGGAAGGAAAATATAAACAATAGACTTGAATACTTTCAAATCATGAAAAAGTGTATGGGAAAAATAAGTTAAGGATGGCTATTTTTTTGCGGATCCTTACATATTTTCGATAAGACCAATAAGGACAAAAAGAGATTTTTCTCCCAAGAATAAAGTTACCATTATTTGAGAAACCCGTTTGGGGGTGAATTATGCAGGGCCACCTAAGGGCATTGGCTGCATAGTCAAATAATAGCATCTTTCGGCTGACATGTCCATTATGTAGACTGTTTATGAAAGGCCGCCTAAGGGCACGTGCTACATAGTCAATCAAAAGAACTCTCGAGTTTTGGACATTTTGTGACTAGATGTTAAGAAAAGGGTTATGAAGATCTAAGAGTATTTAAGGTTAAGAGTATGGCACATCAAAATGGTCATTTTCCAACATATGTAAAGATACACAGACCAATTCTAACCATAATTGTGTTGTGGATGGGTCCTGAATTGAGATGTTGGACTTCACTACATATCTCATTAGAATGATAATCAATCCAAATGTATTTCTTGAAATACAGTTTAATGTCATGTGGGATGAGATTGTAGGAGATCCTAGTTTATGGTCATAGAGCTCGGACCATTATAAGGAATACCCAGTGTGTGTTTGTTATAAAACTAATGTGAATGAAGACCGGGGTTTTCATACCACATTCATGTTTTCACAAGGGGAATTTTCTACTAAGGGACTGAAAGTGGAATTTGGGGTTAGACCCAAAAGACTTGGAGCTGGATTCGAGGGATGCTTGAATGTTCCTACGTATCCCATAGGAATGGGAATCAAGCCATGTAGTTATAGAAATACTCTCTGTACAGATTTGGTTTGTATAAGTGAAGGGTGAAAGGGGAATTTAGTGCAATGATGGTTTTACCCATGATAAAAGGTTTGGGCATTGCCATGTATGCATGTAGTCTTTGGAATATAACATGATTGGAGATCAATGTAAATAATGATTCCCTCTCAGGTGAGGGTGTCAAAGAATGTTGTAGTTTGTTTTCATACAGGACAAAAGTGTTGTAAAATTTAACGTCATATAGCAAGGACAAAGGTGAACCGATGTGAAGATATTGGTTTTGGGCTTGAACCTCAGGAGGTTGCCTACGTACCCAGCCTAGAAGGAAAGGATCAAAGTTCGTGTAATTCAATTGAAGAATGAATTGGTGATCAAGTTGTTTTCTTAGGACAACGACCTAAAAATGGTGTTGGGAATTATGCATGGTTAACGGCCCAGAGATGGTGTTATGGTTTAAATTTACTCTAAGCTCACGTGATTCATACTCGGTGTGAGAAACAAGAGATATCAACAACCTTAATGATGCATAGTTTAATGACATGTTTGGATAAAAGGGTGACTGTGCAGTTTAAATTGATATAGTAAGGACATAGGGGACTGTGCAGTTTAGTGTCATGCAGAAAGGAAAACACAGTTTAACGTCTTGCTGGATGAAAGGGGAAAAATTCAGTTTAACATCATGTTGGAAGATGGAGTGCTGTACAGTTTAGCGTCATGTAGGTAGGACGAATTAGGGACTTTTCCACAGTTTAATGTCATGTGGGACAAGGAGGTGCACAGTTTAACTTCGTATTGCTAGGATGATAGTTATGCAGTTTAATGTCTTTCTGGACGTAAGGGACTTCTGTACAGTTTAGCATCATGTAGCTAGAACGTCATAGTTTAACATCATGTTAGACACCACAGTTTAACGTCATGTTGGATGTAATAGTATTTGTGTTACAAAAAATACTTCTTCAAGAATCTGTCATTGGTTGGAGTCGTGATGAGTTCTCCATCCATTGAGATTAAATAATAAGCTCAATTGGAGTAGACCTTATGTACTGAGTGAGGTCCTTCCCACTTTGGCTCAAGCTTGTGAGGTTTCTTTCATAGTATCATTGGAGTTCTGAGGACCAATACCAATTCTCCTTGAATTAATGAACAAAGATGAACTTTTTTGTTGAAAGCTCATGCTATTCGATTCTGATAGAATTCCAAGTGGTGCAGGGTGCACAATATTTTCTCATATAATCATTCAAATTCATCCAATCGCTTTTGAGATTGTTCATCTGTAGATGAATGATCACAAATGGCTACTCTGAGTGAAGGTAATTGAACTTCAATAGGCAAGACTGCTTCTGTTACATATACCAATGAATGTGGAGTTGACCGCGTTGCAGTGCGAGTGGTGGTTTGATAAGCCCATAAAGCATGAAAAAGTTTATCAGGCCATGAATTCTTATCTTTATCCACCATATTTTGCAGTATGTTTGAAAGAGTCTTATTGAAGTCTTCTATTTTTCCATTGGCTACTGCATGATACCTAGATGAATGGTTGGATTTGATGTTGTATTCTTGATACAACTTCCTTACCTCGGATGAACAGAAGTTGGTGCCATTGTCCGTCAATATGGTATGAGGGACACCAAATCTGGTAATGATGTTAGAATTTATGAAGCTAACAATGATTTTAGAACTAACTTCTTTGAGAGGTATTGCCTCTTCCCATTTGGAAAATAAGTCAGTAACAATAAGAATATACTTAATCTGCTTGGATGTAGCTAAAGGGTAATGTCCCACTACATCCATTCCCCATGTGGAAAATGGCCATGAGTATTTAGCTGTATGAAGCAACTTTAAGGGTTGATGAAGGAAGTTGGCACATACTTGGCATGAATGAAACTTCTTCATGAAATCAACACAATATTGTATCATTGAAGGCCAAAATTATCCAAGCCTTTGAATTTGATCAAACAATCTATGTGCAGACTGGTGGGAACCACAGACTCCTGCATGTACTTCTTTCATGACAGCCATTGTCTCTTCACCATCAACGCATCTGAAGAGAATTCCATCAAACCCACTTTTATAGAGAATTTTCTTGAGGTGATCTGGGCTATCATAAAGAGTAAAATTGACCACACATCTCTGGACTAGTTCTTTCCCGGATCTATCAGGTGGGAGTGTTCCATTTTGAAGGTATTCCTTGATAGGTGTCATCCATACAATATTATGACCATATGGTTCATAAATGGGACTAGTTTCATTGATTTCCTCTATTCTGCTTTGAACATAAGGTGAAATTGTACGATGGTGGGAAATACTAATGATTGTTTCATCCCGATTTGTATCTTCCAGAGCTGTGGAGATATTATCCAGTGCATCATCTTGAGCATTTTGTGATCATGGGACATAAGAAAATGTCGGTTCTGAAGGAAATTCATCCATTAACTCTTTGAAATAATCATAAAAAGGGATTAAATATTCTTTTTTGACGGCATAATCCCTATTGACTTGTTTGATTACCAGGTCTGAATCACCTTTCACTTTTAAGTGATTCACTTGTGGTTGAAGCGCCCACTCTAATCCTGCGATGAGAGCTTGATATTCTGCTTCATTATTGGTACTGCCTTCCTATAATAAGAAGGAATAAGGTAGCACTGCCTTTTACAGGGAAATAAGTACAATTCCTAACCCAACTTTGTTGAATTTAGGATCTTCTATTTTCTTCCCTGTTAGACTTCTGGAAGCACCATCAAAGAACATTTCCCATGTTTGATGATTATCTTGAATAGAAAATACTTCTTCATCGGGAAGTTCAATATCTAAATATGTATCCTCTACTGAAGGATGTTCAGCAAGGAAATCAGCCGGAGCTTGTCCCTTTATTTCCTTTTGAGACACATACTGGATATCAAATTGCAGCAAAATAACTACCCACCTTTCCAGACGTCCTGTAAGAATTAGTCGACTAAGGATAAATTTGAGCGGGTTATTGCGAGATACCAATTGGACCTCATGATGTTGCAGGTAGAGTCTCAATTTCTGAACTGCAAAGATTAATGCTAGGCAGCACTTTTCAATACTTGTATATCGGGTTTCTGCTTCATGCATAGTCCAACTGAGATAGTAAAAGTTGTTTTCATTCCTAGCATCATTCTTTTGGGCAAGGAAGGAACCCAATGATCGCTCTAAAGATGTCACATAAAGAATAAGTGGTCTTCCTTCAATAGGTGGAATTAATACCGGTGGACTTAAGAGATATTTCTTGAGAATATTGAATGCTTCTTGACATTCTTCAGTCCACTGGTAAGTGACTCCATTATTCATCAATTTGGTGATGGGTAAACTTTTTCCTGCCAAACTGGTGAAGAAATGCTGAATATAGGCTAAGTGTCCTTGAAGTCTTCTCAATTACTTCAAATTTCAAGGAGTTGACATACAAAGGATTGACTTTGACTTCTCAAGATCGACTTTGATACCATGATGGCGTACAACAGAGCCATGAAATTTTCCTAAGGTTACCCCAAAAGCACATTTTCAGGGGTTCATCTTCAAATTGTGTTGTCGATGTTTGCGGAATATGATTTCAAAATCAGCCAAGTGATTAGAATGTTTTCTAGATTTAACCACCAAATTGTCCACATAACATTTCACAAATTTCCCTAAAAAGGGTTTGAAGATACGGTGCATGGCACACTGATATATTGCACTCGTATTCTTCTGGCCAAAGGGAATTACCCGATAGCAAAACACAGCCTGAGGGGTCTGAAGGCTGTAGATTTTTCATCTTCTAGAGCTATTCAGATTTGATTATACCTGGAATATCCATCCTTGAAGGAAAGTTCTTCATAGCCAGCTGTTGCATCAATTAAGAGTTCTATTATCAGAACTAGAAAATCATACTTGGGACAATGCCGATTAAGATATTTGAAATAAATTAAAACTATAATTTGTCCATTTTTCTTTTTCAGAGGGACAATATTATCTAGCCACTTGGGATATTGGACTTCTCTGATGATGTTAGCTTTGATAAGATTATCCACTTCAGCTTCAATTTTGGAAGAATAATTTTGGTGTGTTCTTCTTGCGGCATTCATGAATCCCCGATGTTCTTATGGAAAACCCAAATGATGAGTAGCAACATCAGGATCAATCCCTAGCATTTCTGTATAGTTCCAATAAAATATATCTTGATTTTTCTTCAAAAATGAAATATACATTTCTTGCTCTTCAAGATTCATTGCCGCACTAATTAAAGTGGGATGTGGATCTTCTTTTGTACCCAGATTTATTTCTCTGAGTTCATCCATAGTAATAGAGATACCCTCTTCAAATGCTGGAGGAGAATCCCTGAGATCTTCCTATTCTTCTTCAACATGTGTAGTTTCTTCTATTTCTACTTTCATAGTAGATGATGAATCAGAATTTCCATGATTAGAAGAGATGTTAAAATTTGAAAATATTGAAGAATAAACTTCCATTTATAAAACTATTGATGATGAAGGGTATTTCTTGGGTAATAAAGTGGAGATGATGGATTGAGAATTGACATCATCGTTCTCCTCTGACATTGCTATAACTTCTTCTCATCTAGTTGGAGATGTATAGACTTGCTGGATTTCAGTGGATGAAATGAAGACATCTCCATTTGAGATTTCATCATTGCTTGGTGAATCACCAATTTCTCCCATACTGTCTGGTTTGGTTGTTGTAATTGAAATTATGGAAGTTTCCAGAATAGTATTTGGATTTGGGTCTATCTTGTCAATTTGACTGATAGGCAACACATGATCTGTACTCACATGTATGAATGAGTTTACTGGAATCTTTTCCAAACCATATGGAGCATCAACCTTGGTGACTTCCTTTACTGTAGATACCTCCTTTCCCTCCATGTGGTATAATTATGCCTCAATGTATTGAGATTCACATGTTTTGAATGGGTCTTTATCACCATAAAATGTCCCAATTTGACCCTTGAAACAATATTTGAGACATTTATGGTATGATGAAGGGATAGCCGCATGTTGATGTAGCCAAGGTATTCAAAGAAAAATATTGAAAGCTGTGTCATGATGAACAACCATGAAATCTGAATTGGATACAAGATCTCCAAACTGAGTTCTGAGTGTGATCTCACCCAGTGGTTCTTATTCATTTTTATCATATCATTGCAACATCAAAGTAGAAGTCGATAAATCAATTCAGTGAGGCCCAATTGATGAAGTGTTTGAATGGGGACGAGGTTGAATCCTGAACCATTATCAATGAAAGCTCTTTGGATGTCCACATCATTGTCCTTGCTAGATAAATACAAAGGTGTAATATGTCCATGAACAAATTCATATTCATCTTCATCAGTAAAATATATCACTGCATGGAATTCTGTAGGATCAATCTCCACATGGTAGACTTCAGACGCAAAATTTTTTGTTTCAAATTCCTGAGGACTTCACAAAGCCTCGATGAGTTCCTCCCAAAGATCATTTGACAGATTCAAAGCATATATAATTGATAACTTGGATGGTACTTGGGAAAAATGTTTCAATACATCATACTTTTGATCCAAAGGTCTGCGTTTCTGAATAGGAACATGTGGTTTTGCAGGTTCCTTGGAAGTTGATGCTTTAGAAGTAGATGTATCTTGTATCGGATTAGGAGTTGGAAATACTCCTGGAATTGGAATACTTGACCGAATAGGTCTATTTATTTTCTGAGAGGAAGAAGGTGTAATCTCCAACTGATCCTCCAGAATAATTGTGCCTGAACTAAATTTTCCATGCATAGAAGAACTTTCTTATTCCTGTAGAGCCCGCTGAAGGGCTCTGCCAAGAGTTTTTACTGCATACACAATTCTAGCAGGGGTAGAATTTGAATGGTGGATTCTAGGATATCCACGTCTTCCTATATATCCCAGAACTTTTGAACTCCCTCTAATTCCTCTGTTTGATACAAGGAACTCAGGCTCATCGAGCTCAAAACTGTGACCGGAAGAAGGATCTGTTAAGTGAATCATATTAACAGAACCAAAGATCAACTCTTCATCTGATGAAGACTCTGCCTGATTAGACAATTTAGGTTGTGCTGTTTGGTGGGGTGGTGCCCATGGCTTTGAAGTAGATGGCATAAAATATACCAGAGTCAAAGACAACTTGGGATTTAACATGATTTCATATTCTTCTGATTGTTTCTCATTCTTTGAATTATGCCACCCCTTTAAGGATTTTTTTTTGATGAAGGATGTTTTTCTGTGGTATTCATAGCATAAGACACAATTGGTTTATTCAATTGCGTTCACAAAATGGAATGAGTTCGGTTGATCATTTTTCTGACCATCCAATCATTATATTTCTGCGCATTTGTTCTTTTGACTCCTTGCCACTCACCTTATTCCTCTGGATCTGTAGCAGTAACACATGCTACCTGAGCTAAAGAACCTTTCACTTTGACTTGTCCCAAGTCCACCATATTTTGCAAGAGGTCCTTGAATAAAAATCACTCCTGAATGGGATGCCCCGACATCTGATGAAATTGGAAATAATTGGGACGATCTTCATCTCCATCCCTGTTTGGTCGTTTGGGCCTTGGCAATTGAACCAAATCATTTTCCAGAGCTGAAATGAAGTAATCAGGAACATGTTCAATTTGGAAAGAGTAGAATTTTCTTTTCAACTCCTCAAATTGTTTCCATCATTGATCTCTTTGATCATCTTGACAAAACGGCCTCTATTTCTGATGCTCAAGAGGTGGATCCCTTCTGAAAGACGAAGGTTTTGAAGTGGAAGTAGGTACATGTTCTTGTTTAAGTGTAACTGTAGTAGCCTCCTCCCTACACATTCTCCTTCCTCGAGATGATGTAATTACATGAGTTTTATCCTTAGTATTTGTAAGAGAGTCTTAAATCTGTTGAGTGATCTAAGTAAGGTCTTGAAACCCTCCTGTGTATTTTAGAGGGATCAACGGTGTGCATAATTCATCATGCAAATTTTCCATAGAGATTGGATACAATTCTTCATGAGGGAGTTCTAAGCTTAGGGAATATGTTAATCCCTTTTAGCGAGTAATGAAATCTGAAACTATTTCATTCTCCCTTTTCTTACAATTTGTAAGATCAAAAACCGTTGTCTTTGGAAAATTTGAGCTGAATTGAAGAAGGAATCGTTGACGGAGATCTTCCCACTCGGTAATGGACCATGATTGCAACCTTGTATACCAGACAAATGAAGGCCCTTGTAATGACAGTACAAAACACCTAATCTTAAATACTTCCTGTTGCTGAGGGGTTCCCATCATAGGATCACAACAAGAAACAAAATGTGTTATGTGTTCCTATGGGTCTCCCGAACCATTAAATATTGGGAATGTGGTACATGAAAAATTTGATGGGGGAGGAATTGCATCAAACCATTCAGGGTAATATCTCTTTTCTGGTTGAATTTGTGCACGTTTTCCCTCTATATATTCCAAACGAGATGTTAATGACTCAATAGTAGTTATTAACTTTTGAGAAACATCTGGTTGAGCATGGACCTGAGCAGGTGCAATAACTGGAGCTTGGACAGATATGGTGGCTGGTGCTGCAACTGATGGTAGCACTACAGATTGTTATTGCGTATGAACCATAGGATTAGACCTGTGAGGGTTTACTGGTAAAGAAGGATATTCTTGATCCATTTCAGTAGCTGCAACAAATTTCCATGGCTGATTGACTCCAACACGCTTAGGAGGAAGATTACTTTGAAGTAGTTCTACAATCAACCTCCTTAATTCCATAATTTCTTCCTCTTTCTGTGCGAATCACTGCTTTTGTGAGAGTGATTGTCCTTCTCCATAGGAAGGGTGGAATGTAAACTGATTATTTCCTTTCCCCTTATTAGACGCCGTTTGGAGAGGGAGAAGTTGGTTATTTGAAGGAATACCAAAATTCTGGGTAAGCCTTTGATTTCTTGTTCACACCTTCTTCATTTGTGTCTGTGTTTACAACTTCTTGAGCAGGAACTTCTTCATCTGATACCTCTGATTGAGTCTCATGTTCTATAGGATCAGTAACAATGGCCTTGATGACATTTATTAAAGAATAACACATTTCATCTCTTCGATCGGCATTTCTGCGATATTGTCTTCTTCCATGCCCTTGATGAGACATTGCCTCTTATTAATTGGATCCCTAAGGAACTTCTTGATGAACTGTAGTTTGGAGGTAATCTCCTGATAATTTGGATCTTCGTTCCTCTGGTGGCTTCTTCCCTAATCGAGAGAAGACTGAATTTCTCTGATGAGGAGATTGAGGATTTGAAAAAGTCCCCAATCTGGTGGACTGGGGTTGTTCCTACTATTTCCGCTCAACTCCTCAAATCCTATTTGTTGATTCTGATGGTTGGGTTAAAAAATTCCCCAGTCTGGTAAGATGGGGTGGTTCTTGGGCTGCTTTATCTGAGACATTCTTAAAATCTTTCCTGATCTTGCGGACTTTAGTCTGGAAATTGGCTGGATTCACAACTGACTTCCACTCAAATCACCCAGCTCAAACGACCACTGGATGATTTCCAACACTTCTATCACCTGATGATGCGCTCTCTCTAAATGAGAAGCCTGTTCGATATTCTCATTTTCCTGATGAAAGAGTAATTCGACAACTTGTTCTTTGTATGCCTGACTTTGGGAAGAACTAGTTGAGTAATGTTCCTGGGCAAATTTTTGATTACAAACAAAGAAAATTGGATGTGGCCGGCCATGGAAAATAACATTGAATAAGACCATTTTCGGAGGGAATTGTTGATTGGAGAGTACAGTGAAATGCAGTGCTCCATAAACACCCCATCCATGATATAGATACTAGATGGGGCATTGGAAATTAACTGGCACAACCTTTTTCTTGCATCATGGCATGAACGCTGAAGGGCTCTCTGCTACTTTTTAGCCTTCGGATATCAAGAAACTGAGAGAGATTCCAAATCAATTTGGCGTTGTAACTCTTCTATTATCATGAAATGATTTTCATATTCATCATAAAATAGTATTTTATTTTTCAATTGACAAAGAGTTTTTCACATAATGAGGTGAATATCGTGAATAAAATCTTCCATCAACATCTATAGAATGTCATACTGAGAGTCATCTAGAGGCCAAAACATGACTGGAACTTCACCTTTCACTAGTTGTTTTCTCATATTCATCATTTCCTCTTTATCATTCGATGAAGATTCTTCTACCTGATTGGACCAGAGCTGGTGCTTCCTTTTTTGCTTCATCAGATTCAACAAAATTGGTAGATAATTCATTGATCAAACTAAAAGATGAATGACCTAGGGGCAGTTCAGAGAATGAACAACACCATGGGATATCTTCTGACTGAGAAATTATTTCACCTACTAGCGGTAAAGCAATAGACAAGACTGGAATTACATTTGCAAGTGCCTCAAGATAAGAGGGATTTCATGTTAATGCATTTTACATTGAAGAATTTTTCATGAAATTCCAATTACTACTATGGAAAGGAATTTCATAGCTAAATTCATCATCATGAGGAGGACCACCATGGTGGGTTACATCAAAAGATGAAACATTTTTCTCCTCGGTATTCTAGCCATGCAGAGGGTTATCGTGGCTCTCATCTGAAGATGAAACTTCATGATTGACCAAAATTTCATGAAGCAAGCCTTCATGAGGAAGTGTCGGATGAAGACCTTCAGAATTAATGTTACCACTATTGGGAAATGAGAGAGTTGAATCTTGAGTGTCAATATATAATTGTCTAAGTACATCATGAACTCCAGCATCGAGCAAGGCCTTATTAATGATTAGATCTTGATTTCTTAACTCTGCTAGATGGGTCTTCTTCTTAGTTGCCTTCTTACTCACTTTAGGAACCACTTGTTGACAAAAGTGGTTATTATGGGCAGGTGTATGTTCCTTATCAGGACAAATAGTCAGGTTAGGCTGATTATCTTCACTCAAATCAGGTGTATGTGCCTGAATTGGTTTTCCGTATGATATGGGGGAGTACTCCGCACAACCCTCCTGGACTGGAATATAGGTGTGTATCTATTTCGGAGTGATATGTTGATGTGTCACTCCACTGGTAGGGATAGATTTTCATTTCATTCCTTGTGATGTTGCTAAAGTTGTTATAATATTCTAATAGGAATCCAGAATATGAGCATGGATTTTCCTCTGCTATTTCACCATTGTTAGAATGTTTTTTGTGACTTCAGCTACCAGAATGGGAATATATGTCCATTCTATGCTTAGAGTAGGTGTGTATTCCTGCTCCTGTCCTCCTTTTCCTATCAGTGAATTCTAAAAATACTCATGTGTGGGGGCAGAGAGTTTATTCTACTCCAAATTTGTTGTCGGATCATTCTGACTGAATTCTATGAGTGCTACCAAACAAGAATGTTGGAATACTTGATGAAAATTGTCAGTTTTATGTGCCTGCTGTGTATCCTTCATCAAGTATGGTTGATGAATCTCCTTCAATACTAGAAGAAGAGACTTCTGACAGAATTGTTGATTGTAAACAGGTGTATGTTCCTTCTTATCAGTTGCCACTATATTAAATTAGCGAGCTTCTTTGGTTGTAGTCAGATGAGCCTGCTGACTAGCTGATGAGTTATAAATAGGTATATATTACTGCCTATAATACTCCACCGGAATTGCCTAGAAGGATTAGAGTGTTACTTCCAGATGAGTCTGTTGGGCAGTAACATCAGGACAGACGGGTGTATATGGATGCTCGTTATTTTCCATCAATTTGGCTTGATGGACTTCTCCATAGGGGTCAGAAGTAAGAACCTTCTCCTTGTTGACCGAATTTCGCCTCTGGTGGTTTGTATTGAGGACTCGGGTCTGAGGAACCTGAGTTGAACCCCTCAAGGTGATACCCTCATCATGTTCAGGGCACTCTGCCACACGAGTCTGGCGGAGATTGTTGATGGGATCCCTCGGCAAGGACTCCTGTATTCTTGAATTTAGGCCTTGAGTTACCTTCTCATTCACCTCCCCAGAATATCAGAGGGCCTGGTGAGTGGGTTCCGGGGATAACGACGCGAAACTGTTGGAAATTGTGGTTGGTTCCACCTCCTTCTGGATCGCTGGTCGTCGCTGTCCGGACAACCAGGGTGAATTATTGACTTGGAGGTCTTGTCAGGCGGCCTCCATAGTTGGAAGGGTACCATGCTGATGGTATTCCTTAATTAGTGCATTTGAATCCCAGTGTTGAAGATGCTGAGTAGGTGATGTCATCCTCAGAGCGGACGAGGATCCAGCTGGAGTAGCAGCAAAGGTATTCACAGGGGTGAACTTTAGGGAAGCCATTTTTGTAACGCAGAAGATTTTGGAAAAGAGTGCATGTTTGATATAACATATATAATCAAGATAAGTTCCACCACTACATCCTTTGGATGAGAACATATGTTATTTATTGTTTTTTTGGCCCTCTTATTGAGTTTAAATAGGGGCCCAACAAATAATTAAAACATCATTTAACTTGGTTAAGGATTCACGTCGAGTTCACAATTTTTTGTTTCCCTATGGAAATGGGGATGACCTCATTTGTTTAAGGTTCAAACATTCCAATCGTTTTCTAACGGGTTGGTTTGTAGAACCGATAACATCAAATGATTCTATATCCATTTGGACCTACTTTCCAAAGGTAGGTTCTCATTATTTGTGAACCGATGAGGCTTAAGAATTTGAATTGGTCAAGAGGATGGGAGGTCGGACTCATCACACATTTTTTGGAGGAATTATTGTCTACTTCGGGACTCTCTTTATAGATTTGATTTATGTTAATGAATCCATATTAAATTAACAAGTATGAAAATGATATTTCCTTTAGATATGAAAATCAATGATTGATATGTATGAGATTTAGAGAATCTTTTATATGTATTTGAGGTTCTTAATCGATAGAGAATCATCTATATTTGAATTAATGATTCTTAGTCAATGGTATCATTCCATACATTATCTAGAAATCTCTTGGTAATTAGGATAATCATAATGGTTTTAAAGCCACTCAGCAGGGCACTTTAAGTTTATTGTCATTCAGAAGGACATGGATTATTTCAGAGTTGGGATCGTACCCGAAGATGGGCTACCTACGTATCCATGTTTAGAAAAGGAATCAGACCCCACCTAGTTCGAGTAAAAAATTATATGGTTTATGCATGTTTTGTGGCTCAATAAAATATCTCATAATTACTTTTACACTCTAAGTTCACGTGATTCATGATCGTTGTGAGAAACAAGATGTATTTGTAAAACCAGACAATTGTGCCATGAGAGATGCAATGATAAGAAATGATGTGGGGCTTATGTATGTATGAATGCACATATAGATGAATATTGGGATTTACTTCAGGGAAGAAACCTAGGAACAAAGTCCATAAATGTATATGTGCTTCATGGAGATTTTTGATACTTAACTTAGGACTTAATCCTGAGAAGGATACCCAAGTTAGAGGGGACTTATGATTGGGTTTTATTCCTCATAAGGAAGCCCATATCAAAAGGAATATTGGACTAGGGATTACTCATGAAAAGAAGGCCCATCATAAGAGGACTTGAGATTTTGGGACTTACTCCTGAAAAGGAGGCAAGATTTGGGAACTTGGACTGGGACTTACTCCTGAAAAGGAGGCCCATATTGAAGAAGCTTATGATTGGGGCTTACTCCTAAGGAAGATGCCCAGGTTAAGGGAATTTCAGATTGGGGCTTACTCCTGAGAAGGAGGCCCAGGTTAGGGGACTTGGGTCTTACTCCTAAGGTGGATTCCAAAATTAACGATCATCTAATCTTAAAGGATGAGGTTGATTGAATGAAATCTCTCACCTTAGTGACATGAAGATATGTAAATCACTAGGTTTTGAGAGATGTTCCACATAATTCCTTTCAGATAAGGAATCCTACCAAGGAACCATGCCATAAAGGGTTTTGAAGAGGGTTTTAATATCTAAATCTTGAAGCAGAGAGGTGGATTTGAGGAAAAGAAGTAACCAGGCAGGATGGGAACCCAAAGAAAGATAGGCGCGTAAGCCCTGTTCGGGCGCGCAGGTTTTGGTCGCGCAAGTATACTTGCGCGACACTTGGGTACTTGCGCGCCGGTCAACCCATAGGGTGATACTTGGGTGAGTCTTGGCTCAAGCCCTTAGTATTATCCCTAAAGACTTCCAAATGAGTAGCGCGTAGGTTCTGTTGAAGGGATAAGTTGGCGCGCAAGTGTCTTCAATCCCCATAAGGGTAAGACTCTTAGGCACGCTAGTGTTGATGAATTTTAACACTTAGGCCTTGTTCCCCCTCTTTAGATCTTCCATTCTAGGTAAGAAATTACCTTATAAGTGTTCGGAAGGATTCAAGAAGAGACTTGGGCGCCGAGAGCTAAAATCTGAGTTCTTGGATTTTTCTTCCTCGAAATGGGGGGCCCACAAGGGGTATTTATAGGCTACTGAAGACCTTGGGAGAAAATAAAATAGGGCGCACAAGTCACCTATGTTCCCAATATGTGACGAACAGGTATACTTGCATGACTATCTTGAAACTTTCGTGGCACATGCTTAAAGAAATCCTTATTCATGCTGTTTTTGATTTTTGATGTTTCTTCAAAGGATGAATGTCTTTGTGTTTAAGGTATTTCCCTTTTCATTCGTTAGATTCTATGATGGAAAGGAGCATCAATAGACCTGTGCACATTTAGACTGATAAAAATACTTCACATTAAGATGTCCAACTAGATTATGCTTTTATATTAAGGTATCCCTATCAGAAAAGATTTGATCTTGAATCTGCATATAAGTGTCTGATGGAAGGAGAACTTCAAACTCTTCCAGTCGATTTAAGAAACTGGAAATCAACATGTTTCTTGAATCAGCGGGAGCACCACACTATTCAGCAAAGGCTTATTGAGCCATGTGGTGGGCCAAAATTTTAGTTATGAAGGCTTTGAAATGATCCACTTCGATTGGTCTATAATTCTCTTGTAAGAGCCTCGTATTGTTGACCAACCTGAGGAAGGAAAATAACCAGTAAACCCATCACAAAGATTCAGTGTGTACCTCTCCCGGAAGAAGCCCAGACCATCCTTACTAAAGTAAAACAAACCCTAGGTGAACGTGGAAAGGAGGGAATCATTGAATTTCCTCAGGTCTTTGATCCCAATTCCTCGCAACTCAATGGGCTTGTGCAGTCCTTCCAAGCTACAAAAACTAGTTTTCTTTCACTAATGCAGCCCCTCTAAGAAAAGCTTCTAATATTCACCTGCAAATTTTTAATGAGATTGATTGGCCATATATAAATGGATAAGGCATCAGCGAACATAGAGTTAATAACTAAATTGATAAGATACACTCTCCCATCTTGTGAAAGACACTTTCCTTTCCATTTAGCACATTGTTGGGTGATTTTTCTCACCGTGTTCTCAAGGTAACTACTCTTGACCCACCCCCAGAAAATGGGAACAATCAAATAGAAAAAGGGAAGAGATCCCCTCTTAACCCCAAGGGAAAGGGAAATGAGACACATCCTAGAGGGGTAGACCCCTCCCCCAAGACAATGGAAGATTTATTCCAATTAAGGGATTTCCCTTCGACACATTCATAATGACGAAAAATCAATCAGATTGAGCATAGGGTCTTCATGTCAGCATGTCCAAATAGGAGGATATCATTTGCATAAAAAATATGAGATGGCACATGAAGGTCTCTTCCTGCCATGATTGGTTTGAAGAGGCCATCTTTCATGAGGTCAATGAGGCATCTGCCCAAATAGTCTTCGACAATTGTAAAGAGAATACCAGATATTGGATCCCCTACCTAACTGCATGGGAGCATAGGAAAAACCCCTCATGGGAGCTATTTATGATCCTCAAAACTCTCACACTATTCAAGATGGATTCCACCATCATGATGAATCTGTCTGAGAAACCATGTTTGGAGAGCACCTGGAAGATGAATCGCCACTTGATGGTATCAAAGGCCTTAGATATATCCAGTTTTAAAGAAAATATTCCATTCTTCGAGAATTTCATCATGATATTGATACGCTCTGAAGCTGTAAACAAGTAATTGTGTATATTACTCCCTGAAACAAAACCAAATTGGTTGGGGGTAATAAAATCTCCCATAAAACTCCTCATCCTCTTGAAAAAAAAATTCTGAAAATTTTGGGTATAGTATTACCAATGGAAACAGGACGAAAGTCTCTAATATGTAGAGTATTTTCCTTCTTTGAAATTAGGGGAATGAAATTGGGATTACTTCTATGGGGGAAAGAACAGGAGTGAAATACTTCCCAGACAAAATTAGTGATTTCCACATATATGAAGTCCCAGTAGAGCATAAAGAACTTATTACTAAAGACATCTGGTCCCGCTGCACTTTCCTTGTTAAGAGAAAACAAAGAAGATCTAACTTCCATTTTAATGGGAGCACTCATTCGGTCCTTATTCTATTGGTCATCAAGACAAGGAAAAATTGAGTCCTTCAAAGGGAGAGAGTACTCTCCAAGTGTATCAGTGAATAGCCCCTGAAAATAACTTACCACAACAGTAGTGATATCATCCTCAGAGGTGAAGGTAGACCCATGAATACGGACAACATTAATGCATATCTTAGCCTTCTTTTCCTTATGTAACTGGTGAAAAAATGTGGAATTCCAATCCCCATCCTTGAGCCACCTAATGTTGAAATGGCTCTTGGTCAGTTTCTCTTTAAGAGCCAGAAGGTCATCCAGTTTAAAATGATCCTGCAACTCATCTAGAGAGGGAATAAGTGGATTCTAAATGGAGTGTTTGAGGGTGGTAGGCAGAAGTTCAGTAGCCTTAATATCCTAATCCATACTAGAAAAAGACTTCCTGCACCACTACTTAAGAATATTTTTAATTTTCTTCTATATGGAAACCAAAATGAAATACTGACTCCTTTGAAAAGGTCCATTCCACCCATGAATAATGACTTCCCTGTAACCTAGGATCATGATCCAGACATTATTAAATTTAAATGGTAAGGTAGATGACCTTTTAGAGAACCCATAGAGGTAAAAAATAAGTAGATTCTGGTCTGAATTGAACATGGGGAGGGCAAACCCAGAGATATCGGAGAGCACACTTTTGTCACTGATCTAGAAGAAGCACCTATCCAGCTTACTTTCTTGTTGTCCATTAATTGTGAATCTTCCCCATGTGAAGGAGGATCTAGTAATGGGGACTTAAGTGAGATCACAATAATCATGGAAGTAAGAGAAGTCCTCAACAGCCGATCGAGAGAAATGGAAGAAATCTTTTAATCCGGCCTCAAGATGGTGTCAATGTCACCAATGAAAATCCAGTTGTGATCCATAGACTGAGACAACTATTCAATCATCCTCCATAGGACCCTTCTCCTAATGTATGAATAGTAATCATATACAAGGGAAATAGAGAAGGGGGAATTGTTAAGGCTGATTGCAAAGGTAATGACTTGAGGACTCACTTCAAATGACCAAACCAAGACATAATCATGTTTAAGGACCCATGAAGTGTCTAGGCCACTCTCATTATAATCATTATCAACAAAGGAGTAACCAAGGCTTCCCCACTTGAATCTCATCCAATTTTCAAATGAAATCATAGGTTCAGCAACTCTTATAATCATCAGCCTCTAGGAAGTGATAAAATGATGAAAGGTTGAGGAAGTGGGAGGGTTCCCAAGCCCTTGGAAATTCCAGAACATGATCCTCATTGATTAAGGGTGGCATTGTGCCTATTAGGATGCAGTTTCTTAGAGACAGAGACAGAGTGTAGAGCATTCACATTTCCCTTCTTCCCTTTCTTCTTGGGTCTGCCATTGAGATTATTCTTGGTAGAATGTTCAGTGGCCACAGTGATTAGGTACCTAGAGGTAAGGTTATCAACCAATTGATTATCAAACAACTGGGGATGAACCTCATCAGGTCTAGAATCATCATGTTGATCCTAAAACTTATCAGACTAGAAGCTCCCATTGAGGGGGGTGAACCAATGCAGGGGGAAAAGTTGTTCAAAAACAGCTCTTGATGGGGTCCTCCTTGAAGCCTTCACTGAAGACACAATTATAATGGAGTCACTGCATGTAGAAAAATTATCCCCAGATATGAGCTTCATTGGATCTGCTACAAGGCCAGGCGAATTCACTCGCACCTCCACAGAAAGAGCCACATGATAAGGGGTGGCGCTCCTCATATGAGATCCCAACAGAGATACATGGGCAACATCCAATAGCCCAGAAGAGATGAAAACTGCTAATCAAACCGGAGAGGGCCAGCAGAGTCTATTTCCCAAGGGTCACTTGTGTTCACAGTACCATCAGTGTCCACAATCAGGGAGAGCTGGTGGGAGACTTCAGGAGCAGCAACGACTCCCTGTAGCTAAGTGGGTGTCTCATGAACAATCACCTCCAAAACCTCATATGAGGTATGGGGGGGGGGGGCTTGTGCCCAGGGCACCATAGTAGAATGACCAATAAGAGGCTTCAGGGGAGCCACAATCATGAAAGTCGAGGGCTATCCAGGCATAGGGACAAAAGGAACCTGAGTCTTCCTAGTCCCAATACCACGATTCATCTTACAGGACATATCATCATACCCCTTTAGATTACATCCAGATCACACCTTCAACCTTCGACAATCATAAACTAAATGGCCAAGGATATTTAAATGAGAGAAGAGTTTAATTTTTATCGGTTTTTAATGTTTTGTGGGGTTTTAAATGTTTTTCAGTTTTCATTGGTTTGTTTGGGATTTTCAAGGTTTTTAAGGATTTTTTTCATTTTTCAGGATTTTTGGGGATTTTCTAGGATAATTTGGGTTTTTTATTGTTTTTAAGAATTTTGAGGGTTTTTATGATTTTTGATTTTCATGGGTTTTTTGAGATTTTAGAGGGTTTTTAGAGTTTATTAGGGTTTTAAAGGGTTTTTAGTGTTTTTAAAAAAAATTTGGGGTTTAAAGGATTTTTAGTGTTTTAGTGGGTTTTCCAGGCTCATATGGGTTTCTTAGGGTTTTCAGGGTTCTAGGGGTTTTTATGGTTTTTAGGGGTTTTTTGAGTTATTATGGTCTATTTAGGGTTTTTAGGTTTTTTTGCATTATTTATGTTTTTAGGGATATTAAGTGTTTTTTGGTTTTGAGGTTTTCTTAGTGGTTTTAAGGGTTTTTAGATTTTTATACATTTATATGGATTGTATGAAATTTTTAGTGATTTTTATATTTTATTAGGGTTTCAGTGATTTTGAGTGGTTTTAGGTATTTATTTCTCATTTTTTTGGATTTATAGGGTTTTTAGTTCTTCAACGATTTTATGGGTTTTGATATTTTTTTGGTTTTTATGGTTTTAGTAGGGTTTTTTTCGGGTTTTTATGGTTTTATACATTTTTATGGATTATCGTATATTTTTAAGAATGTTTATAGATTTTAATGGTTTTTATAGATTTTACGGATATTTAGGATTTTAATGGTTTTTTTAGGGTTTTTGGGGTTTTTTATTTTTTTAAGTTTTTTATGATTTTTTGGATATTTTTAATATTTTTAGGGTCTTATTTAATTTTTATATTTTTTAGTGTGTTTTGGGGTTTGTAAGAATGTTTAGCAGTTTTTAGCCTTTTGGGGTTTTAAGGTTTTTCGTGTTTTAGGGTCTTTTAGGGTTTTTTATATTTTTTTCTGTTTATTATGTTTTTTAGGGGATTAATGTTTGTTTTTATTTTTTTGATGTTTTATTAGGGGTTGTAAAGGTATTTAGGGTTTTTTATGATTTTAGGGATTATTGGATTTTTTCGGGATTTGTAAGGATTTTGATTGTCTTAGGGATTTTGATGGGTTTTAGGGATCTTTAGGGTGTTTATTTTCTTTTAGGTTTTAGGGTTTTTTGAGTTTTTTAGTGTCTTTTAGGTTTGTAGATTTTTTCAAATTTTTATGTGTTTAATGGGTTTTTTTAGTTTTTATTGGTTTTAGGGGTTTTATAAGGTTTTAGTGTATTTATGGTTTTTAGGGGGTTTTATTTTTATTAGTGGGTTTTAGCAGTTCCGGGGTCTTTTAGGGGGTTTGGGGGTTTTTATCATTTTTTGGTTTCTTGGGGTTTTATGTGCTTTTAGGCTTTTAAGGTTTTTATATGTTTTATCTCGGTTTTTAATAGTTTTTATGTTATAACGAATCTTTTATGAATTTTATGGTTTTCAGAGTTTTCAGATATTTTGAGGATTTTGATTAATTTTATGGTTGATATGTTTTTTTGGTTTTTAGGGTTTATTTATTTTTAGTGGTTTTATGGTTTTTTATAGTTTTGTAATGTTTATAGGGGATTAAAGGGTTTTTATAGTTCTTATTGGTTTTATGGTTTTATGGGTTTTAGGTTTTTTAAGGGTTTAGTGGTTTTTATGGTTTATAGGTATTTTTCATGTTTTTAAGGTCTCTTAGTTTTTCGACTGCTTTTTGTTTTTTAGGGGTTTTATGTTTTTTTCATTTTTAACGTTTTTTCACGGGTTTTAAGGGGTTTTTTGGTGTTTTTTACATTTTTATGGATTCAAATGGATTTTTTATGATTTCAATGTCATTAGGATTTCTAATGTTCTTTAGGTTTTTAGTGTTTTTAGGGTTTAATAGCATTTATCATTTTTTCAGTTTTTAGGAGTTTTAAGTGTTTTAGTTTTTTAAGGTTTTACTAGGGTTTTTAGTGTTCTAGGAGTTTTTTTTGGGATTTTTATAGATTTTATAATTTTTAGGGGTTTTAGGGTTTTTATGGATTTTTAGTGGGTTTAGGGTTTTAGGGTAATTTAGGGTTTTTATCATTTTTATATTTTTTTAGGGTTTTAAAGTGGTTTTAGGTTTTTAGTGATTTTTAGGGGGTGTTAGGTGTTTTAGGGTTTTTTTAGATTTTCTATGATTTTTAGTGTTTTCTACTATTTTTATGAATTTTTTTATTTTGAGGGGTCTTAGGGGTTGTAGGTTATTTTAGGTTTTTAAGTGTTTTAGAATTTTTATGTTTTTAGGTGTTTTAAGTGTTTTAGGTTTTTTTGGTCTTCATAGGGATTTTCGGATTTTAGAGTTTTTTATGTCTTTAGGGATTTTTAAGAATTTTTTAGGATTTTTATAGTTTATATGTATTTTTAAGGATTTGAGGGTTTATCAATTTTTGGGTTTTTAGGGATCTATGTTTTTTTAGGGTTTTGGTGTTTTTTATAGTTTTAATGGTATTTTGAGTCTTTAACATTTTTAGGTGTTTAATGGGTTTTAGAGTTTTTAGCCATTTTAGGGTTTTTATAGGTTTTAGGGTTTTTAATTTTTTTTAGGTTTTTATGGGTTTTTAGGGTTTTTAGGGTTTTTGTGTCTTCTTATGAATTTTTAGGGTTTTTATGGGTTTTTGGAATTTATTGGTTTTTAGGTTTTTTAAGTGTTTCTAGTTTTTTAAGGTTTTCATATGGTTTTTCAATGTTTTTATGAATTTTTATGTTTTATTTTTTATTTTTAGGTGTTTTATAGTATTTTATGGGTTTTTTGGGTTTATATGGGTTTTAGGGTATTTTTGGTTTTTTAGGATTTTAGGGTTTTTATTGGGGGGGGGGGTAGGATTTTTTTCTGTTTTTTAGCATTTTTTGGATTAGAAGAGTTTTTTAATCTTTTGGGGGGTTAAATGGGTTTTTATAGTTTTTAGTGGTTTTAGTTTTTTATGGATTTTATGGGTTTTTAAGGTTCTTAATTTTTTAGGGTCTTTATGGTTTTTGGGGGGTTTTAAGGTTTTTAGGGACATTTAGTTTTTTTTATCATTTTTTATTTTTTAGGGGTTTTCTGTTTTTTTGTTTTTCATAGGTGATTTCTAGGTTTTTATGGTTTTTATAGTTTTTAGTGATTTTTAGGGTTTTATAGTTGTTTGGTTTTTA
This sequence comes from Viscum album, assembly GCA_963277665.1. Taxonomy (NCBI): domain Eukaryota; kingdom Viridiplantae; phylum Streptophyta; class Magnoliopsida; order Santalales; family Viscaceae; genus Viscum; species Viscum album. The sequence goes on along the minus strand of CAUJRU010000063.1, from coordinate 1,471,210 downwards.
TGGTGTTTATGGTATTTAGTTTTTTTTAGGTTTTTAGGGGTTCTTTTACAGATTTTAGGTTTTTAAGGTTTTATTTGGGGTTTTTGAGGGATTTAGTTTATTTATGTTTTTATAGATTTTTTGGGCTTCTTAGAATTTTTATGGTTCTTAGGGATTTTAGGGATTTTAGGGGTTTTTTGGATTTTAGGGCCTTTTAAGGGTTTTTTTGATTTTTTAGCTCTTCTAAGTGCTTTCTACGTTTTTAGATTTTTAAGGATTTTTATGGTTTTTATGCATTTTTTAGGATCTTATGGTTTTTTAGGGGTTTTAGGGATTTTGAGGGTGTTTAAGAGTTTTTGGATCTTTTGAGGGGTTTTTGGGCTTTTAGTTTTTTTAGGATTTTAGGGGTTTTAGGTTTTTTTAGATTTTTAAGGATTTCTTAGGGGATTAAAGGTTTTTTACATTTTTAGGTATGTTATGGGTTTTTTTTGGATTTTTATGATTATTTTGGGTTTTTAGGTATTTGTAGGGGTTTGGGGTTTTTAAGAGTTTGTGGTTTTTATGTTTTTTTTCAGGGTTTACTATATTTTATGGTGTTTTTTAGGGTTTAAATGATTTTTTTAGAGTTTTTAATGATTTTTGGGATTTATGGACTTTTAGTGTTTTAGTAGGTTTTTATATTTTATCATGGTTTTAGGGTGTTTTAAGGGTTTGAGGATTCTTTAGGGATTTTACTATTTTTAAGGTTATTAGTGGTTTTGATTTTTTTAGTTTTTTATGTTTTTCATATGGAGTTTCATGTTTATAGGTTTTTTACATTTCCCTGGATTTTAGGTATTATTTTGGATTTTATGGTGTTAAGGTTTTTGGTGATTTTGAGTGATTTAAGGGGTTCTAAGGGTCTTTAGTGTTTTATGGTTTTTATCTATTTGTAGGATTTTTAGGGATTCTAGGTGTTTTTTAGATATTAACGTTTCTTTTTGGTTTTCAGTGTTTTTAGGGTTTTTTACATTTATGAGTTTTTTAGGATTTTTGGTATTTTTATGGGTTTTAGGGTTAGAGTTAATTTGAGGGATTTAGGGATTTTTATAGTTTTTAGGGTCTCTTAGGATTCTTTCCTTTTTTTTGTTTTTTAGGGGTTTTGAGTTTTTTTAGGTTTTTATGGTTTTCTTAAGGGGGTTTTTCTTGGTTGTAAGGTTTTTTATGTATTTAGGGATTTTTAGTACTTTAATAGTTTTATAGTGTTTTTATGGATTTTGAGGGGATTTAGGGGTTTTAGGGTTTTTATAATTTTTATGGTTTTTTTGGATTTTTAGGGGGGGTGGTTTGAGTTTTTTTTGGTTATTAATGTTTTCTAGAGTTTGTAACATTTTTTGGGTTTAAAAGGGTTTTTGAGTTTTTAATGGTTTTTAGAGTTTTTATGTGCTTTTAGATTTTTTTTGAAGTTTTTGGGGTTTTTATGTTTTTAGGGGTTTTATGGGATTTTGGGTGTTTTAGTGCTTTAAGGGATTTCCTATTTTTAGGTTTTTTGACAGTTTTAAGTGTTTTTAGTTTTTTATGGTTTTATTAGGGGTTCTTCATGTATTTTAGTGTTTTTACCATTTTTAGGTATTTATAAGGTTTTTATGATTTTTATAGTTCTTTACTGTTTTTAGGGATTTTGAGGGGTTTGAGGGTCTTTAGGGTTTTTATGTTTTTTATGGGTTTTTAGAGTTTTTTGTGGTTTTTAAGGTTTTTATGGGGTTTTAGAGGTTTTTCAGGTTATTATTATTTTTTATGTTTTTATGGGTTTTAGGTTATTAGGGTTTTAGGGTCTTTTAGTGTTTATGGTTTTTTGTTTTTTTATGGGTTATAAATGATTTTAGGGTTTTATGGTTTTCTTATGGTTCTTCAGGGTTTTTAGGATTTTCTTGGAATTTAGGGATTTTAAATCTTTTTTTATTTTTATCAGTTTTTTTCTTTTTTTTTTGGTTTATAGGGTTTTTTAATTTTTTTTAGGGTTTTAGAGTTTTTTATGTTTTTTATGTTTAAAGTGTTTTTATTGTCTTTTATATGTTTATTAGGGATTTTATGGGGTATTATGGTTTTTAATTATTTTAGTGATTTTTATGGTGTTTTATATTTTTAGGTTTTTAGGGACTTTTAGGGATTTTTTTATTTTCAGGATATTAGGGGATTTATGGTTTTCATGTTTTTAAAGTTTTATTAGGGGATTTCAAGGTTTTTAGGGTTTTTATGTTTTTAGAGATTTATTAGGATTTTTTTAATGATTTTATACAATTCTTTAGGGTTTTAGGGATTTTTATATTTTAAGGATTTTATATTTTTTAGATTTTTATGATTGTTTAGGGTTTGGGGATTTTTAGGGGTTTATGGTTTTTAGGGTTTTTATGATTTCATGGTTTTTTGGGGACTTTTGGGTTTTTTATTTTTTTTGGTTTAATAGGTTTTTTATAGTTTTTAAAATTTTTAGGGGTTAATGGGTTTTTATGTTTTTAGGGGGGTTTTAGGGGTTTTATTGGTTTTAAGGGCTTTTTTTGGGTTTTTATGAATTTTATGGTTCTTTTTTGGTTTTCAAGGTAAATAGGGTCTTTTAGGGGTTTTAGGGTTTTTATGGTTTTAGTGTTTTAAGAATTTTTTTGGGGGGGTTAGTGTGTTTAGGATTATATGGTTTTATTGGGGGTTTTTAAGGTTTTTAGGATATTTTATGTTTTTATAGATTTTAGATATTTTTTAGAATTTCTATATTTTTATACGTATTTAGGGATTTTGAGGGTTTTAGGGTTTTATGGATTTTGAATTTTTGGATTTTTTAGAATATTTTATGTTTTTAGGTGTTTTTAGTGTTTTCTAGTTTTATCGTTTTCTTAGGGTTTTTAGGTTTTTTCCATATTTTCTACCTTTTTAATGATTTTAATTGATTTTATGCTTTTTAGTGGTTTTAGGGATTTCATGGGTTTTATTGTTTTTATGTTTTATAGTTTTTTTGGGTTTTTTAGGAATATTTTGAGTTTTTTGGGGGGTTTAATGGGTTTTAGAAGTTTTAAACATTTTTAGTTGTATAAAGGGGTTTTAGAGTTTTTAGTGGTTTTAGGGTATTTATGGGGGTTTTGGTATTTTTTTTGGTTTTTGGGTTTTATGGGGTTTTTTATATTTTTATGGACATGTTAGGGTTTTTTTAAGATTTTATGGATTTTAGGTTTTTTAGTAGCTTGTTTGTTTTTAGGGATTTTTATCGATTTTTAGTTTTTATTTTATTTTATGGTTTTAAGGATTTTTTTTGTTTTAGGTGTTTTTAGGGATTTATTTTTGATTTACGTCTTTTTTGTCTTTTTATGGGTTTTAAGGGTTTTAAGGGTTTTTCACATTTTTTAATGTTTTTAGGGGTTTAAAGGGTTTTTTGGGATTTTAGTTCATTTTATTTATTTTATATTGTTTTTGGGTTTTTTATTGTTTTTTGGGGGTTTTAGAGTTTTTAGGGTTTTATGTTCTTTTACATTTTTTAACATTTCTTAGGTTTTAGTGGGTTTATGTGTTTTTAAGCATCTAAGGTTTTATTATGGTTTTTTGGGTTTTTTATTATTTTAGAGAATTTTAGGGATTTCTTAGGATTTTTCACTTTTAAGAGAGTTTTTGATTTTAATGGTTTTTAGAGGTTTTATTAGTTTTAATTGTTTAGGTCTTCTTGTGTTTTTAATGTTTTTAGTGGTTCTAATTGTTTTATGTTTTTTATGGTTATCTTGTGGTTTTTTAGGGATTTCATGGATTTTAATTTTTCTACTGATTTTTAGAGATTTTTTTTATGATTTTATAGGTTTGAGGGTTTCAAGGGATTTTAAGGGGTTTTAGGCGGGGTTTGTGTTTTTAGGGTTTTAGGGTCTTTAATATTTTTACGGTATATTATTTTTTTGTGGTTTTTACTATTTTACATTTTTTAGGGGTTTATATTTTAATATATTTTAAATTTTTTTAAGGGTTTTAGGGTTTTTTATGTTTTATTTGTTTTTAGGTTTTGTAGGATTTTTTTAGTATTTTTATTCTAATTTGGAGATTTTAGGTATTTTGAGGGGTTTGGGGGTTATTTGTGGTTTCAGTTTTTTTATGGGTTTTTATGTTTTTAGGGTTTTATTATTTTTGAGGGATTTTAAGGTTCTTTATAATTTTTATTATTTTGGGGGGTTTAAAGGATTTTTTGTGGTTTTAGGGATTTTATGGGTTACTAGGGATATTTAAGAGTTTTAAGTGGTTTTATGGTTTTTTGGGTTTTTTTCTTGGTTTCCGCATTTATTAGTTTTTTAGTGGTTTAAAGGGTTTTTGGTTTTTATGGTTTTATTTGGGTTTTTTCAATGTTTTTAGGGTTTTTATGTTTTTTTAAAAGGTGGTACCTCAGTCAAAGACCAAGGAACAATTTATTGATCATGAAAAAAATAAAGAGTTACAAAAGTCTGAAAGACAAAATCTTATTACAATCCCTTTCATAATACAGGAGAAGATCACTAGACAAATAATAAAGCTAGGTAATATCCTGATTTATCCCCTTATTGGAAAGACTACCATCAACCATGTTCTCTTTGCGGAAAGCATGAGTGGCCATGTAGTTGAGTTCCGTGAGCGAAGCAAGACAATTCATCCATCTAATAGTAACCGGCCAAGAAAGGTGGACCACCCCCGTCTAGATAGATTGGACAAGAGTGGTTGAATCACTTTCAACCCAAAGCTTGTTTCATCCCTTTTGTTTGGAAAATTCCATAGCATGAATCACTCCCAACATTTGTGCTTCCCTATAAGAGGCCATACCACAATTACCGAAGAAGCAGCCATGACACCTACCAAGATAGTCTCTAAAAATGGCACCACAACCTGCCGGACTCGGGTTCCCTCTCGATGCATGATAGAAATTCACCATAATCCATCCTGGAAGTGGAGCTAGCCAGAATACATCAATGGTGAATCGAGGCTTCCTGTAAGAACCCGCAACCCTAGGATGACGAAGGATCTCAAAATCACCAATAGAATTGTCACAGTGAGAATTCTGGAAAGAGGCAACATCCTTGATGGCAATGAGAATACGCGTCCAACCAGCAGTGAGACTGAATGAGCAATTATTATGAATAAAATTATTTCTATCATACCAGATCACATGCAGAAGTTCTTCCACCGCCATCAAAAAAAGATTCTTGATTTTCATAGAAAAATCTCGATTAACAAAATGCTGCAATTGAGAGTTGATAGTATCAAGAAGTGACCATCTGCAACAAAAAATGACAAGAATGTAATTCCAAAGAGCTAAAACTATAGAACAGGCCAAAAACAAATGATTATCATCCTCTCGGTGTTGATTGCACAAGTGACATCTAGCGCAAAGAGGTATCCCAAAATATTTGAGGCACACTTCAGTGGGGACCCTATTATGGGAAATACGCCAAATAAGAGTATGTATCGAGGGCTTGATCCAAGGATTGCTAAAAGTTTTAATCCAACTAAGGATATAATCAGAATTAATGAATTTATTTTTATAGAATCTTCTGGAGTCAAGGACTCCATTAAAAGCAGGCTCCCAAATGAGGAAATCATCAGTGTTGGAGAAAGGATGATTTTCAATGCTATTACTGATATGATTATGGAGGGTGGTATCATGGGAAATAAGAACATCCCTTATAGAAGAATTGGTGTTATCATGAGGAGTGTTGGAAGCCAACATGGAGATTAAGGGGACACCAGTCCAATTATCCAGCCAGAAGTTCATAGAGGAATTAGTGCTAACCATCCATCTTGAGTTGTTCATGATGTTAATGAAGGATTGTCTAATGTACGACCAGATGGAAGAAGTCATGTAATTCCTATTACCATTCTTATGATTGGTAATAAATCGATTCTTGATAAAGGTAAAGGAATCATAATTTTTATGAATCACCTTCCAAGTCATCTTGGCTTAGAGAGAGTCATTAAATAGCTTATGATTTTTAATTCCCAGATCACCCTTGTCCAGAGTATTACAACAAGTGACCCAAGGTATGGTCACAAGCTTTCATTCAATCATACTACCAGTCCAGACAAATTTTTTAATGAAAGCATTTATTTTATTAAGAAGACCAGCAGGCCAATTGTAAACCATCATCAAGTAGACCATTTTGGAGACAATTGTAGATTTAACAAGACAAAATCTACCAGCCATAGATAGAGCTTTACCCTTCCAATAATAATTTTGGTTTGTAATTTGATCAACAATTTTGTGGAAGTAAATGGATTTGGGCCTTCCCAAAAATATATGAACACCATGATATGTGAAAGGGAAGGAGCCTTCCTTGATACATAAGTAATTGATGATGAAACTCTTTTTGTTAGGGGAAAAATTCTTCCCAAAGAAGACATAGGATTTACACCAACTAATCGCTTGGCCTGAAATTTATTCATAATGAGCCAGGGCACTTTTAATGTTTTGAATGTTTCTTTTATCAGCTTTTAAAAACAAAATAATATCATCGACATATAAAAGATGGGTAGTAGAGGCTTGGAAGGGATTATTATTGTTTTGATCCACAAGTCTCATGAGAAGTCTACTCAAATAATCCTCAGCAATAGAAAAAAGGATTGCAAAAATATCACCTTGCCTAACTCCATGGTGCATTTAAAGTATCCTTTAGGAGCCCCATTGACCATCAAAGAAATGGAGGCTGAATTGAATAAGTTGATTATCATATCAATAAAAGAATAATTAAACCCAAATCTTTTGATAACTTTTAAGATGAATCCCCAATCCATGGTGTCAAAAGCCTTCCTGATATCAAGGTTAATGGCCACACTACCTCCCCTAGTGACTTTATTCAGCATATTAGTGCATTCTGAGGCAAGGCAGGTGCAATATTGAATAGAAATTCCTTTAATGAAGAAAAATTGGCTCCAATAAACTATTTTATTGTAGATGGAGTTAAGTCTGTTGGCAAGGAGTTTGGTAATAATTTTATAAATGGTGTTTATGAGCGCAATATGCCAGAAAAGGTGAATTTCAGCGGCATTTTCCACTTTATGAATAAGAGTAATAAATTGAGAATTTATCCCATGTGGTAGGAAACCAGTGGAAAAAAAGGTTTTGACCAAGTTGCAAACATCCAAATGAATTATATCCCAGTAATGTTGGAAGAAACCATTGTTAAAACCATCAGGTCTCGGGGCACTATCAGGGTTAAGGCTAAAAACCATGTCCTTAATTTCATTATCTAGAGGTATGCTTAAGAGATGAACATTGTCTTAAACAGTAACCATATTTTGAATGATATCAAGAAGTAGATCGTTGAAAACCTCTAGACCATTGAACATATTATGAAAATAATCAACAACATGATTGGAAATAGTATCCTCAGTGTCAAGAAAGGTGTCAGCAACTCTATGACAGGTTAGGGTCCTAATGACTTTTCTAATTATTTGGAGATAATTGTAGAACTTAGTATTCCTATCTCCATCTGAAAGCCATTTGGTTTTCAAAATTTTCTTTTTCATATTATCTTTGAGCTTCAGTAGAGAGTTTAGCTTCAACGAAACACTAATTTCAATCTGAGGATCAAGAGAAAAATCAAAGCTGGTGTTGGAACTTTGAATGAAAATAAGGTCATTCTCCAGTTAGGATATTTCCTTGTCAATATGAATTGTTTTGGAGCTACACCAACCTTGGAGACACTTATTTAGAAGTTTTAATTTGTTGATTCAAGCAAAAGCATCATTTTTATGTCTCATTCCCTCCCAAATGTCTTTTATCATATTAGAGAATTCTGAATCCGCAGCCCAAGGATTGTTAAATTTAAAAGGACTAGGATACCTAAATCTATTAGTGTATAGACTGACTAGAATGGGGTGATGATCAGAGTTGATTTTGGGTAAGGTAATACTAGATATGGAATCCCATTTATCGAGGGCAACAGTTTTAGAGAAAGCCTTGTCAAGTTTTCTAGCCACTACCCTATTGAGACACATTATATACCAATTATACTTAGCACCAGTAATGTTGATGTTTATAAGATCACAATCCTCAATAGGAGATTTAAATTCTCTTGAGGAAATAATAGAGTGTGATGGTCCAATTGTTTCACTTGGAGAAATAATGGCATTGAAATATTCAATCACAAACCAGGGGTCCTGAATAAATCTAGAGAGGGAAAGAAGGTCATGCCAAAGTGCTCTTCGCTCTTGATATTTATTATTAGCATAAATCATAGTTCAGAAACATGTACACCATCAGAGGAAAAATCCCAAGTAAAAATTTGATCAGAAAACATGAAAAGAGAAATAGACTGTAAGGATGAATGATAAAAAAACCAATGAGTTTCAGTAGATATGCCATCCTTGCAAGCACCATGGAAATAATATCCAAAAGATCCCAAGTGCAAATATGTTAAAGAAAAATTGATTTTAGGCTCTACAATAGCAAAAAAAATTGGTTTCTGAGTCAAAATAATTACCTTAAGCACAATAAAAGTGTCAGAGTTTTCTATACCCTGACAATTCCAAAATAAACAATTCATTGAAACCTGCATTTGGAGTTAGAACTCCCTTTTTTTGTGCCACCTGATCCCTTCTTCCTTGTTGAACCTCTTCGATCATGTGAGGAGATAGTGCTGGATTAATTTTCATGTTTACTCATAGAAGAGACATCAGATGATAAAGAAGCACTTGCAATATCATCACCTTGATTGTTTTCCAAAGAAATTGCAGGTACATGTGGAGTCATTGTGAAATATCTTGGAGTTAGAAAATCAGATTTAATGGAATCAGTTGTGCCTGAGGAGACCACCAGAGTGGATGTAGAGCCAACTGCCACTGTCAGATCATTTGAGAATAAAACCATGGATTCATTAGTAGGTAAAACCTATACTAAAGTGTCAAGATGAATATTATCAGATTTAACCTCTAAAACCATAGCCATGGAAGGCTCCCTTGAACTAAAATCAGTCTGCTTAGGAATAACAGTGGGTTGTGTACCCACTGTAGCTATTGAAACATTATAAATATAGATGTTTCATTTAGAATAGTTACCTGAAACCGCACCCATAGTCTACTTACCTGCATCAACCCCATCAGAGTTGAGGAGATGTCCATTTGAGACCACCAGTGTAGTGAGAGCCTTGCCACCATCCAAGTACACTTGAGACTCCGCCAGCGGACCATCGCCCAACATGCGATGGCATGAAACAAAGTTATCAGTTGAGTCCAAAGACTGCTTGGGAATGCTCCGCACCATCTATGCCATTAACACTGCATCAACATTCTTTGATTCCTCATCCTCTAGTAAATAAGACCACTTTGCACCAGAGGTCTCCCCAAAATGAAGTAACTTTTCACCAATTTCATCTCTTTTTCATGGTAGTTTCATACTTCCTAGAGGATACAGCCTGATACTTATTCTTTCGAACATGAGTCCAACCATCCTCCTTAGGCTGATCTTCCATAATTTTCACCTGACTCTTCATCACGCGGCAATTCAGAAGGGAGTGACCGACCATCTTGCATATCTTGCAGAGGGGTGGTCTGCGTTCATACTCCAAACGAACCTCTGCTTTGTACTCATTTGTGTTGAATGCAATTTTATCCAGAAGCATATTTTCGAGGTCGACTTCCACCATCACCCTCACGTACATGCCAAGCTCAATGTTAATCATTTGATGGTCTATCTTCAGTGGGGTTCTAATACAGGGGTAAATGTCGTTAATAATTTTGGGATGCTAGAAAAAGAAACTCAATCCATGGAACCTCACCCAGATTTGCGCCATTGAATTTCTGTGGGTGTGAGGGTTGAAAGAAAAATCCCATTCGGAGAGGCGAAGAAGACCTAGTTTCAGTTGTACATTTCCAATCATCCAGAGGTGGTCGAGCTCCTCCTGTGATATTAACAGGATATGAAAATACCCACGCCCGATAGGAATGAGCTTCCAATTGTTGAAGCCCCATATATGCGAGATCCTCGGTTTGAGCTCCATAGCCAGCCATGGCTTGTCACCCTTTAGATATGAAATTCGACCCAAGACCGAGTACTTACAGAATTCCGATCATTTCTGCAATGCCTTAGGCTCAGCTTACACCAAAAATCATCCATCATCCAATTTCTTGCAAAGCAATGACTTCTTCGAGATGAATGTGCACAGATCCGTGCTTTTTAGAGCTTCTAGGAAAGAAATAGTTTTGGGTTTTTCATTCAGTAGGAATTCCTCCTTTTGCGCCAAAACTCCATTTCCCACGAAATATGTCTCCCATTCTGGATCAAATCTCCCCATGACGCAGGAGAGTTAAAACCTTGCATCGCAACGACCGAGAACGGAGAAGAGAAACCCTAGCAACTGCAGAATCGCCGCTGCGAGCTCGTGAGAAGCCGTCGACATCACCCTTTTAGGGTTTTTATGTTTTTAGGGATTTTTTTGGATTTTTAGTTTTTTAATGTTATTTGGGTTTTAATGGATTTTTAGGGTTTTTAGTATTTTTTAGGGGGTTTTGAGTCTTTAGCGGTTTTTATAATTTTTAGGGGTATTAAGTGTTTTACTCGTTTTTTATGGTTTTCTTAGGGATTTCTGTGTTATTAGGGTTTTTTAAATTTATAGGTATTCTTAGGTATTTTAGTATTTTCATTATTTTAGGGTTTTTATGATTTTTTGGGGGATTTGGTGTTTTTAGGGTTTTATGGTTTTTTTTTTGTTGCTGGGTTTTTTAGATTTTTACACGTTTTATGGATTTATATCATATTTAATGTTTTAATGGATTAATTTTGTTTTTGAGTTTTTAGGGAATTTTTTATTTTTTTCATGGATTTTTGGTTTTTTATGGTTTTTTTGGTTTTATAGATATTATGGGTTTTTAGGGTTTTCAAGATCATTTTGGGGTTTTAATTTTTTTTGGTTTTTAGGGGTTTTAAGTGTTTTTTGGTTTTTAATTTTTTTAGATTATGTTGGAGGTATTTTAAGGTACATTTTTATGGATTTTTATGTATTTTTAGGAGTTTTTTAGAATTTTAGGGTTCTTTGGGATTTTGAGGTTTTTCTGGGGTTTTAAGGTTCTTTATATTTTTTTGGGGTTTTAGGATTTCTTTGAGATTTTTAGGGATTTTAACAGTTTTTAGGGCTTTTTATTGTTTTGATGTGTTTTATGTTTTTTAAGGTATTTATGAATTTTAGCGATTTTTTTGGATTTTTAGTTTTTTAATTGTTTTTAGGTATTTAGGGCTTTCTTAGGGTTTTTAGGGTTTTTAGTGTTTTTTAATTTTTATTTATTTTTTGGGATTTTATATTCATTTTATAGTTTTTAAGGTTTTTAGTGATTTTTAGGGGTTTTATGGTTTTTTTAGTTTTTAGGTTTTTTATTGTTTTCTTGTGTTTTTTTGGGATTTTTTAGTTTTGTTTTAGGGTTTTAAGGTTTTTTTGAATTTTTTAACGTTTTGGGGTTAAAATTTTTTTATAGTTATTATTGGTTTTATGATTTTTATTTATATTTAGGGTTTCTAAGAATTGTAGGAATTTTATGGATTGTAGGGGTTATAGGGATTTTAGGGTCTTTTTGGGTTTTACAATTTTTTATATTTTTAGGGGGTTTAAGTGTTTTTTGGTTTTATTGGGGATTTTTTCCGGGTTTTCATGTTTTTCTATGATTTTAGGAGTTTTTAAGTATTTTTTAGTATTTTTATGGTTTTTTGGGGGGTTTTAGGGATTCTGAGCATTGTTAAGGTTTTTAGGGTCACTAAGGATCTTTAGGGTTTTTAGAATTTTTTATGTTTTTAGGGTTTTATGTTTTTTTCAGTTTTTCTGGTTATGTTATGGTATTTCTATCTTTTTAGGGATTTTAACATTTTTTGGGATTTGGGCGGGCCTTTTTTGGATCTTTTTGGTTTTGACAGTTTTTATGAATTTTGAGGGTTTTTATTGTATTTAGGATTTTCAAGCTTTCATGTGATTTTAGGGGGGGTTAGAGTTTTTAAGTGCTTTAAGTGTTTTTAGTGTTTTTTTATCATTTTTAGGGGATTAATGAATCTTCAGAGTTTTTAGTGGGGGTTTTTTGGGGTTTTCATGGTTTTTCCTGATTTATTATGTTTTAAAAGATTTTTAGGGATTTTATGGTTTTTAGGGGTTTTGGGGATTTCGTTGGTGTTAGAGTTTCTTATGTTTTATGTTTTTTTTGGGTTTTCTAGGAATCGTTTGAATTTTTTAGGTTTTAAGGGCTTTTAGAGGGTTTTACATTTTTAGTGGTACAAAGGGCTTTTAGAGTATTTAGTGGTTTTAGAATATTATTGGGGTTTTTGAGATTTTTATAGTTTTTTGGGTTTTTTGGGGTTTTATGGTTTTTAGGGGGTTTTAAGATTTTTTTGGACATTTTTGGGGTTTTAGGTTTTTATCATTTTTTATGTTTTTAGGGATTTTATCATTTTTAATATTTTTATTCTTTTTAGGGTTTTATGGATTTAGTGTGTTTTATGCATTTTTAGGGTTATGGTTTTCATGTTATTTTATGTTTTAGGGTTTTTTTGAATTTTTATGGATATTATGGTTTTTAAGTGTTTTTTAAAAATTTTAGGCGTTTAAAGGGTTGTTTGGGTTTTTAGAGGGTTTTATTGTTTTTATAGGGTTTTAGGGTTTTTATGGCTTTTGGGGTTTTTAGGGGTTTTAGGGTTTTAGTTTGTTTTATTGTTTTTAACAATTTTTAGGTTTTTAGTGGGTTTAATTGTTTTTTTGGTTTTAAGGTTTTCTTATGGGGTTTTTGGGTTTGTAGGTATTTTTATGTTTTTAGCTAATTTTAGGAATTTATTAGGCTTTTATGGGTTTTAAGATATTTTTAGATTTTGATGATTTTTTGGGGTTTTTATGGGTTTAAATGGTTTAGGACTTCTAGTGTTTTTCATGCTTTTTAGGGGTTCTATTTTTTTAAAGGCTTTCTTAGGGTTTTTGAGGGTTTTTATGGCCTCAAATAATTTTTATGGAGTTTTAGGGATTTTTTATGTATTTAGAGTTTTTAGGTCTTTATTAGTTTTTTTGGGTCTTTTTTGGATTTTAGGTATTTTGAGCAATTTTAGGGTCTTTTTTGAGGTTTTAGTGTTTTTATGGTTTTACGGTTTTTTGGTGTTTTTATAATTTTTTTATGGTTTTGGGGGTTTAAAGGGTATTTAGTGATTTTTATGGATTTTATGGGTTTCATGGGATATTTAATAGTTTTAGGGGTTTAGGGTATTTACGGTATTTATGGTTTTGTTCATGTTTTTAGTATTTCTTTGTTTTTAGAGGTTTTAAGTGTTTTTAGGTTTTTAAGGTTTTCCTTAGGGTTTTCATGGTTTTAAGGGTTTTTATGTTTTTAGGGATTTTTGTGGATTTTTTTATATTTTTATGTTTTTTGGATTTTTATGGATTTTATGGGTTTTAGAGTCTTTTAGGGGTTTTTTAGTTCGTTGTGTTTTTATATTTTTTTTGAGGTTTTAAGTTTTTTTTTGGGTTTTAAGTTTTTCTTAGGGTTTTCCCATGTTATTAAGGTTTTTTAAATTTTTATGTATTCTTATGAATTTTAGTATTTAAATTATTTTTTGGGTTTTTAGGGATTTTGGGGGATTTTGAGTTTCTTGGGTTTTTATGGTTTGATCGGTTATTTTTTGGGGGGTTTTTTTATTTTTACAAGTTTTAATGATTTTTGTGTTTTTTATGTTTTTACAGTTCAAAATGGGTTTTTTGAGTTTTTAGTGAATTTTAGTGTTTTCATGGGTTATTTGGATTTTTATGGTTTTTTTGGGATTTGTAGATTTTATGGTTATTTAGGGTTTTCAAGGTCTTTTTAGGGTTTTTATAAATTTTTAGAACTTTTTGGGTGTTTAAGTGTTTTTTGGTTTTAAAGGTTATCTTATTATGTTGGAAGGATTTTATGGTTTTTTATGTTTTTAGGGATTTTTATTGATTTTTTAGGATTTTTATGGATTTTTACGGTTTTTGGGATTTTGAGGTTTTTTTTTGGGTTTTTTAGGTTTTTAGGGGTTTTATGATTTTTTGGGGTTTTAGTGTATTTTTGAGATATTTAGGGTTTTAAATGGTTTTTAGGGATTTTTATGGTTTTTAGATGTTTTATGTTTTTAAAGGTATTTATGATTTTTAGCGTTTTTTTAGGTTTTTTAGTGTTTTAATGTTTTTTTAGGTTTTTCAGGTTTTCTTAGGGTTTTTTTGGGGGTTTTAGTGTTTTTATTTTTTTATGTATTTTTTGGGATTTTATATTAATTTTATAGTTTTTATGTTACTTGGTGATTTGGAGGTGTTTCAGGGTTTTTATTTTTTTGGTTTTTTGTTGTTTTCTTGGGTTTTTTGGGGTCTTTTTCTTGAGTTTTGGGGATTTTTAAGGTTTTTAGAGATTATTAATGTTTTAGGAGTTTAAATATTTTTAGAGTTTTTAGAGTTTTTTTGGGTTTTTATTGGTTTTTAGGGTTTCTAAGGTTTTAAGGGTTTTATGGGTTGTCGGGGTTATATGGGTTTCAGGGTCTTTTAGGGGTTTTATAATTTTTTTTACATATTTAGGGGGTTTACGTGTTTTTATATTTTCTTGGGGATTTTGAGGGGTTTTTAGGGTTTTTATGTTTTTAGGAATGTTTATGGATGTTTTAGTACTTTTATGGATTTTTGGGGGGTTTTAGGGATTTTCAGGGTTTTAGAGTCTTTAGGGATCTTTAAGGGTTTTATCAATTTTTATGTTTTTAGGGGTTTTATGTCTTTTTCAATTTTTATGTTTTTGTTAGGGTGTTTTATCTTTTTAAACGTTTTTAAAATTTTTCAGGATTTTTGGTGCCTTTTAATGATCTTTATTGTTTTTATAGTTTTTAATAATTTTGATCGTTTTTAGGGTTTTAATGATTTTCAAGGTTTCTTGAGATTTTAGGGATTTTTTAGCATTTTTAGGGGTTTTAAGTATTTTCAATATTTTTAGGGGCTTAATGGATTTTTAGATTTTTTAGTGGGTTTTTAGGTTCTTATGGGTTTCTAAGGGGTTTTCAAGGTTCTAGGGGTTTTTATGGTTTTTAGGGGTTTGGGGGGGGGGGGGGTTATGGGTTTTTAGGGTTTTAGGATTTTTTAATTTTTTATGTTTTTATGGGTTTTAAGTTTTTTGAGGTTTTCTTAGGGTTTTTAATGTATTTTAGGGGTTTTTTAAAATTTTATATATTTTTATGGATTTTTAGGGATTTTTTATATTTTTATATATTACAATGTTTTTAAGGGATTTTAATGGGTTTTAAGGATTTTTTAGGGTTTTTAGCATTTCTATGGTTTTTAGGAATTTTAATATTTGTTTCTATTTTTACTGTTTTATTAGGGGTTTTCAGGGTTTTTAGGGTTTTATATGATTTTAGGGTTTTTTAGAAAATTTTTGTAACACCCCAAGATTTCATAGTGTGTTATTTCTTCAAAATAATTCAATAACTTGCACTACACGCAACACCGAGTTCAAGCGCACCATGACTTACCAAACAAGCCGTTCAAAAAAGGTTATGAATAGTATTAACTAAATTTTAAACTTTATATAATCCTTATAATTTTAGAATCCATATTATGAGTTTCTTAGACATAATGTAAGAACAAATTCATCTTCAGTATTGTAGTTTTACCAACTTTTAATAGTGAACCCTATTTAAATAAAATATTTTAAACTTTTTGACTAAATGGGGACATCAAAAAATTTAAAATAAAACATCCCAAGCTTCCACGTTAGGCTTTCCTTTGAATAAAACAGTAGCGTGTGTTGTACGCAACTTCGAGTTTTAACACACACCACAACCGATCAAACTAGCCATTATGAATAGTAATACTTAATTTTTTGAAATTATATATATTTTATATTTCAAAATGGACTTCATTTTTGGATTCGGAATATCAAATTTAGCCTAAGGTGAAATTTTGGTACTTTTCGGATAACTTTCATATTTTGATGAATAGTAAAAATTACTAAATTTTAATTAAAAACAACTTTTTTAATCAAAATAATTAATAGTGATAAATTATGAATTTGAGTGGTTTTAAAGTATATTTATAATATATTTTTACCATTTAATATAATTTTGGTCATTGGACATAATTTTACAGTTAAACCGAACATAAACAAGTGTCAATCTTTTGATAGTTATTATCTCTTAAAAACACGCTTTTTGTTTTGACAGCGGGAATTAATTTTAAATTAATTTCTGCCACTTCTGTGTTTTGAATTTAGAAAAATGGATTCCATATTTGGAATCAGGATTTTCAAATTGTGTAAATAGTTAACTTTTATTTTTAGACATTTTGAATAATTACTGCGGTAAATATTTTATTTACCATGGTTAAGGGTAAATCCGGTAAATAAGGGTTAAAAAATAATATTATAATAACACTAAATTACCCTAAAACGTGTCTTAACCTTATTGGTTGATACATGGTCGACCATGGGCATCTTTGGGTAAATTTTGGGACCCCATTGATCCACTTGAAAGTGATAATGACACTTTATTTTAATTAAGTTAAAATGAATACAAAAATGGCATAAGCTTACATCTTTTAAAAGAACAATTTTT
This sequence comes from Viscum album, assembly GCA_963277665.1. Lineage (NCBI taxonomy): Eukaryota > Viridiplantae > Streptophyta > Magnoliopsida > Santalales > Viscaceae > Viscum > Viscum album. Next base: position 1,454,697 of record CAUJRU010000063.1, on the reverse strand, counting down.
ACATAGGGTTATACATGTTGGATTTTCGATTATAAATATTCATTAGAAATCTAAAAAGATTTCCCACATAATGATATTTTATTTATAATTTTTAGACATCAAATAATTTAAATTATTAATGACACAGTAATGATGCAATGTTTACCTCATTAATAAATCATTTAAATAAATAAAATTATAATGATAAAAATATTATCTAAAACCTGTCCAATTCTTATTGGTTGATGTTATTTAGAATATGAGTCATCTTATCTTCGACCTCAATGATTTTTGGACCATTATAAACCGAATATAATTATATTATAAAGTAATACTTTCACTCTTTCCTAAAGAGCCCCTCCTCCCCCTTATAAAAGGAGACCACTTCTACTCATTCCTCACACCTCTCAAGCCACTTGGCTCGTCCAAACTCTGCCCAACTAAGCTCCCCACATCCCTCTCCTCCTCCTTGAAGCTTCCCCTTAGGCAAAAAGCATTTGAAGAAGTCCTTTGGTTCCAACCAAAGTGAGTTACCTAAATTAAAGGTAACATTTTCTCTTAAATTATTTTCAATTATTTTGCTTCTCCAACCCCCAAAATCTTTTTATTTCCTTTCTTTTGTAACAACACCAGTATCCACAATATACTAGGATGTTGTTATAATAAGGATTAAAAGTACACATTCACACAACTCCATCTAATGGATGATGAACATAATGTTTCTGTGGATGGAAAACTAACGCCTCACGAAACGATGATTGTTCAAATACATCTTACCGCCTCTCGTGGTGGCCATTAGGATGACACTGTAATTAAATATGATATTAATGATATATATTTTATATATAAGCTTCTGTAATTCCATTTTATTTCATACAATTATTCATTTCATGTTGTATATACATACGATAATTTCATTTGAGGAAGTGCGGACTACCGCCCCCTTAAAATGATATGACTCGTTCATACCACACATGGAACGTATAAAGGATGGTGTTAATGAACTTAAGTAACATATATAAAATATTATATCTTACTGGAATAGTAATATACCTATGTATCATTTGGATTCGATTCTTTTAAAATAAAAATTAAATGGAAGTAGCATTCGTGCGTACGTACGGACTACCGTCTCCACGAACGCGATGAGATTCATTCTCCATCGTATCCATTCAAGAATAATTATCATTTGATGATTTAAAAATGATGTTTAAGGACTTGATACCATTCTGGATATGAATAATATACATCCCATTAATAACGAATATGGCTCACATAACAAAGAATATAAAGTAAAATGAACCCGTTAACACCTGAAATGACGATAATTCTAAGATATTATTAACAAATCAATGTTAAAAGATCATATATGATATCATATTAAAGTAAATTATTCTTTTATTATTCAATAACAATTATTTCACCATTATACAGGAGGTAAACCTACCATCGACCAAGGAAAAAGTACAAAGTAAGGGATTCTCTTATCTCACTTTCAATTCCGTGAGATTTCCATTGTTCGCTACTAAATTATTGAAAGTGGTGTATTGTGTACTTCCATTTGATATATATTATCATGATTCACTTTATATTCATGTTATTCTGTAAATCATTTGGTGGTTATTAACTTTTGGCCATGCGACTCAGTTGATTAACGTGGTAAGGGGTTTCTTGTCTCACTTTTAATTCCGTGAGAATTCCATTGATCACCACTTAATTATTGCATGTGGTGTACGTATACTACCCATGATTTTATTCATTGTGTAATATACTTTATTTTATGGGTATTTACATCATCATGGTATGATCTTTCTTTCATGGGTGTTTGTTTCTTAAGTTACCTAATCAATAAGGGAATTTGAGATTTCAATTTCCACTCATTTGGCTTTACGCATATTTCATTGATTATATTACCCCTAGATTATGTGTGGAATCACTATTCATTTGATTATGTCATAATTTCCACTCCCCTTCCTGTGGATATACTTTTGATACACATAATCACTCCATTGAAAATTCTCAAGTCATTGATATGAATTTGATAAGAGTAATTTTAACTCTTTCACCATTTGTTGAGTTAAACATCCAATTCGTTGGTGTTGTTTTTACAGGAATATGTGTGAATATACTTTGATTGTTTTACACTGAATATCCAATCATATTTAGTGTATTTATATTTTTCACACATAATTATGTTGTTGATTTATCCTTAACCTAAGGATATGGCCTTTATGAGAGATTTCATCTCAACATACATTCCATTGAGACTTCTTTGTTGATATACACCAAATCACTTTTATGTGGTGTATATAATGTACTTTGACATAGTATATCATGAATTCCCTTTATTCTCATGATATTACAAAGTTTTTATTACCTCAATTATTTTCATTCAAGTGTCTCTCTTTTGGTTAGAATCTCTAACTAAAATACCATTTTTAAATGTTTTAAAGACTTATTCATCTAAATCTTTCTCATTAATGTCCATGTTTTAAAAATGGTTTTAAGGATTTATTTATATGGACATTAAAGTTTATAAATTAAAAATCCTTTTAAAAGGTTTCAAAGTGGTATGGGACACTTTGATTCCAAAATCTATTTTTAAATGGCTTCTTGACAAATAGTGTGACTTTTAAATGTTTTCAAGAAAAGGGGGATATTTCTCTCAAATAGTTTTGATGATTATTTTCATCTATGTCAACATCCTTCATTATTCATGATTGAGGTTAATGTGATACAATACAATCTTCCATATTGTATCAAATAAGTTATATTTTACTGTGGATGTTCAATTTTTTATACCATTCATGGTTTGTGGTTAAAGTATTAACATTTCGTATGCTTGTTTTAATACGAATGGTTATTTTATGCTTAAACCTATTCATATGAGGAATGCATTGGACTTAATAAGTGACGGGTGGAGCCCGCTATAGCTCCTCGATGCATCGGTAGGTCTCATGAGACAAACTAGTGTCTTGGAACAAGGCCTTGGCAAAATCTTTTTTGTAGTCTTGGCACGAGGCCTTGGCTATGTGGTTATGATAGTCTGGCATTATGCATTCCATCATTATGAAAGTGGTTATTGATATTGCATGTGATCATTCGACTTGTAGAATATCCATGTGAGTAAGTAAATGGCATTATTTCATTTTACCTTTTCCATTTTATGCTGAAGTTCAAGTTTCAAAGGCTTTTGTTTTAGTTATAAATTTCCTTAAGTGTTTATGCTTATTTATGAAAGCTTCTGCTATAATGTTATCATTAATGAGCATCCGAGCTCACCCCTTCCAATGTTTTTTTTTCAGGATTATGAAGAAGTAATTTATGAATGACCTGCAGGGATAGTATGAGGGGATATGAAGACAAGATGTTTTTTTTATGATGTAATGTAAAAATTTATGGATGTATCTAGTTATTCCAAGGCTACTAAACTAATCGGTCTTTCGAGACTTGATCTTTCTCATGATCATGCCAATGTTATGTAATAATGCACCGACTCTGGGTAACTAGGGTCGGGGCGTTACAGTTGGTATCAGAGGAAGTTTAGTACAAACCTTGGTAGCTAGATTTAGATAAACTCTGATTAGAGCACGTAGACCTAAGATGAACTTTGAGGATTAGTATAAAAGAACTTCCTAGAATTTTGGTATTGTAGAGATTTTGTGAGTTTTCTGAGCAATACATCCCTGTCTGGATACGAGCAGGTAGAGGCGGCTCTGGCACAGATGTACCTAGGGGTAAAACCCGAAAACACCACTTTGAGCTAGACTCGAACGGGAACTGGTGCACGACAACGGGCCTTGCTGCACTCTTGGTTACGACACTCCCGAGGGATATGCTTAGGATAATTTACATTTTCTTTCCAAACCGATTTAAGTAATATATACATAAGATGAGAGTAAATAACCTTGGTTAATCCTAATATGTTTCAAATTGAGAATATGGTGACATTTTAATCTCTAAATGATTTTACGACTACTATTACTCACACAATGCTTTCTGGTTTTAGTCAATGGCTGGATTCCAAGGAAGTCATAGTGACTTTGAGAATGATGTACAAGGTGGGAACAGTGGTGGAAATGAGCAACAAAATGGAATGTTGATAGGCTTAAAAGATATCGTCTTTATGCCAAATCAGTTTTCCAATAATATGATCAACAACATATATATTAACCAACTCCCAGACTCAACAAGGAAGAGAAAGGTGATAAATGATAAGATCTCCAGCAATGGAGACCATGGAGAAAAGAAACCTCAATTTTCATCATGCAGGAATTGTGGAAAGAGACACCCAGGAAAGTGTCTCAATGGGACAACGAAATGTTTTACGTGCGGGAAGGAAGGACATAAAGTGAAGAATTGCCGAAGAAAAATGAAGAGTACTATGGAAGAAGATAAAAATGGTCCCAAGAGTCCATTTACAGTCATTTGCCGTAAATGTAGGGGACCTGGCCATTACCCGAGTGAATGTCCTATTTTATAGGATATTTTCTTGCTCAAAGAAGAAGCTATGTGAAAATAAATGGTTGGAGAAAAATTTAAAAAGTATTAGCACTCCTTGATGATGGGTTTACTTTGGAATAATTTTCTCTTGTATTTGTAACCCCTCAGTTTGCCATGTGAGAATGATATTTGAGGAATAATTGTCTCTTCTCTTGTGGATATAGGTATAAATAACCATTTGGTTTTATATGATCATTGGGGTTTGAGAAAATGATAAGTTATTATAATTTGGGATGAAAATGCAAAGTATGATATAACATTTGTGGTTAAATTATGTTATTTTGAAAAATTTATCTCATTTTGGTAATATTATAGAATATAGTTTTTGAAAAAGGACAACACGTAGACCGTGTGACAACCCGTCGCGTCGGACAAAGCTGTGGGAATCGAACCCACAACCAAAGTGCGATTGGGATTTATCGCCTACCACTGGACTACGTGAAGTCCCTGGTTAGTATGACTATTTTTTTGTTAAATGATTTTATTGATCAATAATAAGATGATTTGGGTTCTTATGTCTTATCAAATGAATACCCTTGGTATAGGAAAATGATTTGGTGATTAAGTGATAAATGTTATTTTGGAAGATGTTCGTTTTGTTAGGAACACTATATGCCCAAGGAAAATAGAATACAATGACGTTTCATTTGTAGAGTAATGGTGGATTTTTATCTACATTTTTATTGTTGATTTATAGTGATTTGGGTTATTTATGGAAATGATTAACCTATAACAGAGAATATGTGATTATGTTAATTACTTTTAAGTATGTGACTTTAAGAGTATTTGATGTCATTTGGAGATACAATGTAACATGGGAGACTACATAATCAAATTCTTCTATGTTTTGGATTTCAATATTAGTTTGGATTATATTAAAGGATTTTAAGGACAATTGGTTATTGAATGGTATCTATTTAACTTTGGGGTATTGTTGGTTTAATTTTAGAAATTAAGATTAGTGCATATTTATCTCAATGAATATCCTTTTGGGGGATCATTAGATCATTCACTAACCATTTTGGTTTTGATTAATCTTCAAAGACAATGTAAATATATGGTTTATCCTGCATGGATCATGTGATTCTATAGAAGTTTATTCTAGCTCTTCCAGTGTGACCAAGTCTTCTTGAATACTCATCGTTTAAAAAAAATTGAGTTAGTGGTGGAAATTTATTAAAGAATGAAAATCTACTTAAAATTTAAGTATATCTCATAATTTTCTTAGTCAATATCATAAATGAATTCCTCTTCCTTATGTAATGTAACATTAAAAAAAATGTTGTCCTAGATGGTACCTTAAATCATCACTAATTTATGGCTTTGGGATTGTTGGCCTTTTCATAGCCATGTTCTCTACCACTCTCCATCAGATAATTGATGGATAGATTTCTCCTCCATATCCATATTTTCCTACATGGAACCCTAGTATGTGTTATTTTCGGTAATCTTCATACTTTCCACTCTTTATTTTAAATAGAGGCCTCATTAATTCATTTTTTGATGTGGGATTTCAATTAAGATATTTTGAAATGTCAAAAATGTGTGATCCCAATACCCTATATTTTGTTGAACCGATGGTACTTCAAATCATCATAGATTGATGAGTTTAAGGACCTCAATTTTATACTTGTTTGTGATTGATGACCTCAACCACTACCTATAAATATTTACGTTTTCCTCCAATTATATGTCTCTAATTGCCACCAATGTTCTCCTAATCGAGATCATAATTTGGTGGTGACCCTTTCATTTCTCTTTTCCTCATATTAAGACTAAATTTTAGTAAACCAATTTCCAATGAGGGTTTTCCCACAAATATATTTTCTATTTTCAACCTTTTATTTTCGAAGAACAATTTCAAATTGCGAGGACGCAATTTATTGAAGGAGGGGAGAATGTAACACCCCAAGATTTCATAGTGTGTTATTTCTTCAAAATAATTCAATAACTTGCACTACACGCAACACCGAGTTCAAGCGCACCATGACTTACCAAACAAGCCGTTCAAAAAAGGTTATGAATAGTATTAACTAAATTTTAAACTTTATATAATCCTTATAATTTTAGAATCCATATTATGAGTTTCTTAGACATAATGTAAGAACAAATTCATCTTCAGTATTGTAGTTTTACCAACTTTTAATAGTGAACCCTTTTTAAATAAAATATTTTAAACTTTTTGACTAAATGGGGACTTCAAAAAATTTAAAATAAAACATCCCAAGCTTCCACGGTACGCTTTCCTTTGAATAAAACAGTAGCGTGTGTTGTACGCAACTTCGAGTTTTAACACACACCACAACCGATCAAACTAGCCGTTATGAATAGTAATACTTAATTTTTTGAAATTATATATATTTTATATTTCAAAATTGACTTCATTTTTGGATTCGGAATATCAAATTTATCCTAAGGTTAAATTTTGGTACTTTTCGGATAACTTTCATATTTTGATGAATAGTAAAAATTACTAAATTTTAATTAAAAACAACCTTTTTAATCAAAATAATTAATAGTGATAAATTATGAATTTGAGTGGTTTTAAAGTATATTTAGAATATATTTTTACCATTTAATATAATTTTGGTCATTGGACATAATTTTACAATTAAACCGAACATAAACAAGTGTCAATCTTTTGATAGTTATTATCTCTTAAAAACACGCTTTTTGTTTTGACAGCGGGAATTAATTTTAAATTAATTTCTTCCACTTCTGTGTTTTGAATTTAGAAAAATGGATTCCATATTTGGAATCAGGATGTTCAAATTGTGTAAATAGGTAACTTTTATTTTTAGACATTTTGAATAATTACTGCGGTAAATATTTTATTTACCATGGTTAAGGGTAAATCCGGTAAATAAGGGTTAAAAAATAATATTATAATAATACTAAATTACCCTAAAACGTGTCTTAACCCTATTGGTTGATACATGGTCGACCATGGGCATCTTTGGGTCAATTTTGGGACCCCATTGATCCACTTGAAAGTGATAATGACACTTTATTTTAATTAAGTTAAAATGAATACAAAAATGGAATAAGCTTACATCTTTTAAAAGAACAATTTTTACATAGGGTTATACATGTTGGATTTTCGATTATAAATATTAATTAGAAAGCTAAAAAGCTTTCCTACATAATGATATTTTATTTATAATTTTTAGACATCAAATAATTTAAATTATTAATGACACAATAATGATGAAATGTTTACCTCATTAATAAACCATTTAAATAAATAAGATTATAATGATTAACATATTATCTAAAACCTGTCCAATTCTTATTGGTTGATGTTATTTAGAATATGAGTCATCTTATATTCGACCTCAATGATTTTTGGACCATTATAAACCGAATATAATTATATTATAAAGTAATACTTTCACTCTTTCCTAAAGAGCCCCTCCTCTCCCTTATAAAAGGAGACCACTTCTACTCATTCCTCACACCTCTCAAGCCACTTGGCTCGTCCAAACTCTGCCCAACTAAGCTCCCCACATCCCTCTACTCCTCCTTGAAGATTCCCCTTAGGCAGAAAACATTTCAAGAAGTCCTTTGGTTCCAACCAAAGTGAGTTACCTAAATTAAAGGTAACATTTTCTCTTAAATTATTTTCAATTATTTTGCATCTCCAACCCCCAAAATCTTTTTATTTCCTTTCTTTTGTAACAACACCAGTATCAACAATATACTAGGATGTTGTTATAAGAAGGATTCAAACTACACATTCACACAACTCCATCTAATGGATGATGAACATAATGTTTCTGTGGATGGAAAACTAACGCCTCACGAAACGATGATTGTTCAAATACATCTTACCACCTCTCATGGTGGCCATTAGGATGGCACTGTAATTAAATATGATATTAATGATATATATTTTATATATAATCTTCTGTAATTCCATTTTATTTCATAAAATTATTCATTTCATGTTGTATATGCATACGATAATTTCATTTGAGGAAGTGCGGACTACTGCCCCCTTAAAATGATATGACTCGTTCATACCACACATGGAACGTATAAAGGATGGTGTTAATGAACTTAAGTAACATATATAAAATATTATATTTTACTGGAATAGTAATATACCTATGTTTCATTTGGATTCAATTCTTTTAAAATAAAAATTAAATGGAAGTAGCATTCGTGCGTACGTACGGACTACCGTCTCCACGAACGCGATGAGATTCATTCTCCATCGTATCCATTAAAGTATAATTATCATTTGATGATTTAAAAATGATGTTTAAGGACTTGATAGCATTATGGATATGAATAATATACATCCCATTAATAACGAATATGGCTCACATAACAAAGAATATAAAGTAAAATGAACCCGTTAACACCTGAAATGACGATAATTCTAAGATATTATTAACAAATCAATGTTAAAAGATCATATATGATATCATATTAAAGTAAATTATTCTTGTATTATTCAATAACAATTATTTCACCATTATACAGGAGGTAAACCTACCATCGACCAAGGAAAAAGTACAAAGTAAGGGATTCTCTTATCTCACTTTCAATTCCGTGAGATTTTCATTGTTCGCTACTAAATTATTGAAAGTGGTGTATTGTGTACTTCCATTTGATATATATTATCATGATTCACTTTATATTCATTTTATTCTATAAATAATTTGGTGGTTATTAACTTTTGGCCATGCGACTCAGTTGATTAACGTGGTAAGGGGTTTCTTGTCTCACTTTTAATTCCGTGAGAATTCCATTGATCACCACTTAATTATTGCATGTGGTGTACGTGTACTACCCATGATTGTATTCATTGTGTAATATACTTTATTTTATGGGTATTTACATCATCATGGTATGATCTTTCTTTCATGGGTGTTTGTTTCTTAAGTTACCTAATCAATAAGGGAATTTGAGATTTCAATTTCCACTCATTTGGCTTTACGCATATTTCATTGATTATATTACCCCAAGATTATGTGTAGAATCACTATTCATTTGATTATGTCATAATTTCCACTCCACTTCCTGTGGATATACGTTTTATACACATAATCACTCCATTGAAAATTCTCAAGTCATTGATATGAATTTGATAAGAGTAATTTTAACTCTTTCACCATTTGTTGAGTTAAACATCCAATTCGTTGGTGTTGTTTTTACAGGAATATGTGTGAATATACTTTGATTGTTTTACACTGAATATCCAATCATATTTAGTGTATTTATATTTTTCACACATAATTATGTTGTTGATTTATCCTTAACCTAAGGATATGGCCTTTATGAGAGATTTCATCTCAACTTACATTCCATTGAGACTTCTTTGTTGATATACACCAAATCACTTTTATGTGGTGTATATAATGTACTTTGACATAGTATATCATGAATTCCCTTTATTCTCATGATATTACAATGTTTTGATTACCTCAATTATTTTCATTCAAGTGTCTCTCTTTTGGTTAGAATCTCTAACTAAAATACCATTTTTAAATGTTTTAAAGACTTATTCATCTAAATCTTTCTCATTAATGTCCATGTTTTAAAAATGGTTTTAAGGATTTATTTATATGGACATTAAAGTTTAGAAATTAAAAATCCTTTTAAAAGGTTTCAAAGTGGTATGGGACACTTTGATTCAAAAATCTATTTTTAAATGGCTTCTTGACAAATAGTGTGACTTTTAAATGTTTTCAAGAAAAGGGGGATATTTCTCTCAAATAGTTTTGATGATTATTTTCATCTATGTCAACATCCTTCATTATTCATGATTGAGGTTAATGTGATACAATACAATCTTCCATATTGTATCAAATGAGTTATATTTGACTGTGGATGTTCTATTTTTTATACCATTCATGGTTTGTGGTTAAAGTATTGACATTTCGTATGCTAGTTTTAATACGAATGTTTATTTTATGCTTAAACCTATTCATATGAGGAATGCATTGGACTTAATAAGTGACGGGTGTAGCCCGCTATAGCTCCTTGATGCATCGGTAGGTCTCATGAGACAAACTAGTGTCTTGGCACAAGGCCTTGGCAAAATCGTATTTGTAGTCTTGGCACGAGGCCTTGGCTATGTGGTTATGATAGTCTGGCATTATGAATTCCATCATTATGAAAGTGGTTATTGATATTGCATGTGATCATTCGACTAGTAGAATATCCATGTGAGTAATTAAATGGCATTATTTCATTTTACCTTTGCCATTTTATGCTGAAGTTCAAGTTTCAAAGGCTTTTGTTTTAGTTATAAATTGCCTTAAGTGTTTATGCTTATTTATGAAAGCTTCTGCTATAATGTTATCCTTACTGTGCATCCGAGCTCACCCCTTCCAATGTTTTTTTTTTTTTTCAGGATTATGAAGAAGTAATTTATGAATGACCTGCAGGGATAGTATGAGGGGATATGAAGACAAGATGTTTTTTTTATGATGTAATGTAAATTTTTTTGGATGTATCTAGTTATTCCAAGGCTACTAAACTAATCAGTCTTTCGAGACTTGATCATTCTCATGATCATGCCAATGTTATGTAATAATGCACCGACTCTGGGTAACTAGGGTCGGGGCGTTACAATTTTAGTATTTTTATGGGTTTCAATGGTTTTTGTGGATTTTTAGGATATTTAGGGTTTTTTGGTTTTTTGGGGATTTTGTGGTTTTTTTGGGGTTTTATAGAGTTTTTATAGTTTTATTGGGTTTGGAGGGTTTTTAAGGGTGGTTAGTATTTTTTTTGTCTTTTTAATGGGATTTTATTATTTTAAGGGGTATTTAGGTATTTAGGATCTTTTATGGGTTTTATAGATATTTTATCATTTTCAGTTTTTGTAGTAGCTTTAAGTGTTTTTAGGTTTTTATGTTTTTCATAGGGGTTTTGAATTTTTTTAAAGATTTTAGGGATTATTGGTATTTTTTTGGATTTATAGGTTTTTTTTTGTTTTTAGGGATTTTTAGGTTTTTTAGGGATCAATATGGATTTATTGTTTTTTTGTTTTCAATGTTTCTTTTGAGTTTTTAGGGTCGTCGAGATTTTTTAGAGTTTTTTATCATTTTTAGGGGTTTAATGGAATTTTTAGTTTTTATTGGTTTTAGGGTTTTTATAGGGGTTTAGGGTATTTAAGGTCTTTAGGGGTTGTATGACTTTTTGTGGGTTTTATGGTTATTAGGGTATTTTTGGGAGTTTATGGGTTTTTAGAATTTTTAAGTTTTTATGGGTTTTAAGTGATTTAGGTTTTAATTCATTTCTTATATTTTTCTGGTTATTTAAGACATTTTAGGTTTTAAAGAATTTTTTGGGATTTTTATGAATTTTATTGTTTACAGGGTTTTAATTGATTTTGAGGGTTTGTAGGGTTTTTATGTTTTTTTTTGTTCTAGGGTTTATTTATTTTTTAGTGATTTTGATATTTTTAGAGTTTTGTAATGTTTTTAGTCCTTTAATTGGTTTTTATAGTATTTATAGGTTTTAGGTTTTTTAGGGTTTTTAGGGTTTTTAGGGTTTCTTAAGGGTTTTAGTGGTTTTAAGGGTTTATTAGAATTTGTTATGTTTTAAGGGTATTTTATGTTTTTTAATGGTTTTTTATGGAAAAGAAGATGTGAGGGTCAGGCTATTCCCAACCCCCCAAGTTTATTAGAATGAAAAAAGAGACACAACAGACAAGGGGGGGGGGGAGGGGTCAAATGACCCACACCCAAAAATTCCTTACAACCCACGCCAAAAAAAAAGGAAAAAAAGGAAAACCACACAGAGAGTAGAAGAAAGAGAGGCAGGAAAATCAATTTAGAGGTCATAAGTCTCCATCCCCATATGGGTCCCCATCAGCACCATATCCAGTTGAAGCATCTGACTCCACCGACTCCCATTCAGATGATTCATATTGTTTGAGGAAGGTGGTGTAGTAATTTCTGAGGCATTGCTGCTTCACATCAAACTGCACCTGCTCCACATTCAGCTGCTTCTTAGCAGACCGCCCCACTATGCCAGAGGAGTTCTTCACAGCTTTACTGGATTCCCTAGTGGCCACTGTCTTTGGCAGGGAGGAATAGTCCTTCCTCAGCTTCCTCTTTCGTGGGTGAGATGTGACACTAGCAGAGAATTTATCCTGAACAGGGATAATGGTGTCCTCTTTATTCATATAGAAAATAGTGTGTATTGACCCCTCAATAGCCCCTTCCCCAAATGAACCACATGTAAGGTTCTCTTTCCCAAGAGGGAGTTCATTCCCAATCATAGTCTTCTCCTTCATTATCTGTGTCATGATGAAGTTCATTCATGATTCATCATCAGAGCCCTCCCCCCAGGCCCTTGCGCCATGTAAATCCCTTTCGTTTTGTAATATGGATTTAGGCACTACTGTTGGCATCCGATTAGAGACCTCCATGGTCATGTCCTTTAGTATCTTGGTCAGAAAAACAGCTCCTGTTTGTCCATCCTCATCTATCTGGGCATTGAGTATCCCTTTGGGCACATGCACATTTGAAAAATCCACTGCGACCAGGACCAGATGCCCATTGTCAGCATAACATGCTCCATGCAGGTCAGAGCTTGCCACAACAACACATGACAACTCCTCAGCACAAGCAGACCGAGTATCGTGCACACCATCAATCCCATCAGATTCATCCACTGCAGCACTAGCACTAGGTAAAATGGCATCATTAACTCTTGTACTAGCCTCGTCAGTGTTAGTCGTGAGAACCCCTTCGAGCACACACACATCCAAAACATATCCCGCAGCCCAGACCAGATGCCTATCATCAGGGGAGATGGTTTCAAGCAGGAGAGGGAACATTACAACAACTCCATCAGAAGAAGGTCGTGCGGCGTGATCCCTTCATAAGAACCAGCTTTCTGCCTCACGCAGTCAACATGGACATCCACCTCGAGAATTTCAAAGGCCTCCAGTGTGTCTTGAAGCTGCTCATGACAGAGGCCCAGGTTGCCACCAATAGCCATCGGCGCATCACCATGCTGAGTATCATGTTTCCCATCATTTCAAGCATCATCTCCATGGCTTTCCAAATACCCCAGGCTCTCAAACTAGTTGTTCAGGGATATCTCACATGTGACATTAATTTTTCTTCCAGAAAACTTGTGGAAGTCATCAGTAATGTTCCCATTTTCGCCTAGGTTCCCATTTTTACCTAGGGTCCCAAAGGACACCCCTGCAGCAGGCATTAAGATCCTACCACCCTTCCCAATGGTTTCAAGATCATTATCCAGACTCGCCACCTCCACCACCTCATAATCTATCCTAATAAAATATTTCAGTGCCTCCTTGTTGCAGGTGCCACCCAAGGTGCCATCCGACCCCTCCTCACCAACAGCTTCCTTACCATGTAAATATATCATCAGCCTATCAAAAATAGCCTTAGGATTTTTGGGGAATTTAGATTTTTTTTGGATTTTTAGGGGTTTTATGTGTTTTAGGTTTTTAAGGTTTTCTTAGGGTTTTTAGTGTTTTAGGGGTTTTTTGTATTTAGGTATTTTTAGGGATTTTATAATTTTTATGGGTTTTAGGGTATTTATGGATTTTAACGGTTTTAGGTTTTTAGGGACTTTTAGTATTTTAAAGGTGTTTAACATTTTTTGGTATTTTATGGGTTTGAATTTTTTTGGGGTTTTTAGGGTTTTTAATAGGGATTTTAGGTTTTTTTGTATTTTGGTATTTTTAAGTTTTTTTAATATTGTGTTTTTGTTTTTAGTGATTTGGAGGGTTTTGGGGTTTTATGATCCTTTAGATTTTTTAGGGTTTTACTGATTTTAGTTTTTTCAGGGTTTTTGGGGTTTTTTATGTCTTTATGGATTTTAGATATTTTTTAGTATTTTTATGGTTTCTAATAATTTTTAGGAATTTGAGATTTTTATGGTTTTTAGGGTTTTAGGGATTTATATTTTTTTGGGTTTTTTGTGTTTTTTAGGGTTTTTAGTGTTTTTAATGGTTTTTAGAGTTTTCAACATTTTTAGGGATTTAAATGGTTTTAGAGTCTTTAGTAGTGTTTAGGGTTTTATAGTTTTTAGTGTTTTTAATGGTTTTTGGGTATTTGTTTTTATTTTCCTTTTGGGGTTTTAGGATATTTTAAGGTTTTTATCATTTTTTTTATTTTTAGGGGTTTTATGTGTTTTTAATTTTTTAAGGATTTCTTAGTAGTTTTCAGTTAGTTTTTTTACTTTTTTCAAAAAAATAGGGATTTTTAGGGTTTTTTTTGGTTTTCAGGTTTTTATGGATTTTGATGGTTTTTTGGGTCTTAGGTTTTTTGGGTTTTTATATTTGTTTTTTGGTTTTTTTGGAGTTTTAAATGTTTTTAGGTTTTTATTATTGTCTTATGGTTGTTCATGGTTTTTATGCTTTTTATGTTTTTTGATATTTTTAGGGTTTTTTAGGTTTTTTATTATTTTAAAGGGTTTTAGGGATTTTGTGGGTTTTAGGGGTTTTATGGGTTTTATGGTTTTTAACAATCATTTGGTTTTTAGTGGTGTAATTTTTTTTAGGTTTTTTAGGTTTTTCAGGTTTCCTTAGAGTTTCATGGTTTTTAGAATTTTTTATATATTTTCAGATTTTTAAGGCCACCATAAGATTTTTATGGATTTTTATGGTTTTTGGTGATTTTGATGGTTTTGGAGTTTATTTGGCTTTTTTGGCTTTATAATTTTTTTATCATTTTTAGGGGTTAAAAGGATTTTTAGAGTCCTTAGTTGTTTTAGGGATTTTATTGGTTTTTTTGTGTTTATTAAAGTTTTAGGGGATTTAAGGGTTTAGGGGATTCTGGGGTTTCTGGGGTTTCTGGGGTCTTCTTAATATTTTTTAGGATTATTATCATTTCATAGGATCTTAGAGGGTTTAAGAGTTTTTTAGGTTTTTAAGGTTTTCTTAGATTTTTTCACGGGTTTAATTTGTATTTTGCATTTTTAGTTATTTTTCTAAATTTTTTAGGTTTTTTATAGTTTTTAGGGATTTTAGTAATTTTGATGTTTTTATGGTTTTTTAGAGTTTTTTTATGGGTTTTTCTATTTTTAGTGTTTTTTACTATTTTGGGTTTTTATCATTTTTTAGCATTTTTATTATTTTTCAGGTTTTATTGATTTTTTATAGTTATTAGTGCTTTTGTTTTGTTTTATGGGGTTTTAAGTGTTTTTAAGGTTATTAAGTGTATTTTTGTTTTGAGGGTCTTTTAGGGTTTTTAGGTTTTTTAGGAATTTTAAATGTTTTCTGAGTTTTTATGTTTTCTTTGGGAGTATCATGGTTTTTAGGGTGTTTTTGTTTTTAGGGATTTTTGGGGTTTTTATTTTTATAGTTCTTTATAGTTTTTAAGGTTTTTAGGGTTTTTAGAGCATTAAGGGTTTTGTGAATTTTGGGGTTTTCATGGGTTTTATGGTTTTTTAGAGTTTTTTAATGTTTTTTGGTGTTTCAAGGGTTTTTAGAGTTTTTAGTGATTTTTAAGGATTAATTGGGTTTTTCTAATGTTTTGGGGGGTTGTATGGTTTTAGGGGATTTTGGGGGGTTTTGGGTCTTTTAGAGTATTTATAATTTTTTAGGTTTTTTATGATATTTAATTATTTTTAGGATGTTATGGGTTTCTTATGTTTTTTTATTTTTTTATGGTTTTTACATTTTTATGTATTTTTGGCATTTTTATGAATTTTTATGGTTTTTTAGAGTTTTCAAATATTTTTGGGGGTGTTTTGTGGATTTTTATGTCTTTAGGGATTTTTAATGTTTTTAGTATATTTTGGTTTTTAAGGCTTTTATGTTTTTTTTTAGGTTTTTAAGAATTTATTATGGTTTATCAATATTTTTATGGGTTTTTACATTTTAAGGAATTTTTAGGGATTTTTAGGTTTTTTACTTTTTTAGTGTGTTTAAGGATTTAAAGTGTTATTTGGTTTTTTAAGGTTTTTGGGGTTTTAGGCTTTTGGGAGGTCTTAAAGGAATTTTCAGTTTTTATGGTTTTTGAATTTTTTTTTAGATTTTTCAGGGGTTCAAAGGGTGTTTAGTGGTTTTTATGGTTTTTATGGATATTTAGGGTTTTAATTTATTTTTAGGAGATTTATGGTTTTAGGTGTTTTTATGTTTTTTGTAGTTTGAACTCTTTTTATGTTTTTATGGTTTTCCAAGGGTTTTTACTGTTTCTTATGTTTTTAGGGATTTTTAGGGATTTTTATGGTTCTTATTATTTTTATGGTTTTTAAGGATTTTTAGGAATTTTAGGGTTTTATAGGTTTTTTGGGTTTTTAACATTTTTTAGGTTTTTTCGGTTTTAAGTGTTTTTAGGTTTTTATGGGTTTAATAGGATTTTTCATGGTTTTAGGGGTTTTTATGTGTTTAGGGAATTTTATAGATTTTATGGTTTTTAGGGTTTTTATGTTTTTTTGGATTTTTAGGGGCTTTTAGAGTTTTTCTAGGTTTTTAACGTTTCTTAGAGTTCTTTTTCACATTTTAGTGGTTTAAAAAGTTTTTAGATTTTTTAAGGGTTTTGTATGGTTTTATAGGTGTTCTGGGTTTTTAAGGTTTTTAGGGGGTTAAATGGATTTTGGGAATTTTAGGTGTTTTAGGGCCTTTTGAGGGTTTTTAGCATTTTTAGGATTTTATGGGATTAAAGTGTCATTAGGTTTTTACGTTTTTCATATAAATTACAAGGGTTTTATGGTTTTCCCCAGTTTTGGATATTTTTATGGTTTTTTAGGAATTTTATGGTTTCTTTAAATATTTCATGTATTTTGAGGGCATTATGGTATTTTGGGTTTTTGTGGGTCTTTTTGGGTTTTTGGGGGTTTTAGGGTTTTTTAGTTTTTTTTTATTTTTTAATGGTTTTTTTGATTTTTTTAACATTTTTAGGGGTTCAAAGTGTTTTTGGAGTTTTAGTGTTTTTTTATAGTTTTTGTTGGTTTTAATATTTTTAGGGGATTTATAGTTTTCAGGGTCTCTTATGGGGTTTTATAATTTTTTAGGTATTTTAGTGGTTTTGGGTTTTTTTACATACTTTTAGTGATTTTTTCGGATTTTTATGGTTTTAATAGTTTTTTGAGATTTTTAAGGATTTATTAGATTTTGAGGTCCTTTTATTATTTTTTAGGATTTTTATTGTTTTTTAGGTTTTTAGGGTTTTATGTTTTATAAGGTTTTATGGTTTTTAAGGGGTTTTCAGGGATTTTTAGTTTTTTATGTTTTTAGTGAAAGGAAGATGTGAGTGTCGGGCTATTCTCGACCCCCCAAATTTATTAGAAAAAAAGATGCAGCAGAAAAGGGAGGGAAGGGGTCAAATGACCCGCACCCAAATAACCCGTAACAACCCCAAACTCAGAAAAAGAAACCCAGAATAGTCAAAAAGAAAAACAAAACCAAACAAAAAACACACAAAGACAAGAAACAACAATCACTATCATCCAGCATTAACTAGCATCCAGAAGCTCACATCCAAGCAACAACCAGTATCCAATCTCAAAAATTCTTGCATCCAGCACCTCCACACCAAAATGAGCCACCACCAGCAGAACAGAACCATCGGCACCAAATTCAAACTCGTCAGCTTCACCACTTCCCAGCCAATCAGAAATCATCTCAGAGTAGTGTTGCTATCATCAACCAGCTCTTTTCCAAGAATATCAACTATCAGCAGCATAGAACCACTAGCATCACCAGCCTTCAACACCTCCTCATCAAGAAGATCTACTGCCCACAGTATAGAGCCACCAGCACCAAACTTGTAAACAATATCTTCATCAAAACTCTTCCCATCCGCAAGCAGTATCCCACGCCACCATTTCCAATAACCAACATCTCCTTCTGCACCTCGTAAACAAGCAGTGACAGAAAACCAGCCTCTCGCATTGGCGTGCACTAATTTCAATAGAAGCATCAAAACTATTGAAAAATCCAGAACCATCTTGACCGGAGACAAAATCAGACCCCTAACCAGATGACAATCCCATCCAACAAACCAATCCACCAGCAGAACAAACCATAACACCCGATAAAGAAAGCACCCACTAAACCTTATCAAACTGAAATCACGAACCATGGGCACACCAAAAAAATGCAGGATCAACACCACAGGAGAGAAAACATACCATATATGAAGCACCATTAGAGAATAAACTGAACAATGAAGCAACAAACCGTTGTAGATGACTGACCGTCAATGAGACCGGAACCAGAGTCGATGAAATAACCTTCTCTACTGTTGATGCCCTCAACCCCGCAGACCCGTCCATCAAAAACCCATATCTGTAAAGTCATCCTTTATCTGCAGCTAAAGTTCAGTAGGGTTCTCGTCCTCTAAAGAGAATTCGACTTCATCAAATTCCAGATCGGAATGATCTGAAGGCTGTAGAACCTCAAAAGTTGTCGAAGCCCGGGCACGCCATAAACAGAGCAAAACCCCATCCAAATCCAAAATCCAAAATGCATTGGGAAGACTATGTTACCGAAGACCAATAGCCACCACCGTCTTGAGACTAGATAGTGCTTCCAGAGCACACTGTCACCGAGAACTAGGAGGAATCAAGGAACCAATGCCAATGCTCCAGGAAGAATCCAGTGCAAAACCTGGAAGATGCATCGAGCGAGAGAGAGACTCGGGGGAGTGCACCTCCCTCTCTAGGATATCCTTTTTCATAATGGTTTTCCTTTATGTTTTTAGATATTTTTAGAGGATTTTTAGTTTTGAAGGTTTTTATGATTTTTAGGGTTTATTAGGGTTTTAATTCATTTTTAGGGTTTTTTGCGTTTTATGGATTTTTGGGATTTTTTGATTTTTTTTGTGTTTTTGGGGTTGTAAGAGTTTCTAGTGTTTTCTTAACATTTTTCTAATTGGTTTTAATAGTTTTTAAATTTTTTTAGTTATTTTAATGTTTTATTGTTTTTAAGGGGTATAGGGGTTTCTACAGGTTTTAGGGTTTTTAGGGTATTTAGGGTCTTTAGGGTTTTTAGCATCATTAGGATTTTTAGGGGTATTATGTGTATTATGATTTTAAGGTTTTCATAGGGGTTTTACCAGTTTTTTGGATTTTTTTGTGTTTTTTTAATTATTATGGAATTTTATTATTTTTATAGTTTTCTAGGGTTGTTAGGGATTTGAGGGGTTTTAGGGTGTTTTTGGGTGTTAGGGTTTTTTGGGTTTTTATGATTTTTTTAAGTTTTGTATTTGATGTGTTTTTAGTTTTTTAA
The DNA here is from genome assembly GCA_963277665.1 of Viscum album. Taxonomy (NCBI): domain Eukaryota; kingdom Viridiplantae; phylum Streptophyta; class Magnoliopsida; order Santalales; family Viscaceae; genus Viscum; species Viscum album. The sequence continues at coordinate 1,435,040 of CAUJRU010000063.1, read as the reverse complement.
GGATTTCATAGGGTTTTTCATGGTTTTTAGGGTCCTTTTAAATTTTAGGTATTTTAGGTCTTTTTGGAATTTTATGGTTTTTATGGTATTTTGAAATTTTGAGGGGGTTTTTAGTTTTTTTGGTTTTAAGGGTTTTTATTTGTTTCATTTTTATGGTATATTTTAAATTTCTAGTGTTTTTAATGTTTTTTAAAGTAATTTTTACCAATTTTAGGGGTTCATTTTCTTTTAGAGTTTTTAGTGTAATTTTAGAGTGTGATTGGGTGTTTCAACGTTTTTAGGGGTTTTTATGATTTTTATGGGTTTTTATGGGTTTTAGGTTATTTTAGGGGTTTTATCAATTTTTATGATTATAGGGGTTTAAAGTGTTTTTAGTTTTTAATGTTTTCTTATGATTTTCAGGATTTTTAGAGTGATTTTGGTATTAAGGGATTAATTGTATTTTTTAGGATTTTTTATGGGATTTAGGATTTTTAGTGATTTTGAGGTTTTGTCGGGGGTTTTAGGGTCTTAGGGGTTTTATTGTTTTTATTGTTTTGGGGATTTAATAATTTTTTTAGGGTCGTTAATGTTTTTTAGATTTTTTTAACTTTTTATGGTTTAAAATAATTTTTTGGTTTTTAGTGGTCTTTTCATGTCTTTATGAGTTTTATGGGTTTTTGAAGTTTTGTGGGGGTTTTTATGGTTTTTGGGGTTTTATGGTTTTTTAGGTTCTAGATGGTTAATAAAATATGTTAGGGTCTTTAAGGGTTTTTAGAGTTTTTTTTAACTTTTTAGGGTTTTAAATGGGTTTTAGATTTGTTTTAGTGGTCTTTTAGGGTTTTTATAGGGTTTTGGGTTTTTTTATGGTTTTCAGATTTTTTATGGATTTGAGGGTTTTAGGATTTCTATGGTGTTTTATAGATTTTACTATTTTTAGTTTTTTATGTGTTTTAAGTGTTTTTTATTTTTATTTTATTCTTAGATTTTTTAGGGTTTTTAGGGTTTTTTATATTTTTATGGATTTTTAGAGCTTTTTTGGATTTTTATAGTTTTTAATATTTTTAGGGATTTTGAGGTTCTTAAGGGAATTTTTTGCGGGGGTTTCAGTTTTTATCCTTTTTAGGTTTTTAGGGGTTTTAAGTGTTTTAATATTTTTAAGGTTTTATTACGGTTTTTACATGATTATATATTTTTTGATTTTTTTCTATTTTTATGTTTTCAGTGTTTTTTAGGTATTTGGAGTGGTTTTTAGTTTTTTTATGGATTCTACTGGTTTTTAGGGTCTTTTTATTTTCTTAGGGTATTATGTGTTTTTAGATTTATTTAATGATTTAGGTGTTTAAAGGGTTTTCTTTTTTTATTGACATTTAGGGGTTTTAAGGATTTTTATGGTTTTTAGTGGTTTTTAAGATTTTTAGGGGGTTTTAGGGTTTTTAGAGTCTTATAGGGTTTTATAAATTTTTTGAGTTTCAATTATTTTTAGGTTTTTATGGAATTATTAGGTTTTATGGATTTAAGGTTTTTTATGTTTTAATGTATTTTTAGGTATTTTTATACATTTTTAGAGTTTTTAGGGTTTTTATTGATTTTGAGGGGTTTTAGAGGTTTTAGAGTTCTTGTAGTGTTTTTAGTGTTTTTAACATTTCTTAGTGGTTTTAACTATTTTTAGATTTCTAAAGATTTCTGATGGGTTTTCAGGTCATTTAGGGTTTTTAATTTTTTTAGGGATTTTTAGGTCTTTTTTAGGATTTTAATTGTTTTTAGGGTTTTTAGGTATATTGAGGGGTTTTAGGGTTTTATGGTTTTGGGGTTTAAAGGTGTTTTTTGAGTTCTTTATGGTATTTGATTTTTTAATATTTTTTAACGATTATAGTGGTTTAAAAGGGTTTTCATCATCTTTAGTGGTTTATATGATTTTTATGGGTTTTTATTTCATTTATAGGTTTTTATTGATTTTATTGTTTTTATAGGTTCTTAGGGTCTTTTAGGGTTTTTATCATTTTTTAGGTTTTTTAGTTGTTATAAGTGTATTAGATTTTTAAGTTTTCTAATAATTTTTCTAGGTTTTTAGTGTTTTTTATGTTTTTAGGTATTTTAGGTGTTTTTAGAATACTTATGGGTTTTTATAGTTTTTAGATATTTTTAGGTTTTTAGTGTTTTTATGGTCATTTATCATTTTTTAGGGTTTTAGCATTTTTTTATGTTTTTTGGGGTTTTAATTTTTTTATGTTTTTAATGTATTCTAGTATTTTCTATGGTTTTTTTTGAGTTGTTTTTTATTTTTATGGATTTTTAGTGAATTTTTATGATTTTTATGGTTTTTAGGGTTTTGAGGGATTTTGTGGGTTTTTTAGGGGTTTTATGGTTTTAATAGTTTTTTGGTTTATAGGTTTTTAAGTTTTTTTTTGTTTTAATGGGTTTTTTGGGTTTTTAACCTTGTTAGGGGTTTAAATGGTTTTAGAGTTTTTAGTTTTTTTATGTGTATTTCCATTCTTTTATTTTTTTTAAGGTTTTTAGGGACAAGGGAGATGCAGGAACTAGGCTGTTCCTGGCTCCCTCAAATTTTATTAAGAAAAATAGGACTCTACAGACTGGGGAGGGGCAGGGTCAATCGACCCATACAAAAAATAATCCCCAAAAGGAAAACAAAGAAAGAAAAGGACACAAAGAAGCAAAACACAACAGCTACTTCAACACCTTCTCATGCAACTCTAGCATTCGCCAACTCTAATCCCCCTGCCATGCAGTAACCAATACATGCATCACGCTTCCCAACATTCGATGGCTTGACCTCGTAGGCACCCACTTCATCACCACTCATCCAAGAAGTAGTTACCATCCTATTCCTCATCCAAGAATCAGCAATCACCTGATAGCAAAGTCTCTAGCTAATATTAACCAGCTCCCAATAGAACAGATTCCAACAAACGATGACTATATACCAGTCAGTTTCCAAACCAAAACACAACATCCATCACCCCAATTTCACAAACTAGCACCAGAAGTGGTTCTCATCCAGTCCAGCCACAACCACAAAATAGAGCAACTTGTAATGCGAAAACTTTAGTCCCGAACCAGTATCCAATCTCACAACTTCCAGCATCCAGGATCTCCACACCAAAGAGATCCGCCAACAGCAGCACAGAACCATCAGCACCGAACTCAAGATCATCAGCTTCATCACATCCCATCCATGAAGCAACCATCCTACAACAATGTTACCATCATCCATAATATTCTTGCTAATAAAATCAACCATTAGTAGCACAAAACCACTAGAATCAGTAGCCTCCAGCACCTTCTCACCAAGGAGATCCACCACCAGCAATACCGAGCCACCAACACCAAACTCGTAGACATAATCTTGTAAACCATCAGTGACAAACAACCACTCTATCGCATCTTCACACACCAATTTCAACAACAACATCAAAGAAATTGATTAAGCCGAAACTATCTAAGTTGGAGACTCAATCCTATGAGAAGCCTAGCCAACAAACCAAACCACAAGCAAAAAAATACATACCAGCAGATAAAGCTTGTACCCATAGAATTGAAGCGCCTTCTGAGGAGAAACTGCACACCAAATCAGCAAACCGGGATAGAAGAGCAACCATCGAGGAGTCCAGAACTTGTATCGCTGAAACAACCATCTCTTCTGTTGATTCCCTTCACACCGCTGACCTGTCTATGGAAACCCCAGATCTGAAAAAATGACCCTGATCCATGGTTGATGGCAGCCGTCAACTTCATCACATTCCATATCAGACCAATCTGAAGACCTCACAACCACCTTAGCTGTCGGAGCTCGGACACACCAGCAAGGGAGAAAAGCCTCATTCAAGTCTGAAATCCAGAGAAAAGACTCTCATGGAATTTGAAGTCGTTGTAGATCGAAATACACTGCCTCTTAAGGTCGAAGAGATCATCTATAGCATGCTATCATTGAGAATTGGGATGAAGTGAGGATCCAACACTGAAGCTCTGAGCAGGATCCTGGGGAAAACCTAGAAGAGGCATCGAGCGATAGAGAGACCAGAGGGAGTGTACCACCATATTCTTCCCTTTAATGTTATGTTTTTTAGGTATTATTATGGTTTTTAGAGGTTTTTAGTGTTTTTAGGGTCATTTAGGGTTTTTAGTGTTTTTAGGTGTTTTAAGTATTTTTAGTTTTTATGGTTTTCTTAGGATTTTTTAGTTTTAAGTTTTTTTAATGTTTTTTTTATTTTTGGGTATTTTTTTGGGTTTCTATGGGTTTTTAGGGTTTTTATAGATTTTCAAGGGCTTAAGGCTTATTAGGGTATTTTTATAATTTTTTATGGTTTTTAGCATTTTTTGGTTTTTAGGGGTTTTTTGATTTTTTAGGTTTTAGGGTTTTCTTATGGGTTTTAAGGTTTTCTTAGGGGTGTTCATTGTTTTTACTATTTTTATATGTTTTTAGTTATTTTAAGAGCCTTTTAGGATTTTAATGGGGTTTAGGGTATTTTTAGGATTTTGAGGGGGTTTTTTGGGTTTTAAGGTTTTTATAGTTTTTTTGGGGTTTAGAGTTTTAGTTTGATTTCATTAATTTATTAATGATTTTATAGATTTTTTAGTGTTTTTAGTGGGTTTTTAGGGTTTTTATGGGTTTTTATATATTTTATGGTTTTTATGTGTTTTTATTGTACTTAGGGGGTTTCAGGGTTTTAAGGTCTTTTAGAATTTTTAGAATTTTAGGGGTTTAAACTGTTTTATGGTTCATACGATTTTATGGGGGCGTTTAGGGTTTTTAGTGTTTTTTGTGTATTTGTGTTTTATAGGAATTTTTTATGATTTTTATTGTCTTTAGGGTTTTCAAGGTTTTTGATGGTTTTTAGGTCTTTTTAGTTTTTTCACCTTTTTATTTCATAGGATTTTCAAAAAAATTAGGTATTTAAGGTTTTATTAGCTATTGTTAGTATTTTTATGTTTTAAGGGATGATTAGGGATTTTTTTTAGGATTTTATCATTTTTAGGGTTTTTAGGGATTTGTGGGTTTTTAGGGGTTTGTAGGTTTTTTTATGTTTTTTTGTGTTTTTATGGTTTTGGTTGAGTTTTTTAGAGATTTAAATATTTTTTATAGTTTTATAAAAAATATATGGGTTTAAATGGTTATTATAATTTTTAGAGGTTTTTAATGATTTTATTGGGTTTTTAGGTATTCTTTATGGTTTTTAGGGCAAAGCAGGTTCGGGGTCAGGCTTATCCCGGCCCCACAAAATTTATTAACAAAAAAAGTAAGTACAAGCCTTTGTGGGGAGGGTTTACACAACCGAGTGTGAAAATCACCCTTCATGTCTGATTCCACAAGGGGAGTACAAAAATCTGGTGCCACAAATGACCACATGAAACATCCATCCTCAATTTCTTTCTTGGAGAGCATGTTTTCCACCTTGTTCGCTTCCTTATATGCATGGGTGACCATAATGTTCATCCCCTGAGAAATTCTCAGACACTCAACCCATTGTGGGACGAGCCTCAATGGGATTGTCCTTATTTTTCACTTGAGGGCTTCCACCACCAACATCGAGTCAGATTCAATCCATAGCTACTTCCACCTAAAGTGGGCTACAAACTGGAAAGACTTAATCATTGTTTTTCTAGCATTTTGTTAGTATTTAGGGTTTTTTACATTTTTATCAATTTTAGGGATTTATAGGGTTTTTTGTGTTTTTTGGGATTTTGTGGGAATAAGGTATTTTATGGTTTTATGGTTTTTATATTTTTATAGGTTTTTGGTGGGTTTAAGGGTTTTTATGTTTTAAGGCTTTCCTTGGTTATTTCCAGGGTTTTTATGGTTTTTTATGTTTTATGGATTTATTAGGATTTTTTATGATTTTTTTTGGTTTGTAGGGATTTTATTTTTTTATGGTTTTTATGGATTTTGATGGGTTTTATGGATTTTGATTGTTTTTAGGGATTTTTAGGGTTTTAAGGTGTTTTTTTGGAGGGGTTTTTTGGTTATTTTAGTTTTAGGGATTTTATGGGGTTTTAGAGTACTTTAACGTTTTTAGTGGTTAAAAGGGTTTTTAGTGTTTTTAGTGGTTTTAATGGATTTGTTGGATTTTATGTTTCTATGGATTTTCATCATTTTTATGGTTTTTCATGGTTTTTTTGGTTTTTATGGTCTTTTAGTGTATTTAGGGTTTTTAGCATTTATTAGGTTTTTATGGGTTTTAAGTGTTTTTAGTTATTAAGGTTTTCTTAGGGGATTCCAAAGACTTTAAGGGGTTTTAGGTTTTATGAATTTTTTGGGATTTTTTAGAATATTTAATCCTTTCTATTGTATTTTAGGTTTTTTGAGGTTTTTGGGTTGTTTTGGTCTTTTTAGGATTTTCTGTGTTTTTACTATTTTTCGTTTTTAAGGGGTTTTAAGTGTTTTAAGTATTTTAAGGGTTTCTTATGGTTTTTAGGGTTTTTTAATTTTTTGGGTATTTTTAGTGATTTTTAGGTTTTTTATGTTTTTTAGTGGTTTTAGAGATTTTGAGTGGTTTAAGGATTTTTAGGGGTTTTTTTCTGTTTTTTGATTTTTTTGGGTTTTTAGGTGCTTTTTTGAGTTTTTAGGGGTTTTAAATTTTTTAGAGTTTTTTAATGTTTTTAGGGGTTTAATGTTTTAAGAGTTTTAAGTGGTTTTTAGTTCCATTTTAGAGTTTTAGAAAATTTTTATGTATTTAGGGATTTATGGTTTTATGTGTTTTTAGGGGTTTTTGGGACTTTTATGGTTTTTATCATTTTTAGGTTTTTCGGGGGTTTTAAGTGTTTTCATATTTTATTGTTTTTCTTGGGTTTTTTTATGTTTTTATTGATTTTAACTGATTTTTTACAATTTTTATGGTTTTACACTCTTTTTAATGATTTTGATTGTTTTATGGTATTTAGAGTCTTTTACGGTTTTTATGGTTTTTAGCATTTTTGAGGTTTAGGAGGGGGTTAAGTGTTTTTACGTTTTTTAGGTTTTATTATTATTATTAATGTTTTCTATATTTTTATGGTTTTTATGGATTTTAGGGATTTTGAGGGTTTGGGGGGTTTTATGGCGGGTTTTGGTATTTCGAGGGTTTTTTGGGTTTTTTACGGATTTTATGGACTTTTATAGTTTTTTTTATCATTTTTAGGGGTTTATAAAGTTGTTGGAGTTTTAGTGTGTTTTTAGTGTTTTGTGGGGTTTTTAGGGTTTTTATGGTTTTTAGGGGGTTTTGGGTTTTTTTGGCACTTTTAGGGATTTTAGCATTTTATGTTTTTTAGAGTTTTTGATTATTTTTATGATTTTAAGTTTTTCTTAGGGTTTTTCAGTTTTTTAGGGTTTTTTACAATTTCTATGATTTTTAGGATATTTAGTGTCTGTTGGGTTTTAGGGATTTTTAGTATTTATGGTTTTTTTGGGGTTAGTATTTTTTCGTTTTTAGAGGTTTTATGTGTTTTTAGGGTTTTAAGGATTTCTTAGGGTTTTAGTATTTTTAGTGTTGTTAGGTATTTTGAGATATTTTCGGATTATTATTGTTTTTAGGGTTTATGTGTTTTGGGGTTTTATGGTTTTTTTTAGTTTTTAGGGTTTACATGGACTTTTAGTGTTTCTTAACATTTTAGGAGTTAGAAGGGATTTTAATGTCTTTGGTGTATTTCATGGTATTTATGGGTTTATTTTTTTATATAGTTTTAGATGTTTTATGGATTTTAGGGGTTTAGGGTTTTAGTTTCTTTTAGGATTTTTGTTTTTTTTGGGAGTTTTTGGGGGTTTATGTGTTTTAGGTTTCTATCGATTTCTTTGGTTTTTCAAGGTTTTTAGGTTTTGTATGATTTATAGTTTTTTTAATGTTTTTATTTTTATTTTTATGGTTTTCTTGGATTTTTAGGGATTTAGAGGGGTTTTAGTGTTTTTAGGGTCTTTTAGGGTTTTTAGGGTCTTAAAATATTTTATGTTTTTAGGTATTATGTTTTTCTTAGGGTATTCATGGTTTTTAGGGTTTTTATGTTTTTAGCTGTTTTTACGGATTATCTAGGATTTTTATGTTTTTTGGGGGTTTTAGGGATTTTGAGGTTGTTTATGGTTTTTTAGGTTCTTAGTGTTTTATAGTTTTTTGGGTTTTTAGGGGCTTTTGAGTTTTTTAATATTTTTAATGTTTTTTTGTGATTTTTATCATTTTAGGGGTTTAAATTATTTTTTGAGTTTTCAGTGGATTTATGGGTTTTTTGGGTTTTTTTGTTTTTATGGTTTTAAGAGGTTTTATGTCTTTTAGGTGTTTTAGGGTTTTTAGGGACATGTAGAGTTTTTAGTGTTTCTTAGGTTTTTAGGGGTTTAAAGAGTTTTTCGGGTTTTATGAATTTCTGAGTGTTTTTATGGTTTTTAGGGTTTTTTATATATCTAGGACATTCTAGAAATTTTTTAGGATTTTTATGGTTTTTATGGTTTTTATGGAATTTGAGGGGTTTTTGAGTATTTTGTGATTTTATGGTTTTTAGTGTGTTTGGGTTTTTAGGCGTCTTATGTTTTTTTAGGTTTTTAAGGTTTTATTTGAGGATTTTAAAAAATTTAGGGTTTTTTTGAATTTTTATGATTTTTGGGTTATTAGGGATTTTTAGGGTTTTAGGGATTTAGGGATTTTTTGGTTTTTTTGGGTTTTTAGGATTTGATGAGATTTGATGGTTTTTAATGTTTTCAATAATTTTTATATATTTAGGAATTTAAAGGGTTTATAGATTTTTTAGTAGTTTTTTAGTTTTTATATGGATTTTTAGGGGTTTTTAATTTTTTAGGGCTTTATGTTTTTTTGGGGCTTTTAGGTTGGGTTTTTTATGGTCTTTAGTGTTTTTAGAATTTTTAGGTATTTTAGGGGTTGTATGAGTTTTTAGGTTTTAAAGCTTTTCTTACGGTTTTTCAAGGTCTTTTGTGTTTTTTTTTCATTTTTGGGGATTTTATAGGGCTTATTTAGGAATTTTATAGTTTTAGTATTTTTATGGAATTTGAGTGTTTTAGGGTATTTTTAGGGTATTATAATTTTTTAGGTTTTTATGGGTTTTAAGAGTTTTTATGTTTTTAAGGTTTTCTGAGGGGTTTTCAAGGTTTTAAGGGTTTTTTATTTTTAGTAATTTTTTATGATTTTACTGTTTTTAGGTATTTTGAGGATTTTTATGGTTCTTAGGGTTCTTAGGGTTATTAGGTTTTTATGATTTTTTATGTTTTTTGGGGGGTTTTATGTATTTTACAGTTTTAAGGTTCTTTAGTGTTGTTAAACATTTTTAGGAATTTAAAGGGTTTTTAGAGTTTTTAGTTCTTGTTTTTTTCGGTTTTGGGGGGTTTTATGGTTTTTAGGGGTTTATAGTTTTTTGCGAGTTTTTGGTTTTTTAGTGTCTTTTATGTTTTTTCGCATTTTATGGGTTTTTTAGAGGTTTTAAGTGTTTTGGTTTTTATGGTTTTCAAAGATTTTTGTTGATTTTTTTTGTTTTTTTACGTTTTTAGGGATTATTAGGTAATTTTTAAGGTTTTTATGGTTTTTGTGGTTTTTATAATTTTTAGGGAATATCAGGGGTTTTATGAGTTTTATGAAATTTTACAGTTTCTAGGGGTTTTAGTGATATTTTAGTCTTTAAGGGTTTTGGGCCTTGAAAATTTGGAAGGGGGAAGTCAAATAACCCTATAAATTTGGAAAAGGATGAAAAACAAACCAGTTGAAGATTAGAAGAAGAATATTTAAAAGAAAAAATCAGTAAAGGGAAAGGCCAGACCACAAAGGGAGAATATCTATCGCAGAATGCCACTTCGCATGGCAGTCTGTGTTGAGAACAAACCATGATCCAAATGGTTCATGTGAAGTAGATGATGACATTGGTCCCTCACGATCGATGTTTTTTTTAAATAGATGTGTAGAAACTCACCCCGTATACCATTTTCCGCGGACTCAAACGATTCAAGGGTGAGGAAAAGTGAATGGAGTCCTGTGAATAATGTTGTTCACGAGACACAAGTGGTGATTTCTGCCTCCGTGAACCACAACCCCCATGGACCTCTATTGATCGAGTCATCTGCGGGCTGGGTGATACTTCTGTGGACTACAACAAAAGGGGATGTGCAACCCACTAACCCAGATCTTTTATTTTTCTATAAAAGGACCCAGAGGGGGACTGAAGAAACTAGTAAAAAACATTTACACTTTAGGAGAATGGATCTCAGATTTTGAAAGGTATGGAAGAGGAAGAGAACCACGAAAGATGAACTATTTTGAAGATTCCCCATAAGTAAAACATTCCACGTACCATGAAAGATGAAAATATAATAATAATTGACAGACAGCGAACTCATCTTCCTTCACTGATGAATTTCATGTGAAGCGCAGGACCAATTCACCTTATTCAAATCGATGTCTTGTGTAGAAAACATCTACATAGGGGGAACCCTACACCACATTTTAAATTGATGCACGAATCGAACTCAGTCCCACATACAACCAAAGTACATGGTCGGGGCTCAATCTGGAATACTGCCATGGTATGTGGCAGGAAATATGCACTGCGTAGGAACGCACTATGGGGGAGGAACCTGGTTCCATGTAGGGAAATGAAATGCGGAGCACATCTAGGTTGGTGTACCATCACGGTACGTGAACAACTCCCCCACCCACAAAACAATGTTCTATGTGGGGGGAAGCCACATCCCGCATGAGAAATTGTACGTAGAGTGGGGCATTCTAGGGCATTCCACCCACTCGCTCCATTCATTTCTTTCTATTTCAATCACATCACCCATAGCCCCTCCACAAACCAGTCCAATGGAATTAGGAAAATTCCTCTACTAAGGCCACCAGACCTATATGATAGAGCCATCAACTGCATTAAAACTCCTTTCCGAGTTTACATACTCATGGTAGGTAGAGTAATATGGGTAATCCCTGCAATGGTGCTGACCCCCAAAATGTCCCTAAGATTATATTCCCATGGTAACCTAGGGACCAACCTTGGGATACTAACATGAACCTCACCATTCTATGGATTAACTATAATAACAGAATTTTCCCTTCTATTAGATCCAGTGATAGATGATGGAGATCACACTAGCATTTCCTTTTGATGAGGAACAACACTTCTCCCATTTCCCTGAACCAATATCAGGTAATCCCTATTAGAGTAAGCCACATTTGATAGAATGTGGTTGTGCTCTCATCCCAACCTCTTTCATTTTCATTCTCCTCCTTTCCGATCAGTAGAGAATGAAATATTTTTGGTTTGTTGAATCTTATGCATCCTCTTGTTTCTCACATCAAGCATGACTCACATGGGTTGAGAGACTACTGATGATCAAAACATCCAAACAATACACAATCGGGCCTCCTCTTAGGTGTAAGCACCAAACATTGAACCAAAAGAAATGTGATTACCACTATAACTGGGATACATATACAGCCTCCCTAAGGCCCGATCTCCTTATCATCTTGTACATGAAATGAGAAGTCATGTCCCCCCACAAATTGGCCTCTTCCTAGGTGTTATCCAAAAAAAATGAAAAACAAGAACTCTGATTCATGCCCCAACAAAGATATACAGGACACAGGTCTCAGGCTCGAGCTCAAAAGGTATCCTTCTCAAGGGTTAACCCCAATCATGACCCCCAATTCATCAAGCCCTCATTTACTGTATAATTCCCAACTCTAACGTAAAAAGGGAATTCTACATCGATGTAATCCCCAAATCATGCCTCTTTTATGGGAGTCTCCCCTTCATAGACCCTATATTGATGAACTATGTGGGATTTGATTCCCAATTAACTAGGATACATAGGACGCCTATTTTAGGTCCAAACCCAACACCTCACTCGCCCTAATTTTCCCTAGACTATATCCTCAATAGGGTCACCTTTACTCCGAAGACTACATCACATTAGGGTTCGTTGGTCCTCCTTTCCCTAAGTCTCACATTAAATCTTAACTAGGAACCTTTCACCTAGACATCCTTTCTAGATGATATTAAACTACATGTATGGGTCCTCATCAGACAACCTTAAAAGGTGATGTTTCTAGTTAAGTGGCACCGCACTACATGTGCTTTAATTCCTCTCATGAGGATACGTTGGAAGACCATCTTATGGGTTCAATCCCAACATTGGAACAATTCCCACCCCCTTGGATAGCGATAAACTTCATAGTGCCTCATTATATTGTGTAAACCCGCATTTTCTTTGTAAATAATGAAGGAATTACTAATCAATCCAAAAAAGGGTAACATTTATAAAGATCCTTAGATATATATAGATGTCTTCATTAATTGTAATCCTCGGATACATAAACATGATTTGAGAACCATGTGTATTTATTATTGATCTTGTAACTCAGGGGTAATCCATGGACAGATGCTTGGGAATGAACCATGGATTCACAAACATATGAATATTGAATAAATCCATAAGAGATTCATGAAATAGGAAATAATCCCTCCTAAAAGGTCCTGATGTGATCGAGTTCCCATCCTCTCAACCAATGTGATTCCGTAAGTTTTTTTGGCAAAATCATCATCCTACAAATATCTTATTTGGAATGAGGTCCATGAATCATGCCTAAATGGGTTGTTTGGTGTTTTTGGATCCACAAATAAACCTATTGGAGACCATCCTAGGATGTTGTACCCAACATGGAGAGATTTTATAGACACTTAACCCCCTGTAATCACTCTCTAGTACCACTCAACTAAAACACTGCCTTCATAATGTAAATAGGATATACCACCCAGTCCCTGATGGACCATTTTCATCCTTGGGTGCGATGATTATCCTCGAGTTAAAACAATAATGGTGAACATGATGTGAATCCTTAACCAAGGTGGCGGGTTACCCCACCTCAATCTTCTTTTTCATCCTAAAGGAAGAGGTCCAATCAAGATTATCAATAATTCATGTGGAAATGAGATGCTACTTTAATGTGGGTGTTTTGTTTGTACTTATAATATCTATTTTAGGTAGTTCACAGAGAAACCATTAATCAAATGGAATCCCAAAAGTTTGCGCAGACATGTGAATTCAGAACTACATAGGCAATTGGGTCCTCGATAAAGTGCATGAAACCATCGCCCAACCAACATCTTCAATGTAGGGTTTCAAATGCACTAATTAAGAAGTACCATAAAAATGGAACTCTCCCCATTGTGAAGGTAGAAAAGTAATCTGTCAAGGAAATAAATCCCTGCTAGTCACCCATGCAATAGCTGTCGGTGGTCCAGAACCTAGCTGCCCCACTCGTCATCCACAACTATTTTAGGAACCTATCCCTAGAATGTGACAATGAGTACCTCCCTTATCTTAGTGATGCAGATGAAGTTCACAACGATTACTTTATCCTAGCTTCTCAAGGGTCTTATGGAAGAGCCTCTTCCATCAGATATCACCACTAACAATCTGTGACCCAGTATCCTCGTTCTAAGAAGGATACCACATCAAGGACTCCTGTTAAAATCCAACGGAAAAAGGAACATCGTACAACCCACCAAGGTTAAAAAACAAAAAATTAGGATCAGATTATAACCCTAGTTCCTGAGGAAGATATCTTTTGTAAAAACTTGGTGGTATTCTACAGATAGGTATACAATCCTACCCTTATTCTAAAGCACACAACAAATATACGATGGAACATTAGGAGTAGGTGAAAATTCCCACCAATGCTAACTGGTACAACCACATGATAGGGTGGAAAGTTTTAGGAAGATTAAAATCTACGTCAATGCATATGAATCCCATTATAAAAATAGGATGAAAAACTGATATTAGTATAGTCAAATTATTTCTAATGTATACCAAGCCTAACATCCAAAATGGGGGGAAATCTACAGGCAGGTTCACATCCATGTCTATTAATATCAATCCCACTAGTCAAATATAGTGGTAATCAATAGATAGATGAAAATTTCTATCTACCATAAGGAGACCCACCAATCAAATATGTCAGAATGAAAATATAATTAGATTCAAATTCAGGTGAATTCATATCAATACCGTGAGATAAATACAGCATAGAAAAAGTAGATGAAAATTTATGCTCATAAATATGAAGACTGACATCCAAATAGGATGGAAACTCGAGAATAAATTCTGGTGTATCCCAGCTATAAACCAGGGGTAGACTCATTCCTCTTCCCAGACAAAGGAGAACTTCTAGTACCCATTGGTAATAAATGGAGGACCAGAGCATCATAAAACTCATGCTCTGACACCAATATGAGAATTTATACCCATTCCAACCAAAGGCTTATATAAACTCATCCTAGAAACGATGGAGGATTAGATATTGATTCCATATCATATCCTCTGGATCTGTTAAAATGTAATTGCATATGTGGAAAATGCAAGGAGTCATTCCCATGACCCCGTCTCCCCAAGAGGGGTGAATCATCCACAAAATAAGATATTAACACTACAGAATATTTGTATCCCTTTTCCAGTATAAGAGGGTTCACATCCAAATTCCAAGATACAAGGACAACCATATTGGGAACAAATACTCATTCCAACATGGGGAAACTGGTCTAGCATGGTGGCCTCTCTAGAGAAAGAATATATACCTTCAAAAACATAATATGTATGTTGTCATATCCCAACAGAATCACAGGAAACACTCAAATAGTAACCCATACATGATGTTCATTACCAAAAGTAGGTGTCCCAAGTTTCCCCAAAGAGTGCGCCCAAAAATGAAATTCACCAAAGGAAGTAAGAAAATGAAGAGAAAATTCATGATTTTCTCTACTGGAAATTACAGTTCTTGATTCCATTATAAATATATCAATAGAGATTCAAGATCCTATTGATCAATTTGAAAATTATGGAAGTGACAGTATTAGTTGCGAAGGTCCTCCCTACAATGTTGTTACCATTATATCTGAAGGTCCTCCCTAGAGCACCCACGATGACTCACTTCATGGAAAATAAGTGACCGATCATGAGATCATATCTATTTATGAACTTCATGGTATCCCTCCCCTTGACCAAAATATTGTTCAATAAGAAGTTCCACCCTTATTGTCATCCTCTTTGATGGTCCTCCCTATGGTATATACTATAGAAATTCTCCCTACAGTCAGACGTCAATCTATAATGGTAGTCCTCACCATTAGGAAGATACTTCAAAGGCCCTCCCAGCAATGGAACCAAGAAATAAGAAATTCCTATCCTTTTCAGAGTTCATCCCGAAGTCCCTCCCCATGATGCATACTGTAGATATTCTTCATACAACTGGATATCAAGCTATGACTGTATTCCTCTCAATTATGGCAGTCATCGCGAAGTTCCTCCCCGCAATGATAGAAAACAACCAGAAGTTCCTCCCCTTCCTACTATCTTCCCTAAAGGTCCTCCATAAGATATACACCATATTAAATCTCCCTATGGTCGAACAGTAAGCTACGATGGTAGTCCTAGGCACTATAACATTGTCTATGAAGGTCCTCCCCATAGTCAAAATCCACAGTTACAAGAAGGTCCTTCTCTCATTGGGTTAAATATGAGAAATCCCTTATATTCTAAGGAACTTGTATGGATGGGGTAAAATTTTCTAAAAACACTTTCAGTGAAAAGATATATCCTTTATCATCAAGAATACGTCCCAAGACCACATTTATCTTCTAATCCACCTTTTCATCGCTCATATATTAATGAAATACCTACTAACCCCACTACTGAGGATGAAATCATCAGAAGGTATAAAAGTTGGGAAAACCAAGTAGGGCAGTCTCTGGTGGAAGTGAAGAACAATATGTTACTCATGAGAATATAACTAGTTAGGGATGACATACCCATTATGTTTTAGCATACAACCACTTCTCATTTTGACATACTAAGGAATTTTTGGAAGAATGTATGGATAACATTTGTCTCAAAATCTAGAAAAGTATCTACCCATTGAAGTAAAAATTATTTCATCATGATGGGTATGTAGACCATGTCAATATATTTGGGTAGATTTACTACCAAATTGAACTACAAGATCTTATGTCTGTACAACGACCACAATTTGGGAGGTGGAAGAAAGATCTTGAATTGGTGTGCCTCCATTCGCTTTAAAAGTTACATTCTCCTATCAGCGATTCATTACCTCGTGTGCATATCTGGGGTTGGGGAGATCATGTATTATTGCACTTCACCACCACTTCCCATCCAGAATAGATAACTAGAAATGGTATTCTACAATTTCTTCATCCCATGAAAACAACCAAATGAAAAACTTGTTTAAGAAAAATGGTATGCTCGACAGGAACTGGCCTTGAGTAAGACTCAAAAGTGTCAGGCCGGATGAGAAAAATCCACTCAAAAGCTCCTAAACTAGGACATAGAGAACTTTAAGGAAGATTATCACCTTTGGGAATCCAATAATTAAGTAATTCTCATGTCCTCAGAAAAAAATAATTCATGTGCAGACCCGACACCTTGTCTGGATCACACTCAAATGGGAATACATGAGATCAAGAAAGAAGTTATTGAAGTAGCAACTACCGCAGTACAAGATTAACCCAAGCCTATAGGGATGGGGGATTTTTTAACACAAAATTCCCTTGTAAGACAAGAAAATCTAAGCCATGGTATAATGGAAAAGTAATAGGAGAGGTCTAGACCAAATGGCTTTGGTAATTTTAATCTCAACCACATGCCCAACGAATGTCAGTCATTTACTTTTGGGGGAGAATAATGAATAGATAGGTTACACATTCTATCTCATCTTGTGACTCATGTACCCTAGAAAGGATTTCTATGGCCATGTCATGTCAAGGTACACTTAGAGTTACCCTTCATCAAGAATCCATAAGAGGACCCTGGAATGGAAGTTGAAGATCCAACAAAGGATGTAAGAAGCACTATTACCATTCGACACCTGGTATGCCAAACGAAATGCAGTATGCATCAATGAATGTTGTGGATGTCAATCTCATATAACTCAATGAAAATAATAAAGTTTATGATGATGTGAGAGGAGATGGTTCCCTCATGAATGTGGTCCACAACGAGCATGAGGTGTGTGTACCTGGAACCGGTGATTCACCCTAAATTTGATCACTCCCTCAGCCGATACATCATTACCTCCTTTGTGAATTTCTAATAATTAGAATAATAAGAGAAATTTCATACATGACCCACCACCTCCTCCATACGAGAACGTGTCCCTTATACTTGAGGGGAGATTTTATCAGCCGAAGGAAGAAATGAAAGAGCTAAGGAGAATCAATTCTAAACGGCTCCAAGAGTTCCATCCTACCAGATATATTCCTCTGGTAGAGAATCAGTACACACTTCCTACAATGGTGCCTCTCCCACAAGGGCTCTTCCAGGAAAATGAAGCAATTTTAGAAAACTCATTCAAGGCTATGCCAAGACTGTCTGTATACCTAATCCCAATCCCAAAAGGATATCATCATTTCCATCCATTATGGAAACAACCAACACATATTTAGGAAAATCCACAATGGATTCCTCTATTTGATTATCCACCTCAAATTCCAGTAGTGCCAGTCCATCCAATCATTCCACCAAATGTACTGAACCATTATTCGGTCCAATAATCCATGAATTAAGGTCTCATGAATACCATAGAGTCATTTGAAGCTCGATTAGAATCCATGGAAGGGTGAATTTCCCTGATTCAACCGGAACAAATTTAGGTTTTTAGGGTTTCTTTTGTTTTTTGGGTATTATGGTTGTTCTAATTTTTAGGGTTTCTAATGTTTTTTGAATTTTATTAATGTTTTTAGGGACTTATATGGTTTTTTTAATTTTTAGTTGGGTTTTAGGTTATTTAAGTATTTTTAGGGTTTTTTATGGTTTTTAGGGATTTTTAAAGTTTTTAGCGTTTTAAGGGTCTTTTAGGGTTTTAAAATATTTTAGGTTTTTTATGGATTTTAAGTGTTTTTTGGTTTTTAATGGATTCAAAGGGATTTTCAATGTTTTTGGGTTTTTTACACCTTTTTGGATTTTTGGAGATCTTTTAGGATTTTTTTAGTTTTTACAGTTAGAGGGATCTTGACTGTTTTTAGGGGTTTTGGGTCATTTTAGGGGTTTTCTGTTGTTTTTATCATTTTTTAAGGTTTTGAAGGGTTTTAAGTGTTTTAGGGTTTTAATGTTTTCTTGTTTGTTTTTAGGGTTTTTAGGGTTATTTATGTTTTCATTGGTTTCTAAGATTTTTATTGGTTTTAATGGTTTTTACGGACATTGAGGGTTTTATGGTTTTTTAGTATTTTTGGGGTTTTTTGGGTTTTTTGGTTTTTAAGGTTAGTTAATGTTTTTAATGTTATATTGATTTAAAGGGGTTTTAGAGTTTTTAGTATCTTTTTGGGTTTTTAGTTTTTTATTGCGTTTTAAATGCCTTTAGGGGTTTTTATGGTTTTTAGGGTTTTTATGTTCTTTTAAGGCTTTTAGTGTTTTTTGGGGTTTTTAGGTGTTTTATGAATTTTTAGTTTTTCATGTGTTTCTGAGGGTTTACAGTGTTTTTAGTGTTTTTTACAATTTATTGGGATTTATCATTAATTTATATTATTATTATAGGGTGTTTTTGGTTTTTTGGAATTTTGAGGGGTTTGGGGGTTTTTAGGTATTTTTAGGTAATTTTATTGTTTTTAGTGTTTTTGATGTTTTTTAAGATTTGTAAGAGTTTTTGGGTGTTAAAGTTTATCTAAGGTATTTCAAGGCTCTTAGGGTATTTTATTTATTTTTGGTATTTTTAAGGATTCTTTTTTATTTTTATGGTTTTTTATGGTTTTTAGTTCTTTTGGGGGGGTTTTTGGGTTTTTTGAGGGTTTTTTGGGTTTTACGGTTTTTTTAGTTTTTATTGTTTTTATGGTTCTTTAGTGTTTTAATATTTTTAGTGGTTTAAAGGGTGTTTAGATTTTTAGTGTGTTTTAGGGCTTTTATGAATTTTAGGTTTTAAATGTTTTTATGGGTTTTAAGGTTTTTAGGGGGTTTTAGGGTTTTTAGGGTTGTTTAGGTTTTTTTTAGCATTCTTTAGGTTTTTTTGGGTTTTAATTGTTTTTAAACATTTAAGGTTTTCTTAAGATTTTTCATGGTTTTAACAGGTTTTTTTGTTTTTAGATATTTTTAGACCTTTTTTAGGATTTTTATGGTGTTTAGGGTTTTTAGGGATTATTAGGGATTTGGGTTTAGGGTATTTTTTGGGTATATTTAGTGTTTTTATCATTTTTAGTTTTTTAGGGGGTTTAAGTGTTTATAGGTTTTTATTATTTTCATAGGAGTTTTAGAGTTTTTTAGTGTTTTTACGTTTTTATATACATTTGCAGATTTTTAGTATTTATATAGTTTTCTGGGTTTTGAAGATTTTAGGGTTTTAGGGTTTTTAGGGTTTTAGGAGTTTTGATTTTATTTCTGAGTTTTTTTGGGGGTTTATATTTTTAAAGTTTTTTAATATTTTTTGGTTTTTAAAGGGTGATAGTGTTTTTAGTGGTTTCTTTGGTTTTTTTGGTTTTTTGGTTTCTTAAGGTTTTTTGGGATTTTTAAGGTCTTTAGGGTTTTTAGAATTTTTAGGTATTTACGAGTTTTAATAGTTTTTAGTTTTTTAATGTTTTATTTGGATTTTTCAGGGTTTTATGGTTTTTTACATTTTTAGTTATTTTTAGGGATTTATTTTAGATTTTTAGGGATTTATGGTTTTTGGTAGTCATTTTATTGTTTTTAGCGTTTTTTAGGTTTTTATGGGTTTCATATGTATTATGGTTTTCATGGTTTTCTTAGGGTTTTTGAGGGTTTTGAGTTTTTTTGTTTTTACGGATTTTTACGGAATTTTTAGGGAATTTTATGTGTTTTAGTGTTTTAGGTATTATGAGGGATTTTATGGTAGTTTAGTGTTATTATTGTTTTTATAGATTTTTTGTTTTTTTAGTTTTTTGGGGTTTTAATTTTATTAAGATTTTTTTAAAGTTTGAATTCATTTAATGTGTTTTTAGCGTTTTTAGTGGGTTTTAGGGTTTTTATGGGTTTTAAGGGTTTTTATGGTTTTTACGGGTTTTATGGTTTTTAGTGGTTTTCCTGATTTTTAGGGCCTTTTAGGGTTTTTTTTGTTTTTAAGGCTTTTAAATAGTTTTATGTTTTTTAGGTTTTTAAAGTTGTGTTAGGTGTTTTCACAGTTTTGAGAACTTTAGATATTTTTAGGGATTTTTAGGAATTTTTAGGGATTTTTTAGGCATTTTATGGTTTATAGGGTTTTTTGGGATTTTGAGGGGTTTTATAGTTTTTAAGGGGTTTTAGGGTTTTGAGGGGTTTTATTGTTTTTCAGGTTTTTAGGGATTTTAAGTGTTTTTTGGTTTTTATGTTTTTATTTATCTTTTTCTGGGCATTTAGTTTTTTTATAGTTTTACTGATATTTAGGGATTTTTTGGACATTTATTCTTTTTAATATGTTTTAAAGATTTTGGGGGTTTTAGGGAATTTTAAAGGTTTTAGGGTTTTATGGGTTTTTAGAGTTTAGGGTTTTTTTGAGGTTTTTAACATTTTATTTTATTTAAAGTTTTTCTATGTTTTTTGGGTTTTAAACGGATTTTAGAGTTTTTAGTGGGTTTTAGGTTTTTTATTGGTTTTAGGGTTTTTATGGTTTTCAGGTTTTAATGCATTCTTAGAGTATTTTTTTGGATTTTTGGGTCATTTAGGGTTTTTAACATTTTTTAGTTTTTTAGTGGTTTTATGTATTTTTAGGTTTGAAATATCTTCTTTTGGATTTTCAAGGATTTAAAGAGTTTTTATACTTTCTAAAATTTTTAGAGTTCCTTTAGGATTTTTATTGTTTTTTAATGTTTTTTGGATTTTGATGAGTTTTTTGGTTTTTTTAGCATTTTTAGTTTTTTAGATGTTTTAAGGGTTTTACGTTTTTGAGGTTTTCTTAGGGTTTTTAAGAATTTATAATTTTTTTACATTTTTAGGGGGGTTTTGGGATTGTTTTTGAATTTTAGTGTTTTTACGGGTTTTATGGATTTTGAGGGTTTTTTCTGTTATTAAAGGTTTTTATTATTTTTTTGGGGTTTTGGGTTTCAAAGGGGTATTTGTTTGATTTTTTTTTGTTTTTATGGTTTTAATTTTTTTTAAATTTCATTATGGATTTAAATTTTTTTTAGAGTTTTAGTGGTTTTTTAGTATTTTATTTGTTTTGGGGGGTTTTTAGGAGTTTAGGGGTTATTATATTTTTTTAGTGGGATTTAAGGTCTTTTAGGGTTTTTAGAGATTTAGCATTTTGGGTTTTTATGGGGTTTAGGTGTTTTTTGGTAATCAGGATTTTATGGATTTATTAGGGATTTTCAAGGTTTTTTATGTTTTTTTGGATTTTTACGGCCTTATAAGGATTTTTATGGTTTTTATGGTTTTAAGGGATTTTGAGGTGTTTTAGGGTTTTTAATGCTCTTACGTTTTTTTGGATTCAATGTGTCTTTTATTTTTATAAGGTTTAATGGTTTTTAGAGTATTTTAGTATTTTTTGGGTTTAAAGTTTGTATAGAGTTCATAGTGGTTTATTGGGGGTTTTATAAGGTTTTATAGGTTTTTAATGTTTTAAGTGTTTTCTGGTTTTTATGGTTTTTAGAGTGTTTTAGATTTTATAGAATTTTATATGGTTTTTAGGGGTTTTTATGGTTTTTTAGGATTTTAAGTATTTTTAGGGAATTTTATATATTTTTAGGGTTTTGAGGATTTTGAGGGTTTTAGGGTTTCTTGGGTTGTTGGATTTTTTATGGTTTGTAGCATTTTTTAGGGTTCTTAGGGTTTTATGTTTTTTATGGTTTTCTTATTTTTTCGGCGTTTTTATGGATTTTTATGTTTCTAGGGATTTTAGGTATTTTTAGTATTTTCATGGGCATTACAATTTTTAGGGATTTTGAAGGATTTTAGTTATTTATAGGGTTTTAGGGTTTCTTAAATATTTTAGGGTTTTTATAGTTTATTTATGTTTTTATGGTTTTTTTGAGTTTTTATGGTTTTAATTGTTTTTAGTGTTTTTTATCATTTTTATGGGTTTAAAGGGGTTTTAGTGTTTTTAGTATATTTTTTAATTTTTTTTTAATTTTTTTTTGTTTATTGAAGGTTTTTAATGGTTTATGGGCTTTAAGGGGTTTTAGTGTCTCTTAGTGTTTTATAGTTTTTTATAGTTTTTTGGTTTTTAGTTGTTTTAAGTGTTTTTAGGTTTTTCTGCTTCTCCGACATTTTTTGGGAGTTTTGGGTTTTTTTCTTTTAGGGGTTTTTAGAGATTATTATGGTTGTTAGGGTTTTTTGATATTTTGATGGTTTTGTTATTTTTAAGAGTTTTTTAGGTTTTTATGGTTTTAAGTGATTTATGGTTTTTATAGGGTTTTAAGGGTTTTTACGGTGTTTTACATTTTTATGGTTTTTAGGGATTTTGAGGATTCTGGGGGTTTAAGGGTGTCTATGGGTGTTTATGGGTTTTTTGGGGTTTTTAATGTTTTTTAGCATTTTTAATGTTTTTTGTGTTTTTTAACATTTTTAGGAGTTAAATGGATTTTTAATAATTTTAGTGGTTTTTTTGGTTTTAAGGTTTTTATGGGTTTTATGTGATTTTTAAGGTTTTTAGGGTGTTTTCTGGTTTTTGTTTTTTATAGTATTTAGGGGGTTTTAGGGTTTTAGCTTTTTTTATATTTTTTAGGGTTTTATGTATTTTTAGGTCTTTATTGTTTTCATACGGTTTACCGGGTTTTTAGGGGGGTTTATGTATTTAGGGATTTTAAGGTGTTTTTTTTGGAATTTTTTAGTTTTTTTGAGGTTTCAGTGATGTTGAGGGGTTTTAGGATTTTTAGGGTTTTAATGGGTTTTAGATTATATTTTTGGTTTTTTGAGGTTTTAAGTGTTTTTAGTTTTGTAGTGTTTTCTATGGGGATTTCATAGTTTTTAATGGTTTTTAACTATTTAGGGATTTTTAGTGTTTTTTTAATATTTTTAAGGGGTTTTTTGGTTTTTTGCGATTTTGAGTGGTTTTATGGGTTTTAGGGTTTTTTGGGTGTTTTGGGTTTTTTAGCTATTTAGGAATTTTAAGGTTTTTTAGAGTTTTTAACGTTTTTGGGGTTTAAAGTGTCCATAATGTTTTTAGTGTGTTTTTAGGGTTTTTATGGGGCTTGATATTTTTAGGGGTTTTGTGGTTATAAATTGTTTTTAGGTTTTTATGGTTTTCGTAGGGTTTTTAGGTGTTTTAATGTTTTTAGGGATTTATAGGTATTTTTTAGGATTTTATGGTTTATTATGTTTATATAGATTTTTTGGTTTTTATGGTTTTTATAGTTTTTTATGGTTTTTATGGTTTTTAGTGTTTTTTAGGATTTTTAAGGGTTTTATGTGTTTTCAGGTATTTATGGGTTTTCTTTGGGGTTTTTTGGGTTTTAGAGGTTTTTATGTTTTTAGGGATTTTTTGGGATGATATATGATTTTTAATAATTTTTAAGGTTTTTATGGATTTTGAGTATTTTTATGGTTTTAGGGTTTTTTGATTTTAGGGTTTTCTATGATTTTTTTAGTTTTTTAGAGTTTAAAAGTTTTTTAGACTTTTTTATGATTTTAAGGGGTTTAAAAGGATTTTAGAGTTTTCAGTTTGTTTTGTGGGATTTTATGGATTTTTCCATATTTTTAAGGTTTTTAGGGTTTTTATGTTTGTTAAGGGTTTTTGGGTTGTTAGGGTATTTTGGGGGTTTTTAATGTTTTTTTCATGGAAATATTATGTAGTAAAAAATTGAAAATGAATTAAAAAAAATATTGAATGTAAAAATGTAGTTGAACCTAGGGAAGCACCAAAAACAACAAAGCATAAGAGCACCAAGGAAGGAACACAAACAGACCAAGAAGCCAAGAAAACTAAAAGACCTGAGATCCTTCTAAAGCACTCCAGTCGACAGTCGAATGAAAAACATCCACACTAAGTACCATCACCACAACGACACAAAACAACAACCACCATGGTAGCAACAGACAATCCTGCAACAAATTGAAAACTGAATTTATCACATGAACCCAGAAAATAGCACCTCAAGCTAGCTGCCAACAGTACACAAGCCAACCAGAAAACCATCTTGGAGCCAAAAGCACATTATCCCAAAACACAACACCCACCAAAATAGTAGAACAAAACACTAATGTTCTTAGTAATGACCTAGCAATACATCAAGGAGCATCACAACCAAGAGCATCAATATGGCCCAAGAAAAAAACTGTCACACCTCAAAAACCATGAATGACAGCCTAAGAGACAACCAAAAACACACAAGAGCACACCAACTTATTGGGTTTTAGGTTATTAAAGGGTTTAATAGTTTTTATGTTTTATGGTTTTCTTAGTATTTTTATATCTTTTACAGTTTTATACAATTTTTTGGATTTTTAAGGATTTTGGGATTTTTATTGTTTTAAGGGTTTCTAGAAATTTTGAGGGTTTTTAGCAATTTTGGGTTTTTAGGGTTTTTTCATTTTTTAGGTTTTTAGGGGGTTTAAGTGTTTTTAAGGGATTCTTAGGGTTTGTAGGGTTTTTTATGTTTTTAGTGATTTTTAGATTTTTTAGGTCTTTTATGGGTTTTAGGGTTTTTCAAAATTTGTAGGGTTTTAGGGTTTTAGGTTTTAAGGGGTTTTTGGTGTTTTTTTAGGTTTTCACACTTTTTTGGGTTTTATGGTTTTTAGAGTTTTTTAATGTTTTTAAGGGTTGAATGGTTTTTTGGAATTTTTAGTGGTTTTTAGGTTTTTTAGGTTATTTTTTGGTATTGATGGTTTTTAATGGTTATATGGTTTTTAGGTTGGTTTAAGGGTTATTATGGATTTTTTAGGTTTTTTAGTATTTTTAGAGTTTTTTGGATTTTTAGGGGTTGTAAGGGTTTTTAGGATTTTAAAGATTTCTTAGGGGATTTTAGGGTTTTAAGGGATTTTATGTTTTTAGGGATTTTTATGGATTTTATTGATTTAGAGGGTGTTTTTGGTTTTTGGGGTTGTTAGGATTTTCAGGCTTTTAAATTTTTGTATACTTTTTAGGTGTTTAAAGTGTTTTTAGGTTTTTATTTTTTTCATACAGATTTCCAATGTTTTTAGGGTTTCGTATATTTTAGATATTTTTTGATCATTTTTTCGTTTTTATGGTTTTTTAGAGAATTTAAGGATTTTGAGGGATTTTATCAATTTTTAGGGTTTTAAGGTTTTTGGGGGATTAAATTGTTTTTTTTTTGAGTGTTTTAGGGTTTTTATATTTTTTATAGTTTTTAATGTTTTTAAATGATTAAATTGTTTTTAATGTTTTTATTAGTTTTGTTTTTATGAGTTTTAATGGTTTTTAATGGTTTCATAGGTTTTATTATTTTAGGGTTTTTTGGTTTTTTGGGTCTTTTAGGATTTTTAGGATTTTTATCTTTTTTAGGGGTTTTAATGTTTTTAGTTTTTTAAATTTTTATTAGATTTTTTCTTATTTTTTTACATTTTTAGGTTATTTAAGGTTTTTTTTTATTTTTATGGATTTTAGGTATTCTTGTGGTTTAAATGGTTTTTATAGTTTTTAGGTTTTTATCGTTTTTTAGGTTTTTGGATTTTCAGGTGTTTTTATGTTTTTTAGGTTTTCTTAATGTTTCTAGGGTTTTTATAATTTTTTATATTTTTAGGGTTTTTAGGAATTGGGGGGTTTGGGGTATTTATGGTTTATTGAGTTTCAAGGTTTTTTTAGGGTTTTAAAAGATTTTTAATGTTTTTCTGGGTTTAAATGGTTGTGGAATTTTTATTGGGGTTTTGGGTTTTTTGGGTTTTAGGGTTTTAGTGGTTTTTATGGTTTCAATTGTTTTTAGGGATTTTAGGTTCGTTCAGTTTTATTGGGGTTTTATGCGTTTTTATGGTTTTTAGGGGTTTTAAGTGTTTTTTTGGATACTAAGGTTTTCATCGGAGTTTTTCATTGTTTTTTACATTTTAGGGATTTAAATTGTTTTTTAGGATTTTTATAGTTTTTATGGGTTTCATATAATTTTAGGATTTTAGAGTTTTTTGGGTTTTTAGCATTTTTAGTGTTTTTAGGGGTTTTAATAGTTTTTTTTTTGTTTTTAAGGTTTTGTTATGGTTTTTAGGGTTTGAAGGTTTTTTGGGATTTTTTATATATTTTGAAGATATTTAGGAATATTTAGTGTTTTTAGAGGTTATGGGTGTTTTATGGTTTTCATGTTTTTTTGGGTTTTATGTTTTTTTGAGTATTTAGGATTTATTAATTTTTTTAGGGTTTTTTGATTTGTCGAGTTTTTTTTCACGGTTTAGAGGTTTTTAAGATATTTTTAATAATTGTTTAGGGATTTTATGGATTATAGAGGTTTTTAATGTTTTATGGACTTTTATGGGATTTATATTTTTTAGTGTTTTTTATGACTTTAGTGTTTTTAAGTGTTTTTAGTTTTTATTGTCTTATTATGGGTTTTCTGTGTTTTTAGGGTTAACTTTTTAGATATTATTAGGTATTTCTTTGGATTTTTATGTGTTTCAAGGGGTTTTAGGGATTTTGTGTGGTTTTAATGTTTTATGAGGGGTTTTAGGATTTATAAGGGGTTTTAGTGTTTTTTAGGTTTTTAAGGTTTTAAAGTGTTTTAAGTTTTTAATGTTTCCTTAGTGTTTTTCATGTTTTCTAGGTTTTTTTATTTTTTTATTGATTTTGATTGGTTTTGGGATTCTCAAAAATTTTATGGTTTTTAGGGTTTTTAGGGTTTTTAGGGTTTTTACTGTTTTTGGGGGTTTAAGGGTTTTTTTGGGGTTTTAGGGTTTATTAATAATTTTTTATATTTATAATGTTTTTAGGTTTTTAAAGGGGTTTTAGAGTTTTTAGTATGTTTTTATTTTATATGGGTTTTTAGGGGGTTTATGTTCTTTGGGTTTTTTTTTGGTTTTTAGTGGGTTTTATAATTTTTATGGCCTTTAAGGGGTTTTTGTTTTTTTAGAATTTTATAGGATTATTATGTGTTTTATATTTTTTTTTGTTTTTTATGGTTTTCATAGGGTTTTTAGGGTTTTTATGGTATTTTATTTTTTTAAGTATTTTTTTGTATTTTTAGGATTTTTATGGGGTTTTAAGGCTTTTAGGGATTTTGAGGGTTTTAGGGTTTTTAGGATTTTTTTGATTTTTAGGGGTTTTATGTGTTTTATAATTTTTACAGTTTTCTTAGTGTTTTCACGTTTTTTAGTTATTTTATTTTTTTTTTGAATTTTAGGGCTATTTAAGGATTTTTATGATTAATGGGTTTTATATAGATTTTGAGGGGGGTTGGATTTTATATGTTTTTATGGTTTTTGTGGTTTATTTGGGGTATTTAAGTATTTTTTGATTTTTTATTGTTTTTTAGGTAATTTAGAGTTTTTTAACATTTTTAAGGGTTTAAAGGGGTTTTAGAGTTTTTAGTGGTTTTTGGATTTTTATGAATTTTTTTTGGATTATTATGGTTTTGAGAGGTTTTATAGATTTTAAGATTTTATAGGGGTTTTAGGATCTTTTAAGGTTCTGAAGGGTTTTATATTTTTCTAGGTTTATTAAGGGTTTACATGTTTTTTAGATATTAATTTTTTCTTATGGTTTTTTGGGTTCATTAGGGTTTTTAGGGTTTTTTAGTTTTTTAGTTATTTACTGATTTTATGTGTTTGAGGTTTTTAGGGTTTTCATTGGGGTTTTCATATTTTTAGGGGTTTTTACGTTTTTAGTGGTTTTGGTATTTTTAAATATTTTAATAGATTTAAGGAATTTTGAGAGTTTTTATGTTTCTTTTTGTTTTTTTCGTTTTCATTTTTTTAATGTTATTTGGAGTTATCATTATTTTTAGGGTTTTAAAGGTTTTTTATAATTTGTAGTGGTATTTTAGGTATTTTATGGTTTTTAAGGGTTTTATTGTTTTAGAGGACTTAGGGGTTTTAGGGATTTTTTGTTCTTTACATTTTTTAGGTTTTTTAGGGGTTTAGGAGTTTTTAGTTTTGGGGGATTTTCTTTGTGTTTTCCTAGGTTTTTATGGTATTTTACATTTTAAAGTATTTTTAAGGGTTTTTTGGATTTTTTTTTGTTTTTAGGGGTTTTGGGGAATTTGAAGGGTTGTATGGTTTTTATGGCCTTTTAGGGTTTCAATTTTTTTAGTCTTTAGGGGTTATAATTGTTTTCAATATTTTTAAATTTTCCTTATGTTTGTTTAGTATTTTTAGTGTGTTTACCTTTGTTAGTATTTTTAGGATTGTTTTAGGATTTTTATACTCTTTAGGGTTTTTAAGGATTTTGAGGGTATGTTTGATTTTGAGGGGTTTTATGTTTTTTTATGTTTTTATAGTTTTAATGGGTTTTAGAGTTTTTTTATCATTTTTTGGGGTTTAAATTGTTTTTGGTGTTTTAAGTAGTTTTAGTGGTTTTATGGTATTTAGGGTGTTTAAAGGGTTTAGGGGTTTAGGGTATTTCGGGGTTTCATGGGCTTTTTTAATTATTATTAATATTTTTTTTTATCATTTTTAGTTTTTTAGGGGCATTAACTGTTTTTAGTTTTTAAAGGTAATATTAGGGGTTTTTATGGTTTTTTACATTTTTATGGATTTTTAGGGATTAATTAGGTTTTTTAGATTTTTTTAGGGATTTTGAGGGGTATTATGGTTTTTAGGACTTTAAGGGTTTAGTATTTTTTTGGGTTTTAAGATTTTTAATTGTTTCAGGTTTTTTATGTTTTCTTATGTGTTTTCATGTTTTTTAGGTTTTTTTACATTTTAGGGATTTTTAGGGGTTTTTAGGAATTTTATGGTTTCTAGTGTTTTCAACATTTTCCAGGTTTTTAGTGTTTTTTATGCTTTTAGCATTTTAGGGGTTTTTGGTGGGGGGGGGGGGGGGGTAGTGTATCCTTTATCTTTTATGAGTTTTAAGGTTTTTAGAGTTTTATATATCTTAGGGTTTTAAAGGGTTTTAGAGTTTTTAGTTGGATTTTAGGGTTTTATGGGTTATTAAGGTTTTATGCTTTAATAGGGTCTTACATTTTTTAATGATTTTAGGGTCTTTAGGATATTTTAGGGATTTTTTCTCATATTTATGATTTTTTTTTGTTTTTAGTGGTTTTATGCGTTTTTAAGGTTTTAAGGTTATATTTGGGTTTTCTATGTTTAAGGGGTTTTTATATTATTAGGGATTTTTAGGGGTTTTTAGGCATTTTAGGAATTTTAGGATTTTTTTTGGATTTTTTTGTATTTTTTGGGTTTTATGGTTTTTTTGGGTCTTAGGGTTTTTAGGGTGATAATATTTTTTAGGTATATATGGGTTTTAATTGTTTTTATTTTTTTAAGGTCTTTGTTGGGTTTTTTAGTTTTTAAATATTTTTAGAGACTTCTTGGGATTTTTATGGTTTTTAGGGTTTTAGGGATTTTTTTGGATTTTACAGTATTTTATGGTTTTTATAGATTCTTGGGGTGTTTTTGGGTTTTTTGATTCTTAACATTTTAATGTTTTTTTAGAGTTTCTACTGTTTTTAGGGGTTTAAAAGCATTTTGAGTATTATTGGGTTTTATGTTTTTATGGGGATTTAGGGTTATTAAAGGTTTTTAGGGGTTTATGGTTTTTTGGGTTTTTTGGGTTTTAAGGTCTTTTATGGGATTTTAGGGTTTTTTGAGTTTTTAGGTTTTTAGGGGTTTTAAGTGATTTTATGTTTGTAAGGTTTTCTTAGGGGTTTTTAGTGTTTTCAGTATTTTTTTATTTTCAAATATTTTTATGGATTTTTTAGGTTTTTTATGGGTTTTTATAGTTTTTAGGGATTTTGAGGGCCTTTAGGGTTTTTGGGGGGGTTTTAGGGTTTTTTCCGTCTTTTCTGTTTTTTAGGGGTTTTAAATGTTTTTAAATTTTTATGTTTTTCTTTGGAGTTTTTTTGTAAATTTAATTGTGTTTTATGTTTTAGGGATGTTTAGGGAAATTTATTGAATTTTATGTTTTTAGGGGATTTTTTGGATTTTTTGATTTTTTTCAGTTTTTATGGATTTTAGAGTTTTTTGCGTTTTAATGGATTTTAAGACTTTTTAGAGTTTTTAGTGGGTTTTTATGATTTTTATAGATTTTAGGGTCTTTTATGGATTTTATTGGAATTATGGTTTTTATAGGATTTTAGTATTTTTAGACTCTTTTATGGTTTTTAAAGATTTTTATTGTTTTTAGGATTTTAGGGGTTTTGTGTTTTTTTAGGGTATTAAGGTTTTCTTAAGGGTTTTGATGTTATTTAGGGTTTTTTTATGTTTTTGGTGATTTTTATGATTATTATTTTATTTATGGATTTTGAGGGTTTTTAGGGTTTTTATGGTTTTTAACATTTTTTAGTTTTCTTGTGGGTATTATGTGTTTTTAAGATTTTATGGTTTTATATTATGTTTTTAGGGTTTTAAGGGGTTTTTACATTTTTTCAAATTTTTAGTGGTTTTTAGGATTTTTTTGGTTATTTAGGGTTCTTATAGATTTTGAGGGTTTGGTGGGGGGTGTGTGGGTAGTGTTTTATGGATTTTTTGGATTTTTGGGTTTTATAGGGTTTTTGGGGGTTTCTAGGAATTTATAGTTTGTTATTGTTTTTAAAAATTTTAGCAGTTTAAAAGCTTATAATAGTTTTTTATGGGTCTTAGGGTTTTTAGTTTTTATAGGTTTAAAGGTTTTGGGGGTTTTATGGTTTTAGGGATTTGATAGTGTTTTAGGGTTTTTAGAAATTTTTGTTTTTATTAGGGTTTTAAGTGTTTTTAGGTCTTTATGATTTTATTAGGGGTTTTCAGCGTTTTTAGGTTTTCTACATTTTTAGGAATTTTGGGGATTTTTATTATTTTTATGGTTTTATGGTTTTTAGGGATTATGAAGGGTTTTTTATTTTTAGGGTTTTTTATGATTTTTTAGGATTTTTGTCATTTTTAGGTTTCTATGGGTTTTATGGTTTTCTTGTTTTTAATTTTTTCCAAGAAGTTTTCTGGGTTTTTATTTCATTTTATGGATTTTTTATGACTTTTATGGTTTTGTAAGGTCTTTAGGGATTTTGAGGTATTTTATGGTATTTTATGTTTTTATGGTTTTTGGGGGTTTTTCGGGTTTTTTAGTGTTTTTATGATTTTTTACAGTATTAAAATGTTCTTTTGGGTTCAATGGTTTTGAGAGTTTTTAGTGGTGTTTAGGTTTCTATGGGGTTATCTTGTTTTTTTATGGTTTTTAGGGTTTTTTTGTTATTAGGGTCTTTTATGGTTATTAGGGTCTTTACGTTTTTTAAATTTTTATGGTTTTTATCTTTTTTATTTTTGAAGGGGTTTTAAGTGTTTTTAGGTTTTTTTGATTTTCTTTGGGGATTTTGAGGTTTTTAGTGTTTTTAGTGTTATTTTTTATTTTTCTTGGTTTTTTTGGGATTTTAGGTTTTTTGAGTTCTTTCGAGGGTTTAAGGGTTTTTAGAGTTTTGTAACATT
Source organism: Viscum album (assembly GCA_963277665.1). Classification (NCBI taxonomy): domain Eukaryota; kingdom Viridiplantae; phylum Streptophyta; class Magnoliopsida; order Santalales; family Viscaceae; genus Viscum; species Viscum album. Next base: position 1,403,662 of record CAUJRU010000063.1, on the reverse strand, counting down.
TTTAGGGGTTTAAAGGGTTTTTAGATTTTTTTAGTTTCATTTTAGGGGTTTTATGGTTTTTAGGGGTTCTACGGTTTTTGGGGGTATTTATTGTTTTTAGGGGTTTTTAGGGTCCTTATCACTTTTTTGTTTTTTTTGGGGGGGGGGGGTTATGTTATTTTTGTTTTTATGGTTTTTTAGGGTTTTTAAGGATTTTTATGGGATTTGACATTTTTTGTATTTTTGTAGCCTTTCTTGGATTTATATGGATTCTCTAGGTTTTTACATATTTTGAGTGTTTTTTGGTTTTTTTCATTTTTATGTCTTTTAGGGATTTTTAGAGATTTTAGGTTTTTATTGTTTTTAATAGGTATTTTTATAATTTTTAGGGTTTTTTACCTTTTTAGGGGGTTTTACATATTTTTTTTGTATTTTTATGATTTGTAGGTTTTTTTGGGGGTGTTTGGGGGGGTTTTGGGGTTTTGTGGTTTTGTTTTGAGTTTTTTAGGCTTTTAACAGCTTTTTAGAGTTTTTAAACATTTTTAGTGCATTTTAAGGGTTTCTATGGGTTTTTATGGGGTTTTAGGGTTTTATGGTTTTTAGTGGAATTTATTGTTTTTAGTTTTTATGGGTTTTAATAATTTTTTGTGTTTTTAGGGTTTTTAGCAGTTTGAGTGCATTTATGTTTTTGAGGTTTTCTTATGGATTTTAGGAGTTCTTAAGGTTTTTTAGGTTTTTAGGTATTTTTATGATTTGTAGTTTTTTAAGGTTTTAGTTATTTTGTTGGTTTTTATGGGTTTTTTTGGGTTTTTTTGGTTTTGGGGGTTTTTTTGTTTTTTTGTATTTTTAAAAAATTTAATTGTTTTTTAGAGTTTTTTATATTTTTTGGGGTTTAATTGGTTTTTAGAGTTTTTTGTATTTTTTAGGGTTTTTATGGGTTCTAGGGGTTTTAATGGTTTCTAGGGGTTTTATAATTACTATGGGTTTTAGGGTTTTTTAGTGTTTTTAGTGTTTTTAGGTTTTTATGGGTTTTATTTTCTTTAGATTTTTACGGGTTCCATAGAATTTCTCTAGGTTTCTTGTGTTTTTTTATGTTGTAAGGTATGTTTAAGTATTTTTAGAATTCATTATCAGTTTTTATTTTTTTCAAGGACTTTGATGGTTTTATGGGGTTTTATGGTTTTCGAGGTGTTTTAGGGTATTTAGTTTTTAAAATTTTTCTTAGCTATTACAAGCTTTTATAGATTATTTAGGCTTTCTGAGGGGTTTTTTGGTTTGTAAGGTTTTTTAATTTTTTTGGTCTTTTAGGGATTTTTAGGATTTTTATGGTCTTTTACGGTTTTTATGGATTTTGAGGGTTTTATGGTTTCCACCGTTTTTTCGATTTTTGCCGTTTTTAGGTTTATTTGATTATTTTAGGGATTTTAAGGGGTTTTTTTAATTTTTTATGGTTTTTTGGTATTAAAGGGTTTATTAGTTTTTAAAGGGGTTTTAGGGTTTTTTTTCTTGTTTTTTAAGGTTTTTATTGATTTTATGGATTTTAGCGATTTATGGGTTATTTTCATTTTTTAGTATTTTAGAATTTTTAAGGGGTTTTAGGTAGTTTAACTTGTTTTAGGATTTTATTGTTTTCTTAGGGGGTTTAAGGCTATTTAGTTTTTTTTACATTTTTAGTGTTTTTAGGGATATTTTTGGATTTTAATTTTTTTAAGGTCGTAATGGATTTTGAGGGGTTTTAGGGGGGTTTTTTTGGTGTTTTTAGTGTTTTTATTATTTTTTTGGGTTTTTTCCAAATTTCTTTGTGTATTTTAGGGGTTTTAATGGTTTTTACATTTTTTAATGTTTTTAGGCGTAATAGGGTCTTCAGTGTTTTTAGTGATTTATATCATTTAATGGGTTTTTATTGTTTTTAAACATTAATAAGAGTTTTTATCGGGTTTTTTGGGTTTTAGGTGTTTTTAGGGTTTTTTGGAATTTTTTAGGATTTTATGGGTTTTAAGTGTTTTTAGGGTTTTATGGTTTTCTTAGGGTATTTATGGAATTTTGGGGGTTTTTTATGTTATTAGTTATTTTTAGTGATTTTTTTTGTGATTTTTACATTTTTAGGGTTTTTACTAATTTTGAGGGTTTTAGGATTTTTTAGAGTATTTTATTTTTTTTAGGGTTTTTAGGGTTTTTTATGTTTTTAGGGTCTCCGGTGTTTTAGGGTTTTTTAGTGTTTTTAAGGTTTTTTAGTGTTTTTAGGGTATTTATGTTTTTAACATTTTATTAGGTTTAAATGTTATTTAATGTTTTTATTGGTTTTTATGGTTTCTTAATCTTTTAGGAGTTTCTGTGGGTTTTAGGTGTTTTATGGTTTTAGGGTTTTTATATTCCTTTTAAGGGTTTTTAGGGGTTAAAATAATTTTTAGATTTTGAAGGGTGTTAATTGTTTCTAGGTTTTTATGTTTTTCTTTGGGGTTTTCATAATTTTTAGGTTTTATTAAATTTTTAGGTATTTTTAGGGATTTTTAAGTTTTTTTTTTATTTTTCTGGTTTTAGGGATTTTTTCGATTTTAGGGGTTTTAGGGATATTTAGGGTTTAATAATTTTTTGGTTTTTAGGGGTTTTAAGTGGTTTTAGGTATTTTATGTTTTCATTGGGGTTTCTCAAGGTTATTAGGGTTTTTATTTTTTACTGATTTTTCAGGGGGGGGGGGGGTTGGATTTTTATGGGGTTTTAGGGGTTTTATAGATTTTGAGGTGTTTTAGGCATTGTTAGGGTTTGTAATGTTTTATAATATTTTTAGGACTTTATATGGTTTTTAGAGTTTTCATAGTTTTTTGTGGATTTTTGGGTTTTTTGGGTATTTTAAGGATTTTTGGGTTTTTTGGTTTTTAGGGTCCTTTTACAGGTTTTTAAGGTTTTTAGCAGTTTCTAGGTTTTTAGGGGTTTTAATTATTTTTAGGTTATTATTTTTTTTCTTAGAATTATTTTCGGTTTTAGGGTTTTTTACGTTTTTTTCATTTTTTTGGGATTTTTGAGGAGTTTTAGTGTTTTTAGGGGTTTTAGGGATTTTGATGGGTTTCAGTGTTTTTAGGGGTTTCATGCTTTTTTAGGGTTTTAAGTATTTTTATGTATTTTGTGGTATTTAAGTGTTTTTATGTTTTTGAGTTTTTCTTAGGGTTTTTTAGTTTTATTAGGGTTTTTTATTTTTTCAGTTTTAGCATTTTTTTTAATGTTGTAAGGTTTTAGAGATTTTGAGAGTTTTGGGGTTTTTCTGGTTTTTAGGGTTTTTATGGTTTTTGGGTTTTCTAAAGGTTTTTAAGGGGGTTTAAATTTTTTTTTTATTTTTAGGTGTTTAATGGTTTTTTTATAGTTTTTATTGGTTTTTAAGGTTTTTGTGGGTTTCTTAATGTTTTTATGGGTTTTACGGTTTTTAGGGATTTTATCTTTTTTTTTAATTGTTTAGGGATTTTAAGTGTTTTTATATTTTTATTGTTTTCATAGATGTTTTCAAGGGGTTTTATGCCTTTAGGTATTTTTAGGGGTCTTTTAGGATTTTTATAGTTTTTAGGATTTTTATGGATTTTGAGTGTTTCTAGTGTTTTTTAGGGTTTAGGGATTTTATACTTTTTTAGGGGTTTTAGGGTTTTTTGAGTTTTTTAGTGTCTTTAAGATTTTTATAATTTTTTAATGTTTTATGCGTTTAAAGGGTTTTTATATTTTTTAGTGGTTTTAGGGGTTTTTTGGATTTTTATTGTTTTAATTTTTTACTAGTTTTTTGGTTTTTATGGGGTTTTAGAGTTTTAAGGTCTTTTATGGTTTTTGAAGGTTTTATCATTTTTTAATTTTTTAGGGGTTTTACGTTTTTTATTATTTAATTTTTTCTTTGAGTTTTTTAGGGTTTTATTGTGTTTTATGTTTTTAGTGATTTTTAGGGCTTTTTAAAGATTTTTTTGGTTTTTTGGGTTTTTAGGGATTTTTTGGGTTTTTAGGATTTTTTTTGTTTTTTTTATTTTTTGGGTTTTTAACATTTTTTGTTTTATAATAGTCTTATGTTTTTTATATTCTTAATTTTTTCTTAGCGGTTTTACATTTTTAGGGTTTTTGGGGATTTTATTCTTTTTTTGGGTTTTAAAGGATTTTGAGGTATCTTTGGGATTTTTAGGGTTTTTTTGTCTTTTATTTTATTTGTTGTTTTTAGTGTTTTTTTGTAAGTAAAATTGAATTGTAATATAAAAGGGGGTAAAGATATTAAAATACAAGAGGATCACTAAAAGGGTGAAACACCTTGCTCGAATGACAACAATGACCATAAACAAGGAACAGAAACCCAGGCTTAAGACAACATTCTGCACTCCACTGTCCCTATCTACATGAAATAATCAGTAAATATCAATGTCTAGATGCACTCCATACCACTAAATAGACAGCACCACCAACCAGTAAGCCCAAGGTCCCCAAATCACATCAAGAAAGCCTCAAAGGATGTAAAAAATAGTTGAATCCACTAAGAAAACCAGCAGACCCCTCCATCCCCATCACCACTAAAACCAGTGCTCTCAACACTAAACCCTAAGATCCCGGATTTTAATCAATAGCTAGCCCTCAACAGAACAGGATCACCAGCAACAGTTATATCTAGATCCATGCCAGCGACACTCACCACGAAGCAGCTGTCCACTCCCATGCAATGACACGAGCCAAAATCACATGTACCAGTGATAACCCCTACAACAACCAAACCTCAAATAGAAACCTACTAAAAAGCAATAGTACCAACACCTCTTACCTAACAATATCATCCATCCATGAGTAATGGAATCAAACTAAAAATACCTACTACCAGAACCAACCCATACCACTCTCATATCACACCCCATCAATGAAATAGCCCACACCATACTAATAAAAACAACCAACCACCCCCAAACCTGCTCACATCCCCCAATAACAACTAGGATCTAGCAGCACCCCAGTACATAGCCACACGGCCTCCAACACCTCCTAGCCAACACCAACCACAATGGCTGCTTTGGAACCTGTCCATCACCAACCATCACTCTTTATGTTCCCTCTTAGTAGCCCGCAATACCACTCAACAACATCTCCCAAAATCCTAATAAATCCCCTGAAGAAGCACCACCTCCTAGCACCTGTGACATCACCCATCACTACACTACACCAACTCCAACCAACACACTAGCCCTGCAGTAGCATCTGGACCCATAACTAACAAAAAAAAGAATCTTCATGCTTCACACCAACATCTCTCCAACACCCAAGAGCTATATCCCCAACACCCAACTTCCAACTCCCAATTTCCAGTATCCTCACCCCCACCAGCATGCATCCTCAATCCACCCCAGCACTAGAATGAAACCATGCCTTCAAAGCCACTAGAATAGACACCCTATAACACTAGAATCTCTAAACCAACTCCCTATAAGAAGTTTTCTCCCCACCATCTGACATAGCTCCAAACCACGTGAGAAACCAATAGAAACCCACACCCACAACAAAGGATCACGACCACTGGAACAAGGCAATCAAACATCACCTATAAGAATTAAGCCTACAACTCCACAACAACCTATGAAAACTGAGGACCCTATCATGCAGATGTAGAAGAGAAACCCATTCATCAAACCATCCAAGAGTTAATTCCCCCTCCATGATTCCATTCCCCAAGTAGTAGAATGATCGATGATTTTGTTTCATCAACCACCATGGAGGAATAGAAAATAACCCAATCTAGTAGACAGATGAACATTAATGGACTCCAAACCAAATCCAGCACCCAACATGAAAACCAAATATAGGAATGACACTAGCTATAAAACCATCATTTATCATACTAAATATATATAAACACCGAGATCTAAAAGATAATATGACGAAGGCGCATCGATCATGAACCCAACTTTTAATATAATCTGATGAACTCACATGGAACTACCATAGAATGGGAAACTGGGAAACAATTACCTTATTTGATTAGGACCACAAAATAGTAGTGTTGAAGAAACTGAAGTGCTAATGAAACTTCAACAATGCCAACAACTAATTAATACCATCAACCTCACATCAGTAAATAATACACAATGTGTTAGCAGTCCCACCATCATCATAGAAAATGGATCCACCTCAATCAACAAAACCTCTAACCATGAACCCCAGATAAGATAAGAACCCCTCACATTCACCAACATGGAGAAGAATCCAGCACCAACAACAACCTCACACACTGACCATGAACCAAATCGCTACTAAGCTACTCCAATTACAACTCCCCACACCAATAGAAAAATACATCAAACCAAGAAAATCACTGGACAATGAATCTATCACCAGCAACAAAAATAACTTCAAACTGGGTGATGGGAAACCATAGAGCTCTGGTGAACAGCACCTCTGACCTAATATTGGCATGAAACCCACTATGAACATGTGCCCGTGATGAACCACTAGGATGGAAAATGTGGAGTGAAAACCAAAACCCCAAAAACCCATCGATGAACCTTAAAAACTGGCCACCACACCCCAAAACTAGTTTAATGATGGTGGATGATGAACTAACATCCATTGAAGCCTAAGAATACCATAGTTGATGAGTAAAAAAAATAAAAATTCTAGGAGCACTGATGGAGCCACCGATGATGATGAAGGAAAATTGCCAGCCCCACCACTGACCATAAACCAACAATGAACCAAAATTAGCATGACCAAAAACCTTTATTGAAGAGACCATCAAATAACCCATAAATGTATGCATGCAATCTGAGTCCACCATGAAACTAGGTTCCATAACATAACAGCCAATATACCACAAGTATGGTTCTCTCAAGAGCTAGAATAGCTCAATCACGAGCCCTTTGGGTTTTTTGAGGTTTTATTAGTTTTTTAGTGTTTTTATGTGTTTTTAGAGTTTTTTAATATTTGTATGGGTTTAAAGGGTTTTTATAGTTTTTAGTTGTTTGGGGTTTCTATGGGTTTTTATTTTTTAATTGCTTTTACATTTTTTATAGATTTTTGTAGTTTTAGGGTTTTTAGGGTCTTTTTTGGGGTTTTAACATTTTTTAGATTTTAGGGGTACAAGTATATTTTGGTTTTTAAGGTTTTCAAAGGGTTTTTAGTGTTTTTAGGGATTTTTACATTTTTATGGATTTTTTGATATTATTAGGATTTTTATGGTTTTTAGGGTTTTTGTGGATTTTGAGGGTATTGGGGGGTTTTTAGAGTCTTATGGTTATTTAGGTGTTTTATCTTTTTTTTGTTTTTATGGGGTTTTTAGTGGTTTAGGTTTTAAGGTTTCTTATAGGTTTTTATGATTTTTTATATTTTTACTAATTTTTTAGGATTGTAATGTTTTTTATGGTTTTTATGGATTTTGGGGGATTTTATGTTTTTTAGGGTTGTTAGAATTTTTTAGGTTTTTAGGGGTTTTAAATAATTTTAGATTTTTAGGGTTTTCTTAGGTTTTTAGGGTTTTAGGGGTATTCAAATGATTATGGATTTTATGGATTTTTTAGTATTTTTATTGTTATTTTTCAAGGTAAATGTATGTGATAAAATAAGTAGAAGATGAATTACAAAAAGAATCTCCCAGGGATAATACAATGTATATCCCAAGAAATGAATGTTGAAGGACCAACCAAGAACTACAGTACCATGGAGGGAACCCAAAATTACCAATCATGCACCACCACCATGAAAACACAATAATACACCAACAAAGGTGGCAAAGAAAAACCATCAGTACAGAAGCCTAGATTGTAGCCAAACTCAAAATAATTCAATATTAATGAACACCACAACGAGTGCCACCAGTCACCCATCAAGTGAACACAATCCAGCATGAACATCAACCCATATTTAATAACATGGGACCTAATTAGATGACCCCCCTTGAACTAGTAGAAGGAAACACATCATCTCCAAGAATCGAACCAGAAATCATTTTTAGATACATCATCACCAAGGCCACAAGATGACTAAAAGAAGATATAATCACACATACGCGCTGCCAACAGTACGAATGCACACAAACACTCATGTATAACGAAACACACAAAATTATTCACAAAAAACACCAAGAGAACAAACCGCCAGCATCCCCCACACCAGCCTACACCACCCAGCCTCAAACACCTCTTAATGAACCAGCCTCCCATCCACATCACCTACAACCAGTAGCCCAACCCTCTTAGCCGAACCCCTACAGCCTACACAACCCAACCCTTATAGCCTCACGTCTTCACTAAAAACATATATTCCTTCTATTCACATCCTCATGAGAAAGGTATACCCTTCCAAACCTCAAATAGAATAAAATCAACCCAAACCCACTCTAGCGCCCTTACAGCCTTCCCTATCCCCCCACCAGCATAACCCACCCAAAAAACTAGCAACCCACCAATGACACCCCAATCAAAACTATCCCTAGACACCACCCAATAAGACCACAACATCCCCACACCCAATGAATATTTTTTATGAATTTTTTTTGATTGTTTTGAATTTTGAGGGGTTTTAGTGTTTTTTGGGGATTTTAAAGGGATTATGGTTTTTTGGGGTTTAGGGAATTTTTTATTATTTTTTAGGATTTTTAAATTTTCTATTACTTTATATATTATTTAATTTTTTAGTGGGTTTTTAGGGTTTTATGGGTTTTTAGGAATTTTTAAGGCTTTTAGTGGTTTTATGGTTAATATTTCTTTTAGGGATTTTAGTGTTTTTAGCGTTTTTAGGTTTTTATGGGTTTTATGTAATTTTTTTGTATTAATTTATTATTATGGGTTTTTAGGGTTTTCATGGTTTTTTATATTTTATGGTTTTATGGTATTTTAAATATTTTATGGGTTTTTAGGGTTTTGATGGATTTTGATGGTTTTAGGGTTATTTAGTGTTAAGGGTTTTTAGGGTTTTTGTGTTTTTTTGGGTTTTAATTATTTTTATATTTTTTAAATATTTTTATGGGCTTAAAGGGGTTTATATTTTTTGTGGGTTTTAGGGGTTTTATGGTTTTTTAGGTTCTTTTATGGTTTTAGTGGTGTTGACGCTAAGAAATGTTTTCCATGCACCTTGTCTTAAGAATTCCCAGTCATTGAGGGATGGATATTCCTCAAAAAAATTTCCCAATCCAATTTCTTGGTGGTGACAACCTCATTTTGAGAGTAGGATGTGTATTATGAATGATAAGTGGGGTTGTATGTGTCGCAACACAAAATGTCCTCGATCCATCGTGAAAATTTCACAATGAGACTCTACATTTCTCATGGGGATTGGTGATGGTAGTGAATGGACTATCTCAAAGGTTTGGGACCATATCCCATCATTGAACCTGATAAGGGGTTATGGGGGCACAACCCCCACAATATAGAGCAGAAGGTCCGCCTAGGTGGTTCCCCTAGGTGGTCTTGTACGCACCCATCCTATGTGCCAGTAGGACCACATAATCCCACCTACGCGGCCTAGTAGGCGCATCCACCCTTGTCGTAATGTCTAGGATGGACCAGCTACATGACCCAAAAGTTTTCCACCCCTTCACGAGGGTACCTACATTGGGAACCTGCACCATGGACCAATGTTAGGTAAATCCTTCAACTAGTGTCCCTTTTTTTATAAATAGAACCCTTGGGATCCTCATTTACACAACTGAAAATTTAGGAGAATCCTTGATCCTCTGTTCATGCATCCCCTTCGCCCAGGTCTTCAAAAAACCCTTAGTTAGATATTCAAAACTTGAGAAAAGATGGAATTAAGGGGGATAGGGAGATAAAATTCCATCCATGGTCTAAAACACAAATACACCAACGTGATGAGCTCTTTCTCCCAGTTAACAACAACCAGTGTGAAGGTTCCTTCCATAATAAGGGACTTTCACAAGACCCTTCCAAGGACACCAGAGGAGACCCATGGTACATAGGTTAAGGCCATTCCCATTTGTTTTTTCCTAGGTTGTCCTTTTCCCATTGAATCTCAATCTCATGAAAGACTACCCCCCAGTGTGAAGCTATAGAAAATCCTCCCAGTTCCTACAAAAAGAAACTTTTCTATCCAAGCCAGGATATGGACTAGCCTCCTTTTAATACCTATTCTAAGACAACAATAGAAGGGATCCCCCACTTTTGGATCTCTCATTTAATGGGGAACCAATTGAAACCTCAACCGAAACCTCCATATTTACAAAACCATAGAATGAGGCACATCAGTGTTTCTCCCATTTAGATATGAATTCCTTCAGTGAGACGTGTCCCGAACTTGTCAGACCTAACAGGTATGCTCACTAGGGTGTATGTGAATATGAATCCCTTCACTCATGAGGTTATTTACATTGGGGGAATTTTTAGGGACCTCCTGGTCTCTAATATAAGGGTGTGTACTCTTAACTCCTCCTCCGGTCTCTAAGACTAGGGACCTCTGGTTCCAAGAAAGGAGGGTGAATATCACACTTTATTTTACCCATTGATATGGAATGAAATCCTTATTTATTCTCCAGTAACCAATTATATGTAATCCATCCGCTAATAATCCTCTATCCTTTCCTGAAACACCTATATTTCTTCATTTCTTCCTCCTTATTTGTACACATGGGTCATGGCCATATAGTTCATCAAAAATGACTATATTGGTTACAAAAATATGAGTGGATATGGTCACTTAAAATCCCTTTATCCCTCCATTTCGTTCCAATGTAAAAATAATGAAGGGAACAGGTGCCAGATACTTCACTATTTTCCTTTTCCTTTAGGTTTTGGCCTTTTCCACCAGCAGACAAAGCTGATTTTGTGATTTTTCAGATCTTCTGCTTCCTCATATTTCTAACACCAATCATGACTCATGTGGTCTTAGAGGTTGGTAATTATCATGATATTCACATGATCCCAATCCTCATGGGCCTCTTATTTGGTATAAGTCCCAAACATTCCCTAAATTGAATCCTCCTATATGGTATAATCCATGAAACCCACCCTTTTGGGAATAATTCCAAGTGAAAGCCCCAACTAAACAAGGGAATCCTACTTAGGAATAATACCCAAAATCAATCCTCACAAAGGAATATATTCTCCTATGAGAAAAATATTCAGAGGGCCTCCAAATTCATGGTTCCTCACAATCCAAATGTGTGGGATTTGATTCCCATCCAAATGGGATATGTTGGAAGGAACATTGAGGTCCATAACCGACACCCCAAATCAACCCTATTCTCTATGGGACACATTCCCTGTAATGTATTTGGAATAATTCTTACTGTAAGCCCCCACTAATTAAGGGAATCCTCCTTTAGAATAAGACCTAAATCAATCCTCTAAAACGGTCATATTCCCCTAGGAGAAAAATATTTTGTGGTCCTCCATAGGTGTGGGTTCTCACAACCAAAATACATATGAATTGATTCCCATCCAAATGGTATACATAGGAAGCCTCCACGAGTTCCAAAATTGATACCCCAAATCAACCCCATTCTCTATGGGTCCACATTCATGATATATTATTATTTGATCTAGGATTTCATATACCTTCCATGTACCCTAGGCCACCTCAGCATAAGCCTCATACTGAACTTTAACTATGCACCTTTTCCCTTGAAATACATGATGTATAATGTTAAACATAATGGTTTGGTCCTTACCACATGACCTTAAAAGGTATGATGTAACCTGTTAAGTGGAAAAGAACTATGTGGGTTCGGATTCCTTTCATGAGGACACATAGGAACCCCATTCATGGGTCTAATCCTGACATTGAAACAACTCCCATCTCCTGGGATGATGTTACACTATAGAGCACCCAACATTATGGCTCAAACCCGATAGAGTAATACAAAATGACAAAAGAATATATAATTAGTACATTAGAGGATCCTATTGATGGAGAAACATAGATACATATAGATTTTTTCATTAATTAATAACCTCAAATATATACAAATATTGTAGATTCCCTGCATGCTAATAAATTGATTGTTATTTAAGGTTTAATTACATCATACATGGGAGTTAATGAAGCATTTACAAATAAATATTAAATCTATAAGAGTGTCCTTGAAAAGGAAATAATTCTACCCAAAATGTTTGGATGAGGTTGAACTCATATCCTCTCAACCAATATGAGTTCTTACATATCTTTGGACCAGTTTTCCAATTAGAAACTAACTTTTGAAAGCAGGTCCATGAGTCAACACGGGTATAGAATCATTGTGTGTTTCCGGTTTAATGAATACAGTCCACTAGAAACTATGCAAAATGGATGTGGTTGTATGTGTCTGGTGTGAAGTTTGTTCCACCAACACCAAAAAACGTCATTCTATCCCCACATGGAATTGGGGGATGAAACAAAAATGGTGGACTGAATGTGAATCATTTACCAAGATGATGGCGTCACCCACCTACTAGGCCCCTTTCACTCTTAAAATAAAAGAGGGTCAAACATGATAATAAATCATGAATGTGTTTTCATTTAGTTAGATTATGCTTTGATGGGGTTTTCTTGTTTATGTGTATCACCTATATCACAAACACATTCAAAAATACCTCCATTCAATCCAAATGGAATCACATCAACTCTCACAAATATTTTCTCTGTCTATCATTCATGTCGGGTCCTCATCCAAGAAGATGATGTCATAGACAACCTAGCCTCTTCATCATTGGGTCTCAAATACACTTGTTTGGGAGTATGAAAATATTGGTACCATTATTCCCCAAGAGGAAGTCTAATAGTCCCTACATCTTGAAAAGTCTAGCCAATAATCAACCCAATGATGGAGGGTTTTCCAAAAGTAGACATCACCCATCGTCATCTTCAAACATTTCATGAACTTATCCCCAGAACGAAATAATAAACTCATCCCTTACCTTAGGGAGGTGGATCATTAGGCCACATATGACCTCATTCATATGAAAAAATAGTCCTTCCTAAGGGCACCTGCAAACAATATCATTCTCTAACACTACATGAAATTGAACCCTCAACATGATGAGGGTACAATCCTCAGTTGTTCGGCCAAAGTCTCCCAGACCCGGGCACACTAGATTGTCCACTAGGGACAAAACCTAATCCACAGGGAGTAGGGACACACGTATTCCCCCTATAGAGAATCCCTCCAATAACACATGGTAGAAAATGGTGAGTAGGAACACACACCTTCCTACATTAATCAATCCTCCCATCAGACTAATCTTGAAGCATCCATAGAAGTCCTCTAGCCAAATATGGTGACAGACAGTGAGCAGACACAAACAACCACTTGTTCCCGTAAATTCCACCAACCAAATTCGACAGAAACATATGTGAAAGAAAAAAAAACAATCCCACATCAACAAAGACTTCCCACAACCTCATTATGAAGTTTCCAAAGAATCCCTCTAGTTATGATTGGCCAAAAAATGTGAGCAGGCACATACACCTTCCTGTATTTATCAATCCTACCAGTAGTATTGTATGGTAACATTTGTAGATGTTAGATAGAAAATATTGGTGAAAAATATGTGGAAGATCCAAATATCTCTCCCTAAACTTGAGTACTATTAGTATCCACTTCTAGTAAATTGAGGAAACAAACAGGCACATACCCCTACTCTAAACATAGAATGGGAATATATTCATGTTCCAATTGTTGAATTCCCCAAGAATATTCTGAAAATGGGGAAGGGGTATACAAAAAATATATTCCAACATACTACAGAACAAAAAAAATATCATAACAGATAAACTATTAGTGGTAGAGGGTCATACACACAACTTCATTCCAACAAATGGGATGACCCATCAACAAGTAAATTTAGAGTAAACAAACACCTCTACTCCCATTCGGGAGGGTTGTGGGGAATACTTCCCCTTGATAAATAGACAACCGAATCAGGGACATAAATTTTTTCCAAATATAGGTAAAAATAGTATTCTAATGACCACCCCAATGTAGGAACAAACCCCTACAAAATTTCCATAAGCTTATTGGAAAATTATGACAGCCACACGGGAGATGGTCAAACAAGATTCCATACCTGAAAACCACATTCCCTATAAAGTTACCTAGTCCCTCATAAGGTGGAATCCAAAAATAAGCCTTAATAGAGATAAATGGAAAATGAAGGGCCAATATGGAATCCTTCTCTACTTAATGAATGAGTTCTTTAATCCCTCAATCATCTATCTGTGTTATCTCAATATCCTACTCTCCTGTTACCAAATTACAGGAGTAGTATCAGTAATTCCAAAGGTACTCCCTAAACACTACACTATGAAGGCTTTCATAATGTTTATAATATTATTAATCTCAAGATCCCATCTCAGTATGAGATTCATGTCATCTCTCTATGTGGATAGAAGATCAAACCGTGAGAGGGTCTCTCCCATGTTATCGTGCAACCTGAAGGTCCTCCCCAAGATATATACTTCACGAGTTTTCCTTGCATTTGGACATCGATCCACAATGGTAGTCCTCCCCATTATGGAATTCACCATGAAATTTCTCTCTACAATAGTGTTTCACTTCATCAAGAGGTTCCACCCCTTGGTGATGTAGTAATGTGAAATACCTCATATCATGAGGCACTTGGGAAAATGAGGCCATCCATGTCTGATGCTTTGTCATTGAAAAGTGAAATCCTTTCTTGGAAAGATGAAAAACCAAGAAGATGGTAACTCAATAAACCACCCATGGATCTCCTATCATCCAACATAATATAGGATGTACCCACCAATATCACTACTTATGAAAAAGTGTAATAAAAGTGTTCACTTTTGTCGAACCTTGTCGAGGAACCTCTAGAAAAATATGAATATGACATTATGAACATGAGAAATAGCTAGCTAAATATGACATATGAGTCATGTTTTTTCATTTATCCACTACACAATATAGCATTCTAGAGGCCTTTCCAGAATATTGTGTGCACGAAAAGCACCTTTATATATAGACAAATCGTTATCATTTAAAATCAAAGGCATTACCTTATGATGAGTATCAAAGTAATTATACAATAATAGAAGGGATGCAATGCCAATTTTACTTGGTAGCTCTCATGGACTCACAATATCCAAAATCGGGGAATCAAAAATGATCCTTCTAATGTGAAGGCCTCATAGAGCTAAATTAATTGCATTAGATGATCGTAGATACCCCATATATTGTTCATATCAGAGGTTGGGGTGAACATGGAGTAATCCATTTCATTGCTCTCCCTAATAAGAAAATCATACCAAATATGGAATCATTCACTATCATAGCATCATGGAAGCTTCAAAAAATAGACCTTGTTCATGACTGAGGACAAGCTCAAAAAATAAGTCCTTGACTGACTCTCACTGATGTCATGCAAGAAGAGAGAAATCCCCTAAAAGGATTATTCATCAAGAATCTAAGAATTTCGAGTAGGTCTACCTCTTAAGGGATGTCGGCTGTCATATAGTGTATATCTCACAAATAGCACAATGTTCTTCTGAATCAGGAAATTCAAGTGTAAACCAAGTGATTCATCCATGACAATCTAAGAGAAAACCCATCCCGTAGAACCGAGGGATTTGTTTCTACAACCTTAAAGGTCAAGAAACTAGTATCAAAGAGTTGTAAAGGTGGAATTGGAATATCCCCATCCCACAAGGCTGGGGAATTTTTTACCTCAACAACCTCCTCCTTAGTTGAAGTGAGTTTTCTCCAAATTAGGGGGAACACCATAGAAACAATTCTCCCAATTTTTCAGATCTCGTGATTCAGTATCCTCATTGGGGACATGAATGACTAAACTATCTTGAGATTACCTTTATATTAACATCTTCTAAACATATCTCATAAAATAAATTATGGAGAAGACAAGGGGATTTGGAGGGAGTATAAAAAGGTAGTCTCACAAAGAAACTGATAAATTCCATGAAATTAATTACACATCAATGAATGTCATTAAAACTACCCATTTAGACCCTACAAAGCATGATAACTATTCAAAGGATATGGAGGAGGTAGTATCAGTTCATTATATGGTCTAGAGTAAAATTATTTAAAAAGGTGTGTGTACCTGGAATGATATACTGACCCAGAATTTGGGAATTCCCTCAAACAATCTATTATTACCTCCTCAAAGAGCATCCAATAAGAAAAACGGAATGTGAATGATTATGCCAAACCTACTTCATGGAGAGTTTGATCCCATTACACTCAAGTAAATATTTCCTAATAAATTGTAAGAGATGAAATATTTTATAATAATCAATGTAGAAATACTCTGAGGTAGTGTTCTAGTTGGATATGTTCTACAAGAAAATACTTTACTCAGACTCCCAACTGGCTTACCTCAATAAAGAGGGTTTGCTGTGGAAACCAAAAATTGAGATATAACATCCACTCAACATGGTGTACCAACAACAATATAATTTTTTCCCAATGTTGAAGATATGGAGTTCCCTAAATTGTGTACACAACGAGAATACGTCCAAGTACATCCTTACAGGACTGCCCCTATAGGTTACCTGTGAAATATACCAGCCGTGTTGGCATAGTTGGACCAACTTGTCATCATATATTTTTCTAGATCCTGCTCCGAAGGATATTCCTCAAGGTCTCATCAATTCAATTGAGCCATTTATGGATCTATTGAATGCATTGGAGGAAATACATGTGCTAATAAAACCAAAAAATAATTCTTACACAAAATGGGTTGATCCGACTCTCCCCCACCAAACTTTGGGAACCCTACATTTCCAATTTTGGATGGCTCACAGGACACTGAACAATATTTTATACATTTTGTATCTCATTTTCATCCAATTATGGGGGCCCCTAAACCTTATGAGGTAGGGTAATTTAGGTTCTTTGTAAAATCATTTTAGGGAGAGACCTTTGTATGGTTCACTGGTTTTCCAGATCAGTCAATTACGAGGTAGAAATATCTCTATAAAAAGTTTTTTTCCAATTATTTTTGACATTATAGAAGAAAAAATACTAAACATATCATAATGAAAACATTAGGATAATGAGAGGGTCTCAGATTTCATTACTCGGTGGAAGGGTTTAGTATACTCCATAAACATATAGCTTCTTCCAGAATAATTGTTTCCTATCTATATAGCAAATCTTCATGAAGAATTGTGCACACCAATAATCCATGTGAAATATATATAAGGGTTTCAGGACCTTGTTGTGATTATTCAAAGAGTTTAATATTCCATCACATAGACCAAATATATGTCCCGATTAATTCCATCATCTAATGGAAAGAGAGTGGGGAAATTAGATACTACCACTGTTACACTAAAGTAGGTCCTTGCACCCACTCTTGATCCAAATCCCACATCATATCATGAGTTTCTGCACCATGATAAACAATAATAGCATCCAAATCATCTGGATATTCAAATAGAGCATAAGTGAAAATTGTCTTTGTAAATGAAGAACAAGGTTTTTTTTCATAAATGACCAAGTCTCTACCCACATCATATCGAAATTAGAAAAAAATTGATCATGTTTTAAAAGACCATGATTCCCCACTAGGACGGTGATGAAGATCTCCCAAATTATTTCTCCTTCCATAAATAATTGAGGCAAAATATCTAGTAATGTTTTGTTTTCAAAGAAATCCTATAAAAGATGTTGGTCTTTAGGAATGTGATGTTAGGCAATCCAACTACTCAGGTAGCATGTGTTGTTTCCACCGTTCTAGAGGAGTAAAGTTAATGGAAAAAATTTAATATTAAGGTAAAGAAAAGGTACATTGAATGGATGTTCAAAAGGACCATCAACTAGCCCAATTCAATCTTGTGAGAACATTTAAAATATTCGACTGTGCCCTCGGTCGTTTCTGCTATGGCACATCCAACTCCATCAGCGCCACATTATTTTGAGTCATTATTCCATGAAAAAACATGATTGGAAGATAAAGAAGAAAAAGATGAAGATGAACTTATACCCAGGCCAAAGTTATATTTAAATCAACAAAACGTCATGCCTTCAGTCCCAAATATTTAGGCATTTCCCCTCCAAATGGTACCACTGGAGTCATCCCACTAGATGAAGTCTACATTAGATGAGGAGTTTATATTTGGTTACATTAATGTTATCCACTTAATGGATGAATTTTTGGATTATGGGTGACACTTTGAACCCAAATTCCATACACCCTATTATGGAATTAGGGGAATAGGCCACCAGGGCCGAAGATATAGGGGAATATGCGATCGTTCAAGAAGTTAATACTTTGTTCATGTCGCTACTCAGATAGTATGTGTAGACAAAACATGTGGGAGAACCTAGTAGTGATCTTAGAAGGGGTAATAATGTTACCCCACATAAGACTAAGTTTCCACTAACTTCATTGGTCTATAAGACCGACTCGAGGAGGCACCCCTGCCTAATCAACCTTGGAGGGCAGGCAGTCCTAGTCAACCAAATCCACCAAGGAAAGAAGTACCCTTAAATACTATTCCAAGGGAAAACGCACATACATTAATTGCCTCAGTTTATATAGTTCATAGAAAAGAGCTCCATCATATCAGGAAGCACTAGCCTTTTGACTAGAAGTATGAAATTTTAAAGCATTTTTCCCAAGTTCCAACCATGTTATCAATCCTGGATTCTTTGAGTCTATCAAAAGTCCTCCAAGGAGAACTCATAAAGTATTTTTCAAGACCTCAAGAATTTGAGTCTCAATTTGGTACTACCGAATTATACCACGTAGAGACAATCCTGTAGAATGTCACACTATCATATTTTTCATGAAATAGGACAAATACACTGTTATACAAGGAAACATAAAACCTTTGAATGTACCTAGAAGGATTTATTATATTGATATATGATGAGTCTTAATTGAAAATGTATTAGGTTTCAACCTAATTATAGTTTTAACACTTCATCAGTTGGTTTACAACAAGTACCACTTTTCCCCCTTTACTATAATGCTACAAGGTTATGATAAGAGTGAAAAGTGTCCTCTCAAAAAAATAATGCTCATGAATTAGTTATTGGATATTTTATTTTGAATAATAATTCCTAGTTGTTCCAAAATATATGACCTTAGAGGTTCTGCTGGGAGGCACTTGGTTACATAATCACATGGTTATTCCCTAATCATACCACTGATTCCTCAAATATTGAATTAATGGTCCAATTGGAACATTTCTTGGTGATAAATCACCATTTAAATCCTATGAATCCAAATAAATTGATAAAATATTATATCATAGGGTAGGGAAACATCTCATGATAGAAAATGTTTCTTGAATCAATGCCCTAAATTATCTAGAGGTAACCCTAGTTAATCTCTTCAAGTGGCTCAGAATAGAGTATGTGCTAACCATTAATTACATTGAAGGGATGGGTACACATTTAAGTGAATTTCATGAGACTTCAATGGTATCATTCACGAAATCATAACCTAGATGTTATTTAGAAGTAATTGAATCTCTGGATAGTGATGAAAGAATGAGTGATAATTCCCTCATTCCACCCCACGAGTTTCAGGAAATCATGGTCCCATTAGTTGGATTAGAATTAGTTTCTTTGTATTCTAATTGTCAAAATATTGACTCCTCCTAAAGCTATGAGAAATTTTATTCATTGTATACTTACCTTGAGATAAAGGTATAAGTGAAAGAGGAAAATTAAGATGAAGTTGAATTTGAGGAAGACCTTAGGGATGCTCCTCTGGTATTTAAGGAAGGAGTATCTACCACTGTTGATGAACTTAGAGAAATAAATCTAGGTAAAATAGAAGACCCACAACCCACTTTGATATGTGTGACCATGACATCCAAAGAACAATAGGTATACACCTCTTTCTTGATGAAACATCTAGATGTGTTCGATTGGAATTATATATAAATGTTGTGCCTTGATCCCGAGGACACCTCTCATCACTTGGGATTTCATGAAGGCCATCGAGGATATAAAAATGTAGCTAGAAGGATGCACCTGACCCATGCCTCCAAAATTGAGGTTGAAGTTGACAAGATTATCAATTCCTACTTCATCTGGGAAGTTCAATATCTAAAATTGATGGACAAAATTATCCCGATAAAATGTAATAATGGGAAAATCTAGGTGTGCAGCGACTTTAGAAATCTAAAGCAGCACTACTCGAATGATGATTTCTCTATCTCAATCATGGAACTACTAATTTATGAAATAGATAGTTATCAAGACCTCTCCTTCATGGATTTATATTAATTGTACCACCAAAATTGAATGTCCCCTAAAGATGAGGAATCCACCATATTTAGGGCCCCCATAGGGAGTATTTTATTACTGGGTAATACCCTTTGGATTAAATAATGCCAATGCGATATACCAATATTCAATGAATAATCTCTTCAAACCCTTGTAAATTTTTTCAATATCAATTTTGATGACCTTGTGATTATGTTACGATAAAATTATGACCAACTGAATGATCTCAAGACCATATTCAATAAACTACGACATTATAGCCTAAGTATGGACCCATTGAAATGTGCATTTAGGGTAACCTTAGGAATGTTTCTCAACTTCATTGTACATCATTAGAGAAATTAATTATACCCTAAGAAAAAAAGGCTATCTGTATCATGTTACCTATTTGAAATAATAAATAGTTGAGAGGACTTCAAGAAAACATTGCCTAAATATAATGGTTCATAGCTAACCTTACAGTAAAGTGTCTTCCATTCACAAAATTGATGCAGAAGGGGGTCGTATATCAATATACCAATGAATTTAATGATGAATTTGATAGTCTCAAGAAATATCTCTGAATACCATAGGGGCTAATGGAACACGTTGAGGGAAATCCACTTGTTATAAATGTGATTTCATTGGAGTGATCACTAGGTTATTTTTTCACATAAAAGAATGATTTTGGGAATGAGTACAACCTTTTTCTCTCAAATGAAATATGATAAATCCAAAGAATCATTATTCAGATATTGATAAGAGCTTCATAACATTAATCATCATGGTTAAAAAACCGAGGCACAACTTGCAACTTTAACTGGTCTAATTTCTATCTCTTAATAACCCAATCAAATATATCCTTACTCTTCCAATGTTTACAGAATGTTTGGAATTATGGGTGGTTATCCTACAGTAGTTTCACATATATTTCGTGCCTTAGAAAGTAGTGAAAGGCCATGATTTGCTGGATTTTCTTATAGAATACCTGTCTACATAAACAATATCGTTGAACACTAAATTAGAAGATGCAGAGATATTTTCTATTAAATATGTTCCGCACACATGAAAAATGTATTTTATGAAATATCTAGGAGCCTAGAGGGGAATATAATAGATAATCTTAAACTCAAAAAATTTATGTTAGGTATCATGAACATTTCCCCAATGAAGGTAGATTTACCCTACTCCTTCCTATTGCATAAGACTGTAAAAATAATGAGACAAAATATCAAACCCTCATTAGAGGCTTATAAATAGTTCTCAAAATGTTAGTGGACTGTCACGACCCGCCCTCGGGGTCCGTGCCGTGACTACCCCAAGCCCGCCTTCCATAGGCCAGGGGCTGGCGACTAGCACCAAGGCGTAAAATCCCGATAACTGGGAAGGCATTGCCTTTATAAAAGAAAACAAGCACCACAGAGTACAAGCGGAAGTAAAACACTAAGTACAAAAAGAAGAGCTGAAAAGTAAAAAGGGGCCGGAAATACAAGCCCAACTATAAAGTACAACTCGAAAGGGAAAAAAACGACTGAAAAGTAAAGCTGCTACGCTGAGATGTCCACTGGAAATCCCACCTGAAGGGTGGGTACAGATAGCTCCTCTGCTCCTCGGGTCCCGCCATCCGCTCCGAGTATGTCCCGCCCAGTGTCCACCTCCGGGTACCGCCTCGTCGTATAGTCCACCTCCAGGTACCGTCCAGTCCTTGAACCTTCGGCTTCTGTCAGCACTGTCCGTCGTCTGCAACCAACACAACGAGGTGCGGGCATAGCCCGTGCAGGGGTGAGTATAACGATACTCAGTAGGGACCCCGAGACCCTCAAGGTCTCACTAAAACCAACAAGGATAAACACAAGAAGATCTCAACAGATAAACCCTACTTAGGTATATGCCCATACATATACCTAAGTTATCAAGTAACCCATCTCAATCATGAGGAAACACAAGGATTGTGAAATCGACGGATAACCACTACCCGGGTATATGCCCATACATATACCAAAGTTAGCAAGTGACCCATCTCAATCATGAAGTAAACACAAGGTCAAAAGTCTCAGCTCAAACCAGGATTTTCATTATCGAAACCGTAACTGCTGAAGAGCTCCATCTCTAGAGTGTACAGTGGTCCTGTCACGACTCCGAGGTACTGCTCACTAACCTAAGACTGCTGAAGTACTCCTCCTGTCGAGTACCGCGGGTCAGCCACCCAGACACAGTAGTGCTTCCCGCCGAGGTATGTCACCCAAACTCAGTAGTGCACACCCCCTAGTAGCCTGCTGAGGTACTCTCCGGACGAGCACCGCGGGTCTGCACTGTCACACAGGTAGTGCTCCGTCCGCCATGGGTCTGCACCTCAGAAAGTAGTGCTCCGTCCACTGGGCTAGTCGACTCACTCCAAGTCGAGTCGGTCAAGCAGTCGTCAGGTCTCAGCCAGCTACACGGTCTCCGTACATCGCACGCTCGTCACTGGGAGGGTCCGCTCCACGAGCTACAGGTCGATACCCAAGTATCTCAAAGTCCCGCAAAGAAGTATCTCAAAAGTCCGTTTCGTCACAGGGGTCTCAACGCAACAGACGGCACGTCGATCGGACGCCCGGTCTGTGAGTTATTAGCCTTTTCGTCCCAGGGGCCCGGTTGGTTTCGAGTGCGAACCAATCCCGGCCGTATCTCAACTGTACCCCGAACTCCCATAGGGTATACTCAAAGGGACCGTTACTCAACGTAACCACCAACGCCGCTGACGGTCCGTCAAGCGGACGTCCTGTCTGAAAGATATCAGATTTCCCGTTCCAGGGGCCCGGTTGGATTTCGGGTACAATCCAACCCGGCCTCACTCCGACTGCATCCAAAACTCGGGCGGAGTATGTCAAAAGTTTCGTCTCATCAAGAGGAAGTCAACGAAACAGACGGCGCGTCAATCGGACGCCCGGTCTGTGAGTTATTGGCTTTTTCGTCTCCGGGGCCCGGTTGGTTTTTAAGGCAAAACCAACCCGACCGTACTCCACCTGCGTCCAAACCTCGGGCGGAGTATGCCAAAAGATCCGTCTCACTAAAAGGAACTCAACGCGACTGACGGCGCGTCAATCGGACGTTCGTGGCTCAAGATATGAGCGTTTCCGCTCTGAAGGCCCGGTTGGTTTCGTGAACGAATCAACCCGGCCAGACTCAAAGTAAACCGAAACCTTGAGTGCGATATACCGAAACGACCGTCTCGATCCAAGGATCGCGTTGCCGCATACGGTTCGTCATTCGGAGGTCCGAGGCTCAAGTTATGATCCAAAAACCAAAACTGGTTCGAAACGGGGGGGTCCGGGTCCGGCCGACCCGGCCCGACCCCCCCCCCCCCCCCCCCCCCCTGGGCGGCGCGGTGGCCGGCGGCGGCGGACGGCGGCGGCGGACGGCGGCGGAGGGCGGCGGCGGCGGACGGCGGCGGCGCGGCGGGCCGCGGCGGCCAGGCGCCGCGTGGGGGCTGCGCACGCGGGGTGCTAAGCCCCCGTTTTCTTCTGGCAGCGCGGCTTAGCCGCGCCGATTTTTTAAGTAAACCGCCCCCTCACATGAGGGGGCCTGCTTGTGCGGATCCGAGGGGGCCGATTTCCCCCCCTCCTTCAAAGAACCCCCCCCCCCTCTCTTAAAGAGGGGGTTTTATTAATACGGCCGGGGAATTTATTTCCCCGGTTTTAATGACTTCCGGCCGGCCAGTTGGCCGGCCGGTTTTCTCCAACGGGACCGGAAATTTCCGGTCCCCTCTTCGGCTTCCGACGCCGGCGGCCTGGCCGCCGGTCTCCTCTTCCGCCGCGGCCCAGAACCGGCCGCGGTCTCTTCGTCCCGCCGCGGCCCGGAACCAGCCGCGGCGTTCGTCGTCCGGCGCGGTGCGACGGCACCGCGCCCCTTTGCCGTGCTTTGATAATCATTCAACGCGGCGCGACGGCGTCGCGTTCTTGATGTTTCTTCCATGGTGTGCGCGCGACGGCGTTGCGTAAAATAAATACACGATCAACCGCGTGGTGCGACGGCACCACGCCACTTGCTTCCACCCGCAAGAACAAACAAGAACGTTGGAGAGGGTTCGGCCGTGTTCGTACGGTCCGGCCCCCTCACGTTAAATTAATAACGCAACTTTAAATAAACAACATCCTCACGTTAGTCATACGAACCACGAGCAAGAATGAGATAATTAAATATTAAATCAACATCCCCTACCTCGGGTTTAAGGTTCGAAGATCGTTCTACGTTCCGCGGAAGACGACGTCGCGGAGGTCGGGCGACGCGGTCGTCGTTCGTCAAATTCAACGACGAAGAGGCGCGTCCGAAGAGGCACGTCGTTGGCGAATCCTTGTACGCCGACGAAGGTTGTCCGAGGAAGGTGCGGTGTTCTCTCTCGTTGACACCGAAGACGAAGAAGGGCGGAGCGGCGTTCTTCGTCGGAAACTTGAGCGTTCTACGTCAAGTCTTGAGGAAAGTCAAATAAAAAGGAAACAACGAACTCAAGAACCCCTACCTCGATAGTCGCACGTTGACGGAGTCGTGGAATATCGGTGTCGATTCCTTTGACGTCGGAGGAAGAGTCGTTGTCGATGGCATTCGTCGCGGAAAACCGTCGCGGAAGAGAAGACGCAGAAGAAGTACGTCGCGTCGCGGATACGGCGTCGCAGATGGATCGTGTTCTTCGGCGGAGAAGTTCTTCGTTGAAGAACGACGTTCTTCGTTCTTCGTCAGAGCTTGAAGATGAAGAGGAAGCTCTCAAAATGACAAACAAAGTACCCAAAATAAAATAAGACTACCTCTTATTTTATTAACACATAACACAAAAGAATTTCAAAGGTTTGAAATTCAAAAAGGGTTTAACTCCCTTAATTAATTAAGTAACTCAAGTTGACAACATTTAAAGAAATGAGTTAAAGGGGAGGTTTTGAGAGAATTTGAGGAGTTGGGGTTCGTGTGGACCCCACCTCACTTAATCCTCCCAAGGGAGGTTAAGTGGATGTGGGTCCCACTCCCAACTCCCTTTGGTATGACTTAACTAGATAAAAATAAAATTTGTTCCTCACAAATTTTATTTAACTTAAACTAAAAACCCAAAAACTAACTTTCAACCCGCAACAAACGCAACTTCCGAAAAGGTCTCATTAAGCGAATATCGGCGCTGCGAGTTCATCGGTGCCCTCGGATTTCAATTCCGAGCACCGTATCAAAAGTTAGAAATTCCCGCTCGTTCGTTCACTGAACGTACCCGAGCCAAACTTCGGAAATTAATTCCGGGCACTCCGGGCCTCGGAATCCGGTGCCGTCTGAAAACGCGCTCTTGTAAAATTCTAAAGAAAATTAAGAAAAAAAAATTTCCCTTGAATTTTACGGGTCTTTACATTACTCCCACCTCAGCGCTTTACGTCCCCGTAAAGCTACATCAAAAACTAGGGAAACAAAAGAGGGTACTGAGCACGCATCTGAGCCTCCCGCTCCCATGTGCTCTCCTGGAGATTCCCGTGCCGCCATCTGTTGCGCAACAAGAGGAATCGATCGCCCATGTAGGACCCGCTCCTGTCAATCCTCTATCTCTACCGGGACCTCCGTAAAAGTCACCCCATCGTCAACGTCAAGCTCCCCATGGTCAAAGATGTGTGTCGGGTCGTGCACGTATCTCCTCAGCTGAGACACGTGGAAGACGTCGTGCACCCGGTGCAACTGAGGTGGTAGAGCCAGGCGATAAGCCACCTCACCAACCCTGCTGAGGACCTGGAAGGGTCCGATGAAGCGCGGAGATAACTTGTCGCCTCGGCCAAATCTCCGAATACCACGTCGAGGTGAGACCCGCAAGAAGACGTGGTCACCATCCTCGAACTCTAGTGGCCTCCGCCTCCTGTCAGCGTATGACTTCTGCCGGCTCTGTGTTGTCCTCATCCGCTCCTGGATGACATGGACCTCTTCTGACGTGGCCCGGACCATCTCTGGTCCCACAAGAGCTGCAAGATTTCTTCTTTGCCGATAAGAGAAACCTGGTCTCATCCCCTGGATGAACCACATTCTTTGCCTAAAACAGTCAATCCTAACATGGATAATACTAATCCATACCAAGGATGACGTCGTAAGGCCTCGACGCTACTACTAAGAGATCCAACCGTTACTCTCGCCTCCAAGGGTTGAGTCACACTGTCGGCATCAGTGTGTGGTAACTGGTCTCCTCCAGTAGATGTCTCACAAGTGAGGGTCAAGTCAACAGTCAACTGGAACCTATTAGTAACATCACAAAAGAGGACAGGAAAGAAAACATCACAAAGGTATGCGTCTTTTATTATTGCAGCTCATATTACAAGACGCTACACAAAAGCAACATCAACATGGAACTAGAAGTACAAAAGACGTATCCACTAGTTCCTCCCCTGTCCACCTGCTCCCAGAGCTCCAGCATTTGTCGCTGCCTCAACCTCGGTGGCTCCCCCCAAGCCTGCGGATCGAGGAGTCGGACAGTCACGTGCCAGGTGACCCTTTCCGCGGCATGAGTAACACAACCTGCTCCTTGCACGGCTAGCTCTGTTCCCACTCCGGGTGCCCTGCACCACCGGTCCTAAAACCTGAGATCGCCCAACTCCTGGTCTGGTCCTCCTGGACCTCTGCATCATCTGTCTACTGCCCACAGATGACTCGGCTTCTGATCGAAAAACACGCGGTAAAGGCAGAATCTCCTGTACATGCTCGGGGTGTAGAGATACTGGCACAAACTCCACCCTGAAGAAGGTCTCGAAGTCTTCCCATGCAAAGTCCATCTCATCGCAAAACTGAAACAAGTGGCTCCACCACCTACCTGCTGCTGCGTGTAGTAGGCTCGCAGCGAGGATCACCATGAGGTCTGCTGGTGTCCTCACTAGCCTAAACACTCGTACCACTGCCTCCATCCAGTCCTCTGCAGCCTGGGGATCCGTCTCCCCGCGAAACCTGGGCGGTCGCTGGCGCTGAAACTCATGTAGTGCGCTGAGGCGACGTGCATCGTCAGCGGCTGCTGCTGGAAGCATCGGGGGCTCGGCGGGTAGAGCTACCGCTGGTGCCACTGCTGACAAAGGGCCCTGCACCGAGGCCTCATCGCTCAGTGGGCTGTCGTCACGTTCGATTCTCAGAACCCTAGCTGGCTGCCGTCGTGGGGCCATCCTGAAAGAAACAACGTAACACGATCAAACGATTATACCTGGTGAGCTGACCTGGTTTGAGCTGTTTTAAGGGGAAAAACTTTTGAAAACACACACGCAATCAGTGTTTTCGTGCACAAAGTCGGAAATCAGTTGTCAGGGTCCTGGTGTATGGATACGTCGGCCGCCCGCACCAACACTGGACTCCCTGAACTGAAAACCACACTCGGTACCCTTAACACTATTGCTTTACAGAAAGAAAGATCAGAGTCTGCGGTAGAACCGACCCCTCTGATACCAATTTGTCACGACCCGCCCTCGGGGTCCGTGCCGTGACTACCCCAAGCCCGCCTTCCATAGGCCAGGGGCTGGCGACTAGCACCAAGGCATAAAATCCCGATAACTGGGAAGGCATTGCCTTTATAAAAGAAAACAAGCACCACAGAGTACAAGCGGAAGTAAAACACTAAGTACAAAAAGAAGAGCTGAAAAGTAAAAAGGGGCCGGAAATACAAGCCCAACTGTAAAGTACAACTCGAAAGGGAAAACAGCGACTGAAAAGTAAAGCTGCTACGCTGAGATGTCCACTGGAAATCCCACCTGAAGGGTGGGTACAGATAGCTCCTCTGCTCCTCGGGTCCCGCCATCCGCTCCGAGTATGTCCCGCCCAGTGTCCACCTCCGGGTACCGCCTCGTCGTATAGTCCACCTCCAGGTACCGTCCAGTCCTTGAACTTTCGGCTTCTGTCAGCACTGTCCGTCGTCTGCAACCAACACAACGAGGTGCGGGCATAGCCCGTGCAGGGGTGAGTATAACGATACTCAGTAGGGACCCCGAGACCCTCAAGGTCTCACTAAAACCAACAAGGATAAACACAAGAAGATCTCAACAGATAAACCCTACTTAGGTATATGCCCATACATATACCTAAGTTATCAAGTAACCCATCTCAATCATGAGGAAACACAAGGATTGTGAAATCGACGGATAACCACTACCCGGGTATATGCCCATACATATACCAAAGTTAGCAAGTGACCCATCTCAATCATGAAGTAAACACAAGGTCAAAAGTCTCAGATCAAACCAGGATTTTCATTATTGAAACCGTAACTGCTGAAGAGCTCCGTCTCTAGAGTGTACAGTGGTCCTGTCACGACTCCGAGGTACTGCTCACTAACCTAAGACTGCTGAAGTACTCCTCCTGTCGAGTACCGCGGGTCAGCCACCCAGACACAGTAGTGCTTCCCGCCGAGGTATGTCACCCAAACTCAGTAGTGCACACCCCCTAGTAGCCTGCTGAGGTACTCTCCGGACGAGCACCGCGGGTCTGCACTGTCACACAGGTAGTGCTCCGTCCACCATGGGTCTGCACCTCAGAAAGTAGTGCTCCGTCCACTGGGCTAGTCGACTCACTCCAAGTCGAGTCGGTCAAGCAGTCGTCAGGTCTCAGCCAACTACACGGTCTCCGTACATCGCACGCTCGTCACTGGGAGGGTCCGCTCCACGAGCTACAGGTCGATACCCACGTATCTCAAAGTCCCGCAAAGAAGTATCTCAAAAGTCCGTTTCGTCAGAGGGGTCTCAACGCAACAGACGGCACGTCGATCGGACGCCCGGTCTGTGAGTTATTAGCCTTTTCGTCCCAGGGGCCCGGTTGGTTTCGAGTGCGAACCAATCCCGGCCGTATCTCAACTGTACCCCGAACTCCCATAGGGTATACTCAAAGGGACCGTTACTCAACGTAACCACCAACGCCGCTGACGGTCCGTCAAGCGGACGTCCTGTCTGAAAGATATCAGCTTTCCCGTTCCAGGGGCCCGGTTGGATTTCGGGTACAATCCAACCCGGCCTCACTCCGACTGCATCCAAAACTCGGGCGGAGTATGTCAAAAGTTTCTTCTCATCAAGAGGAAGTCAACGAAACAGACGGCGCGTCAATCGGACGCCCGGTCTGTGAGTTATTGGCTTTTTCGTCTCCGGGGCCCGGTTGGTTTTTAAGGCAAAACCAACCCGACCGTACTCCACCTGCATCCAAACCTCGGGCGGAGTATGCCAAAAGATCCGTCTCACTAAAAGGAACTCAACGCGACTGACGGCGCGTCAATCGGACGTTCGTGGCTCAAGATATGAGCGTTTCCGCTCCGAAGGCCCGGTTGGTTTCGTGAACGAATCAACCCGGCCAGACTCAAAGTAAACCGAAACCTTGAGTGCGATATACCGAAACGCCCGTCTCGATCCAAGGATCGTGTTGCCGCAGACGGTTCGTCATTCGGAGGTCCGAGGCTCAAGTTATGAGCCAAAAACCAAAACTGGTTCGAAACGGGGGGGTCCGGGTCCGGCCGACCCGGCCCGACCCCCCCCCCCCCCTGGGCGGCGCGGTGGCCGGCGGCGGCGGACGGCGGCGGCGGGCGGCGGCGGCGGATGGCGGCGGCGGGCGGCGGCGCGGCGGCGCGGCGGGCCGCGGCGGCCAGGCACCGCGAGGGGGCTGCGCACGCGGGGGGCTAAGCCCCCGTTTTCTTCTGGCGGCGCGGCTTAGCCGCGCCGATTTTTTAAGTAAACCGCCCCCTCACATGAGGGGGCCTGCTTGTGTGGATCCGAGGGGGCCGGTTGCCCCCCCTCCTTCAAAGAACCCCCCCTCTCTTAAAGAGGGGGTTTTATTAACACGGCCGGGGAATTTATTTCCCCGGTTTTAATGACTTCCGGCCGGCCAGTTGGCCGGCCGGTTTTCTCCAACGAGACCGGAAATTTCCGGTCCCCTCTTCGGCTTCCGACGCCGGCGGCCCGGCCGCCGGTCTCCTCTTCCGCCGCGGCCCGGAACCGGCCGCGGTCTCTTCGTCCCGCCGCGGCCCGGAACCGGCCGCGACGTTCGTCGTCCGGCGCGGTGCGACGGCACCGCGCCCCTTTGCCGTGCTTTGATAATCATTCAACGCGGTGCGACGGCGTCGCGTTCTTGATGTTTCTTCCATGGTGTGCGCGCGACGGCGTTGCGTAAAATAAATACACGATCAACCGCGTGGTGCGACGGCACCACACCACTTGCTTCCACCCGCAAGAACAAACAAGAACGTTGGAGAGGGTTTGGCCATGTTCGTACGGTCCGGCCCCCTCACGTTAAATTAATAACGCAACTTTAAATAAACAACATCCTCACGTTAGTCATACGAACCACGAGCAAGAATGAGATAATTAAATATTAAATCAACATCCCCTACCTCGGGTTTAAGGTTCGAAGATCGTTCTATGTTCCGCGGAAGACGACGTCGCGGAGGTCGGGCGACGCGGTCGTCGTTCGTCAAATTCAACGACGAAGAGGCGCGTCCGAAGAGGCACGTCGTTGGCGAATCCTTGTACGCCGACGAAGGTTGTCCGAGGAAGGTGCGGTGTTCTCTCTCGTTGACACCGAAGACGAAGAAGGGCGGAGCGGCGTTCTTCGTCGGAAACTTGAGCGTTCTACGTCAAGTCTTGAGGAAAGTCAAATAAAAAGGAAACAACGAACTCAAGAACCCCTACCTCGATAGTCGCACGTTGACGGAGTCGTGGAATATCGGTGTCGATTCCTTTGACGTCGGAGGAAGAGTCGTTGTCGATGGCGTTCGTCGCGGAAAACCGTCGCGGAAGAGAAGACGCAGAAGAAGTACGTCGCGTCGCGGATACAGCGTCGCGGATGGATCGTGTTCTTCGGCGGAGAAGTTCTTCGTTGAAGAATGACGTTCTTCGTTCTTCGTCAGAGCTTGAAGATGAAGAGGAAGCTCTCAAAATGACAAACAAAGAACCCAAAATAAAATAAGACTACCTCTTATTTTATTAACACATAACACAAAAGAATTTCAAAGGTTTGAAATTCAAAAAGGGTTTAACTCCCTTAATTAATTAAGTAACTCAAGTTGACAACATTTAAAGAAATGAGTTAAAGGGGAGGTTTTGAGAGAATTTGAGGAGTTGGGGTTCGTGTGGACCCCACCTCACTTAATCCTCCCAAGGGAGGTTAAGTGGATGTGGGTCCCACTCCCAACTCCCTTTGGTAGGACTTAACTAGATAAAAATAAAATTTGTTCCTCACAAATTTTATTTAACTTAAACTAAAAACCCAAAAACTAACTTTCAACCCGCAAAAAACGCAACTTCCGAAAAGGTCTCATTAAGCGAATATCGGCGCTGCGAGTTCATCGGTGCCCTCGGATTTCAATTCCGAGCACCGTATCAAAAGTTAGAAATTCCCGCTCGTTCGTTCACTGAACGTACCCGAGCCAAACTTCGGAAATTAATTCCGGGCACTCCGGGCCTCGGAATCCGGTGCCGTCTGAAACCGTGCTCTTGTAAAATTCTAAAGAAAATTAAGAAAAAAAAATTTCCCTTGAATTTTACGGGTCTTTACATGGACCATCTAGAGGTGAAAGGCATCTCAGAGTATGTAATAACATAGATCAATAGAGATTATTCTATTGGAAAAGAAGAGTTAATACCACTATTTCACTACATTTAATGGATAATGGAAGAATTATCCTTAGATCCAACATTTAATCACATCCCATTATCACATAATTCTTAGGAAGATTCATTAAAAAATTTATCTATGGATGAAAAAGATCTAAACTAGGATGAAATAGTCAACAACTTTGCACATTTATGAATGGTTTCACCTTTTGTTCAAGTTAAAACAGAAGAGATCGATGAAATAATACCTATCCCCAAACCATATGGTCATACCACTATGTGTATGACTCCCATAATATACTAAATCCAAAATGGATTACTTCTATTAGACATAGTTTGGAGAAATAAAATCTGATGGAGAGAGATCAACTTCACTATTTATGATGACCCAAATCACCAGAAAGTCCTCTAAAAATTAGGCATTAATAGAGTACTTCTCAGATGTGTTAACATATAAGAGACTTCAACATTCAAGAAATAAGTACACCCAGGAGCCTATGGTTCCCACCAAATAGGGTTCAATATTTCTCATCAAATATGTATTCTTGAGTACTACTAGCCCACTATGACAAAAGATTTCATGGAATTCACCATGAAATATCATTTATTCCAAATGAATGCAAACTTCATCCTTAAAAACCTAGATTTTATACATACATAAAAATAATCTTGGTCATTTTCCAAATGTGGAATGGATTTTGTGAGCCCATACCCTCCAACTACAACCAATAAGTTTAAATACATTTTAATTGCTACTGATTTCTTCTCCAAATGGACTGGAGCAACACCCCTCAAATAATATGGGGCCATAAGCATCCTCAACTTCATGTAATCCAATATCATTACCATATGTGTTGTCCTTCATAAAATAGTAGCATATACTGACACCAATTTGGGTTCTCTTGAGGTGGAACATCTATATTAGGAATATAATATCAAATCCAACCACTGTTCCTACTATCATGTAGTGGCTAATGAATAGATAGAGGTCTTTAACAATACCCTATAAAACATACTCCAAAATATGGCAGATAATGATAAGAACTATTGGCATGATATTATATTTCATTCCTTTTTGGACAATCTAACCACAACTCGTACTACCATGTGATCAACCCATATTCCCTTACATACGGGATAGAAGCCGTCCTGCCCTTTGAGGTCTAATTTCCATTTCTCTGTATTTACATATGCAATCCGCTATCCACCATGATACATCCTAGAAATGGATGGATTAATTGGAGTGAGTCGATGAAGAAATATTACTTACTTTTCATCACTTTTAGGTCCATCAAAATCAGATAGCGTGAGATTTTGAGAAGAAACTCTGCCTCCATTCATTCCACTACGAAGAATTGATATTAGTCCCTAGGACTCTAATGATACCAACAAAGAAGACTTTAAATCTTGATCCAAAGTGGGAGGGACCATAATTAATACATTGGGTCCACTATAATGGAGCTTATTCCTTGACCTCAATGGATGGATAACTCATTATGTTCCCAACCAATGAAAATATCCTAAAGACAAACTTCATGTAATTCTACAACACTAATCCTAGTAGCAGGATATTAAAACAAAAGGAACTATATATTAAATGATGCGAGACATTAATCTATGTATCATGCCATCTTGATCATATGACATTAAACTGCATGGTATACATATTAGCTGCAATATGTCAAACTGCATAGTCGGTCTTTGTTGGATGAACATAAAAAAGAATGATCCATCATCCTTGTTGAAAGATGATAAACTACATGAAACTGACATCCTTGTAACAAGACATTAAACTATATCAAAAATTCCATTCTACATGTCAGAAAACTGCATGGTTCATGTTTATTCCGCAAGATGTAAAACTGCATAGCATTTCAATCTGTTCTTGAGCAGGTCACATTTTTTGTGTTCATCGCCTTCCTCACCTTCATTCCAGAACTAGGTATGGATTAATTATCATATATGGGAATACATAGTGATGCATATACATCATGTATTGGTCCCAACCATCATTCTAGAAAACATCAAAGTCCCTTTTCCCTATGTCAAAGCCCTTATCGATGTGGAGAACTATTTTCAAGAATTATGTGTGGATTGATTTTTTCCATCACAGAATAGAAAGTGATGCCAAGACCTCTAATATTGGGACCATCCATGAGAATAATTCCCTTCCATGCTAGGTAATCCTTTTCGTTACCATGAGTCATTAAACTACACAACTAACTTCTTTATTTCAGGATAATAAATTGTATGATCTCCTCAAGAACTAGATGTGTTTTGATTCTTATTCCAATGAGATATATAGTGATGTACATATCTCAAATCCTAGGCCCAACCAAGGAAAAACAATTCCCTCCTCCATGTGTATAGGTCAGACCTACATAGGGAGCCTTTCAAGAACTATGTATGGCTTGATTATCATTATAATGAGATATTTAGAGACTCCTGGATCATACATCATAGGCCATCCACTAAAAAACATAAATGCACCTATCCATCACTTATATCACCATTGTATGGTGGAAGAAACATTTTCCATTCCTTGAATCTCACACTGATCATAGATCACGTGGGATTAGGAGTTCTGGTAATGAAGTACCCCACCTAAGTATGGCATATCAATTCATGTTAGGGTTATCATGGTCCTTGTTGAAAGACCATAAAATGATCAGTAGATGTCCTTATGACATGACTTTAAAATTCATGGGTTCTTTAAGAACTATGTATGGATTGATTCTAATTCCAACGAGATACATAGTAACACCAAGATCTTACACCCTAGTCTAGCCACAATGTAGGAAATTCCCCCACAATCTAATTTGTGATTCATATCTACACAATAAGATCCAATATAGGTTCTCACCCCATGTGTGAGCCCATATTAAAAAAACCCCCTTTCTTCACCCATGAATTCAATTAGTGTGGGGAATCATCTCTATGAATACATGTTTCTTTATTATTATTCTAATGATATATGTAGTAAATCTTTGACCTTATGTCCCAGTCCCATGCATGGGGTAAAGAAAAATTCCCCCTCTCCTGCTTATAAACAAAGATCCATGTTGGATATCTTAATTCGGGTCCCCTCACTCAAGGTTCCTCTAAGGAAATTGATATGTTCCCCTCCTATACATGAGTCAAATATATGAAATGGACTCTACACTTCATATCCAATATAAATCCAATTGGTTTCTTTGTGTGCAGACATATCCTTTCCGCACTTCATACTCCTAATCTTTGACACGTTCAGATCTTCATAATATTTCTACAAATAATGATGATAGAATGTCTAATACCTGAGGACTACTTTTCTTAACTATGTAGTAACACACCCCGGTTGGTTTTGTATAATGTATCCACCAAAATGGGTTTATCTACTAGTGGTAATTTATTTCTTAGGAGAGGCCTCCTCTATCTCCATAAGACCTTTCCCCATATGACTCTTTGGATCTAGAGGCCACTAGATTACTACTTACAACCATTCTCATTCATACCTAAAAATGATATCACATTCCCAGAATGATTACCCTGGAATGGAGAGTTATTAATCTTTCATTCAAAAATAAATTACCTTAAATTACATCCCCAATGTCCATGTTGATTGAAATTATCCTAAAAAGTAGAACATCCCATTCCTAAGATGTTAAATTGTACAACAACTTCCTCTCCATAAGATTTTAAACTAAATAGTCCTTATCATGGTCTCATGACAAGAAACTGCACAATACTTTAACCCTTCTCATAAATTGTCATTCCCCCACCTGACCTTGATCATTTATCCAAATTTACAATCCTCCACACAATCCAAAATCATGTAGTTGTGGTTTTCCATTCATGGTCAATAACAATACATATATTCCATTCATCATCATATATCTTCCCATGGAAAACCAACCATCAGGGTATTGATAAATATAAAATCCATAAAATTCATTCATCCATTAACAATAGATTGTCATAATTCCATAAAACTCATTTTCCTTACTATACAGTAACACACCCCAGTTGGATTTGCATAAGTCACCTACAAAATGAGCATGTCAGCCATAAGATGCCACTTTTTGAATATGTAGTTACACACCTAAGCTATCTTTGCATAAATTTTCTCACAAAATATGTTTTTTCAACCTGCGGAACATTTCACTATTAAGAGAATCCTCTTATATCTTTTTAAGCCTCGATGACATTACAATGAAACCCACAATTTGAATTTGGTCCATGGTCACCCCTTACATATTTGTCCCATATCACTTATCACGATCCAGGAACCCCAAAGATCTTGGTTTAAAATTTCATCCCTCTTGTATAAAGTATGATGGGGAGACCTTAATTTGATAGTCCACTTATGTAACGCCCCGACCCCAGTTACCCAAATTCAGTGCATTATTACATAACATTGGCATGATCACAAGAAAGATAAAATCTCGAAAGAACGATTAGTTTAGTAGCCTTGTAATAACTAGATATATTCATAAAGTTTTACATTACATCATAAAATGAAAACTACAACAATATAGTCTCCATAGTCCACACTATTATCCCCTCATATTATCCCTGCAGGTCATTCATAAATTACTTCTTCACGTCCTGGGAAAAATAAAACATAGAAAATCGGTGAGCTCAAATGCCCAGTAAGGATAACAATATAGAGGAAACTTTCATAAATAAGAATAAACATTCGAGGAAATGTATAACTAAAACAAAAGCCTTTTAAAATTGAACTTCAACATAGTATGGAAAAAATAAAATGAAATAATTCCATTTACTTATTCACATGGATATTATACTAATCGATTAATCACATCAAAAATCAATAACCACTTTCATAATAATGAAATTCATAATGTCAGACTATCATAACCACATATCCAAGGCCTCGTGACAAGACTAGAAATAAGATTTTTCCAAGGCCTTGTGCCAAGACACTAGTTTTTCTCCTGAGACCTACCGAAGCATTGAGGAGCTATAGCGGGCTCCACCCGTCACATATTAAGTCCAATGCATTCCCATATGAAAAGGGTTAAACATAACATAAACATTCGTATTAAAACTAGCATACCAAATGTAAATACTTCATCCATAATCCATGAATGGTATAAAAATAACACATCCATAGTCAAACATATCACAAAACCTTCAATAAAATATAGAAGTTTTGTATCATAATAAATCAGCTTCAAATAAACGTAAAATCCATCAAAGGATGTTGACATAGATGGAATCAAAACTCTTTTTAGAGAAATATATCTTTTAATTTTGAAATCATTTAAGAGTCATATATTTAAAAATAAAACATTTTCTTTGAAAATATTATTATAAGAAAGTAAGGGAAGCTTCGATGATTTTACAATGGCGGAACATATCCGCACCCGCTATATAAGTTAAAAAAACATTCTTACCTTAATTCTGTCGAAAAGGGTAAAAAGGAATGTGTTTGGAAAATGACGGAAAGATTCCTTTATAAACCACTTATAAAAGTCAAAAAGGGTATAAATGACTTTAACCCATATTCTAGTAAATAGTAAAAATGTTTTGAAACACATTTTTAAGAAACATGGATGTGGATGATAAATAAGTCCCCGTAGATTATTATGTATAAACAACCTCAGATAATGAAGAGATTGCGAAATAAACCCTTACCTTGTACTTTTCCTTGGTTGGGGTAGGTTAACCTCATGTATAATGGTGCAATAATTATTATTAAATTATACAAGAATTATATATATTAATATGATATCATATATGATCTTTTAACATTGCTTTGTTAATAATATCTTAGTATTATCGTTGTTTTGGGTGTTAACTTACTCGTTTTATTTTATATGTTTTGTTACATAAGCCATGTTTGTTATGGATAGATTGTATCATATTCATATCTAGAATGATATTAATTCCTTAATCATTGTTATTAATCTTCAAATGAGAATTAGACTTGAATAGATTGCGATGGAGAATGAATCTCATCGCGTTCGTGGAGACGGTAGTTCGTACGTACGCACGAGCGACAATATCATTCTTTTGATATTAATATAATATATTATTGGATGGTATGTCATATATTCAGAATAATTATCATGTTATATTTATTATTTACATGAATTAAAAATCATTACTATACCCATCCAAATAATAATATATTGAATAACAATTACACCACGACGTGGAGACGGTAAACCGTACGTACGCACGTATGGTGACATGTCATTGAAAGGATGGATAGAATACTGAATATGGTAGTACCATATTTATAATAATATTAAATTATATAGGAGATACTGGATTAATTATTTTAGAATGGGAATAACAAATAATGAAGAAGTGGAAGAAGAAAGGAACATGAAAAGGGGTGGTGAAATCATTACCTCTTCTTCGGGTTCTTCCTTTTGATTTGATCTAAAGGGATCCTTAGGTTGGATTTCTGACTAAAGTAAGGCCTCTAGGATGAAGTGAGGGAAGTTTAGAGAGTATTTGGGCAGAGTTTGGCCGATCCAAATGGCTTTTAATGTGTAAATTAATGAGAAGGGAGAGTGCCCTTTTATAAGAGGGGTGAGGGGCACCTTTGGAAAAGCTAGAAATTTATTTTATAATAAATTCATATTCGGTTTCTAATGGCTCAAAAGTTTATTATTTAAAGGTTAAGGTGGGGATGGGTATAAAACCACTCAACCAATAGGATTTGGACAGGTTTGGGTTACTATATTAACCTTCTCTTTAAGTATTAACTCTTAGTTAATTAGTTTGACATTTACCATGTCACTTTGTATTTTTATATTATATAGTTAATAAACTTACTATATACCGCCAAGAGACCCCCAAGTGGTCCATTAATGAAACACCTATCATGATATAAGTCTCTTGGATGATTCTTAGATTTTTAGGAATTTAATATCAATTAATAATATAATATATTTTTTAAAAAATGCTTTTATGTCAATTTTGACACTATTTGGAAAACTGATTTTTGTGAAAATTATTACAGAATGATTACTTCGAAAAAAGTTAATTAAATCACTCCTAACATGTCATATTAACCTAGAAAATTAGTTTAATTCATAAAAAGTCTCAAAATATATTTATTGGGGTATTTATAACATCAATTATTTTAATTTTTCACTATTATGGTAATTACTGCATCATCATTGGGTCATAAATAAATTAAATTATTTAATGTCTAAAAATTATAAATAAAATATAATTATGTATGAAATCTTTTTATCTTTATAATTAATATTTATAATAGAATTTATCTTTTTTTAACCCTATATTAAAAATGTTTTAGTAAATAAACTTTGATTTTAACTCTTTTAACTCTTCTTTGAATTAAATAATAATAAATGTCCTAATCTAATCCAAGTGAACCTAAATGATAATATTTTATTCCTAAGGTTGTTTTTGGTCGAGATACACTTTCCCAATAGAGTTAGGACATGTGTTAGGGTAATACTAATATCATTTTTACCCTTAATTACCCTATTTACTTTTAACCGTGGTAAATAAAAGTAAAAAGTTACTATTCACCAAAAATTATTTTCATCTCATTAAACCAAATTTTACTCTTTAATATTAACTGTGTCTCTCAGATTTTTGAAATTCCACTAACAGAAGCAGTAAAATTATGTTTTATGAAAAATTCAGTTTTTTTAACTACCACTTAGTGGTTTCACTATTCATCAAAAAATGAAGTTTTTCAGAAAAATACCAAAAATTCACCCTATGCTAATTTCGATATTCCGAATCCAAAAATGAAGTCGATTTTGAAAAATAAAATTTATACATTTTCAAAAAGTGGGTATTACTATTCATAACGGCTAGTTTGATTGGTTGTGGTGTGTTAGAACTCGATGTTGAGTACAACACATGCTATTGCATTATTCAAAGAGAAGTGTACCGTAGAAGCTTGAGGTGTTACATTCTACCCTACTTCAAATAATTTCGTCCTCGAAGTTTATAGAATACTTTTGCATGAAAACACACGGGTGGTTCTTCATCATAAGTTTCTCGGGTTCCCATGTTGCCTCTTCCATCTTATGGTTTCTCCACAAGACTTTTACGAAACGAGTCGTCCGGTTTCTCAGTACTTGTTCCGTCGTATCAAGAATAATGACGGGATCTTCGCAATAAG
The DNA here is from genome assembly GCA_963277665.1 of Viscum album. NCBI lineage: Eukaryota > Viridiplantae > Streptophyta > Magnoliopsida > Santalales > Viscaceae > Viscum > Viscum album. The sequence goes on along the minus strand of CAUJRU010000063.1, from coordinate 1,363,881 downwards.
ATAAATCAGGTTCCAGTTCTAATTCCTCATCGGTGAGTACATGCGTTGGGTCAGGCATGTATTTCCTCAATAGAGATACGTGGAACACATTATCAACTTTGGAGAGACTTGGCAGCATTTCCAATCGGTAAGCTACAACCCCAATTCATTCTAGAATTTCGAAAGGTCTGATGTACCTGGGACTCAATTTACCGTTCTTACCAAAACGTATGACTCCCTTTTATGAAGATACCTTCAGAAAAACATGATCACTGACTTGAAATTCCAAATCCTTCCTTCGATTATCGGCATAGCACTTCTGCCTACTTTGAGCTGCTTTGATATGGTTTTGGATTACCTTTACCTTTTATATCATTTCCTCCACCAGTTCTGGGCCTACAAGTTTTCTTTCACCAACATCATCCCAACAGGTTGGTGTGCAGCATCTCTTTCTGTATAATGCTTCACATGGTGCCATATGAATACTCGAATGGAAGCTATTGTTATAGGAAAATTCTACCAGAGGTAAATATTGATCCCACATACCCTGAAAGTCTAGTGAGAAGGATCTCAACATGTCTTCTAAGGTTTTAATAGTTCATTCTGATTGTCCATCTATTTGAGGGTGGTAGGCAGTGCTCAAATGAAGTTCAGTATCCAAGGCTTTCTGAAAACTTTTCCAGAATCATGATGTAAAACCGGGATCTCAATCCGAAACAATCGATAGGTGTACTCCCTGAAGTCTCACAACTTCATCAATATATAGTCTTGCTAGACTTTCCAGTGGTAGATCTTCTCTTATAGCAAGAAAATGTGCTGACTTGGTAAGTCGATCAACAATGACCCATATTTCATCGTTCCTTCTAGGAGCCTTTGGTAGTCCCATGACAAATTCCATCATGATATTATCCCATTTCCACTCAGGTATGGGAAGAGGTTGCAATACTCCACCAGGCTGTTGCCTTCCATCTTTCACTTGTTGACAAACAGTACATATTGACACAAAATAGGAAATCTCCCTCTACATTTTGTCCCACCAAAAATGTTCTTTCAAGTCTCTATACATTTTGGTGCTCCCAGGGTGTATAGATAAATTGGAACTATGAGCATCATCCAGCAATTCCCTTTTAGATCAGGTATATTGGGAACACAAAGTCTCTTCCCAAATATCAAAATTCCATCTTTATACACAATGTCTCTCAATCTACCATCATTCACAGCTTTAATATTCTTTTGAAATTCTTCATCATCGGTCATAGAACACCTAATCCTTTCTAGTAAAGATGGTTTGGAAGCCATTTGAAAAATCATTGATGACTCACCTTCCCTAGTTATTCCCATGTCCATCTTTACTAGATCCACGAAAATTGGATCCCTTTCAATTATCATATTGTTCAAAACTCCATTACCTTTTCGGCTCAAAGCATCTTCCACCTTGCTTGCTTTCCCCCAGTGGTTGTGTATCATACAATCATAATCCTTGAGTAATTCAAGCCATCTCCTTTGCCTCATGTTGAGTTCTTTTTGTGAGAAAATACACTTCAAACTCTTGTGATCAGTATAAATCTCACATTTTTCACCATAGAGGTAGTGTCTCCATATCTTCAAAGCAAATATCACTACTGCTAACTCGATATCATGATTAGGATAGTTTTGTTCATTAATTTTCAACTGTCGTGATGCATAGGCAATAACCCTATCATTCTGCATAAGGACCCAACCAATTCTTTTCATCGATGTATCACTGTAAATAACGAACCCATCATTCCCTGATGGTAGAGTCAATATAGGAGCATTGAATAATCTTATCTTCAGTTCTTCGAAACATTCTTCACACTATTTTTTCCAAACAAGTTTAACCCCTTTACATGTGATCTTCGTTAATGGGTTTGCCAATCAGGCAAAATTCTAGACAAAACATCGATAATAACCTGCCAAACCAATAAAACAGCGTACCTCAGTTATACTCGTAGGTGATGGCCATTCCAGGATTGCCTTGGTCTTAGAAGGATCAATAGAGATACCATCTTTAGAGACAATATGGCCAAGAAAAGAAATCTCTTGAAGCTAGAATTCACACTTGCTAAACATCCCATATAATTCATGTCTTCTCAGAGTCTTCAGGATAATGCCCAAGTGATTTTCATGATCTTTGTAGATTTTGGAGTATACTATGATATCATCAATAAATAACACCACAAATTCATCATGATTTTCCTTGAAAACTCTATTCATCAGATCCATGAATACAGAGGGTGCATTAGTCAATCCAAAAGGCATTACTGTAAACTCGTAATGCCCGTACCTAGTTCGAAATGCTATCTTCGGAATGTCTTCCTTCATCAAACACAACTGATGGTATTCAGATCGAATGTCAATCTTTGAAAAGTATTGAGCTCCATGCAGTTGTTCAAATAAATCATCAATGCGAGGTAGGGGATACTTGTTCTTTATTGTTATAGCATTGATCTCCCTATAGTCGGTACATAACCTCATAAATCCATCTTTCTTTTTAGCAAAAAGAACATGTGATCCCCATGGAGAAACACTAGGGTGAATAAATCCATTATTAATCAATTCCTCTAGTTGTTTCTTTAGTTCAACTAATTCTACAGTGGCCATTCTATAAAGGGTCTTCAATATAGTCCTTGATCCAGGAATTAAATCAATGGAAAACTTAACTTCTCGTTCTGGAGGATTTCCAGGAAAATATTCTGGAAACACATCTACATATTCTTTCACAATAGGTACATCCTCTATTTTAACATTCCTTTACTCACCCACTGTAATTTCATCCTCTTCCTCCCCAATAATTGAATTTAGTTGAGCTACTGGGGGTGGATATAAATAAGAATTAGGTGGTGACGATTCTGCTCTAAAGATTAGGTGTTCATTATCATCATCATCAAAAATTCTAACCTCCTTCTTCTTACAATAAATATTTGAATCATGGTCTGAAAGCCAATCCATGATGGGGATTATATCAAACTCAATTATAGGTATGACGATGAGATCAACGGATAAAGAACATTTATGTGCTCTAATGGGGACTGATTCACAAAACTTTGTTGCAATGATACTTCCCTTAGGAGTTTTAACTGACAACTCCCTTATTAAATCAAATTGGAAATATCTAATTTTCTTAGAAAACTGGGAAGATATGAAACAATACGATTATCCAGAATCAAATAATGCATTTTCTATACTTGAGGAAACCATTAAATTACCTACCCCCACGTCTTTCAAAGCATCTACCTCAGTAGTAGTGATAGCATAATCTTGGCATTGATCCCTTGGCCTTTTCTAAGGTAAGTTCCCCTGACGCTTAGGAAATTCATTTGCATAATGTCCCATCTCCCTGCAATTGTAGCATTGGACATCGGTAGGTTCCTTCTTCCCCTTGCAATCACAAGATTGGTGGCCTTTTTCACCACACTTGTAACAGACCCCCGTTCCTTTTAAGAAAGTACCGGGGTGTTTCTTCCCACATTTAATGTAGGATGGATATTCAACATTTCCCTTATTACCCTTACTTCCATTCCTAGATTGATCATCATATCTCTTCTTCTCTTTCTTTTCTTTAATGTCATAAGACTTAGAGAATTCGTTTTCTATCATGATAGCACATGAGACAATGTCTTCGTATGACGAGAAGGATTGTGATACTAATGCTCGACAGAGAAATGGTTTTAACCCATCAAAGAAATGATCAATATTACTTCTTGGGTCATGTATATAATCTCCAGCATACCTTGACAACCTTGTAAAGTTATCCTCATACTTTGCGATATTCTCATCCTCCTTTTGTCTCAGACTCAAAAATTGCCTTTCCATGTCCGCTAGATGGTCGTGAGGAAAGTATTTTTCTAAAAACAGATCTTTGAACTCCCTACATTCCATATTTGATACTTCATCATCTTCATTCGTGTTTTGAATCAATGACCACCATTGATCAGTATCTCCAGTGAGGTGATAAACTGCCATGACAACTTTTTACCTTTCACTACTCCCCAAAGACTGAAATATTTTCTCTAGGAAACATATCCATTGCTCAGCTACTAAGGGATTTGTACTCCCATTGAACGTTGGTGGTTGCTTCCTCATGAAGCAATCGAACATTGATACTCTATACTGCGGATCAGGGTGCTCCAAACGGGTAAGGTTATTATTCATAACCTAAGTGAGTTGTCCCAGTATGGTGATTAGATGATCGGCACCAGTTGCATCACCAGCTCCACTATAATTATCTTGAGTAGGAGGGAAATCCCTACATGGAGTGCGTTCATTGATATGGTTTCCATTTCTTCCACTAGGTGCCATTTCTAAACAATGGCATAAACTAGATCAGTTTATGAATCAAAATACATAATTTTATACTTATAAAACACTTAACATAAATTTAACTATTTATGGATATAATCCATAATCATAAAAATGTTTTCTTTGAGGAAGTATATACTCATAAAACCGTCATAATTATTTGTAAATAAAATGAGAGTTATCCTGAGCATATCCCCTAGGAGTGTCGTAACCAAGAGTGCAGCAAGGCCCGTTGTTGTGCACCAGTTCCCGTTCGAGTCTAGCTCAAAGCTGTGCTTTCAAGTTTTTCCCCTAGGTACATCTGTGCCAGAGCCGCCTCTACCTGCTCGTAACTAGACAGGGATGTATTGCTCAGAAAACTCACAAAATCTCTACAATACCAAAATTCTAGGAAGTTCTTCTATAGTAATCCTGAAAGTCCATCTTAAATCTATGTGCTCTAATCAGAGTTTATCTAAATCTAGCTTCCAAGGTTTGTACTAAACTTCCTCTGATACCAACTGTAACGCCCCGACCCCAGTTACTTAGAGTCAGTGCATTATTACATAACATTGGCATGATCACAAGAACGATCAAATCTCGAAAGACCTATTAGTTTAGTAGCCTTGGAATAACTAGATATATTCATAAATTTTTACATTACATAATAAAATGAAAACTACAAAAATATAGTCTCCATAGTCCACACTCTTATCCCCTCATACTATCCCTGTAGGTCATTCATAAATTACTTCTTCACATGCTAGGAAAAATAAAACATAGAAAAGGGGTGAGCTCAAATGCCCAGTAAGGATAACAATATAGCGGAAACATTCATAAATAAGAATAAACATTCAAGGAAATGTATAACTAAAACAAAAGCCTTTTAAACTTGAACTTCAATATAGTATGGAAAAAATAAAATGAAATAATTCCATTTACTTATTCACATGGATATTCTACTAATCAAATAATCACATGAAATATCAATAACCACTTTTATAATAATGGAATGCATAATTCCAGACTATCATAAACCCATAGCCAAGGCCTCGTGCCAAGACTACAAATAAGATTTTGCCAAGGCCTTATGCCAAGACACTAGTTTGTCTCATGATACCTACTGATGCATCGAGGAGCTATAGCAGGCTCCACTCATCACATATTAAGTCCAATTCATTCCCATATGAAAAGGTTTAAACATAACATAAACATTAGTATTAAAAATAGCATACGAAATGTAAATACTTCATCCATAAACAATGAATGGTGTAAAAATAATACATCCACAGTGAAACATATCACAAAACCTTCAATAAAATATATATTTTTTGTATCATAATAAATCAACTTCAAATAAGCGTAAAATCCATCAAAGGATGTTGACATTGATGAAATCAAAACTCTTTTTAGAGAAATATCTCTTTTTATTTTGAAATCATTTAAGATTCATATATTTATAAACTAAAAAACCTTCTTTCAAAATATTCTTATAATCTTGTAAGGGAAGCTTCGACGATTTTACAAAGGCGGAAAATAGCTGTACCTGCCGTATAAGTTAAAAAAACATTCTTACCTTAATTCTGTCGAAAAGGATAAAAAGGGCCTTGTTTGAAAAACGACGGAAAGATTCCTTTATAAACCACTTATAAAAGTCAACAAGGGTATAAATGACTTTAACCCATATTCTAGTAAATAGTAAAAATGTTTTGAAACACGTTTTTAAGAAACATGGATGTGGATGATAAAGAAGTCCCAGTAAATTATTACGTATAAACAACCTTGGATAATGAAGAGATTGCGAAATAAACCCTTACCTTGTACTTTTCCTTTGTTGGGGTAGGTTAACCTCCTGTATAATGGTGAAATTATTGTTATTAAATTATACAAGAATCATATATATTAATATGATATCATATATGATCTTTTAACATTGCTTTGTTAATAATATCTTAGTATTATCGTTGTTTCGGGTGTTAACTTACTCGTTTTCTTTTATATGTTTTGTTACGTAAGCCATGTTTGTTATGGATAGATTGTATCTTATTCATATCCAGAATGATATGAAGTCCTTAATCATTATTATTAATCTTCAAATGATAATTATACTTGAATGGATTACGATGGAGAATGAATCTCATCGCGTTCGTGGAGACGGTAGTCCGTACGTACGCTCAAGAGACAATATCATTCTTTTGATATTAATATAATATATGATTGGATGGTATATCATATATACTGAATCATTATCTTGTTATATTTATTATTTACATGAATTGAAAATCATTATTATACCCATCCAAATAATAATATATTGAATAACAATTACAACACGACGTGGAGACGGTAAGCCGTACGTACGCACGTATGGTGACATGTCATTCAAATGATCGATAGAATACTGAATATGGTTGTAACATATTTATAATAATATTAATGTATAGAGGAGATACTGGATTAATTATTTTAGAATGGTAACAACAATGAAATATGAAGTGGAAGAAGAAAGGAACTTGAAAAGGGGTGGTGAAATCATTACCTCTTCTTTGGTTTCTTCCTTTTGATTTGATCAAAAGGGCTCTTTAGGATGGATTTCTGACTATTGTAAGGACTCTAAGATGAAGTTAGGGATGTTTAGAGAGTATTTGGGCAGAGTTTGGCCGATCCAAATGGCTTTGAAGGTGTGAATTAATGATAAGGGGGGTTCCTTTTTATAAGTGGGGTGAGGGGCACCTTTGGAAAAGCTAGAAATATTATTTTATAATAAATTCATATTCGGTTTCTAATGGCTCCAAAGTGGATTATTTAAAGGTTAATGTGGGGATGGAACGATGAAAACTCAACCAATAGGATTTAGATAGGCTTGGGTTACTATATTAACCTTATCTTTAAGTATTAACTCATAGTAAATTAGTTTGACACTTACCATGTCACATTTATTTTTATATTATATAGTTAATAAACATAATATATACCTCCAACAGACCCCCATGTGGTCCATTAATGATACACCTATCATGATATAGGTCTGTTGGCCGAACCTTAGATTTTTAGGAATTGAATATCAATTAATAATAAAATATTTGTTTTAAAAACTCTTTTATGTCAATTTTGACACTATTTGGAAAATTGATTTTTGTGAAAATCATAACAGAATTATTACTTCGAAAAAATTTAATTAAATCATTCATAATATGTCATATCAACCTAAAAAGTTATTTTAATTCATAAAAAGTCTCAAATTATATTTATTGGGGTATTTGTAATATCAATTATTTTAATTTTTCACTAGTATGGTAATTACCGCATCATCATTAGGTCATAAATAAATAAAAATATATAATGTATAAAAATTATAAATAAAATATGATTATGTAGGAAATATTTTTATCTTTCTAATGAATATTTATAATCGAATTTATCTTATGTGTAAACCTATATTAAAAATGTTTTAGTAAATAAACTTTGATTTTAACTCTTTTAACTCTTCTTTGTATTAAATAATAATAAATGTCCTAATATAATCCAAGTGGACCTAAATGATAATATTTTATTCTTAAGTTTGTTTTTACTCGAGATACACTTGTACAAAATAATTAGGACATGTTTTAGGGTAATATTAATATTATTTTTACAATTAATTACCCTATTTACTTTTAACCGTGGTAAATAAAAGTAAAAATTCACTATTCACCAAAAGTTATTTTAATCTCATTGAACCACATTTTACTCATTGATATTAACCGTGTCTCTCGGATTTTCAAAATTCAACTCACAGAAGCGGTAAAATAAATTTTTATGAAAAATTCAGTTTTTTTAACTACCACTTAGTGGTTTCACTATTCATTATAAAATTAAGTTTTTCAGAAAAATACCAAAAATTCACCCTAGGCTAATTTCGATATTCCGAATCCAAAAATGAAGTCCATTTTGAAACATAAAATTTATAAATTTTCAAAAAGTGGGTATTACTATTCATAACGGCTAGTTTGATTGGTTGTGGTGTGTTAGAACTCGATGTTGCGTACAACACACGCTATTGAATTATTCAAAGAGAAGTGTACCCTAGAAGCTTGGGGTGTTACAACCTATTACCTATCATTTCCATAATATAATCGTCCTATTCATAAGCCCTAAACATAAAGGCACTATATTTCCTGTGTTTGGTTCAGGCATATGTAGGAAACTTATTCCCCCATTCATAAGTAATTATTACTTGAGATTTAATTTATATATTCAAGCACTTTTCTTCAATGAAACCAGTCTCTATGTTAGGGAAAATCCAAATCTCCAAAATCTCCCTTTTACCATTGACAATATATTGTCATAATTCTTGAGAAATTATTTTCCATACTATGTAGTAACTTTCCCCAGATGGATATTCATATTTCAACCATAAAATAGGATTGTCAGCCATAGGATTATGCTGTTTGAATATGCTATAACATTCCCTAGTTGGAATTGCATAAAGTCTCCCACAAAATAGGTATTTCAAACAGTGGTAGTTTTTCATCAAGAGAGACCTCCTCTATCACCACAAGGCCTTTACCCATACCAATATTTAGATCCTGAGGCCCCTAGATTACAACTTACAACCTTTCCCCTTCATACATTAAAATGAAGCCACATTCCTAGAAAAATTAGCCGAAGGTTCTAATTATTATTTTTCAGTCAAAGGTAAAAACATTCAATTATCGACCCAATGTATATGTTGTACTATATTAAACTACATATCTAAACATAATATTCATAACATGTTAATCTATATAATAATGTCCTCCCCATAAGATGTTAAACTCCATTGCCCATGTCTTGGTCACAAGATAAGAAACGGCATGATGCATTGACCCTTTTCATTAAGGGGCCTTCCCCATGATGTCGATCATTTAACCAAATATAACTTTATTCAAAAAATCCAAATTCTTATAGGGGTGGTTTCCCATTCATGGGTAATTCTCATATAGATAATCCAATCATTATCAGGAATTATCCCTTATTAATCTATCCATTGTGGTTTTGAGAAATCTGAATCTCCATAAACTTATTTTAGACATCAACAATAGAATGTTGGAATTTCTAAGAACTCATTTTTCTATGTCGTAACATTCCCCAGTTGGATTTTCATAATTTCACTCAAATAATGGTACTTTCATCTAGAATATGAAACTTCATTACTATAAAATAATACGCCCAAATTTTCTTTGTATAAAGTCTCACACCAAACATGTTTTTCAAACATCATCATATTCGTCATTCGGAGAGACCTCCTCTATTCCCATAGGGCCCAAAAAAATCATGCTAGAAACCTATTTCCAAACATGGTCCATGGAAATTCTTCACATACTTATCTCTTATCATTTTTTAGTTCATGGAATCAAAAAATTGTGACTCAAAATTCCTAGTAGGGTATCTGAAGAATGTTGGAACATTCTTGGTTAGAGAAACCTATTTGGGTCATCATTCCAAATCTGATGGTTACAGTTTTTTAACCTAAAATATCAGTGTATTTCAGTTCCACATGCATGAAATTAAAAATTCAATAAAAAGAGACACAATAATCTCTAGGTTGAAAACATACAAAGGGAAATCTGGATAAAAGTGGACTCCCATATTTCTATACCTACTCTCAACATGGTTTAGGCATGAATTGATAAATAAAAATACAATTAAGGAACAAATCATGTTAGGATTAAAACACACAAAGGGTGACATATGAAAAATCCAAGTATTTACTACTAATTTTTATTCATTTAACTAATGAAAATTTTAGGGTTATGAATTTTTTTTTCAAGGTTGTGCATATGAGTCTAAAAATAGTCTAACTGCGCTTTCTAGGCCCCATAGATTAGAAAATATATAATATCATCCTCAATAAGATGAGATATATCCAAATACATCAAAATGATGTTAGAATGTTTCAATGTTTCCTAATGTAACCTTATAACAATATTCTTTTCTTTCCGAATGAGTCTAATTCTAAGGGTGGGGGGATTTGGTTGACAAAAAAAATACGTTGCATGCACTTTGCTACAAGATTTCTCTAACACTAAGGGATGGATATTCCTCAGAATTGGATCCCAATCCAATTTCATAGTGTTGACGACCTCCCTCGAATAGTAGGATGTGAATTGGGAATGAGAGGTGGGATGGAATATGCGATTTCATTTTGTGGACCAGTGTGTACCCATACTATGTTATAGAAGGACTACGTGTCCCACTTATGTGGCACAGTAGGTGTTTCTACCCATACATTTAATGTCGACGCATAGCCACCTATGCGGCCTAAAAAAATTTCACCCCTATGCACAGTACCTACACCAGGAACCTATGCCATCGACCTGTGTGAGATAACTCCTTCAACCAAGGTCTCTTATAATCATATAAATATGACCCTAGGGCTTCTCATTTACAAAATTTTAAAATTCGAAGAACCCTTGAAGCTCTAGTCGCGCAACCCCTTTTACCAGGGCCTCCAAAAACCAATAGGTAGGTCGAAAAAAACTGAGAGAATAGGGAATTAAGGGGGTTAGTGAGATAAAATTCCCACTATGTTTTGAAACACTGATACACATGCATGAGGGCCTCTTCCCCCTGATTTGAAAACTCTTAGTGCAAAGGTCCCTTCCATAACCAAGGACTTGTTAAAGACCCTTCCAGAAACACCTGAGGGGACCCGTGGTGGCTATTATAAGGAATTACCTAATTTTTTTTCCTAGGTTATCCATTTACCCAGGAGTCTCGAACTCATGAAATCCTACCCCCCTATGAAATCATTTCATTCTCCTGTTAATCCCAACATACATCACCTTTTCTTACCAAGTGAGGACATGCATGAGCATTATTTTGATACCTCTTCAAAGAAACATGCAGTAGGGATCCTCATCCTTTTGATCTCTCATATGAGAGTGGAAAAATTGACACCTCAATTGAAGACTCCATAATTAGAAAACCATGGAAAGATGCCCACCAGCTTGTCTCCAATTTGCATATTTATTCCTACAGTTATAGGTGTCCCACACATGCTAAAACAAATAGGTAGGGTCCCCAGGGTGGATGTGAATATTTATCCCTTCAATAACATTTAATTATACTATAGGGGAAGTATTAGGGACATAATGGTCTCAGAGATAAGGGTGAGGACTCTTTCCTCTGAGTCTAGTCTATGAGACCATGGAATTCTGGTTCTAGGTGGGGAGGGTGAGGATCACAATTTATTTTCCACTTTGACATGGAATGAGATCCTCCTCTATTTCCCAGAAACAAATTTTAGGGAATCCATCTTTGAGTAATCCCCTAAAATTTCAAACAGGACCTCTCCCATTTCATTCAATCCTTCTTCTCCACACCCATGGGACACTTTTACATAGATAATTAATATTGATCATCCTAGTTATAAACATAATAGGGGAGATGTGAACATCAAAGCCCTTTATCTCTCCCTTTCGGTATGAGGTAAAATAAAAGTGGGGAAGGATGCTATAGACCACTCTTTTTTCCCTTGGACTTTGGGTTTTTGCATCATCCACTAGCAGAAGAATCAATTTTTTTTGATTTTCTAGATCTTACACTACCACTTATTTCTCACACCAAGCATGAATCATGTGGGCTTAAAGGTTAATGGTGATCACGATATCGGCATGGTCCCAAACATCATGGACCTTATACTTGATATAATCCTCAATCATTTACTAAAGGAAATCATATTATTGTTTATAAGCCCTGAAACCCAACATATTTTTGTCATAATTCCAACTATAATCCCAACTAAACAAGGTAATCAACCTTAGGAATAATCCCCAACTCAATCCTCTCAAAGGGACATATTCCCTTATGAGAAAAATATTTGGAGGGTCACCATAGGAATGGTCACTCACAACCTAACTATGTGGGATTAGATTCCCATCAAAATGGGACATGTAGAAAGCCTCCTTGAGATCCTAACATGACACTCCAAATCTACCCTATTCTACCTGGGCCACATTCCCAGTAGAGTCTTGGGAATTATTACGTCTGTAGGACCCAACTAAACAAGAGAATTCTCTATAGGAATACGTCCCAATTCAATCCTATGAAGGTTCCATATTACTCTGTAGTAAAAATCTTTATAGGGACTCTATTAACATGGTTCTTTACAAGAAAACTACGTATTCTTTTTTTCCTATTAAAATTTGATATGTCAGAAGCCTCTTTTAGGTCCAAAATTGACACCCAAAATCAACCCTATTATCTCTGGGCCACATTCCTATTAGAGTCCTATTCGACATGAGAGTCCATATACCTTCTTGGATCCCTAAGACACCTTGTAATAATTCCAACACTGAACTTTGACTAGGCACCTTTCCCCTATATTTCCTTTCTGCAAGACGTTAAACCATACGGTTTGGTTCTTATCACATGAAATTTAAGGGAATAATGTGTCATGTTAAGTGGAACCAAACGACATGGGTTCTTATTCCATTAAATATGATATGTTGGAAGCTCGTTCAAGGTTTATATATTGAAATTTAAACAAATCCCATATCCTTAGATGATGTTAAACTCCAGAGAACCCCAATATGTGGCTCAAAACCACTGCCGTGATAATAAATGACAAAAAAATATCAAATCAGTACATAAGAGGTTGAAATTGATGGAGAAGATCATATACATATAGATATCTCCATTTATGAAGATCCTAAAATACATATAGATGATTCTAAATTCCATACATGATAATAAGTTGGTTTTTATTAAAGGACTTCTTATGCCATACATGGAAGTTAATGAATGATTCACAAACATATATTAAATCCATAAGCGAGTCCCAAAGTGTAAATAATTCCCCCCAAAAGGTGTGATGAGCCCAACATCACATTATCTCAACCAATGTGTTTTCTTAAGTACCATTAGACTAATTTCCCAACAATAACCTTCCTTTGGAAAGTAGGTCTATGAGTCCACATGGATATAGAACCATTGGGTGTTTCCTATTCCATGAATATACCTGTTGGAAATCCCCCACAAGGGACATGGGCGTATGTGTTTGAATTGAAGGTTGTTCCAACAAACACCAAAAAATTCCATTATAGCCCTATGTTGCATTTGGGGATGAAACAAGGGGTTTTTAGGGTTTTTACATTTTTTATTTTTTTGGTTTCTTGGGTTTTTAGGGGTTTTAAGTGTTTTTGATTTATATGTTTCCTTAAGGGTTTTTAGGGTTTTATTTTTTAGGTATTTTAGGGATTTTTTAGTATTCATATGTGTTTTTAGGGTGTGTATTGATTTAGAGGGGGTTTAGGGGCTTTAGGGTTTTTAGAGTTTCTATGGTTTGTTAGTGGATTTAATTGTTTTTTTATTTTAAGGTTTTCATAGGGGTATTCAGGGTTTTATGGGTTTTTTAAATTTTGAGGGATTTTTAGATATTTTTTTTGGTTTTATGGGTCATTATGAATTTTAGAGATATTGAGGTTTTTACGGTTTTTATGATTTTTATTATTTTTTGGGTTTTTTGAGTTTGTTTAGTTTTTATGGGTTTTTATGGGTTTTTATAATTTTTTGATTGTTTTAGTGGTTTAAAGGGTATTTAGAGTTTTTAGTGGGTTTTTTGGGGTTTTATGGGCTTTAGGGGTTTTATGTTTCTTAGGGGGTTTAATGGGTTTTAGGGGTTTTAGTGTTTTTAGGGTTTTTAGTATTTTTTATGTTATGAGTTATTTTAAGTTTTTTTAGGTTTTTAGGGTTTTCTTATGGTTTTTATTGATTTTAAGGATTTTATGTTTTAGTAACTTTTAAGTATTTTTATGATTTTTTTTGGTTTTTAGGGTTTTAGGGATTTTTAGGGTTTTTATGGGTTTTTTTTTGGTTTTTTTGGGTTTTGGGTTTTTTTAGTTTTGACTATTTTTAAGGTTTCTAAAGATTTTTAAAATTTTATGGGTTTAAAGGGTATTGTAGTTTTACTGTTTTTTTGGGTTTTTAATATTTTTTGTGGTATTTATGGTTATTATGGGTTTTAGGGTTTTTAGGGGTTTTAGCATTTTTAGGTTTTTAAGTATTTTAAGTGTTATAGGATTTTAACGCATTCTTAAGTTTTTTATGGTTTTAGAGTTTTTTCTGTTTTTAGGTATTTTAAGGTTTTTATGGTTTTCAATTTTTTAGGGGTTTTTATATTTTTACGGTTTTTATGGTTTTTTTGTGTTTCTAGGGTTTTATGATTTTTTTAAGGCTTTAAGAGTTTTCAATATTTTTAATGCTTTTATGACTTCAAATAGGTTTTAGAGTATTAATGGATTCTTAGTGGTTTTATGGGTTTTCAAGGGTTTATTAGGTTTTTAGTGGTTTTTATGGTTTTTAGTTGTTTTTTTTGGGTTTTGTAGCATTTTTAGAATTTTTTAGGTTTTTAGGAGTTTGAATTTTTTTTGGTTTTAATGGTTTTCTTATGGGTTTTCATGGGTTTTAGAGTTTTTTTTAAAAAAATTTGGAATCATTAAAGCTTTTATGGAATTTGAGGGATTTTTATGGTTTTTAGAGATATTGAGAGTTTCAATAATTTTTTAGGGATTTTAGGGTTTTGAGGTTTTGTGAGTTTTTAGGGTTTTAGAGATTTTTTTAGGTATTTATGTTTTTATTAGGGTTTTTAGGGGTATTAATGTTTGTTATATTTTCAGTTAATTTAGGCATTTTTAGGACTTTTATGAGTTTTTAGGTTTGTTAGGGATTTTGAGGGTTTTTAAGATTTTTAGGTTTTTTGGGGTTTTATAAATTTTTAGGCTTTTTAGGGTCTTAATTTTTTTAGGTTATTGAGGTTTTCTTAGGAGTTTTTAGGGTTTTAGGTTTTTTTTATGTTTTACAATTTTTTATGTATTTTTTAAAATTTTCATGGTTTTTACAGTTATTTTGGGAATTTGAGGGATTTTATTATTTTTAGTGGCTTCATGGTTTTTTTTTGATTTTAGGGTTTTCTTTTTATGTTTTTAGGTTTTAGGGGTTTTAGTGTATTTTAATGTTTTTAATGTTTGAAAGTATTATATAAATTTTAGTGGTTTTAGGGTCTATGGGTTGTAGGGTTTTTATGGTTTCAGGGGTTTTTTAGGGTTTTTATGTATTCTTTGGGTTTTTAATGTTTTTACGGATTTTTAAATATTTTGGCATTTTTAGGTATTTTTAGGATTTTTATTTTTTGTTAAGGATTTTAGGAATTTTGAGACTTTTAAGGATTCCTTGGGCTTGTTTGGTTTTTTCAGTTTTTTTAATTTTTAGGGATTTTAGGTTTTTTTAATGTTTTTTAACGCTTTTAGTTTAATGGGATTTTGGAGATTTTAGTAGGTTTTTAGGAGTTTTATGGGTTTTAAGGGTCTCTAAATGTTTTTTGGGGTTTTATGGTTTCTAAATTTTTTTAGGGTATTTATCATTTTTAGGTTTTTATGGGTTTTAAGTGTTTTTATGTTTTTATAGTTTTCTTAAGGGTTTTCATGGTTTTTAGGGGTTTTTATGTTTTTAGGTATTTTTTAGGTTTTTATTGAGGTTTTATGGGTGTTTAGGTTTTTAGGGATTTTGAGTGTTTTTAGAGTTTTTAATGTTTTTAGGAATTTAAAGGGTTTTTGAAGTTTTAATTGTTTTTTGGGGTTTTATGGGTTTTAGGGTTTTTAAGGGTTTTAGGGGTTTATGGGTTTCGGAGTTTCGGGGGTTTTTATGGTTTTTGGGATTTTTATTATTTTATGGGGTTTTAGGGGTTTTAATTGATTTTATGCTTTAAGGTGTTCTTATAGGTTTTTAATGTTTTTAGGGTTTTTCTATTTTTAGTGATTTTAGGAATATTTAATGATTTTAGGGTTTTTTAGTGTTTTTAGGGTTTTTATGGATTTTAAGGGTTTTTGGGTTTTTTGGGATTTTATGTTTTTTGGGGATTTGGTTATTTTCAATGCCAATATAATGAATATATAAAAAAGGTACATGGAATTGAAGTATAAGAGGATCAACCAAAGGATGAAACACCTGGCCCAAAGGCCAGAAATGAAAAAAATAAGGAAGTGAAACCCATGCTCAAGCCATCATTTAGTACTCCACCACCCTTGTCCACATGAAAGAATTATTAAACATAGGACAACATCCCTACCCACTGCAAAACTGATAGATTCACTAACTGGTAAATCATCTAGAGAACAAAAATAAATCCTCAAGAAATCCAAGAGAATAGTATGAAGCCACAATGAAAACCAGTATCCCCCTCCATCCCCATCACCAATAAACACAAATTTCTCAACAATAAACCCTACGATCCTAACTTTCAATCAACAGCCAACCCTCAGTAGAACTGGGTCACTAGAAATAGAAGCATCCTACTCCACACCAGTATCACTCCCCACCAAGCAGCAGCCCGCTCCACTCCCACACCACCAGCCAAAAACACCTGTACCAGTGAAAACCCCTACAACAATCAGTAATCTATTAGAGACCCACTCAACATCAATATCACCAACACCTCATAGGCAACAACAGTGTCCAACCACTACAAATGGACCCAAACCAACAACACCATCAACCAAAACCAAACCATTCCACTCCCTCAACACACCCCATCAAAATAGAAACATGCATTACACCAATAGAAGCAGCCAACAATCCCTGCACCAGCTCACAAACCCCAATAGAAACCAGACCTGAGAAACAACCCAGTCTACATCAACCTAATCTCCAAAACATCCTAGTCAAAACAAGGCACATCTTCACTGGGCTTGCACCAAGAATCCCTCTTCCTATTTCCTTCTAGATGCTCCTAGTACCCCTCAACTGCATCTCCCAACAGCTACATTACCACAAATCATCACCCAATATCCTGCAAAATCCCTAGTATCTGTATCACCTCCTAATACCCTCAAAATCAATAAGGACCCCGTTGCACTATCTCTAAGAAGCACATCAACCCTACACCAGTATTAGGACTCAAAATTAGTAAAAAAACGGTATTTTACCAGTCCACACCAGCATCACTCCAAATACCCAAGAGACACAATTCTAATACCCAGTATTGAAACTCCCAACATCTTATGTCCTCTCCCCTACAAGAAGGTTACTCCAAGCCACCCTAGAACCAACATCACACCATGCCCTGAAAGTCACCAGCATAGAACCATCATATCACTAGCATCTCCAAGCTAACTCCCAACAAGAAGTATACACCCTTAAAAATGAGAAAGCATCAACCCACATAAGAAACCAAAAGAAACTTGCACCCCCACTAAAAAGGATTTCCGCCACAGGAACAAGTCCCACATACATCTCCCAAAAAAATGAAACTTGTAACCCCACAACGACCAATGAAAAATGCGTACCCCACCATGCAGAAGAACCATAGAACAACAGCCAGGGATCCCTCTAAAATAGAAGCCCCCTGTCATGCTGCCATTTGCAAAGAAAAAGAAACATCAGAGTAGTCATGTCACCAACCACCCAATAGGAAGATACAATAAACCAATTTAGCATATCGATGAGAGATACTAACCTCCAAACTGAAGCCTGTAATTGAAGAAAAACGAAATATTGGCTGGTAGACCATCAACCTAAAAAAATAGGGGTGATTCTGGAAAATAAAACCTCTACTAGAAAACCGATGATCCATGAACACTGAAATCTAACAGATAATATGGAAATGGAAAACTAATCACGAACCCAGGGCCAAATAGAATCTGAAATATTCATGTGGAACCACAACAGAATGGGAATCTGGAAAACCACTACCATGAGCAATGAGTAATGTTAAAAAAGCACTAATAAACACAAAGTTCCAATGAATCATCAACTAATCCATCGACAAAGGAACAACAACGAATCTCATCAACCTCACATTGCCAGAGAAGACACAACAGGCTAACAGTTCCTCATCCATGATTGAAAATAGAGACACCACAGTCTACATGACCTCAAACCCTGTTACCATGATAGGATAATTACACATCACATGTGCCAAGGTGGGGATGAATCCAGTTCCAACAAAAAATTCACATGACAACCATAGACCCATGCACCACCAAGGAACACTAACCAAAAATCCCCACACCATGTTTAAAAAATTCATCAATCCATGAATAATGATGACCGGTGAATCCACTGCAAGCAATCGATAAACCTCAAACTATCTGACTGGTGAAAATGGAGCACTAAAGAAAAACACCACTGACCTAACACATGCATAAAACCCACTATGCACACACAATTTTGACTAACTATTGAGAAGGAGAACTAAGACCAAAAACTAAAACTCCTAGAAAACCATCAGCGAATCTAAAAAACTAGCCACCAACCCCCAAAACCAAAGGAATTATTATTTTTAATGAACCAATAGCCAACTGAAACTAAGATTAAATGGACTGATGAACCAAAAAAGCTTGAAACTAGGAGTTCTGAGGGATCCACCATCTATGAAAAAGGAAAACTATTAACCCCACTACAAACTACAATCCATCTACGAATCAAAATCATCTTGAATAAAAACTTCTGTGGAAGAGACCATCAAAGAACCCTTCAATGAAAGAAATAAATTTGAAGCTTCTAGGAAACCTAGTTCTAAAAAACAACATCATATCCACCAAGGGAATGGGGATCCCAAGAGATACGAGTTTTTAATCCAGATCCCTTTGGGTTTTAAGTTCTTTTTTGATTTTTAGGGTTCTTATGTTTTTTTAGTGTTTTTAAAATTTTAGGGATTTAATGGGTTTTTAGAGTAGTTATTGTTTTTTTGGTTTTTTTGGGTTTAATGGTTTTTAGGGGTAATTATGGTTTTTTGGATTTTAGGGGTTCTAGGGTCTTTTCTGGGTTTTATATAGTTTTTCATGTTTTCTATTATTTTGGGGTTCTAAGTGTTTTTAGGTTTTTAATGTTTTCTTATGGATTTTCATGGTTTTTAGGGTTTTTAGGTTTTTAGGGATAATATGAGTTTTTAGGATATTTATGGGTTTTAGGGTTTGTAGGTATTTTTTGGGGTTTTAGGGGTTTTAGGGGTTCTAGGGGTTTTTTGTGTTTTTATGGTTTTTTAGTGTTTAAAGTGTTTTTATATTTTTATGGTCCTCTTAGGGGTTTAGGGGTTTTTGTTTCTAGGTATTTTTCATGATTTTTTAGGATTTTTATGGTTTTAGGGGTTTTAGGGATTTTTAGGGGTTTTAGGATTTTTAGGGGTTTTTAGGTTTTTTAGGTATTTTAACTATTTTTGGTTTTTTAGGTTTTGTTATGGTTTTTAGGTGTTTCGGGTTTTTTATGTTTTTATTAATTTTTAGTGATTTTTTAGGTTTTTTATCATTTTTTGAAAGGTAAAAGCTTGCATTAAATAAGTAGAATGTGAATTAAAAATAGAATCTCCCAAGGATGAAATGATGGTTGACCCAAGAAATAACAGATCCAGGACCAACCAAGCACTAAGGAACTAAGGAAGGAATCTAAAATAACCATGAAACAAATATTTCCCCATCACCATGAATGATAAAAAAACACACCCACTAAGGAAGGAATGAAAAAATAGCAGCACACGATGCCAACAAGCTGCCAAACAAAAAAGAATCCACCAGCAACAGACACCAAAACCAACACAACTAGTCACCCACCAATTGAACACAAGCTTGTAGTAATGTTAACCACATGCCAACATCACATGTGCTAATCAGATGAGCCACCCAAACATGTTGAAGGAAACACAAAATCTCCATGAACTGAACCAATAAGCACTCTAAGAGACAACACCACCAAGGACTCAATATGAATCAAAGAAAAAACAATATCACACACACACACATGAATGTATGCACCACCAACTGCCCATACATACACACACCAAAAACACCAACAAAAAACCACCAGAATTAACTACACCAGACCACACCACCCAACCATAATAACCTCCATATTCACTAACCTCCCATCTATATTACCGGAAACCAGCATCCCCACACACCTATCCAAAACCCTACAACATGCACAACCCAACACATCCAGTTGTACACCTTCAATAAACACATACCAACCCTCCACACACACACGCTTGAGAAAGTTATACCCCTACACAACTCAAACAAAAGAAAATTCACCCATCACCACTCCAGTGCCCCTGCATCATACCCCATCCCACCACTATAATATCCCACCGAGTGAACCAGTAGCCCACTAACAACACCCCAAATAGTACCAGCCCCAAAACCTCTTCCACCAAACAAGACCACACCTGCCCCTCACCCAAACGATATTTTTTATTGTTTAAGGGTCTTTGGGAATTTTGAAGTGTTTTTTTTGTAGTTTTTAGGGTTTTTTGGGTTTTTGGGTTTTTTGGGTAATTAGGGTTTTTTTGAGTTTTTTAACGGTTTTAAGGTTTTTAGAGTTTTTAAAAGATTTTAGGGGTTTAAAAGGGTTTTATATTTTTTATTGGGTTTTGGGTTATTATTTGTTTTATGGTTTAATGTTTTTAAGGATTTTTTGATTTGTTAGGGGTTTTTTTATTTTCAGGTTTTTAATGGTTTTATGTGTTTTTAGGTTTTTTATTATTTTATTAAGGTTCTTTAACATTTCATTATGTTTTTAGGGATTTTTATAGTGATATTTGGGTTTTAGGGTTTTAGGGATTTTAGGTAATTTGAGGGGTTTAGTATTTTTATGGGGTTTTTGGATTTTTTGGGTTTTTTAGAGTTTTTAGGGTTTTTATGGTTTTTTAGAGTTTTTAACATTATATTGGGGTATAAAGAGATTTTAGAGATTTTAGTGGGGACTTGGGGGTTTTATGGTTTTTATGGGTTTTTAGAATTTTTTAATTATTTAGGGATTTTTATGTGTTTTAGGTTTATAGGTTTTTAGGGGGGTTTCTAGGTTTTTAGGGTTTTTATGTTCTTAAGGCTTTAAGGGTTTTTTAGTAATTCTATGGGTGTTTAGGTTCTTTAGGGATTCTTATGGGTTTTTAGGGTTTTTATGGATTTTGGGTTTTATGTTTTTGTTACTTTTTTTAAGGGTCTTAAGTGTTTTTTGTTTTTTAATGCGTTCTTAGGTATTTTCATGATTTTTAATAGTTATAATGTTTTTAGGGATTTTTAGGGTTTTTTATGAATTTTATCGATTTTAAGGATTTTGAGGGGTTTTAAATTTTTAAGGTTGTATGGTATTTTTTTTGGGATTTTAAGGGTTTTTTTAGTCTTCAGAGGTTTTAATTTTTTTTGGAGTTTTTAATACATTTTTAGGGGTTTAAAGGGTTTTTAGTTTTTTAGTGGTTTTTAGGGTTTTTACAAGGCTTAAGGTTTTATTGTTTTTCCAGGAATTTATGGTTTTAGGGTTTTTAGGGTTTTTAGTTTTTTTAGGGTTTCTGTGTTTTTAGGTTTTTAGGTGTTTTATGTGTTCATATGTTTTTTAGGATTTCTTAGCGGTTTTCAGGGATTTTAGGGTTTTTAATTTTTTATGGATTTTTAAGATTTTTTGGATTTTGATGGTTTTATTGGGGTTTTAGGGATTTTGAGGTATTTTAGTGTATTTTAGGGTTTTATAGTTTTTTTAGTTTTTTGGGTTTTCTTTTTCATTTTTTAGGGGTTTTAAGGTTTTAGAGTTTTTTAAACTATTTGGGGGTTTAATGTGTTTTTAGTGTTCTTAGTGGTTTTTTTCGGTATTTATGGGTTTTATTGTTTTTTTTGTTTTTAGGGGTTTTATGTGTTTTAGGGTTTTTAGGGGATTTAGCATTTTTTAATATTCATAGTGGTATTACGTGTTTTTATGTTTTTAAGGTTTTCTATGGGGGTTTTTTGGGGTTTTTTTGGGTCTTTATGTATTAAGTGATTTTTAGGTATTTTTTAAAGATTTTTATGTGTATTTAGGGATTTTGGGAAATTTGATGGTTTTAGGGGGATTTGGTTTTTTTTTGTTTTAAGGGTCGTTTTTTAGTTTTAATAGTTTTAAGGGTTTATAACATTTTATGGGTTTGAAGGGGTTTTAGTGTTTTTGATGGGTTTTTGGGGTTTTATGGGGTTTTAAGGTTTTTATGGGTTTTTTTGTTTTTTGGGTTTTTAGGGTTTTTTTGGGTTTTTTTGGATTTTTGGGGCTTATGTGTTTTTTATGTTTTTAAGGTATTCCAAGGGTTTTTAAGGGTTTTTAGGGTTTTACGTTTTTTGTTATTTTAAAAGAATTCAAGAATTTTTATGGGTTTTAAGCTTTTTAGGGATTTTGAGGATTTTTATGGGGTTTTTGGGATTTAAGGGTTTTTTTTTTTCATTTTTATGGATTTTAAGGTTTCTTTAGTTTTTTAATATTTTTTGGGTTTAATGAGTTTTTTTAGTTTGTAGTGGGTTTAGGGTTTTTATGGGTTTTTAGGATTTTTATGGTTTTTCAGTGTTTTTTGGGTTTCTAGGGATTTTTCGAATATTTAGAATTTTTTAGAATTTTACTTGTTTTATGTGTATTTTGGTTTTTTATTATTTTCTTAGGGGTTATCATGGTTTTTAGGGTATTTTATGTTTTTAGTTATTTTTGGGACTTTTTAGGATTTTATGGTTTTTATGGATTATGATTATTTTAAGGGGTTCTAGGGGTTTTAGTGTTTTTAGTGTTTTTGGTTTTTTATGTTTTAGGTGTCTAATTGATTTGTAGTTTTTTATTTTTTATTAGGGGTTTTAGGGTTTTTTATGTTTTTAGGGATTTTTATTTATTTTTTAGTATTTTTATGAGTTTTAGTGTTTTTAGGGATTTTGAGGGTATTTATATGTTTTTCAGAGTTTTATGGTTTTTTGGGTTTTAGGGTTTTTTAGGGTTTTAAGGTTTTTAGATATTTTCAACATTTTAGGGGTTTAAAGTGATTTTACTGATTTAGTTGTTTTTTAGAGTTTTTATAGTGTTTTTGGGGTTTTTCAGGGTTTTCAGGGTTTTAATTTTTTTAGAGGATTTTAGGGGTTTTAAGTGTATTAGGGGTTTTAATTTTTTTTTGGGTTGTATAGGTTTTAAGTGTTTTTAGGATTTTATGGTTTTATTTGGGTTTTTCATAGTTTTTATAGTTTTTGACATTTATTTTAGATTTTTAGGATTTTTTAGCTTTCTTTTAATTTTTAATATTTTTAGAGATTTTGAGGGATTTTAGGGTTTTACGGTTTTTAATGTTTTTAGTGTTTTCTAGGTTTTTAGGGGTTTTACATGTTTTTCAGTTTTTATGGGTTTCCTAGGGTTTTAGGGTTTTCTAGAATTTTAGAGTTTTTTATGGATTTTTTAGGATATAAATTGTTTTTAGGGTTTTAAAGAATTATGAGGGGGGGTGGGATTTTATTGTTTTTTGGGGTTTTTTTACATTTCATGGGATTTTTGTTCTTTTAGAGTTTTTAATGTTTTTAGGGATTTAATTTTTTTTGAGTTTTTAGTGGGAATTTTGGGTCTTTATTGATTTTTTTTGGGTTTTAAGGGTTTTAGATGTTTTCATGTTTTTATGGTGTTTGCAATTTATTTTGGTTTTTTCCATTTTAAATGTTTTTATATTTTTAAATTTTTCATATGGGTTATCTGGGATTTATATTTTTTAAAAAAATTTATGGGTTTTTTGGGATTTCTATGATTTTTATGATTATTATTTTTTAGGGATTTTGTGGGTTTTTAGGGGTTGTATGTTTTTTTGGTTTTTTAGAGTTTTTTATTTTTATTGATATTAAGGTTTTTAATGGGGTTTTAATCTCATTAGGGGTATAGAGGAATTTTAATTTCATTAGGGGTATAGATGAATTTTAGTTTTTTTAGTGAATTTTAGATGTTTTATACGTTTTAAAGGTTTTAGGGGGTTTTATTATTCTAGGATTTTATGGTTTTTTGATTTTTTAGGTTTTTATGTTTTTTAGGATTTTAATGTTTTCTTTGGGGTTTTTAGGATTATAGGGGTTTCTACATGTTTAGATTTTTTTGTGGAATTTTTAGAAATTTTAGGGTTTCCAGGGGTTTTATGGTTTTGGATTGTTTGTTGGTGTTTTAGGGGTTTTAGAGTTTTTTAGGTTCTCAGGGTTTTTAAAATTTTTAGGTTTCTTTAGAGTTATTTAAAATTCTTAGCAATTTAAATTATTTTAAGAGTTTCTACTGTGGGGTTTTTTTGTTTTATTGGGTTTTTTATTTTTATGGTTTTTAGGGGTTTTAAAGGTTTTTATAGATTTTTTATGGTTTTAGGGTTTTTTTTCATTTTTATGTTTTTAGGGGGTTTTAGTGTTTTTAGGGTTTTAAGAGTTTTTATGGGTTGTGTGGGTTTTTAATTTTTTATGGATTTTATGAATTTTTTAGGATTTTGTTGTTTTTAAGGGTTTTAGGGATTTTGAGGGTTTTTACTCTTTTTGGGGTGTTTAGAGTTTTTTTGGTTTTTAGTTTTTTTATGTTTTTAGTATATTTATGGTTTTCTATAGTTTTTAATGTTTTTTGGTGTTTAAAGGGTTTGTATAAGTTTTAGTGGGTTTTTGGGATTTTATGGGGTTTTAATGTTTTTATATGTTTTTATGGATTTTAGGGGGTTTGGGGTAGAAGATGTGTGAG
The DNA here is from genome assembly GCA_963277665.1 of Viscum album. Lineage (NCBI taxonomy): Eukaryota > Viridiplantae > Streptophyta > Magnoliopsida > Santalales > Viscaceae > Viscum > Viscum album. The sequence continues at coordinate 1,339,128 of CAUJRU010000063.1, read as the reverse complement.
GTCAGGCTATTCCCGACCCCCAACAATTTATTACAAATAACTAGTTGTGGGTAACAAGGTATAGGTGATTGCCACACCACACTTATTATTTCGAGTGGTTTTTATGATTTTTTGGGGGGTTTATATTTTTAGGGATTTTTAGGGATTTTTAATGATTTTTATGGGTTTTAGGGTTTTAGGGATTTTTAGGGTTTTAGGGTTTTAGGGTTTTTAATGTTTATTAGAATATTTTAAAAAAATTAGGATTTAAAGGGGTTTTATATTTCATAGTGGTTTTAAATATTTTTGTTGGGTTTTTTGGTTTTTATGCATTTTTAGGGTATTATGGTGTTTTAGGTTCTTAGGATTTTTTGGGTTTTTTTTTTATTTTAGGGGTTTTAACCATTATTAGGGTTTTCAGGTCTTCTTAGAGGTTTTTACGGATTTTAAGGGTTTTTTCGAATTTATGTATTTTTGGGGATTTTTTAGGATTTTTATGGTATTCAGTGTTTTTAGTGATTTATTGGTTTTTCGGTATTTTATGTTTTTCTGGTTTTTAGGGATTTTTTTGAGTTTTTTTGGGTTTTAATGATTTTTATATTATTCTAACATTTTTAGGGAATAAATGGATGTAATAATTTTTTGTATTTTCTAGCGGGAGTTTTTGGTTTTTAGGGTTTTTAAGGTTTTTATGAATTTTTATGGTTTTTAAGGGTTTTAGGGTTTTATTGTCTTTTAGGGTATTTAGTGGTTTTAGGTTTTGAAGGGTTTAAAGTGTTTTTAGGTTTTTAATTTTTTCTTAGGGGATTTCATGTTTTTTAAGATTTTTACATTTTTTTGGATTTTTTAGTATTTTTTAGGATTTTTATCAATTTTTTATGGATTTTGTGGGTTTTTAGGGTTTTATTTTTTTTTTATTTTAGGATTTTTATGGGTTTTAAGTGTTTTTATGTTTTTAGTTTTTTTCCTAGGGTATTTCATGGTTAGAAGGGTTTTTTATGTTTTTATGGATTTATAAGGTTTTTCTGGGTTTTTAGCAATTTGTTGTTTTTTAGGGTTTTTGGGGGCTTTTTGAGTATTTTGGTGTTTTTAAGGGTTTTAATGTTTTTTAACATTTTTAGGGGTTTACATGGTTTTTATATTTTTTACTAGTTGTTAGGTTTTAATGTTTTTTAAAAATTTGTTGGGGGTTTTAAGGTTTTTAAGGTGTTTTATGGGTTTTTAGCTATTTTTAGGTTTTTTAGTGTTTTCATTGTTTTTAGGTTTTAAGGATTTCTTATAGATTTTTTTAGATTTAGGGGTTTCTATATTTTTAAAGTTATTATATCATTTTTTGGATTTTTAATGTTATTAGGGATTTTGAGGGTTTTTAGGTTTTTAGGATATTTAGGGGTTTTTTGGTTTTTTGGATTTTAGGGGTTTCATGAGTTTTGTTGGGTTTTTATGGTATTTAATTATTAAACATTTTAAGGGATTTAAAGGGTTTCTAGATTTTTTATTGGTTTTTATATTTTTTTGAGTTTTTATGGGTTTTTAGGTTTTTTACGGTTTTATGAATTTTTTGGGTTTTTAGGAGTTTTATAGTTTTTTGAAGTGTTAGGTTTCGTAGGGGCTTTAATTTTATTAGGTTGTTATGGTTTTTATAGTTGGTTTTTAAATGTATTTGGGTTTTTTATGTTCCTTCGGATTTTATTTTGGATTTTTATGCGTTTTAGGAGTTTTATGGATTTTGAAGGTTTTTAGGGTATTTATAATTTTTTGATTTTTTTGGGTTTTAATTATTTTTATATTTTTATGGTTTTTAGGGTGGTTAGGGTTTTCAATTTTATTTTGTTTTTACGGATTTTTTGGATTTTTTAGTATTTTATTGTTTTTTATTTCTTCAATGAGTATGGGTGATTTTTGGGTTTTTTTGAATTTTTTTGCGGTTTTATGATTTTTTACATTTTTGAACATTTTTAGGGGTTTAAAGCATTTTTATGAATTTTTGTGGGTTTTATGGTTATGTTTAGGTTTTTAGGGGTTTTATATAGTGTTAGGAGTTTTTATAGTTTTAGGTATTTCTAGAATTATTTGGGTCCTTTAAGGAGTATAAACCTTTTTTATGTTTTTATGGGTTTTAATTGTTTCAGGTTTTATGGTTTTATTTTTGTTTTTAGGGTTTTTATATTTTCAAGTTATTTTTTGGATTAGTATGATTTTATAGGTTTTTATGGATTAAGGGTTTTTAGTGTTTTTAGGATTTTAGGGATTTTAAGTGTTTTTATGTATTTTAGTTTTCTTTGGGGATTTTAGGGTTTTGAGGTATTTTACGGTTTTCAAAGTTTTGATGGATTTTTAGAATTTTTATGGGTTTTATGGGTTTTAGGGATTTTTGAATGTTTTTAGGGTTACCAATGTTTTTCTGAGTTTTTACGTTTTGAGGTTTTTTGAGTTTTTATTGGTTTTATGTTTTTTTAGAGTTTTTTAATGATTTTGGGGTTTAAATTTTTTTAAGAGTTTTTAGTATTTTTTTGTGTTTTTTGGGTTTTTAGGGTTCTTATGGGTTTTATTGGTTTTATGGTTTTTATATTTTTTATAGTTTTTTAGATTTTTAGTGTTTTATAGTTTTTAGGGGTTTAAGTATTATTATATTTTTAAGGTTTTCTTTGGGAATTTCCAGAGTTTTTAGGTTATTTTACATTTTTTTGATATTTTGGACTTTTATGATTTTTATAGTTTTTAGGATTTTAGGGATTTTGAGTGTTATTTATTTTTTTTATGGTATTTAAGGGTTTTATGGATCTTACATATTTTAGTGGTTTTTGTCATTTTTTTGGGTTTACTGGATTTTAGAGGTTTTTAACATTTATATGGGGTTTGAAGGGTTTTTTAGAGTTTTTAGTGGGTTTTAGGGGTTTTATTGGCTTCTTTATGTTTTAAAGATTTTAAGTTATTTTAGGGTTTTGAGGAGTTTTGAGGGTTTTTAGTTTTATTTTTTTGGTTTTTAGGGGTTTAAGTATTTTTAGGTTTTTTGGGTATTAAGATTTTTTAGTTTTTATGGTTTTATTAAGGATTTTCATGGTTTTTAGGGGTTTTAATTTTTACGGATTTTAGGGATTTATTAAGATTTTTATGGTTTTTGGTGTTTTTTGGAATTTTGAGGGGTTTAGGGTATTTTATGGGTTTGGAAGGGTATTTATGTTTTTAAGGCTTTCTTAGGGTTTTTATGGTTTTAAATTTTTAGTTATTTTTAGGGATTTTTTGGATTTTTATGGTTTTTTATGAGTTTTATTTATTTTTAGGTGTTTTAGGGTGTTTTGTGTTTTATGGGGTTTTAGGGTTTTTTAGTTTTTAAGAGTTTTTTTGTGCTTAGGGTTTTTAGGGTTTTAGGTTTATTAGTGTTTTTTATTATTTAATGGTTTAACGTTTTTTTAGGTTTTAAATTTTTTCTTAGGGGTTTTCAAGGTTTTTAGGGGTTTTTATGCTTTTAAGGATTTTTAGGTACTTTTAGAATTTTTATAGGTTTTTAGGGATTTTATGCATTTTTGGGGGTTTTAGGGGTTTTTTGGCTTCTTAATGTTTTTATAGTTTTTGGGGATTTTAATGTATTTCTTGGGATTTTATGTTTTTATTATTTTTAGTGTTTTTACTATTTTAATGGATTTTAACGTTTTTAGTGGTTCTAATAGTTTTTAGAGAATTTAGTGGTTTTTAGGGGTTTTATGATTTTTTACGGTTTATAGAGTTTTTAGGTTTTGTGGAGTAATAAATGTTTCTTGGTTTCTATAGTTTTCTTTGGTGGTTTTACGTTTTTAGTGAATTTTAGTGAATTTTAGGGATTTTCAGTTTTTTTGTTATTCAGGGTTTTAGGGGTTCTTGGGGGTTTTAGTGTTTTTAGTGTTTTTAGTGTTTTTAGTGTTTTGGGGATTTTATTGTTTTTAGGTTTCTTAGAAGATTTATTTTTTTAGGTTTTTAAGGTTTTATTAGTGACTTTCTGGGTTTTTATGTTTTTTTTTTTGGACTTTTTGGTCATTTTAGGTTTTTTAGTTTTTAGAAATTTTATGGTTTTATGGTTTTTTAGTGTTTTATGGGGTTTTAGGGGATTTTAGAGATTTTTAAAATTTTAAGTTTTTTATGAATTTTAACATTTTTAATGGTTTAAAGGGTTTTTAGAATTTTAAGTGGTTCTACAAGGTTTTATGGGTTTTTAGGGTTTTTAATGTTTTCAGCATTTATAAGGTTTTTATAGGTTTTTAGATGTTTTTAAAAAAATTTAAGGTTTTATGGGTTTGAAGTGTTTTTTATGGTTTTCTAAGAGGTTTTTAGAGTATTATGGATTTTTACTTGTTTTTGGATTTTTTGAGATTTTTTTAGGATTTCTATGGTCTTTTCGGTTTTTTGGTATTTGTACGATGTTTTGTATTTTTGGGGTTTTAAAGGATTTTATTATTTTTTGGGGGTTTTATTGAGTATTTTAGTGTTTTAATATTTTTTATATTATTTTAAAAATTTTAGGAGTTTAATGATTTTTTAGATTTTTTAGTGGATTTTAGGGGATTTCAGTGTTTTTAGGGTTTTTTTTGGGTTTTATGGTTTTAGTGGTTTTATAGTATTTTTAGGTGTTTTTAGGATTTTTATGGATTTTATGGGTTTTGATTGTTTTTATGTTTTTAAGGTTTTATTAGAGTTATTCAGGGTTATTAGGGTTTTTTATATATTTATGGATTTTTATTTCCTTTTTAGGGGTTTTAATGTTTTTTTCAGGTTTTTAGGGATTTTGAGGATTTTTAGGGGATTTATGTTTTTTGGGGATTTATAGTTTTTTGAGTTTTTTAGGGTTTTTATGATTTCTGGATATTTTTAATATTTTTAGGGGCTTATAGGGTTTTTATATTTTTAGTGGGATTTTGTTTTTTATGGGATTTTAGGGGATTAAAGGTTTTTTGTTGTTTTTATGGGTTTTCAGTGTTTTCGGGTTTTAGGTTCTTCTGAGGTTTTTTAGTTTTTATCAAATTCATTGTTTTTAGCATGCTTTACTATTTTTAGTTTTTTAATGGTTTCTTAAGGTTTTTCTGATTTCTTAGGGGTTTTCAGGTTTTTAGGGATTTGAAAGTTATATTGAGGTTTTTATTGTTTTATGATTTTAAGGATTTTTATGGGTTTTCAGGGTTTTATGGTTTGTATGGTTTTAATTGTTTTTTAGGTTTTTGTGGTTACACGTGTTGTTAGGTTTTTGATCTTTTCTCAGTGTTTATAATTTTTTGAGGGTTTTTTATTATATGCGATTTTTAAGGATTTTTAGGATTTTTATTGTTTTTATGGTTTTTGGGGATTTTGAGTGTTTTTAGGGTTTTTTTATTTTTTTTAGGTCCTTTTGATTTGTTAGGGTTTTTAAGGATTTATTTTATTTTATTGTTTCTTGCGGTTCAAGATTTTTTGGAGTGTTTGGTAATTTTTTTTGATCTTTTTAGAGTTTCTAGGGTTTTTATTATTTTTACGGTTTTTATGGTTTTTAGCGGTTTTAACAATTTTTAGAGTTTTTTTAGGGATTTTATTTTTTTGGAATTTAATGTATTCTTAAGGTTTTCTAGGGGTTTTGTGGTTTTTATGGTTTTACGAAATATTTGGGCTTTTATTACTTTTATGTGGTTTTAGGGATTTTGATGTTTAATGGGATTTTTTGGTTTTCTAGGGTATTTATAGGATTTTTGGGATTTAGGGATTTTTTGAGTTTTTATGGTATTTAATGTTTATAGATTGTTTAATAATTTTTATGGTTTTAAAGGGTTTTTAGGTTTTTTAAAAAAAATTAGTGTTTCTATAAGGTTTTTGTTATTAATGGTTTTATGGATTTTATGTTTTCTATGGAGTTTGAGGGTTTTTAGGATTTTTAGAATTTTTAGTTTTTTGGGGATTTTGTGTATTTGGGTTTTTAAGTTTTCATAGGGGTTTTCAATGTTTTTAGGGTTTTTCATTTTTAGGTCTTTTTAAAATTTTTTATGGGTTTTGGGATTTTGAGTGTTTTTAGGGTTTTAAGAGGTTTTTGGGTTTTTAGCAATTTTTCGGTTTTTTATGGGTTTCAAGTTATTCTAGATTTTTACAATTTTCTGTGGGTTTTTTGGTTTTTTTATTTTAAGGATTTTTATTGATTTTTAGGTTTTTATCCATTTTTTGTGTTTATGTGGTTCTTTGTTAGGTTTTTAGGGGTTTTTATGTTTCTTATCTTTTATTTAATATTTTATATGTTTTAAGTATTTTTTGTGGTTTGTTAGTGTTTTTATGTGTTTTTATGGCTTTTACGTTTTTAGGGGTTTATGGATTTTAGTGGATTTTGAGGATTTTAGTGTCCTTTTATGTTTTTTGCGATTTTATCATTTCATATGTGTTTAGGGGTTTTATGTGTTATTAGGTTTTAAGGTTTTCATAGTATTTTTTAGGGTTTTTAATGGTTTTTCTATTTCATTAGGATTTTTACGGATTTTTTGGGGTTTTTATGGTTTTTATATGTTTTTTGGGATTTGAAAGTTTTGATGGGTTTTGATGGGTTTTAGCATTTTTTTAGATTTTTAAGGGTTTTAAGTGTTTTTGTTTTTTATTGTTTTCTTAAGGGTTTTTAGGTTTTTTATATTTTTTAAGGTTTTTATAGATTTTTATTATTTTTATGGATTTTTAGTTTTTTATGGAATTTGAGGGTTTTTATGTTTCTTGGGTTATTAGGTTTTTTTGAGATTTTTTTGGGTTTTTTGTTTGTTTTGATTTTTTTAACATATTTAGGTGTTTAAAGTGTTTTTTGAGTTTTTTTTAGTTTTATGGTTTTTATGGGCTTTGAGGTTTCTTTCTTCATAGGAGTTTTATGTGTTTTATGGTTTTTGGGGGGTTTGGGGGGATTTAGCATTTTTATCATTTTTTAGGGTTTTAGGGGATTTAAGTGTTTTTAGGTTTCTAGGTTTTCTTAGGGTTTTTAGGGTTTTTATGTTTCAAAATATTTTTATTTATTTTTTAGAATATTTATGGTGTTTCAGGGATATTTTTGGGTTTTTAGATTTTTAGGGGATTATATTTTAATTGGGGTTTTAGGGGTTTTTTGAGTTTTAGTGGGTTTAAGGGTTTTTAGAGGTTTTAATGTTAAAAAGGCTCTCAATGGTTTTATATTCTTTTATTGGATTTTAGGGTTTTTATGGGGTTTTTATTATTTTTATTGGTTCTGGTGGTTTTATGGGTTTTAGGGGTTTCAGATTCTTTTATGGTTTTGGGGGGTTTTATCATTTTGTACGGTTTTGGTGTTTTAAGTGTTTTTAGGTTTTAAAGGTTTTATTAGTGGGTTTCAGGGGTTTTATGGGTATTTTAAATTTTTAGGGATTTGGGGCTTTTATATGATTTTATGGTTTTAGGGGTTATGAGAATTTTGAGAGGTTTTAGGGTTTTTAAGAGTTTTAGGATTTTTTAGGAGTCTTGAGATTTTTTAGGGATTTTAACATTTTTAGTTTTTATGGGTTTTAAGTGTTTTTCATATTTATGGTTTTCTTATAGATTTTTAGGGTTTTATAGTTTTTTTTATCTTTTTGGGTATTTTTATTGTATTTTGGATTTTTACTATTTTTAGGGTTTTTAGGGATTTTGATGGTTTTTAGGATTTGTTTATATTTTGGGGGGTTTTATTGTCTTTTAGAGTTATTAAGTTTTCATTTTATTTTTTATGATTTTAAAGGTTTTTAGAGTTACGATTTTTGGGGTTTAAAGTGTCATGAATGTTTTAGTGGAGTTTTAAGGTTATCATGTGGTTTGTGGGGTTTTTGGGTTTTAGGGTTTTTTTAGGTTTTAGGGGTTTTCTGATTTCTTAACATCTTTTGGGGGTTTTATCTTTTTTTGGTGTTTTAAGGGTTTTAAGTGTTTTTAGGTTTTAAATATATCTTAGGGTTCGCCCTGATTTTTAGGGTTTTTTACATTTATTGTATTTTAAGCTCTTTTTTAGGATTTTTATAAATTTTAGTGTTTTTATGGATTTTTTTGGGTTCTAGGGTTTTAGGGGTTTTTTGGGTTTTTGAGTTTTTAGTGTTTTTAATGTTTTGTAGATTTTTTAAACATTCTTAGGGGTTTAAAAGGTTTTATAGTTTTTATAGTTATTTATGTTTTGTATTAGAGATTATGTTTTTATGGTTTTTCGGGGTTTTATTGGGTTTTAGAGAATTTAGCATTTTTATGTTGTTAGGGGTTTTATATTTCTTTAGGTTTTTAAAGGTTTCTTAGGATTTTTTGGGGTTTTTATGGGTTTTTACATTTTTAGGGATTTGTAATATTTTTTTTTTCTTTTATATTTTTAGGGATTTTTAGCGCTTTTAGTGTTTTTAATGTTTTTATAGTTTTTATAGTTTTTTGGAATTTTATTCTTTTTTGAGTTTTTAGGGTTTTTAGGATATTTAGTGCTTTACTATTTTTCGGGGTTTAATAGGTTTTTATAGTTTTTAGTTGTTTTTAGTGTTTGAATTTATTTTTTACAGTTTTAGGGGGTTTTATAATTTTTAGGGTTTTCGGTTTTTAGGGTTTTCTGGTTTTTTTCATTTTTTAGGTTTCTGGGGGGTTTTAATGTTTTATAGTTTTATAGTTTTCTTATGGGGTTTCATGGTTTTTATTTTTTCCTTAATTATTAGATATTTTTATATATTTTCATAATTTTTGAGGGTTTTTAGGGTTTTTGGGGTTTTGAGATGTTTTACGGTTTTAATGCTTATAGGGGTTTTAATATTTTTTGGAGTTTTTAGGGGTTTTAAGGTTTTTAGTGGTTTTTATCATTTTAGGGGCTTAAAGGATTTTTATTTTTTTAGTGGTTTTAGGATTTTTATGTGGTTTTGGGGTTTTATGGTTTTAAGGTGTTTTATGGTTTTTTTAGTTTTTTTAGTGTTTTTATCATTTTTAGGTTTTTATGATTTTTAACGATTTTTTAATGTTTTTAAGGGTTTTAGGTTTTAAGGGATTTTGATGGTTTTTATGGTTTTATGGTCTTCAATTATCTTAGTGTTTTTAGGGGTTTTATGGGTTGTATGTGTTTTTAAGGTTTTTAAACTTTTCTTCTAGTTTTTATTTTTTTTAGTTTTTTTATTTTTCAGTATATTTTTGTGGATTTTTAGGATTTTTATGAGGTCTTTGGGGTATTAGGAATTTTTATGGGTTTTATGGTGTTTTAGGGTTTTGAGGGTTTTAATTATTTTCTTCTGATTTTAGTTTATTTTTTGAATTTTTATTGGTTTTATTGTTTTTTATAGTTTATAAACATATTTAGGGATTTAATGTGTTTTTAATGTTTTCTGTAGTTTTTAGGGTTTTATTGGTTTTTATGGTTTTTATGGTTTTTAGGAAATTTTATAGTTTTTAGAGTATTTTTGGGTTTTTACCATTTTTTATGTTTCTAGGGGTTTTATGTGTTGTTAGTGTTTCAATTATTTCTTATGGTTTTTAGGGGTTTTTACATTTTCAGTAATTTTAATGGATTATTAAGATATTTATGGTTTTTAGGGTTTTTTGGGATTTTGAGGGTTTTAGGTTTTTTGGGGGGGGTTTAAGGATTTTTTCCAGTTTTTAGGGTTTCTACGGTTTATTAGAGTTATTTAAAATTTCTCAGGGCTTAATGTATGTTTAGTGTTTTTACTGGTTTGTATGTTTTTAGGGGTTTTTAAGGGTTTTTAAGGATTTAGGGGTTTTTATAGTGCGGGGGGGGGGGGGGTTCTAGTGGTATTAGTATTTTGGGTAGTTTAGATGATTTAAATATTTTTAATTATTTATGGATTTCTTAGGATTTTTCATGGTTTTTAGTGGTTTTATTTTATTAGGAAAATTTAGGTCTTTTTTTGTATTTTTATGATTTTTATGAGTTTTAGGGATTTTAAGGGGTTTTAGATTTTTTAGGGTTTTTATTGTTTTTAGGGGTTTTAACATTTTTAGGTTTCTAAAATTATATTAATGTTTTCCTAGGGTTTTTATATTTTTCACCATTTTAAGGATTTTAGGGATTTTTCAAGATTTGTTTTTTGTTTTCAAGTGATTTAGGGTTTTATGGTTTTATTTGTTTATAGATTTTCATTTTGTTTTTTGGGTTTTATATGTTTTTTTGGAGTTTTTAATGTTTTTATTTTTAAAATTGTTTTCGATTTTTAGTCGATTTGTATGGTTTTTTTGTTTATAAGGATTTAAGGGCAATGAAGATGCGAGGGTCGGGCTATTCCCGTCCGCCCCAAATTTATTAGCAAGAAAAAAAAGGAGACACAACAGACAAGGGAGGGGAGGGGTAAAATCACCCACACCCAAAAGCCCCTTACAACTCACGCCAAAAAGGAAAAGAAAATCAAAGAAGAAAAAGACTCAAAACAGAAACAACAGCAGCATCATCACGTCACATCCTGCCAGTACCAGCATCCAGCAGCACCACATCCAACCATCATAGCAACACAGCAGCATCAATCCATCCAAACCAACCAGCCCCAACAACCAACAACACCAAAACCAGCATCACAACCAACCACAACCAGCAGCATCAAACCACATCACATGCGCAACCGAACGCAGCAAACATCACCTTCCAACAAACAGCAACCATCGACTAGAATCACAACAATAGACTCATCCGTAGCAGTATCAAAAACCAAACAAACACACGTCATCCAGCTTTCACCAGCAACCAGCAACTCATAACCAACCAAAGACTCGCGTCCAATCTCACAAGGTCCAGCACCCAGTACCTTCTCACCAAGAAGGTCCCTCTCCAGCAACATAGGACCATCAGCATCAACAGAATGAGAATTAGCACCACCCAAAAGAACTGATAGCCAACATCCACAACAAAACCACACCAGCAGCCAAAAAACATTCAGCAAAAATAGCAACTCAAAACCACGCCAGCCACCGGTTAAAAACACGCAGACCAGTAAATCAAAGCGAACACAGCACAGCGGGACCATAATGAGTTATTAATGTAAAGTATTTTAGAGTTATTTAAATATTTTTTTTAAAGGGTTTTTAGTAGGGTTTTAGGGTTTTAATGGGTTTAATGAGTGTTTATGGGTTGTAGGGGTTTTTATGGGTTTTAGGGAATTTATGGTTATAGGGTCTTTTATGGTATTTAAGGGGTTTTAGTGTTTTTAGGTGTTTTTTTGGATTTTATGTTTTTTTATGTTTTTTAATGTTTTCCTTATGGTTTTTATGTTTTTACAGATTTTTAGGGTTTTATTTATATTTTTATGGTTTTTCGTGGTTTTAGGGATTTTTAGGGATTTTAGGGTTCTTAATGTTTTTGGGTTTTTTGATATTTTAGAATTTTAGGTTTTTAGGTGTTTTAAGTATTTTACATTGTTTAATGTTTTCTTTGGGGTTTTCAGGATTTTGTGGTTTTTAGGTTTTTAGGGATTCTTTGGGTTTTTTTAGATTTTTATTTATTTTTATGGTTTTGGGGATTTATATAATTTTTAGGGATTTTAGAGTTTTATGGTTTCTAGGGTCTTTAGGGATTTTATAGTCTTACTAGTTTTATGTTTTTTTTTTGTTTTTTTTTATTATTTTTTAGAGTTTAAAGGTTTTTCATATTTTTAGTGTTATTAGGGTTTTTATGAGTTTTCAGAAATTTTTATGGTTTTTAGGGGACTTTACAGTTTTTATAGTTTTTAGGTATTTGGTGTGTTTTACGGTTTTAAGAAATTTTATTTTTAATGGGTTTTATGTATTTTCAGGTTATTAAGGTTTTATTATGGATTTTTTTGGGATTTTAGGGATTTTATGATTTTAAGAAATTTTATGTATTTTCATAATTTTTATGGTAGTTTAGGTATTTTGATGTCTTAAGTTTTTTTGGTTTGTAAGGGTTTTTTGGGTTTTTAGCTTTTTTTGAGTTTTTAGGGGTTTTAAGGTTTTTTAGATTTATTAATTGTTTTTAGGGGCTTAAAGGGTTTTTAGAGTTTTTGGGGATCATAGAGGTCTTATGGGTTTTTAGGGTTTTTATGGTTTTGGATATTTTTATGATTTAATGGGTATTACTGTATATTTATGGTTTTTTTGGGTTTTCATCATTTTTTAGGTTTTTAGGGATCTAAGTAATTTTTTAGTGATTTATGGATTTGGAGGTATTTTAGGATATTTTAGGTTTCTAGAGTATTTAAGTAGTTTTTGGTGGGTTTTAGGATATTTTGTTTTTTTAGGGTTTAAATATTTTTAGAGTTTTTATCATTTTTAGGGTATTAAATGGTTTTTAGAGTTTTTAATTTTATAGGGACATTATTTGTAATTAGGTTTTTAATGATTTTTGTGGGGTTTTATCTATTTTTGGGATTTAGGGTCCTTTTAGGGTTTTTAGGTTTTATCATTTTTTTGGTTTTTAGGGGTTTTATGTTTTTTTTGTTTTTATGGTTTTCTTAGTGTTTTTCCAGGTTTTGTTATGTTTACATTTTAATGATTTTTTTGGGTTTTTTCGGTTTTTTATAATTTTTAATGTTTTTATGGATTTTGAGGGTTTTTACTATTTTGGGGGTTTTTTGGGTTTTATGGTTTTACTAGGGGTATTAAGGTTGTTTTTATTTTTATTTTTTAGGGTTTTACAAGTTTTTTAGAGTTTAGGATTGTTTTTAGTGGTTTAATAGTTGTGTATATTTTTAGTTTTTTTGGGGTTTTATGGATTTTAGTGTTTTTAAAGGTTTAAGTGGGTTTATATGTTTTTAGTTTTTTTATTATCTTGAGGGTCATTTAGGGGTTTTATCATTTTTTAGTTTTTATACGTTTTAAGTGATTTTAGGTATTTAAGGTTTTTGTTATCATTTTCAGGGTTTTTGATGTTTTAGGGATTTTTTTGGGATTTTAGGGATTTTATGGTTTGAGGTTTTTTATGAATTTTTAGGGTTTTAGGGTTTTTTATTATTTTAGGGTTTTTATAATTTGTAGTTTTTTAGATATTTTTATTGTTTTTAGGTTTGTAAGGATTTCATTTGGGTTTTCAGGGGTCTTATATTTTTCTCTGTTTTTATGGATTTTTATGTGTTGAAAGTGTTTTAGTGTTTTACGTTTTTAGGGGGATTAGGTGTTTTTTGGTTTTTAATGTTTTCCTAGATTTATTCAAGTTTTTATTGGTTTTTAATTTTTTTTGTATTTTTATAGATTTGTTATGGATTTTATAGTTTTTCAGTGTTTTTTGGGATTTTAACAATTTTGTGGGTTTTAGGTTTTTTAGGGTTTTGTTGTATTCTTATTGTTTTTTTTGAGTTCTTATGGTTTTAATGGTTTTTTACAATATTTTAACATTTTTAGGTTTTTATAGGTTGTTTTAGAGTTTTTAGTGGTTTTTAGGGGTTTTATAGGTTTTTTTAGTTTTTTAGACTTTTAGGGACTTTCTTTGGTTTTAGTGGTTTTAGTGCACGAGTAGTATTTTCTAGGGGTTTTAGAATTTTTCTAGTTTTCATCGATATTTAGTTTTTTTAGGTTTTAAGAATTTCATATAGTTTTTAGGGTTTTTTGTGTTTTAAATAATTATTTATTTTGGGGAGTTTCAGGAATTTTATGGTTGTTTATGGTTTTTTGGGATTTTGAGGGTCTTTTGTGTTTTTATGTTTTTTAGTATTTTTTCATTTTTAGGGGTTTTAAAGGTTTTTAGGTTTTAAAGGGTTGTTAGGGGTTTTCAAGGTTTTTAGGGTTTTTATGTTTTAGGGGAATTTTGGGGATATTTTAGGATTTTGATGGATTTTTAATATTTTATAGATTTTGAGGGTTTTACTGATTCTACATTTTTTATCATTTTTATGGTTTTGGGGGTTTAAGGATTTCTTGGTTATTTTTGGTTTTTTAAGTTTTCTTTGTGGTATTTAACATTTTTTGGATTTCAAAGGGTTTTTAGAGTTTATGTGGGTTCAATGTTTTATGGGGTTTTTGGGATTTTGAATGGTTTTTGGGTTTTTATAGTTTTCATGTTTTTTAGTGTTCATTATGATTTTTATATTTTTCTTTTGTGTTTTAGGTTATTTAGGGTATTTAGGGGTTTTGATGTTGTTAGGTATTTTTGGGGTATGTATGATTTTTATGGAATTTTAGGGTTTTTAGATATGTTGATGGTTTAAGGGTTTTTTTAGTTTTTAGGGTTTTTATGGTTTTTATGACTTTTATGGTGTCTCTGATTTTTTATAGTCTTAATTTTTTTTGGAGTTTATTATGTTTTTATGGGTTCAAATGGTTTTTATAGTTTTTAATAAATTTTTGGGGTTTTATGGGTTTTTAGGGTCTTTAAGGATTTTATGAGGGTTTTATGTTTTTAGGGGTTTTATGGATTTTTTTATCAATATTGATATTTTTTGGAGTTTTAATTGTTTTTAGGTTTTTAATTATTTCTTAGGGTTTTTATATATTTTTACATATTTAGGGAGTTTTAGGGATTATTTATTATTTTTTATGGTTTTTAGGGTTTTTGGGATTTTGTTGGTTTTAAAGGTTTTATGGTTTTCTTTGGATTTTAGGTTTTTTTGAGATGTTTATTGGATTTTAATGGTTTTTTTTTGTTTTTATGGTTTTTAGATTTTTAAAGGGGTTTAGGTATTTTTAATTGTTTTACGGGGTTTATGGGGGTTTTATGGTTTTTAGGGTTTTTATGGTCTTTAGGGGTTTTCGGGTTTTTAGGGTCTTTTAGGGATTTTATAGTTTTAATGGTTTTAGGGGATTAAGTGTTTTTAGGTTCTTATGGTTTTAGTGGATTTTTTAGTGTTTTTATTTTTTTAGGATTTTTATAGATTTTTAGGGCTTTTAGGGATTTTGAGGGTTTTTGGGTCATTGACATTTTTAGGCTTCTTTGGGGTTTTAATCATTTTTTAGGTTCTTAGAAATTCTGATGATTTTTCATGGTTTTTTACTATTATTGGGATTTTTAAGGATTTTTTAGATTTTTAGGATTTTTAGGGTTTTTAAATTTTTTGGGTATTGGGGTTTCTTTGAGGTCTTTTAGAGTTTTTGAGATTTTATTATTTAAATGGGGTTTTAGAGTTTCTACTAGTTTTTAGTTATGGGGATTTAGTTTTTTAAGGGTTTTTTTCATTTTAAGGGGTTTTGGGGTTTTAAGTGTTTTGATTTTTTTAATGTTTTCATAGAATTTTACTAGGCTTTTAAGGTTTTTTATGTTTTTGTGATTTTTAGTGTTTATATGTGCTTTTAGAGGTTTTAGGGATTTTGAGAATTTTAGGTCAAGGAAGGTGCGAAGTCGGGCTATTCCTGGCCCCCCAAAATTTATTAAAATAAAAGGATAGACAAGGGTGGGGTGGGGCCAAACAGCCCACACTGAAAACCCAAGACCCCCCAAGACACCAGAACCCAAAAAGACCCAAAGAGCATAAAATAAAGAAACAATAACTACAAATTAACATCTACATCCCCATAAGGGTCCCCATCAGCACCATAACTAGAGGAGGCATCCGATTCCACTGAATCCCATTCAGATGATTCGTATTGATTTAGGAAGGAAGTGTTGTAATCTCTGAGACGTTGCTGCTCCACATTTAGTTGTGCCTTGTTAGACTGACCACCCGTGCTAGAGGCAACTTCCTTAGCTTTTCAAGAGGCTCTCGTGGACACTGTCTTTGGAAAAGTGGAATATTCCATCCTCGACATTCTATTTTGGGGTTCTAAATAGACCCTTATAGAATTGATTTCCTTCATTTATGGAATGGCCACCTATAGCATGTCCCTCTCCTTACTGGTCTTATCCATATTATGATTCTTCCAACGAGCATCTTCATGAAAAAATATGATCAAGAATGAAAGAGGCTTCTTGATTTCAGGAGCAGTCAGCAAGACCCCCATGTGACACGCTAAGAGACTCCACACTAGCCAGGGATAGATGAAATTGCCCCTCCTCCCTAGGAAACTTGCAGACCTCCACAACTGGCTTCATCACCTCCCTATGTTCTGTAGCCTCCCCCTGCTCATGAGAAAACCGAGCTAGAGCCACCCGGCAAAGATTCACCAGCAGAAACCATCTCATTCACTACCAAATCCAAAGGCCCCTACCCATGCCGCGGGGAACCCTCCATAACCACAGAACAATGCTACACCATCTCCCCTTGCCTATGCTCCTCCCACATTATAGCCTCCTCCGCTAGAACCAGACTATAGTGTGCCACATCTCTCTGAACAGCTCCTTCCCCCTACTCATGCACCTTCCCTTCAACAAGCGCCACCAGTAGTGCTAGCCAGCCTAGCTGCAAGCCCATGGTCTACCAAACTGCCCTCTGTGTCAACCTGCCCATTCTCCGCATTCTCAACTGTGCTACCAGATGCTACTGCAGCAGCCCCCTCATCAAAAGCCTGTAGCCCCATCCCAGAACTGGAGTAGCACAAATCATGGAAGGGGTCCTCCGGTAGACTTCAACCGGAATTTCAGGTCCCACCCTCCAGATTGGCCACTTCCCCTTGTTCCTCCACCATCCCCTGCTCAACCACAACCTCCATTGCCGCAACCACACCCTCAAATAAAACCTAGAGACTCGAAAACCTATTACACACGTGGGGGGGGAAGCCAAAGATTGCACCACCCTTCATCCATCCTTCCCCCTGAAAGGACTCTTGTCTTGCATCTTAGCCACCCCACCCACATTCGTAGAAAGAGTCACTCCTGGATGTCCAATAGACACTGAGGCATCCAATTCCTATTCCCCAGCCTACATCGCGGTTGAATCGTCCTATAGTCCCTTTTCTTCCCCTTCACAAGCATCTCCCGAAGGAGTCTGATGCATGCTGCCCTGCACCACAGGATCACTGCCCCCATCCAAAGAGTTCATCGACACCTTGTCACCCATGAATCCAAGGTCCCGCTTCTGCCTGTCCAAAACATCCAAGACCATCAGTGTAGGATTAAATGCCGACATCAGGGGGACCTCTTCAGAAGGCACAACCAGTTGATCTCCTAAAAGTACATCAATCCGCACCGGCAAACCCGAATCAGGAACTCTGTGATTCAGCGCCATAGCCTCACTGCTTCTTCTACCACGCCTATAGTTTTCACTAAAATGGCCCATCTTCTTGCAAGAAGAGAAAAATACCACCGACGATTCAATGATAATAGGTTTCTTGTACTGTAATTCCTTACCATTGACAATACAAAAAATTTCAACAAGCGCTTTGGAAGCATCCACCTCGACACAAGCCCGTGGAGCAACTCGATGGGAAAAAACCTGAGATCTGATGTTAGATCACAAGAAGTGATCCACAAGGTTCCCTAGCATACAGATGATTGCTGGATTTTTGAAAGGGAGTGGGAGTTCCAGAAACATAACAAAAGTGGCAACCATCAGCTAGTGACGATTCATGTGAAGATCAAATCTCTATCTGAAGAGTAAGAATCTAATCCCATTGAAGCTTTGAGGGGATGAGGACTAGGGGTAGATCAAGTCCTCCTCCGCAAAGAAGAGAATCATGAGATGAAGATTATCCTTCAAGAAAATAGTCATGCAACCTTGAAGATTCTAGGAATCAAAACTAAATCAGTCAAAAGAGACAACTGAGGGCCGATGATTCACAAACCGAGCAACTAGGGTCAGGCTGTGGGGAGAAGAAGTTGCTTGGAACAACGAAATCGAAATCGATAGTTGTGGGTAGCCCTAATATAAATCAAGGACCATGGGGAAGATCTCAATGCGATGGAATGGGGGAAGGAGATCAGGTGAAATGGGAGGGATGAAGACCAGGTTCTGATCGACATCGTGTAGAAAATCCTCCCCCGTGGGTGGAGGAGGAAGGACTACCACGACTAGCGCCATCACGGCATCCTAGGGAGTCTTGAGGTCTTGGGATTTTCAAGAGAGTTGTAGGGGTTTTAAGGCTTTTAATTTTTTTAAAAAATTTTATGGTTTTAAAATTTTTTTAGAGTTTTTTAGTGGGGTTTTCAGGTTTTAATGGGGTTTTACAGTATTTTTTAGTTTCTAGGGTATTTTTATGGTTTTAGAGAATTTTTAGGATTTTTAGTGTTTCTTCTGTATTGTGGGATTTTATTTTTTATGGTTTTATGTTTTTCTTATGGGGTTTCCTATTTTTTAGTGTTTTTTAATTTTAAATGGATTTTTAGTGATTTCTATGGGTTTTAGGGTTTTTAGGGATTTTGAGTATTTTTATGGTTTTTATGGTTTTTATCCTTTTTAGGTTTATTTAGGGGTTTATGTTTTTTAAGATTTTTCTAGTTTTTAATGGTTTTAGGGTTTTTCAGATTTTTAGGGATTTATGGATTTTAAAGGATTTTTATGGATTTTTAGGGATTTATAGATTTTAATGTTTTTATGATTTAGGTTTTTATAGTTTTTATTTGTTTTATAGGGTTTTATGATTTTTTAGAGTATTTAATTTTTTTGGGGATTTAAAGGATTTTTATATATATTTATGATATTTATGATTTTTTGGTTATTTAATTTGTTAATTGTTTTGGGTTTTAATGTTTTGAGGGTTTTTATGGTTTTTAGTGTTTTTTATGTTTTAATGGTTTTAAGTGTTTCTAGGTTTTTAGGGCTGGGACAATGCGTGGGTCAGGCTATTCCCCCCCCACCCAATTTATTAGAAAAAATATGTAGTAGGGTCAAAGAACACAAACCCAAAGACACTCCCAAAAATTAAAAAGAAAAAAAGAAAAAGACACAACAAACCAAAACAAACCAAAACACATAACCAGCTTCAGCTTCACAAAGCCAAAAACACCATCCTCTAACAGTCCCAATTCCAATCACCATCGTAGCATTGAACATCAAGCATCATCATAACCTTCATCACCTCCCAACTAATCAAGAACTGGCATCCATCAACAAACATCATCATTTAGGGGTTTTATGTTTTTAGGGGTTTAGGGTTTTTATTATTTTTTAGGTTTTTAGGGTTTTATTAATTTTTATAGGGTTTTAAAGGTTTTTTAGTTTTTTTAAACATTTTTAGGGTTTTAAAGCAGTTTTAGAGTTTATAGGTGTTTTGGGGTTTTAGGGATATTTAAGGGTTTTAGGGGTTTTATGGTTTTTAGGTGTTTTTATGGTTATTTTTTATGTTTTTAGGGATTTTATCATTGTTATACATATAGGGGTTTTTAGTTTTTTTGGGTTTTAAGGTTTTATTATATTTTTTATGATTTTTATGGGTTTTTCCATTTTTTGATATTTTTATGGATTTTTTATGGCTTATATTTATTTTTAGGGATTTTGATGGTTTTAAGAGTTTTTCGGGGTTTTATCAATTTTTATGTTTTTATGGTTTCAAATGTTTTTAGTTTTCTAAGGTTTTATTAGGGGTTTATAGTGTTTTTTTTGGTTTAAATGATTTTTAGTGACTTCTTTTGATTTTTATCATCTTTATGGGTATTAAGGGGTTTTAGGGTTCTAGGGTTTCTATGGGTTTTACTGTGTTTTGGGGTTTTAGATTTTTCATGAGTTTTTAGGGTTTTTAATTTTTTAGAGGTTTTTAAAAAATTTATAGGTTTGAAGGGTTTTTAGAGTTTTTAGTGGTTTTTAGTGTTTTATTGGTATATAGACGTTTTTAAGGTTTTAGGGGATTTTATGGTTTTTGGGTTTTTTTGTTGTTTAGGGATTTTATAAATTTTTAGGGTTTTAGTTATTTTGAGCTTTGTTAGGTTTTTAATGTTATTATAGGGTTTTGTAGGGATTCCTTCGGGTTTTTTTGGTATTTTCATGGATTTTATGGATTTTGATGTTTTTTACAGTTTTTAGAGGTTTTGAAGGTTTTTAGGGTTTTAGGGGTTTTAGCCTATTTACACATTTTTTTGGGTTCCTAGGGTTTTTTAAATATTTTTTGGGTTTTAAATATTTATAGAGTTTTTAATTTTTTTTATGGGTTTTATTGGTTTTTATGAATTTTTAGGGTTATTTTGTGATTTTATTGGTTTTTAGGTTTTTAGGGTTTCTAGGGTTTTTAGTGTTTGTAGAGTTTTTATTTTTTAGGGGTTTTAATTTATTTTGAGCATTTAAATATTTCTTATGGATTTTCAGTGTTTTTTTGGGTTTGTATGGTTTATGTATTTTTTATATTTTTTAGGATTTTAATAGTTTTTTGGGTATTTTGGGAATTTGAGGGGTTTTAGGGTCTTTTAGGGGTTTAATAAATTTTATGGTCTTTTGGGATTTTAGGTTTTTTTTAGTTTTTAGGGTTTTATAGGATTTTATATTTTTTTAAAAAAAATTAGCGGTTTAAAGGGTTTTTAGATTTTTTAGTGGGGTTTAGGGTTTTAAATATTTGGGGTGGGGGGTTAGGTTATAGGGATTTTCAGGGTTTTTAAGGGTTTTAGTTTTTATTAATATTTTAGTGTTTTAAGTGTTTTTATGTTTATATGGTTTTCATAGGATTTTTCATTAATTTTATGTATTTTCAAAATTTTGGTGATTTTTATGGTTTTTTATTATATTAATAGTTTTAGGGGTTTTGGGATTTTGAGAGTTTTTGGGTTTTTTGGATATTTAGGATTATTATGGTTTTTTGTGGTTTTAGGGTTTTTTTGAGTTTTTACGGGGTTTTATGGTTTTTATAGTTTTTAAACATTTTTAGGTGTTTAAAAGGGTTTTTAGAGTTTTTAGTAGTTTTTAGAGTTTTTATGGGGTTTTGGGTTTTTTAATGATTTTATGGGTTTTCTAGATTTTAGGGTGTTTAGGGTTTTTTTGCTTTTAGTGTTTTTATGTTTTCTTGGATTTTGATTATTTTTTCTCTTTTTGGTATTCATAGAGGATTTTAGGGTTTTAAGTTTTTTTTTTACTTTTTTAGGTTTTTAGGTATCTTAAGGGTATTTATGTATTTTTTTAGGGATTTTGAGGGTTTTATGATTTTTAGGGACTTTATGGATTCTCGGGTATTTTGAATTTTTTTGTTTTTAGGCTTTTCAATATTTTATGTAGTTTTTGGTTTTTTTTAGGTGTTTAATTGGTTTTAGAGTTTTTAGTGGTTTTTAGGGATTTTATGGGATTTTAGGATTTTTTAATGTTTTTGGGTTTTTTTTTATTTTTTTTGGTTTCTAGGGTATTTTAGGGGGTTTTATAATTTTTAACGTTTTTATGTTTTTGGGTTATTAAGTTTTTTTAGGTTTTTACTATTTTCATATGGGTTTTCGTGCTTTTTTTGTTATTTAAATATTTAGCGATTTAAAGGATTTTTAACGTTTTTTATTTTTTTAGGGTTTTAGGGAGAATGGGAGGTTGTTTGGTTTTTCTTTTCAAATTTTAGGGGTTTTTTACTTTTTCATGTTCTTAATTTTTTTATTTTTTTTAAATTTTTTTAATGGCTTATTGGATTTTGATAGTTTTTAGTGGGTTTTTATAGTTTTATGGTATTTAAGGGAGTCTTATATTTTTTTTAGTGTTTTCTATGTTTTAGGGGTTTTTATAGTTATTATGGATTTTTAGGGATCTTATCATTTTTAGGTGATTTAAGTGTTTTTTGTTTATTGATCATTTCTTAGAGATTTTAGGATTTTTAGGGATTTTTCACATTTTATGGATTTCAATTGTTTTTTGGGTTTTTATGGATTTTTATATTTTTTTAGGTTTTTTGGTATTTCAAGGGTTTTTATGGTTTTTGGGTTTTAGGGTTTTTTTTGTTTTTAGGTTTTATGGTTTTTTAGTGTTTTTAACATTTTAAGGGTTTTATGAGTTTTAGTTGTTTTAGGGACATTATAGGTTTTTAGGGTTTTAAGGATTTTATGGTATTAAGGGGATTTAGAGGTTTTTAGAGTTTTTTGGGTTTTAGCATTATTAGATTGTCTAGGGTATTTTAGTGTTGTTATGTTTTTAAGATTTTATAATGGGGTTTTATGGTTTTTTTGGATTTTTAAGTTTTTAGGGATATTTAATCATTTTTACCATTATTTAAGGTTTCATAGTTTGGGGGGGTTAGGTGTTTTATGATATTTATGTTTTTTTGGGTTTTTAGGTTTGTTCTGGTGTTTTTTATGGTTTCAAGATTTTATAGAGTTTCTAATTATTTTCGGGGATTAAAGGGGTTTTCATGTTTTTAGTGGTTTTATGGGTTTTATGGGTTTTTATATTTTATAGAGGTATTTATGTTTTTATGTTTTTTATGGTTTTAGGGTTTTTTAGTGTTTTTATCATTTTTATGTTTTTTAGGAATTTTTATGGCATTTTTTGGATATTTATGATTTTTATCGTTTTTATGGATTTTGAGGGTTTTCATGTTTTTCATGTTTTTATGTGTCTTTGGGGGTTTTTTGAGTACTTTATGTTTTTAATGGGTTTTTTGAGTTTTTTTATCATTTTTAGGGGTTTAAAGGGGTTTTAGAGTTTTTAGTGGGTTTTAGGTATTTTGTGGGTTTTAAAATTTATTTGGGGATTTTATGGTTTTTAGGGGGTTTAGGGTATTCCTGGTCCTTTTAGGGATTTTTAGGTGTTTTTAGGGGTTTTAACATTTTTTATATTTTTAGGATTTCTAATTTTTTTAGTTTTATAAGTTCATCTTAGGGGTTTTGATGGTTTTAGGGTTTTTAAGTTTATATATATATATTATTTTTTTTGGGTTTTAGGGATTTTAGGGGTTTTGCGGGTATTTAGGGAATTTAGGGTTAATTTATGTTTTTATTGGGTTTTTAGGGTTTTTTTTGTGTGTTTTTAGTGTTTTTTAATAAATTTAGGTGTTTTTTGGGGTTTTTGTGTTTTTAGTGGGTTTTATGTTTTTTAACAGCTTTTAGGGTTTTTAATATTTTAGGTTGTTTTATGGTTTTTTGGGGTTTTAGGGTTTTAGTGTCTTTTTTAAGGATTTTATGTTTTTTAGGGTTTTTAGGTTTTTAAGGAGTTTTGTTTTTTTAATTTTTTATGGATTTCTTAGGGAGTTATCAAGGTTTTAGGGTTTTTCATGTTTTTATGGATTGTAAGAGTTTTTTAGGATTTTTATGGGTTTTAGTGGTTTTAGGGATTTTTATGGGTTTAAGTGTTTTATTGGGTTTTTATGATTTTTATAATTTTTAATGTTTGTATTTTATTAAGTGTTTTTAGGTTTTTAAGGATTCTTTATTGGCTTTCTGGTTTTTTGGATTTTCTACAATTTTTTGGATATTAAGGGATTTTTTTTTGTATTTTTATGTTTTTTAGGTTTTTATGTATTCTGATCGTTTAAAGGAGTTTTCAAGGTTGTTATGGATTTTAGGGGTAATTTTTTTATAGTTTTTAAATTTTTAGGGGTTTAAAGGGGTTTTATTATTTTTAGTGGGTTTTAGTATTTTAATGGGGTTTCAGGGTTATTTATGGGTTTTTAACAAATTTCATATCTTTTTCATTTTTTTGGGTTTTAGGGGGTTTTAGGGGTTTTTAGGGGTTTAGTTTATTTTTTAGTTTTTTAGGGTGTTTAAGTGTTTTTAGCTTTTTATGGTTTTTTATGGTTTTTAGGGGTTTTAGTGATTTTTATGTTTTTTTGGGTTTTTAGTGATTTTTAGGATTTTTATGGGTTTTTAGCATTTCTAGGAATTTTAGGGGGTTTCGGGGTGTTTTTGGATTTTAATGATTTTTATGGACTTTTGCGGTTTTATATATTTTTTTCATTTTGGGTTTGATGAATTTTTATAGTGTTTAACATTTTTAGGGGTTCAAAGTGTTTTTATAGTTTTTAGTTATTTTTAAATTTTCTATGGGTTTTAGCGTTTTTAATGTTTTTGGGATTTTACTTGGTATTAAGGTTTTTAATAGTTTTTAGTGGTTTTAGGTTTTTTTACCTTTTAAGGGTTTTTAGGTCCCTTTTAGGATATTTTTATGTTTTGGGGGTTTTAGGTATTTGTAGGGTGTTTGGGTTTTTTTTTGTTTTTAGGGTATTATAGGTTTTTTTTGGATTTTTGGATTTTCATTTATTTTTTGGGGTTTATGGTTTTTAGAGTCCTTTAAAATTATTAGGGGTTTAACGTTTATTTATTGGTTTTAGTGGGGTATTAGTAATTTTATCTGTTTTTAGGGCTTTTTAATATTTTGGTGGGTTTTATAGTTTTATGGTGTTATAGGGTTTTAGGGGTTTGAAAGGGTTTCAATTTTTTGTATGTTTTTATGGGTTTAAGTGTTTTTAGGGTTTTAGGTTTTTCTTTTTGTTCATTAGGGTTTTTATGGTTTTTATGGTTTTTATGTTTTTATGGATTTTTAGGACTCTTTTAGGATTTTAATGGGTTTTTTGTTTTTTTTTTTGATTTTGATGGTATTTTGGGATATAATTGTTTTCTGGTTTTTATGGGTTTTTATCATGGGTTTTTTTTATTTTTTCATTGGTTTTAATATTATTTTTTATTTTTTAATGATTTAGGGGTTTAAAGTGTTCTTAATATTTTTAGTATTTTTTATGTTTTTATGGGGTTTTAGGGTTCAATAAGGTTCTCAAGGGTTTTATGGGTTTTATCATTTTTTTTGTTATTATAGTTTTTAATTGTTTTTAGGTTTTTATGGTTTTCTTAGGTTTTTTTAGGGTTTTAAGGAATTTTAGGATTTTTTGGTTTTTTGGAATATTTGGATTTTTGTTATGGATTTAAGGATTTGAGGATTTTTAGGGGGTTTTGGGTTTTTAGTACTTTTTAGGATTTTAGGGGTTTTCTAGGTTCTTAGGTTTTAAAGTTTTTCTTATGGATTCTCAGGGTGTTTTAAATTTTTATGATTTTTAAGGGTTTTGATGATTTTCATGTTTTTTATTGTTGTTAGGGATTTTTAGTATTTTTTTAGTTTTTTAGTGTTGTTTGGGATGTTTAATATTTTTTTTAGTTTTTTAGTGTTTTATTGGTTTTATTTATTTTGTTATTTATTTTTTAAGGATTTATGTTTTTTTGGATTTTTTTTTTCACAGTTTAAGGGTTTAAATGGTTTTTATGGTTTTTAATGGTTTTGGGTTTGTAATTACTTTTAGGGTTTTTAATTTTTCTAGAGGATTTTATGGGTTTTAATCATTTCTTGGTTTTTAGGGTTTTACTTGTTTTTGTGGTTTATCAAGTTTTTAAGTTTTTTTAGGTTCTTATGTTTTATTAGTGGTTACAGAGTTTTTTTTGGGTTTTTATATTTTTAATCAATTTTAGGTAATTTTTAATGTTTATATGATTTTTTTTATTTTTAGGGATTTAGAGGGGTTTTAGAGTTTTTTATGGTTTTAGGGTTATTATGGTTTTTTGGTTATTAGGGTTTTTATGGTTTTTATATTTTTTTTAATCATTTTTCGGTGTTTAATGATTTTAGAGTTTTTATTGATTTTCAAGGCTTTGTGGGGTTTTATGGGTTTTTTGTTTTTATGTTTTTTAGGGTTTTTGGGGTTTTTGGGTTTTCGGTTTATTTTAGGGTTTTTAAAGTTTTTAGGTTTTTAGGTGTTTTAAGGGTTTTTAGGGTTTTAATGTTTTCTTAAGGGGTTTTTAGGGTTTGGGGTTTTCTAGGTTTTTATGGGGTTTTAGGGATTTGTTATGATTTTTTGGGTTTTTTGGGTTTTAGGGATTTTGATATTTTTGTTTTAGTTGTTATGATTTATAGGATTTCTTAGGGGTTTTTAGGGTTTTTAATTTTTCAGGGATTTTTGGGATTTTTATGAATTTTATGGGTTCGTAGGGTTTTAAGGATTTTGAGGTATTTTAGTGATTTTTTTGAGTTTTTAGTGTGGTTTTTTGAATTTTTAGGGTTTTAAAGGATTTAGTGTTCTTTAAATTATTTTGGTTTTAATGGGTTTTTAGTGTTCTTAGTGCATTTTTATGGTTTTTAATGGCTTTATAATTTTTTTAGGATTTTAGGTGTTTTATGTGTTTTAGTTTTTTTTGGGGATTTAACATTATTTATTATTCTTAGAAGTTTTAAGTGTTTTTTGGTTTTTATGGTTTTCTTTGGGGTTTTCAGGGTTTTTTGGGTTTTTATTTATTATGTGATTTTTAGGGATTTTTTAATATTTTTAATATGTATTTAGGGTTTTTAGAAAATATGTTGGTTTTAGGGTTGTTTTTTTTTGTGTGTTAAGGGTTTTTTTGAGTTTTAACACTTTTAAGTGTTTATAAAATTTTTAGGGGTTTAAAGGGGTGTTAGAGTTTTTGGTGGGTTTTATGGGTTTTAAGGTTTTCATGGGTTTTTATGTTTTTAAGTGATATAATTGTTTTTTTGGGGGTTTTCGATTTTAGTGGCTTATGTTTTTTTATGTATTTAAGGGTTTCATAGGGTTTTTTTGGGGTTTTAGTGTTTTATGTTTTTCGGCATATTTATAGACTCCTATAAATTTTATGGTTTTAAGGATTTATCAGGATTTTGGGGGGTATTATAGTTTTTTTGGGATTTTATCAGTTTTTTTTATATTTAGGGGTATTAAGGATTTTTTAGTTTTTTAACGTTTATTTGGGTTTAATGGGTTTTTAGAGTTTTTAGTGGGTTTTAGGATTTTTATGGGGCTTTATGATTTTTATGTTTTTAGGGGTTTTTTGGGTTTCATGGAATATTTACTGTTTTTAGTGTTTTTTAGGATTTTAAGTGTTTTAAGTGTATTTTGGGTTTTATTCTTTTCATAGGGGTTTTCATGGTTTTTAGGATTTTTTATGTTTTTAGTTATTTTAGGGACTTTTAAGGTGTTTATGGTTTTTATGGATTTTGATGATTTTAAGGGGTTTTAGTGTTTTTAGGGTTTTTAGATTTTTTATATTTTTAAGGGTCTAAGTGCTTTGTAGTTTTCTAGTTTTTATTAGGTGTTTTAGGTTTTTTCATGTTTTTATGGATTTTAATTTATTTATTATGACTTTTATGAGTTTTAGGGTTTTTAGAGATTATGAGGGTATTTTTATGTTTTTTGGAGTTTTATGGTTTCCTGGGTTTTAAGGTTTTTTAGGGTTTTAATGTTTTTAGAGATTTTAAAATATTTAGGAGTTTAAAGGGATTTTATTGATGTAGTAGTATTTAAAGTTTTTATAGGGTTTTAGGATTTTTCAGGGTTTTTAAGGTTTTATTCATTTAAGAGGATTTTAGGGGTTTCAGCTGTTTTAGGGGTTTTATTATTTTATGGGTTTTAAGTGTTTTCATGAATTTTCGTTTTTCGTCAGGTTTTCAATAGATTTTATACTTTTTGAAAATTTTTTCTTCTATTTTTTTGAATTTTTTAGTTCTCTTTTAT
The DNA here is from genome assembly GCA_963277665.1 of Viscum album. NCBI lineage: Eukaryota > Viridiplantae > Streptophyta > Magnoliopsida > Santalales > Viscaceae > Viscum > Viscum album. The sequence continues at coordinate 1,312,092 of CAUJRU010000063.1, read as the reverse complement.
TTTTTAATGTTTTTTGGGATTTTGAGGGTTTTTTGGTTTTTTGGAAGGTGTGCACTAGTATCCTCCCTACTAAGAGCCTCCTAGCCTTCCGAAACATTTCAAACGACAACTCATGCCCCTTCTGCCCATATGTCCCTGAATCCCTTCTTCATGCCCTCATCCAATGCCCAGGGGCCCAGGAGGCCTGGAATTGCTGGAAATCTTCCATGGATCATTACCTGAACGTTGCCTTGGATCTTACATCTCTTTTGATGTGATGGTGTTCCTCCTTTTCACCGGCTAAAGTAGGATCCATGTGCATTTTGGCCTGGATTATCTGGGAACGGCGTAACGAATCCATTATCAATCTTTTTCTTAGGCCACCCAAATTTTGGGTTGATCGGGCATCATCTTGGATTGCGGGTTGGCAGCACCACACTGAGCAGCAAAGATCTTTTGCCCCCTCTCCTCACTTCCAACATTGGCGCCCCCACCAGAAGGGACTATAAAGATTAATGTGGATGCCTCTCTCTCTAAGGACGGACCTGTTGGACTTGGTTTTTTGGCCCGGGATAACCATGGACATATTATTGCATCCAAACACGAACAACGCCATGCACTATGGGAGCCCTCAGTTGCGGAAGCCGCCGCCATCCTCGCTGGGCTAAATTTTTCAAAAGAACGTGGATGGGACTCAATTCAAATCAAATCACATAGTATTACCATCATCAATGCCATTAATCTCAATGATGGTGGGCTACAATCTTTTGGATCCATCACTCGGATTATTCAATCTCTCAGGAAAATCTTCGCATCCTGCATTTTTACATTCGTCAAAAGGGAAGGGAACGAGGCCCCTCACCAGCTGGCAGCCGTTGGCCCTCCTTACGATGATCTGCTCTAGCTTGATCACTTCCCACCTTGGTTATGTACTTGTACTTCTGCTGATCTCCGTCTTTATTGGATTCATCTTTGGTCAAAAAAAATTCATAGGGGTTTTCTAGGATTTTTAATTTTTTTACATTTTTATGGTTTTTTGGGGGGTTTTAGGATTTTTACCGTTTTAATTGTTTTTAGGGATTTTGAGGGTTTTTAGGGGTTGTATATTTTTTTGGTATTTTATAGTTTTTTTTAATTTTTAGGGGTTTTAAGGACTTTTATTGTTTTTTAATTTCATTAGGGTTATAGAAGAGTTTTATAGTTTTAGTGGGGTTTAGGTGTTTTATATGTTTTTAAGTTTTTTAGGGGTTTTTATGTCTTTAAGATTTTATGGTTGATAGATTTTTTAGGTTTTTTAAGTTTTTCAGGCTTTTAAAGTATTATTTAGGGTTTTTAGTGTCATGGGGTTTCTATATGTTTAGATAGTTTTATGGATTTTCTAGAAAATATATGTGGTTTTATGGTTTTTATGGTTTTGTATAGTTTTTAGGTGTTTTAGAGTTTTTAGGGTTTTTAAAATTTTTAGGGTTCTTTATAGTTATTTACATTATTAGGAGTTTAACGTATTTTTAGAGTTTCTAGTGCGGTTTTTTGTTTTTATGGGGTTTTTGAATTTTTAGGGTTTTTAGGGGTTTTATGTGTGTTTATAGATTTTTTTGGTCTTAGGGAAAAGAAGGAACGGTTCCAGGCTATTCCCGGAACCCCCCAAAATTTATAAACAAAGGATACAAACACTACAGACAAGGGAGGGGAGGGATCAATCAATCCACACCCAAAACCCCTTACGACCTCAGCCCGAGGGCCACAAAAGGAAAGAAAAAAAGAAACAAAGCGCAAGACCAAAAAAGACACATTTTCCAAAAGCAAATCACACACAGAGTAGGTCATTCAACATCGTCGCCAAAATCCTCCAGCTCCGCATCATGAAACCCCATGCCACCACCAAAGCCGCCGCCATCGTCAGAAAAGCTAAAATCTGATTCATCACCCTGGTCCATTGAATCCCATCCAGGGTCAAAATCTTCCTGCATGCCAATTCTGGACCACAGCTTCTCCATAGCTCTTACCTGCTGAGCAGAAAAATAAGGCTTCCCTCGCTTATTCACCTTTAGATTCAGTTTGACAGCTCGTGAGGAGGCCCTAGTTGCCATTGGGCGTGGGAGGGCAGAGTAATCCCTCCTCCTTCTTCGTCTTGGTGGGGTAGAGGAGGTTCCCGCAGCATACATCTTTGGTCCATTGCCACCATCACTAGCGGCTTGTGGTGCCTTGCCTTTCTTGCTTTCTTCCTCAAGAGTTTCAGCACCTCCGCTGATTTTTTTCTCCCTTGATGTGACCATAGCAGCATTTATCCATTGATCAGCCTCAGCAAACCTCTCCCCAAGCCTCCTTGCCTCATCTTCAAGAGGGAACCTTTCCCTTTCAACCCATACCATCTCATGGAGCTGCACACAAAAATTCTTCAGCAGATGGAACACCATGAAGGATCATTGCCCTCTGCAGGTCCATGGGAGGACCACCAACATCACCAGCATATTGGAGCAGGTCACTAGGCAGGTCCTCAGCACTGCCGTCAGAGGTGCATGATAACCCAGGCCCCTTTCCAGGTTCCCCCACGCCAGGATACCCATGCAGGACCAGTGGGGCATCACGCCAGTCTATATCCCCATCCAGTATGGGCTTTTCCTCAGCTGAGCATGAACTCCAGTCATCTCCAGACCTGGTTTTCTGAGAAACAGCATCCTCCTTTGCATCATCTTCCACCCGCACCCCAACCATGGCAGGCTCAGCCGAACCTGCAGCCTGAGTAACATTCACAGGATCTTCATCCATTAGCGCAGATCCACCAGCATTCTCATCAACCTTTAAGCCAGTTCTGTCATCCCATCCCAGATCCTTGCAGGAATTTTCCACAATTCCTGGCCATAAATCTATCGCAATTGTCCTATCTATCTCACTTTGCTTCCTAATATCTTCACCAGACCCGTGAACACCTTCAGCAGAGCCATGAATTCCTCCCTCAGCGAGCGTGACTTCATCCACAACAGCATTCCCTGAGACACCGACGCTTGCTTCTAGACTCACCAAGAAGCCACCCGAATCCATCAGAGAGATTTCTAACCCATTACCATCCAACATAGAAGACGAGCAGGGCACATCGGTAGCCACAGAGTGGGAAACCTCTCCAATAGTCCCATTCACCTCTTTTGGTCTTAGGGTTTTTTATAATTATTATGTTTTATGGTTTTTTAGTGTTTTTAGGGGTTTAAGGGTTTCATAAGGGTTTCCATGGGTTTTATGGCTTTTTAAATTTTATGGTATTTTTAGAATTTTTTAGGATTTTTGTGGTTTTTATGGGTTTTAGGGAATTTTAGGTTTCTTACTCTTTTGGGGTGTTTATATTTTTTATGGTTTCTAAGGTTTTTTCGGGTTTTTTTATGTTTTTTAGTATAATAATGTTTTTCTATAATTTTTAATGATTTTATGGGTTTAAAGGGTTTTTATTGTTTTAGAGTGTTTTTGGGATTTTATGGGTTTTTAAGTTTTTTAGATGTTCTTATGGATTTTAGGGGGTCTTGGGGTATTTTTGGGATTTTTTGTTTTATGGTTTTTAGGGGTTTAAGTGTTTTTAGGATTTTATGATTTTCTTAGGGGTGTTCATGGTTTTATGGGTTTTTATGTTTTTGTGGATTTTAGTATTTTTAGGTTTTTGGGGATTATGATGGGTTTTTTGGTTTTCATTGTTTTTAGAGTCTTTATGTTTTTTAGGGTTTTCATTATTTTTAGGTTTTTATTATTTTTAGTGGTTTTGAAGATTTTTTTGGGTGATTTACATTTTTAGGGATTTATAGGGATTTTTTATGATTTTTAGGGGTTTTAGGGTTTAAGGGATTTGGAGGGTTTTCAGGTTTTTAATGATTATTATAGTATATTATCATTTTTAGAATTTAAGGGGGTTTTATATTTCTTAGTGGTTTTAACAATTTTTGTGGGGTTTTAGGATTTTTATGCTTTTTTGGGGGGTTTTATGGTTTTTAATGTTCTTAGAAATTTTAAGTTTTTAGGGTTTTTAACTATTATTATGGTATTCAGGTCTTCTTAGGTGTTTTCAGGGATTTGAAGAGGTTTTTACCAATTAAGGTATTTTTGGGGATTTTTAGTATTTTTATGTTTTTTAGTGTTTTTACTTATTTTTTGATTTTTTTTTGTGTTTTAAAGGTGTTTTAGTTTTTAGGGGATTTTTTGAGTTTTTAGGGATTTCATGATTTTTAGATTATTTGAACATTTTTAGGGATTAAAGGGATGTTATATTTTTTAGTATGTTCTAGGGGGTTTATGGGTTTTTAATTTTTTCATGGATTTTTATGGTTTTTAGGGGGTTTAGGGTTTTATTGTCTTTTAGGGGTTTTAGAGGTTTTAGGTTTTTAAGGGTTTAATGATCTTTTAGGTTTTCAATTTTTTCTTATGGGTTTTTATGGTTTCAGGGTTTTTTACATTTCTAGTGATTTTTAAGGATTTTTTGGAATTGTATCATTTCTAGGGTTTTTTGGGATTTTGTGGGATTTTATGGTTTTAGATTTTTTATCTTTTTTTGGGTTTTAAGAGTTTTTAGTGTTTTTACGTTTATTTTTTTTTGGTATTTCATGGTTTTAAGGTTATTTTATGTTTTTAGGGATTTTTTGGGTTTTTTAGGGTTTTAGGGATTTAATAGTTTTTAGGGTTTTATGGTTTTTAGGGCAGAAGAGGATCAGGGCTAGGAAAGCCTGGCCCTGTAAAATAAAAAAACATAAACGAGACAGGTACAAGATGGGCTTGCAAGGGCAGGTGTGAATTTCTCCCTTCCGATCTGAGTCCAAGAACGGAATACAATAAGGTGTTTTAGGGATTTTAGGGGTTTTGGGGGTTTTATAAGTATTATGTGTTTTTTGGTTTTTAAGGTTTTCTTAGGGGTCTTCAATATTTTTTGGGTTTTATGGATTTTTAGGATTTTTTTGATATCTCGGTTTTATGATTTTTTATGTTTTTTCGGGTTTTTTGGTTTTCTGGGTTATTTAGGGGTTTTTAATGTTTTCAGGGATTTTACGATTTTTAGGGGTTTTGAAAACTTTTAGGGTTTTAAAGGGGTTTCTGAGTATTTAGTTGTTTTTGGGGGTTTTTCCATGTTTGATGGTTTTTATAATTTTTTATGATTTTTAAGGTATTTAGTGGTTTTTATTAGTTTTTAGGGTCTTTACAATTTTTATGGGTATTATGTGTTTTATGGTTTTTATGCTTTCCTTAGGGTTTTTCCAGTTTTCTACAGTTACATATATTTTTATGGATTTTTAATGATTTTTTTGTATTTCTATCTATTTTTAGGTTTTTAGGGATTCTAAAAGTTTTTCTGAGTTTTTATGGTTTTTGGGGTTTATGGTATTTTTTTTATTTTAAGGGTTTTTCATATTTTCATGGTTTTATTTTTTTATATTTTTTTTATCCTTTTCAGTGTGTAATATGTTTTTATAGTTATTAGTCTATGTTAGGGTTTTTATGGGGTTTTAAAGTTTTTATAGATTTTAAGGGGGGTTTATCATTTTTTTTGGTTTGAGGGGTTTTATGTGTTTTAGGTTTTTATAAATTTTTTAGGAGTTTGAAGGGTTTTTTAAATTTTTAGGAATTTTCGGGATTTAAGGGGATTTTTGATTTGTTTAGGGTTTTAGGGATTTTGTGGGGTTTTCTATTTTTTAAGGGTTGGTATAGTTTTTTTGTTTTTTAGTGGTTTTTAATTATTTTTTCTTGTTTTAAATGTTTTTATTATTTTTTAATGTTTTTAGGGGTTTAATGGGTTTTTAGTGTTTTTTGTGTCTTTTTAGGGGTTTTATGGGTTTTCAGAGTTTTTATGGTTTTTAGGAGTTTTAATGGTCTTTACGGTTTTAGGGTTTTTAAGGGGTTTTGTGATTTTTTCGTTTTTAGGGGTTTCAAGTATTTTTAGATTTTATTGTTTTCTTAATATTTTCAATGATTTTAGTATTTTTTATGTTTTTAGGAAATTTTGGACCTTTTGTATTTTTTGTATTTAGGGGTTTTAGAGATTTTTGAGGGTTTTTAGGATTTTTGTTTTATAGTTTTTAGGGTTTTTTAGTTGTTTTGGGTTTTATGGGTTTTAGAATTTTTCTATATTTTAGGGATTTAAAGGGTTTTTATGATTTTAGTTAGTTTTTAGGGTTTCTTGGGTTTTTATTATTTTTATGATTTTAATGTGTTCGTATTTTTGGAGGGGTTTAGTTTTGTTTTTTTTTAGGTTTTTTAATGTTTTTTAGGTTTTTATAGTTTTAAAGTGTTTTTAGAATTTTGAGGGTTTTTATGTTTTTTAGGTTTTTTCCATTTTTAGGAAATGTTTTCACCTTTTTAGTATATTTATGGGTTTTTTTTCATATTTTTATGGATTTTAATATTTTTTAGGTTTTTAGGGTTTTTAGGTTTTTAGGGTTTTAATTTTTTTTTATTTTTTCACTATTTTAATGTTTTTAAGAGTTTTTAATATGCTTAGGGGATTATTGCGTGTCTATAGTTTTTAGTAGTTTTTAGGGTTTATAGGGGTTTGTAAGGTTTAAGGGGTTTTATGATTTTAAATTTTTTTTGTATTTTTATGGATTTTAGTGGTTTTTGGGTTTTTTAGGGTTTCTAATTTTATTAGGTTTTTAAGGTTTTCTTAGGGTTTTCAGGATTCTGAGAGAATTTCATGTTTTTTTGGGATTTTAGGTATTTGAGGGTTTTTTGGGGTTCTTAGGGTTTTTATGGTTATATTTGGTTTTTATAATTTTTTTGAGTTTTTTCTTGTTTTTAATGTTTTCACTGTTTTATAATGTTCAGGTGGCTTTTAGGTTTTTTAGGTTTTTTTATTTTTTAGGGGGCTTTTATAGTTTTTAGAGTTTTTGTGGTGTTTAGGGTTTTTATGGGTTTTAGGGATTTTAGCGTTTTTTTAGGTTTTTAGGGGTTTTATGTGTTTTTAGGATTTTAAGGTTTTCTATTGGGTTTTTAGGGTTAATAGTTGTTTGTATGTTTTTTGGTATTTTAAGAGTTTATTTAGGGTTTTTATGTCTTTAGGTGGTTTAATTATTTTTAAGGGATTTTATGATTTTTTGGTATTTGTTGTTTTTTGGGGTTTTACAGGTTTTTTTGAGTTTTTGAGGGTTTTTAATTATTTTAGAGTTTTAAATATTTTAAAGGGTTTAAAGGGTGTTTAATTTTTTTTTGTGTTTTTAGAGATTTTATGGGTTTTATAGATATATATTTTTAGGGTTTTTCATGTCTTGTTGGGTTTTTATGATTTTTAGAATTTTTTAGGTTTTTAGCAGTTTAATGTATTTTTTTGGTTTTTTAAGGTTTTCTTAGGGTTTTCAAGATTTTTTCGGTTTTTAGGTTATTATGGATTATTGGGTCTTTTTTAATTTTTATTGGTTTTTAAGGATTTTATGAATTTTTAGGGTTTCTATGTTTTTTATCATTTTTTTGGTTTTTTGGGTTTTGAGGGTTTTGTGAGTTTTTAGGGGTTATAATGTTTTAAGAGTTTTTAATGTTTTAAGGAGTTTAAATGGGTTTTAGTGTTTTAAGGGGTTCTTATTATATTTATTGGTTGTAGGGGTTTTAGGTGTTTTAGGGGTTTTAGGTATTTTTAGGGATTTTTAGGTTTTTTTTATGATTTTTGCCATTTTTTAGGTTTTTATCAGTTTTAAGTGTTTTTTGGTATTTAAGGTTTTCATAGTGTTTTAGGGGGTTTTATTTTTTAGGTATTTTTTTGGATTTTTAGGTTTTTTTGGTTTTTGGGGATTTTAGGGACTCAGGAGATTTTTGGGATTTTTGGGTTTTCAATTTTTTAGGGTTATTATGGTTTTTTATTTTAGGGTTTTATGGGGTTTTAAAGGTATTCAGATTTTTTAGGGATTTAAATGGTTGTAGTGTTTTTTTATTTTTTTCTGGATTTTTAGTTTTTAAGGGTTTTAATGTTTTTATGGTTTTTTTGTTTCTTAGCATTTTTAGGTTTGTAGGTATTTTACATTTTTTTAGTTAGTAAAGGTTATCTTAGGGGTTTTCATGATTTTTAGGGTTTTTAAATTTTTAGGGATTTTTAGTGTTATTTTTTATTTTTTGGGGTTTTAATGATTTTAGGGATTTAGAGTGTTTTTAGTATTTTTTAGCGTGTTTTGGGTTTGTATGGTTTTTTTAGTTTTTTAGGGTGTTTAAGGTTTTTAGATTTTTTTGAACATTGTTTTGGGTTTAAGGGGGATTTTAGAGATTTTAGTGGGTTTTGGGGATTTATAAAGTTTTTATATGTATTTAGGTGTTTTTATGGTTTTTGGGGGGTTATTGCGTTTTGGGGGGTTATAGTATAATTAGGTTTTTAGGGGGTTTAATCAATTTTAGGATATTAATGTTTTATTTTGGATTTTTAGGGTTTCTATGTGTTTTTAATTATTTAGGTATTTAAATTTATTTTTTGTATTTTTATTATTTTTTAGGGTTTAAGGGGTTTTTTGGGTTTTTTGGGTTTTTAAGGTTTCTTGGGGGGTTTAGGAGTTTTTTGAGTTTTTAGGGTTTTTATGTTTTTCAGAGATTGTTAAAAATTTTAGGGATTTAAATGGTTTTTCATAGTTTTTAGTGGGGTTTTATAGTTTTTATGGTTTTAGGGTTTTTTTTTATTTTTAGGGGTTTTAAATGTTTTTTTTGTTTTAATGTTTTCTTAGTGTTTTTCTGCGTTATTGAGGATTTGTACATTTTTATGGAATTTTATTTTTTATAGGATTTTCTTGCATTTTAAGTAATTTTGGGGATTTTGAGGGGTTTTAGGGGTATTAGGGATTTAGGGTTTTTATGGTGTTTTTAGATTTTAGGTATTTTAGATTTTTTAAAATGTTTTTAGGGTTTTATAGAGGATTTATATTTTTAGTGGGTTTTAGGTTTTTTATGGGTTTTATATATTTTATGGTTTTTAAGGGGTTTTATGATTTTAAGGGATTTATGAATTTTAATGTGTTTTTAGCATTTTTTTGATTTTCTAGGGGTTTTAGGTGCTTTACGGTTTAATGTTTTAATAATGGTTAAGGTGTTTTATGGTTTTTTACTTTTTTAGAGATTTTTGTTATTTTTGGATTTTATTGTTTTTAGGGTTTTTAGGGATTTTGAGAGATTTTAAGGGGTTTTATGGGGTTTAGGGTTTTTTTCATGGGATTAGGTTTTCGTTGAGTTTTCAAGGGTTTAATGGGTTTTAGTGTTTTTTAGACATTTTTAGGGTTTAAAAGAGTTTTAGTGTTTTTAGTTCTTTTTAGGGTTTTTAGAGGTTTTTTTGGGTTTCAGGGGTTTTTATTGGCTAAAGAGGTTTTTAGCATTTTAATAGATTTTTGGATTTTTGGGTTTTATACTTTTATGTTATAAGGTTTTCTTAGGGGTTTTTAGGTTTTTTGGGGTTCTTTATATTTTTAGGATTTTTTAAGTTTTTTAAGTTTTTTAGGGGTTTTTTGGTTTTTATGTATTTTGGGGGGTTTAACGAGTTTTAATGATTTTTAAGGTTTTCAGGTTCTATTGGGGTTTTAGAGTTTTTTGAGTTTTTTTTGTTTTATGGTTTTTAGTGATTTTGTGATGTTTTTTTCGGTTTAAAGTGTTTTTAGTGTTTTTAGTGGGGTTTATGGTTTTTAAGGTTTTTTAAGGTTTTTATTTTTTTAGGTGTTTTAGGGAAAAGAAGGTGCATGACCAGGCTATTAATGTCCCCCACCACAAAAAATTTATTAATTTAGGGGTTTTAGGATTTTTAGGGTTGTAATAATTTTTTCGATTTTAGTGGTTTTAATTGTTATTTGGTTTTTGAGGTATTCTTAGGGGTTTTAGTTGATTTTATGTATTTTAGGGGTTTTATGGGGTTTTAGGTTTTTTAGGATTTTGAGTGTTTTATTGTTTTTTGAGTTTTTTGGGTTTATTTGGTTTTTTGGGTTTTGTAGAGTTATTTTTTATTTTTGGGTGTGTTTTAAGAGTTTTTATAGTTTTCAGTGGGTTTTAGAGTTTTTATGTAGTTTTAGGGATTTTATGGTTTTTATTGGTTTTTTAGAGTTTTAGGGGTTTTTAGGGTTTTTACCTTTTTTAGGGTTTTAGGGTAGAAGAGGTGCGAGGACATGCTATTCCCGACCCCCCCCCCCCCCAAAAAAAATTTATTATTATAAAAAAACACAGCAGGAAAGGGAGGGGAGGGGTCAAACGAACCACACGCAAAAACCCTTAACAAACCCAAACCAAAAAACCCAAAAAAACAAAAAGAACACTAAAACATGGAAAGCATAAAACCAGAAAAGATCCTAACAACATATTCCAACCAAACAAAAATTAGCATCCAGCAGTAGCAAGATCATAAACCACTACTTCAACACCTCCCAACTAAGCAGCAACCAGCAGTCAACATCACAAATTCCAGAAACCATCGCCATCTCTCCATGAAAGGTCACCACCAGCAACACAGAACCACCAGCACCTGGCATCACCATCATCACATCTCAGCCGAGTAGCAGCCAGTACCCAGTTCATCAGCTTTCGACAGCCAGTACCTCTTTCAGTAGTTCCGAGTAAAGTCGTAAACGAAACCCAGTAGGTCTAAATCCAGTGACCGACACCTCCTGGCCTTTCCGTGCACAACATTCCACACCCAGCAGCATAGACAAAAACATAGGACCACCGGTGCCAATGCCTTGCACCAAACCACAGGGTATCCAGACATCGCGAACAATAAATCCTCCAACCATAGAGCTCGACTCGGCATCTCAGGAACCCCCAGACTAGCATCAAAACCATGTCTTAACACAACATAAAACAACCTGCAATCACACCGCGAAACAAGGTCGATGATGAAAAACCAGAACCACGAACATGTAGCTCCCGTGTAAACCAATCACAAACAGATAAAAACACCAACACACCAGGACCGAGCACACCGCTAACAGGACAAAACATCACCCTCTGCCTCCATCTTGCTTCGTCGCAAATCTAGGACAACCACCAAAACCCTCCCAAAACCAGATCTGGAAGGTACCTCATCACTGATGGCCGAGAGGACCATCCCATCACACCGCTGAGTCGTCGAGGTGACCGTCACACCTGGCTAAAACCATCTCAAAGCCAAGGAATCCACTGAAAATCTGGATCCATAATTTTTATGTTTTTATATTTTTCATTGGGGGTTTTATGTATATTTTTGGGTTTTTATGTTTTTAGGGTTTTTAGCATTTTTTATTTTTCATTGGGGGGTTTTATGTGTTTTATTTATTTTATATATTTCATAGGATTTTCATTTTTTTTAAATATTTTTAACATGTTTTTGTATTTTTTGTAATTTTTTGTGTTTTTTTTTATTTTTTTGGTTTATAGGGATTTTGAGTGCTTTCATGGGGTTTTTTAGTTTTTATGTTTTTATGATTTTTTGGGGCTTGTTATGGTTTTTTGAGTATTTTGGGATTTAAGGGATTCTTGAGTTATCTATGTTTTAGGGGTTTAAATGGATTTTGGGGTTTATTGTGGTATTTCGGGGTTTTTGGATTTTTTAGGATTTGAGTTGTTTTTTTTTTGTTTGGGTTTTTTGGGTTTTTAGCGTTTTTAGGTTTTTTAGGGGTTTTAAGTGTTTTTAGGTTTTTATGGTTTGCTTAGGGTTTTTTAGGGTTTTAGGATTTTTTTTGTTTTTTTGGATTTTTTTGATTCTTTGGGGTTTTGATGGATTTGGATTGTTTTTATAGATTTTAGTTTTTTTATGATTTTATGGCCTTGTTGGGTTTTTAGGTATTTTTTTTAGTTTTTTATGTGTTTTATGGTTTTTTTGAGTTTTTAAAATATTTAGGCATTTAAAGGTTTTTTTCATACTTTTAGTCCATTTTTATAGGTTTTATGAGTTTTAGGGGTTTTACGGTTTTAGGGGGGTTTTATGGATTTTTTTTGGTATTTGGGATCCTTGGGTTTTTATGGTTTTATCCTTTTATGGTTTTTAGGGTTTAAAGTATTTTAATGTCTTTAATTGTTTATTAGGGTTTTTCTTATTTTTAGAGTTTTTTTACATTTATATGGATTTTAGATCTTTTTTAGTATTTTTTTAGCTTTTATGGATTTTTAGGTTTTTTATGTTTTTATGGGTTTTAGGGTTTTTAGGGTTTTTTATTTTATATTGTTTTTAAAGGGTTTTATAGTTTTTAATGTTTTAGGATTTTAATGATTTTGTAGAGTTGATAGTTGGTTTTGTGGGTTTTGTGGGTTTTTAGTGGTTTTAAGAGTTTTAGGGGTTGTATGGTTTTTATGGGTTTAAAGGGGCTTTAGGGTTTTTATATTTTTTTAGCATTTTTTATGTTTTTAAGGGTTTTAGGTTTTTTTAGGTTTTTATGTTTTTCTAAGGGGTTTTAGGTTTTTTGGTTTTTTGATGTATTTATGGATTTTTTTTGGATTTTTTGGATTTTTATTGTTTTTATTGTTTTTATTAGTTTTTTAGGGTTTAGGTTTTTAGGTTTTTTAAGGGATTTTATCATTTTTAGATTTTATAGGGTTTAAATGATTTTAGGTTTTATGGTTTTCTTAGGGGTTTTTAGGGTTTTTAGGGGTTTTTTAGGGTTTTCAGTGCTTTTTTACATTCTTATGGAATTTTAGGGAAATGTTTAGGTTTTTATCAGATTTGTTTTTTTGTAAGTATTTTTTGGGGTTTTATGGTTTTATTTTTTTTAGGGCGTTTTTGATATTTTTAGGTATTTTAAGGATTTTTCATGTTTTTGAACATTTTTAGGGGTTTGAAGGATTTTTTGAGTTTTTAGTGAGTTGTAGGGTTTTCATGGGGGTTTAGGGGTTTTAATGTTTTGGTGGTATTTATGATTTTTAGGTTTTTTAGGGGTTTTATAATTTTCTAGGATTTTTGTGGGATTTAATTGTTTTAGGGTTTATAATTTTTTTTATTTTGCTTTTTCAGGGTTTTTTTGATTTTTTTTGTTTTTAGGTATTTTTAGGGGCTTTTAATATTATTTTTAATGTTTTTAGCATTTTTAGGGATTTTTTAGGGGATTATATGGGTTTGAGGGTTTTTATGGGGTGTTGGGTTTTGAAGATTTTTTTAGTCTTTTAGGGGTTTCAAATTTTTTTAGAGGTTTTAACTATTTTAGGGGTTTAAAGGTGTTTTAGTTTTTTAGTGGGTTTTAGGAATTTTAATGGATTTCTGGGTTTTAATGTATTTTAACGATTTTGTGGGTTTTAGTGGGTTTTAGGGTTTTTATGTGCTTTATTATTTTATGGTTTTTAGGGGTGTTAGTTGTTTTTAATTTTTTATGCTTTTCATAGTGGTTTTAAAGATTTTTTGGGTTTTAGGTTATTTTGGTTATTTTCAAAGATTTTAGTGGTTTTTGTGGCTTTTGGATTTTGAGGGTTTTTAGTGTTTATATGTTTTTTGGTTTTTACGTTTTCTAGTGATTTTTTAGTGTTTTTAGAGTCTTTAATGGCTATTTTGGAATTTTATAGGATTTTAGCTTTTTATGGTTTTTTGTAAATTTTAATGATATTTAGGTTTTTTATCTTTTTTTTTGTATTTTGGGGATTTAATAATTTCTAAGGGATTTAAGGTTTTCATATGGGTGTTTAGGATTATTAGGGGTTTTTATTTTTTGGGTATTTCAAGGGATTTTATTGGATTTTTATGGGTTTTAGGGGTTTTAGTGATTTTTGGGTTCTAAGGGTTTTTAAGTGTTTTAGGGTTTTATGATTTTTTAGGGTTTAATATTTTTTATATTTTTTGGGGTTTTAAGGTTTTTAGAGGATTTTTTTGGCCTATATAATTATTTAGGTTTTTAGATTTTTTTCGAGTTTTTAGCATTTTTAGATTTTTTAGGGGTTTCTAGTGTTTTTAGGGTTTTATGGTTTTCTTAGGGAATTTCATGGTTTGTAGGTTTTTAGGGATTTTTAGGAATTTTTATGTATATTTATGGATTTTTAGGGATTTAAAGGATTTTGAGGGGTTTTATGTGTTTTTGTGTTTTTATGACTTTTTTGAATTTTTGAGTGGTTATGGTTTTATTGGGGTTTCAGTGATTTTTTTATTTTTAGATGATTAAAGTGGATTTAAGGTTTTTTTTTGTTTTTAGGGGTTTATATGGGATTCAATGTTTTTAAAGGTTTTTAGGGATTTTATGGGTTTTAGGGTTTTTATGGATTGTTTGTGTTTTTTTTTTGATTTTTTTAGGGGTTTTAAGTGTGTTTATGTTTTTATGATTTTTATAGGTATTATTTTGATTTTTAGGTTTTTTAAATTTTTAGTGATTTTACATATTTTTTATGATTTTTCTGGTTTTTAAAGATATTGACGGTTTTTAGGGTTCTTATGTTTTTTGGGGGTTTAAGACTCTTTTTAGTTTTTTTAGGGTTTTTAGTTTTTTTTATAAATTATTTATCGGTTTAAAAGGTTTTTAGTGTTCTTAATAGTTTTTCAGGTTTTTATGGGTTTTAGGGTTTGTAATGATATTAGAAGTAATTATGGTTTTAAAGGTTTATAGGGTTTTCAAGGTTTTTAGTGTCTTTTGTGTTTTTAGGTTTTTAGTTTTTTAGGTTTTATGGTTTTTTAGGGGTTTTAGGGTTTTTTAGGGGTTTTTACATTTTAAGGATTTTTAATGTTTTTTATGATTTATATGGATTTTTAGTGTTTTCCTGAATTTTAACAATTTTTAGGGATTTTTTTGGTTTGTATTGTTTTTATGGTTTTTTGGGATTTTAGGGGTTTTAGGAGTTTTAGGTGTGTTAGGGTTTTTAGGGGTTTCAGGTTTATTATGTGTATTTTTCGTTTTTAAGGTTTTTTTAGGGGTCATCAAGGTTTTCCGTGTTTTTATGGATTTTTATGGGAAATTTATGATTTATATGTTTTTTTGGGGTTTTGAGGCTAGGAATATGCGAGGGTCGGGCTATTCCCCCCCCCCCCCAAATTTATTAAAAAAATAAAAGGAGACACAACAAACAAGGGAGGGGAGGGGTCAATCGACCCACACCCAAAAACCCTTAACGACCCAAGACAAAAGACCCAAAAAAAGTCAAGAACGAAAAAGAAAACCACACAAAACAAAAAAGCCACCACCATAATCCAGTATCAACCAGCATCCAATAGCTCCCAGCTAACCAACAACCAGAATCCAAACTCCAACAGCAATCCAACAGCAGCACAACCCTAAACCACAGCTTCAGCACCTCCCATCCAAGCAGCAACTAGCATCCAGAACCGCGGGCATCCAACATCATAGAACCACCAGCATCCAACATCACATAACCACCAGCATCAAAATCATAAGTCTCCTCATCACATAGCACCAAAAATCCATCATCCTCCAGCAACTCTTCTTCCATACCAACATCCAGCACCAGCAGAAGTCCACTACCAAACCAGCCGCAACAAGCTAGCCCCAACAAAAACATACAGCCAAACATCCAGCCACATCCAGCATCACATCCTACCAAGAGACAACACCTGTAGTATCTCACAAGCAGACCAGTCACAACCAATAAACACCATCGGTTTACAGCCACAACAACACCTCCAGAACTTCCTCTATAAGCGGAAAACAACAACGAGAAGCCCATTATCCACCATCCATCATCCTCAATCCAGAAAAAACCAAACATCCAGTAAATCGCTTCCAACATCTCCCATCCAACAACATAGAAAAGCATAGCAGTGAACATTTTATAGCAGCTCCCGCTTCCGCCGAAATCAAGAATCAGCTTCAACATTCCAAGAGCAAAATCCACCACAGTTGAATCACTCCAGAACTGAGCCATACCATAAGATCAGAACCAGAAAACGTACCTCATGACACATCTCATGAGCAACATCCCACCAGAGACATCCACCATAAAACAAGACATGAAACTGCAGGAACATACCATCCAAGAAGAGAGCCCTGGGTAGGCCTGTAGACCACGTTGCTGATTTACCTTTCCAAGCCAATGAAGCCCTCGGCCTTGTTGACCCGTCTGCAGATGCTTCAGATCTAAAAATCTGACCTCAATCCGCAGCTGCATCTCTCGAACATGAAACCAAGAAAGTCATCATCGCGCCTGTCTAAAGCCGTCACGAAGCCAAGGAAACCACCACATATTCAGATCTGGAGCCAGGGTTGACTTCACCGTCGACTTATAAACCCGCCATTCTTTCACAACGCAGCACCTTCAAGAGTCTCCATTAGCATCACCAAGCTCTCCGAGCCTCTGAGAACACACCCAGGCCACCAAGAAGCCATGGATTCCATTGCCAAAGAGCATTGCAGATGCATCGAAAGGTGGCAGTGCTGAGGATCGCGAGAGAGCACCCAGAGACTTGGCCGACATCCTCTTGGTCTTTTAGGGGGTTTGAGGTATTTTAATGTTTTTTAGAGTTTTTTTTCTGTTTTTGGGTTCTTTAGATGGTTTTTATCATTTGAGTGTTTTTAGGTTTTTTAGAGTTTTTAATCACTTTTTGGGGTTTAAAGATCATTTTGTGAGTTTTATGTTGTTTTTTGGGGGTTTTTGGGTGATTGATGTTTTTTATAATATTTTATGAATTTTAGGGGTTTTTGGGGTTTTTATTGCTTTTTAGGGTCTTTAGTATTTTTATGGGTATTAAGTGTTTTATGGTTTTTATTTTTTCTTAGGGGTTTTCATGTTTTTTATGGTTTCTTATATTTTTAGAGATTTATTTGGATTTCTATATATATTTAGGTTTTTAGGGATTCTAAAAGGTTTTTTTTAGTTTTTAAATATTTCATGGGTTTTATGGTATTTTTTTTATTTTAAGGGGTTTTCAGTTTTTCATGGTTTTAATTTTTCTATATTTTTTTTATCTCTTTCAGTGTGTAATAGTTTTTTAGTGTTTTTAGTGGGTTTTAGGGTTTTTATGGGGTTTTATGGTTTTTATGGATTTTAAGGGGGTTTTAGCAATTTTTTGGTTTGAGGGATTTTATGATTTTTAGGTTTTTATAAATTTCTTAGGCTTTTTAATTGTTTTTGAAATTTTTAGGTATTTTAGGGGTTTTAAGGGGATTTTTTTTGGTTTTAGGGATTTGGAGGGGTTTTCTATTTTTTGGGTGTTGTTATAGTATTTTTTGGTTTTTAGGGTTTTTTAATTATATTTTCTTGTTTTAATGGTTTTAATGTTTTTTAATAATTGTAGGGGTTTGATGGGTATTTATAGTTTTTTGTAGTCATTTAGGGGTTTTATGGGTTTTAATAGTTTGTATGGTTTTTAGTATTTTGTATGTTCTTTAAGGTTTTATGGTTTTTAAGTGGTTTTGTGCTTTTCAGTTTTTCAGGGTTTCAAGTATATTTTGGTTTTTAAGGTTTTATTAATATTTTTCAAGGATTTTAGTATTTTTTATGTTTTTATAGATTTTTGGACATTTTTAAAATGTTTTAGGTTTGTAGTAGTTTTAGGGATTTTTGAGGGTTTTTAGGGTTTTTTTTTTCTTTTTTGCATTTTTTAGTTGTTTTGGGTTTTATGGGTTGTAGAATTTTTCTACATTTTTAGGGGATTAAAGGGATTTTTTTATTTTAGTTATTTTTAGTGTTTCTTGTATTTTTATTATTTTTATGATTTTTATGTGTTTTTATTTTTTAGGGGTTTTAGTGTTGTTTTTTAGGGTTTTTAATGTTTCTTAGGTTTTTCTAGGATTAAAGTGTTTTTAGAATTTTAAGGGTTTTTATGTTTTTTAGGTTTTTTTCATTTTAGGAATTTTTTTCTCTTTTTTGGATATTTATGGGTTATTTTCATATTTTTATAGATTTCGTAATTTTTTAGTGTTTTAGGGTTTTTAGGTTTTTAGGGTTTTTAGGTTTTTTTGAGTTGTTCATTGTTTTAATGTTTTTTAAGATTTTTTAATATCCTTTGGGGAATGATACATGTCTAGAGTTTTTGGGGTTTTGATATTTTAATATTTTCAAGATTTTTTAGGGATTTTCATGTGTTTTTGGTTTTTTAGGGGTTCTAATGTTTTTAGGTTTTTAAGGTTTTCTTAGGGCTTTCTGGGTTTTGAGAGGATTTCATGGTTTTTTGGATTTTAGGGATTTTTAAAATATCTTTTCTTATGGGGAGTTTTAGGTATTTTGAGGGGTTTTTGGGGGTTCTTAGGGTTTTGATATTTATATTGGGTTTTTATGTTTTTATTTATTTATTTCTAGTTTTTATGATTTTCACAGTTTTTTAATGTTTTAGTGGATTTTAGGGGTTTTATGGTTTTTTATTTTTAGGGGGGTTTTTATAGTTTTTCCGGGATTTAGGGTTTTTAGGGATTTAAGAATTTTTTAGAATTTAAGGGTTTTTATGTGGTTTTAGGATTTTTAAGGTTTTCTAAAGGGTTTTTAGGGTTATCAGGGGTTCTTATGTTTTTAGGTATTTTCAGAGTTTCTTTAGGTT
Organism: Viscum album; assembly: GCA_963277665.1. Lineage (NCBI taxonomy): Eukaryota > Viridiplantae > Streptophyta > Magnoliopsida > Santalales > Viscaceae > Viscum > Viscum album. Next base: position 1,293,773 of record CAUJRU010000063.1, on the reverse strand, counting down.
TTTATGTTTTTAGGGTTTTTTTGGATTTTTAGGGGATTTTAAGATTTTTTAGGGTTTTATGTTATTATGGGGTTTGGAGGATTTTAGAGTTTTTAATATTTTTAAGGGTTAAAAGGGTGTCTAAATTTTTTTAATGGTTTATAGATATTTGATTGGTTTTATAGATATATATTTTTTAGGGTTTTTCATGTTTTTAATGGTTTTTATGATTGTTACAGTTTTTTAGGTTTTTAGGTGTTTTGTGTATTTTTAGGTTTTTTAGGGTTTCATATGGTTTTTAATGTATTTTGAATTTTTAGGTTTTTATGGATTTTTTGGTCATTTTAGTTTTTTATGGTTTTTTAACTCTTAGTAATTTTGAGGGTTTCAATGTTTTTTAGGATTTTTTTGGGTTTTTGTGTTTTAAGGGTTTTTTGTGTTTTAGGGGTTCTAAGGATTTTAGAGATTTTAATGTTTTTAGGGGTTTAAATGTGTTTTAGTGTTTCAAGGGGTTATTATTATTATTTTTTGGTTATATGGGGTTTTAGGGGTTTTTAGGCGTTTTAGGTTTTTTATGGTTATTTAGGGTTTTATAGGATTTTTGTCATTTTTTTTGTATTTTATCAATTTTAAGTGTTTTTAGGCATTTAATGTTTTCATAGGGTTTTTATGAGATTTTATGTTTTAGGTATTATTTTGTATTTTTTGGTTTTTATGGTTTTTTTTGATTTTGAGGGAATTATGCGATTTTAGGGTTTTCATGTTTTTTTGGGTTATTATGGTTTTTTATTTTAGGGTTTTTAGGGGTTTTTATAGGTTTTAAAATTTTTTAGGGTTTTAAATGGTTGTATAGTTTTTAGTGTTTTTAGGGATTTTTTTCTTAAGGGTTTTAATGGTTTTAGGGTTTTTTGTTTTTGTTTTGTTTTTTAGTGTTTTTAGGTTTCTTGGTGTTTTAAGTGTTTTTATGGTTTTAAGGTTATCTTAGGGGTTTTTAGGGTTTCAAGGTTTTTTAATTTTTTGGTATGTTTAGGGTTTTTTATGATATTTTAGTTCATTTAACGTTTTAAGGGATTTTTTAGGGTTTTTAGGATTTTTTTGGTTTTTAGAGTTTCTTGAGTTGTTTTGGGTTTTATGGGTTTTAGAATTTTTCACCATTTTTAGGGGTTTAAAGGGTTTTTTGTGATTTTAGTCAGTTTTTAGGGATTCTTGGATTTTTATTATTTTTATGATTTTTAAGTGTTTTTATTTTTGAAGGGGTTTTAGTGTTGTTATGTGTTTTTAGGGTTTTTAATGTTTCTTAGGTTTTTAGAGGTTTAATGTGTTTTTAGCATTTTTAGGTTTTTTATATTTTTTATGTTTTTTATGTTTTTATTTGTTTTTTTTTCATTTTTCGGAATTTCATTCTCTTTTTTAAAGATATTTATGAGTTATTTTTGTATTTTTAGGGATTTTTGGATGTTTTTTAGGGTTTTGGTTTTTTTAGGGTTTTAGGGTTTAAAGGGTTTTTTTAGTTTTTCATTGTTTTAATGTTTTTTAAGAGTTTTTAATATGCTTAGGAGATTAATATGTGTCTATTGTTTAATGTGGTTTTTAGGGTTTTTAGGAAAAGCAGGTTCGGGGCCCGACATGTCCCAACCCCACAAAATTTATTAACAAAAAATTAAGTACAAGGCTTTTCAGGGAGGGTCTGCACAACCGAGTATGCAAGTCACCATTCATGTCCAAGTCCACAAGGGGAATACAAAAATCTGGTGCGACAAATGACCACATGAAACATCCATCCTCAATTTGTTTCTTGGAGAGCATATCCATCACCTTTTTCTCTTCCCTGTATGCACATGTGACCATAATGTTCATCCCATGAGAAGTCCTCAGACACTCAACCCATTGCGGGAGAAGACTCTATGGGATTTTCCTTGTTTTGATTTTGAGGGATTCCACTGCCAACATCGAGTCAGTTTCAATCCAAAACTACTTCAACCTAAAGTGAACTACATAATGGACAGACATAATAATAGCAAAAATCTCCACATAATATGCACATCCTTTCCCAATTAAGTGATAAAATCATCCTTTAACAAAGCCTTTGTACGTCTGAAAAATGCCTCCACAACTAGAGAGACCAGGCGCACCCAGAGCAGCACCATCCACATTGACTTTTATCCATTCTGGGATTGGGGGAATCCACCGAATGAATTTAATTTCCCTTGGTATCTTGCATCTTCCAGAAACTCCGAGAGTTCTCAACCCAATAAGATCATTAACATCATTATCCATTGTACCATATTGGATATGAGATGCCATGCAGACAAATTTTTGGATCGCCACCACACCAGTGCAGAGGCAGCATGGAGCGTTATCAAAAACTACTTTATTCTGGGTTGCCCTCACAAAAGCGGCGAGGGCCGAAGTAACATAAAGAAGCAGGTTGGAAATCCGTTGACTGCATTGCACACCGACAACACTGTTGAAAAGAGAAGACATCGTGGTGTCCGTGTAGATTTTTAGCTAGAAAATGACCTGCAAATGCTCTAAAAGACTAGTAGCCAATATACAATTAAGAAAAATATGTTGTAGATTTTCCTCACCCTGAAGACATATTGGGCAAGCAGAGGCCAAACCCCACCTAGCTCTTTTCAACTGCTCTTGAACTAGAAATCTATTTCTCCAAATTTTCCACTGTAGAAGGTGGCTAGAAGGGGGAATGAAGGGCCTCCAAAATTTGGAGAGCCATGTAGGGGGTTGAATTCCCTGCTCACATTCAAACCGGTAAAACTCCTTCGTACTCAACTTCCCAACCATATTGGGCTTCCAAATAAGACAATCCATATCCATGAAGCTTTAACTTTGTATTTTTGCGATAATATTTTGTGGCAGAATGCTTTCAATCTCTCTCATGGTATTTTTAAGATCAGCAATGGACCATTTCTTGAAATTATGAGGGGGCTAGAGAGATTCACGGATGGGCCAATCAATCCAGTTGGTCTTCCAACAATTCAAACCCGAATTTCTTTAGACTGCCCATTTAGGGTTAGAAATAATGCTTATATAGAAGGACCTGATCTTGGTCCAGACCGAAGAAGGAATGAAGCCAGGTAACTCCTCAAATAGTTTCGAAGTGAACCTTTCTATCATGAAGTCAAGACTCATGTCCTGTGGGTCGAAAATATTCCATGTAAATTTACCAATTATGGTATCATTGAATTTACTAAGGTCCTTGATGCCCACCCCACCCATTTCGAAGGACTTTGTACATTCTTTCCATGCCACAAGTACAAGCTTCTTCTCATTCATGCAGCTGGTCCATGCGAAATTTCTGATTTTTGCTTGAAAGCTCTTGATGAGACTTTTCTACCATCTATAAACAGAGAAAATATGCACAAACATGGATGTAATAATAGAATTGATCCAGAAAATTATGACCGCCTGAGATAAGAATTTTCCTTTACAGCTCGCAAGTTATTGAGTGATTTCGATCGAAATTCCTTCATGGTATCCAGTTTTCACCTTCCCCCAGAACAAGGGAACCCCCAGGTACTCGAAAGGGAGGGAACCCCTCAAGACACTAAGAGTTCTTACAATTCTGCATTACTTGGAGGCTGGAATCCCATTTCCAAAAATAATAGAGGACTTTTTCCAACTAATTGATTTCCCTGAAACCTCTTCATAATGTTTTATGGGTTTGTAATATTTTAGGGGTTTTATGATTTTAAAATTTTATATATGTATTTAGTAATTTTAGTGGTTTTTAGGTTTTTTTGGGATTCTAATTTTATTAGTTTTTTAAGGTTTTCTTTGGGTTTTAATGGTTTTGAGGGGATTTCATGTTTTTCGGGATTTTATTGATTTTTATAATATCATTGGTTATTGGGAGTTTTAGGGATTTTGAGGGTTTTTTTGGGGTTCTTAGTGTTTTTATGGTTATATTTGGTTTTTATGATTTTTTGAGTTTTTTCTAGTTTTTAGGGATTTCACAATTTTTTAATGTTTTAGTGGATATTAGGTTTTTAGGTTTTTTAGAGGGTGTTTTGAGATTTTATCATTTTTTGGCTTTCTAGGGGTGTTATGTGTTTTTAGGATTTTAACTTTTTCTAAAGAGTTTTTAGGGTTATCATTTGTTTTTATGTTTTTAGGTATTTTTATAATTTCTTTATGTTTTTATGTTTTTAGAGGTTTTAGGGGGTTTTAGGGTCTTTTTGGATTTTTTGGGGTTTTATGTTTTTTGGGGTTTTACGGTTTTTTTGAGTTTTTGAGGGTTTTAAAGATTTTAGAGTTTTTAATATTTTTAAGGGTTCAAAGGGTGTTTAAAAGTTTTAATTTTTTTTTGAGATTTTAGGAGTTTAATAGATATATATTTTTTTATGGGTTTTCATGATTTTTATGGTTTTTATGATTTATAGAGTTTTTTAGGTTTTTAGGGATTTTAGGTATTTTTAGGTTTTTATGTTTTCTTAGGGTTTCCAAAGATTTTACAGTTTTTTGGTTTTTATTTATTTTTGGAAATTTTTTAGGATTTTATGGTGTTTTATGGTTTTAGGAATTTTAGGGTTTCAATTCTTTTTATGACTTTTTCCGTTTTTTGGGTTTTTGAGGGTTTTTTGAGTTTTTTAGGGGTTTTAAGGTTTTTAGAGTTTTAATGTTTTTAGGGGTATAAATTGTCTTTTATGTTTTTAAGGGGTATTTGTTATTTTTTATAGTTATAGAGGGTTTTTGGGTTTTTGTTTTTAGCGTTATTAGGGTTTTTACAGTTTTTATGATTTGTGCATTTTTAGGTTTTTTATAAGTTTTATGTGTTTTTTGGTATTTAAGGTTATCATTGGGTTTTTAGGGGTTTTTATGTTTGTAGTTATATTTTCATATTTTTATGTTTTTTATGTTTTTTAGGGGTTTTTGGTATTTTGATGGATTTTTAGGATTTTTGGGTTTTCATGTTTTTTTGGTTATTAAGGTATTTTATTTTTGGGGTTTTAAGGGGTTCTAGAGGTTTTAATTTTTTTTAATGTTATATATGGTTGTAGAGTTTTTAGGGGTCTTATGGTATTTTTAGTTTTTAAGGGTTTCAATGGTTTTTTGGTTCCTTCTTTTTTAGAATTTTTAGGGGTTTAGGTGTTTTAAGTGTTTTTTTGGCTTTTATGGATATCTTAGGGGTTTTCATGGTTTTTATGTTTTTTAAATTTTTAGGCTTTTTTTGGTTTTTTTAGGTTTTCTTAGGGGTTTTAATGTTTTTAGAGATTAATAGTGTTTTTAGTTTTTTTATGGTGTTTTGGGTTTGTAAGTTTTTTTTTTTTTTTTTAAGGTTTTTTACTTTATAGGGGTTTTATGTTTTTTTAGTGTTTTTAAATATTTTTTAGGGTTTAAGGGGGATTTTAGAGTTTTTAATGGGTTTTAGGGATTTATGAGGGTTTTAATTATTTTTAGGTGTTTTTGTCATTTTTGGGGGTTTTTTTATATTGGGGGGTTATAGCTTAAATAGATTTTTATGGGGTTTAAGTTCTTTTAGGATATTAAAGTTTTATTTTGGGGTTTCAGGGTTTCTCGGGGGTTTTTTACTTCTTTAGTTATTTTAATATATTTTTTGTATTTTTATTATTTTTTAGTTTTTTTATGGATTTTTAGGATTTTTAGGGTTTTATGGTTTTTTACGGGGTTTATGGGTTTTTTGAGTATTTATGGATTTTATGTTTTTAGAGTTTGTTAGCATTTTTTGGGATTTAAAGGGGTTTTTAGAGTTTTAGTGGGGTTTTATGGTTTTTATGGGTTATAGGGTTTTTTATTTTTAGGGGTTTAAAATGTTTTTTGGTTTTAATGTTTTCAAAGTGTTTTTAAATGTTTTTAAAGGTTTTCACATTTTTAGGGATTTTTATTTATTTTATAGTATTTTTATGGGTTCTTAGAAATTTTGGGGATTTTGATGCATTTTAGGGTTTTAGGGTTTTTATGGTTTTTTGTGTTTTTTCAGTTTTTAAGTATTTTATAGTTTTTTTTATGTTTTTAAGGGTTTAAAGGGGATTTATATTTTTAGCGGATTTTTAGGTTTTTATGGGTTTTATGGATTTTATGATTTTAAGGGGTTTTATGATTTTAAGGGATTTATGATTTTTAAGGAGGTTTTAGAATTGTTTTGGTACTCTAGGGGTTTTATGTGTTTTGGGGTTTAAATTATTATTAATGGTTAAGGGGTTTTAGGGATTTTTACTTTTTTATAGATTTTAATTATTTTTTGGCTTTTATTGTTTTTAGGGTTTTTAGGTATTTTGAGAAATTTTAAGGGGTTTTATGGGTTTTATGGTTTTTTTCTTAAGATTAAGGGTTTTTGAGTTTTCAATGGTTTAATGGGTTTTAGTGTTTTTTTGATATTTTTTGGGTTTAAAGGGGTTTTAGGGGTTTATTCCTTTTTAGGGGTTTTAGAGAGTTTATTTTGGGTTTTATGGGTTTTTACTGGTTTTAGGTGTTTTATGGAGTTTTAGGGTTTTGTGGATTTTTGAGTTTTATCTTTTTTTTAGGATTTAAGGTTTTCTTATGGGTTTTTTGGTTTTTTTGGTTTTTTATATTTTTTTGGTTTTAGTGGTTTTGTAGGGGTTTTCAAATATTTTAGGGTTCTTTATTTTTTTATGGTTTTTAGGTTTTTGAGGATTTTTAGGAGTTTTCAGATTTTTATTTATTTTGAGGGGTTTAAGTGGATTTAATGTTTTTACGGTTTTCTAGTTCCTTTGGTGTTTCAGTGTTATTAAGTTTTAGTGTTTTAGGGTTTTTAGTGTTTTTGTAAAGTTTTTTTTGTCTTAAAGTGTTTTTAGAGTTCTTAGTGGGGTTTATGGTTTTTAAGGTTTTTTAGGATTTTTTGGTTTTAGGGGTTTTAGGGGGAAAGGTGAATGACGAAGCTATTCATGCCCCCCCCCCCAATTTATTAATTTATGTATTTTAGGATTTTTAGGGTTTTTATAATTTTTTAGGATTTAATGTGTTTAAGAGTTATTTGGTTGTTCAGGTATTATTAGGGGTATTAGGGGATTTTATGGATTTTTAGGGGTTTTATGGGGTTTTTGGGTTTTTGGGATTTTTAAGGGTTTTAGGGTTTTATAGAGTTTTTAGGGATTATTTGGTTTTTAGTTTTTGTAGAGTTAATTTTATGTTTTTGGGGGATTTTAAGGGTTTTTAGAGTTTTTGGTAGGTTTTATAGTTTTTATGTGGTATTTTGGATTTTATGGTTTTTATGGTTTTTTTAGAGTTTTAGGGTATTTTTGGTTTTTCACATTTTTAGGGATTTCTAGGGTCTTAAATATTTTTAGTTTTTAGGGATTATTATGGTTTTTAGTATTTCTTTGGTTTTTACGAGTTTTAGGGTTTTTAGGAATTTTTGGGAATTTTTGGGATTTTAGGGTCTTTATGGTTTTTAGTGGTTTTATGCCTTTTAAGGGTTTAAAGTTTTTTTGTCTTTATTTTTTCTTATGGGGTTTAATAGTTTTTAGGGTTTTTAATGTTTTTAGGGATTTTTGGTGATTTTTGGGATTTTTAGGTTTTTTAGGGTTTTAGTTATTTTGATGGTTTTTATGGTTTTAAACTATTTTCAGGTGTTTTGTGATTTTTTTGGATTTTAGGGTTTTATTGAGATTTTAGGGGTTATAGGGGTTTTTAGATATTTTTAAATTTTTTAGGGGTTCAAAGGGATTTAAGAGTTTTTAGTGGGTTTTGGGTTTTACAGGGTTTTAGGTGTTTTTATGGTTTTTGGGTTTATTATGTTTTTAGGATTTTATTTTGATTTTAGTGTTTTTTTATTTTTAAGGCTTTTAACTATTTTAGGTTTTTATATTTTTGTTAGGGGTTTTTAGGTTTTTTAGGGTTTTTTGTGTTTTTAGGGATTTTTGGACTTTTTTGGGATTGTTATTGTTTTTATATTTTTTCAGAATTTTGATGGATTTCATGGTCTTTAGGGGTTTTAGTGTTTATATGGGTTTTTTTATTTTTAGAGTTGTTTTATATTTTTTGGGTTTTAAAAAGGGTTTTAAAATTATTATTGGGTTTTTAGGGTTTTTATGGGTTTTATGGTTTTTAATTGTATTAGGGTTTTTATGGATTTTTCTGGGTTTATGGTTTTTAGTGGTATGGAAGGCGTAGGGCCAAGCTATTCATGACCCCCAAAATTTTATTAGGAAAAAGACACAATGGAAAAGGGAGTGGGGAGTCAATCGACCCACACCCAAAAAATCAAGAACATCCCCCAAAAAACCAAAAAACACCCAAAGTGAAACATGTCAGTCAACATCACCACCAAAGTCATAATTAGTGTTTTATGGCCTTATTAGGGTTTTTAGCATTTATAGGTTTTCAAGTGTTTTAAGTGTGGTTTTTTGTTTTTTATGTTTTCTTAATATTTTTCAGGGTTTTTTGGGCTTTTATGTCTATAAGGATTGTTAGGTATTTTTAGGGATTTTTATGGTTTTTAGGTGTTTTTAGGGTTTTTAATGTTTTTTTTGTTTTTTTTTACGGTTTCTGAGTTTTTAGTCTTTTTCAATTAATTAACGTTTTTAGGGGTTTAATTGGTTTTTGGTGTTTTTATTAGTTTTTGGGTTTTATCGTGTTTTAGGGATTTTTTATGTTTTAGGGTATTTTTTGTTTTTGTGGCTTTTAGTGTGTTTTGGTTTTTTGAGGTTTTAAGTGTTCTTAGGATTTTAATAATTTCATAGGGGGTTTCATTATTTTAAAGGGTTTTATGTTTTTAGGGATATGTTTTTATGTTTTTGATTTTTATTATTTTTTCGATTATTTAGGGATTCTGAGGTTTGTTAGGGATTCTGAGGTTTGTTAGGCGTTTTATGGGTTTTTTGGGGTTTTAGGGGTTTTTTTAATTTTTATGGTTTTAAGGTTCTTATTTTTTTAAACATTTTTAGGGATTTTAAGGGGTTGTAGAGTTTTTACGGTGGTTTTATGTGTTTTTAGGTATTTTGTTTAGTTTTTTGTGGGTTTTATGGGTTTTAGGGATTTTGGGTTTTTTTGGGTTTATTTTGGGTTTTAAGGGTCTTAAGGGTTTTAGAGTATTTTAGTTTTTTAGTGGATTGAAGTGTTTTTTGGTTTTTATGGTTTTTAGAGTTTTTCAAGGCTTCTAGTGTTTTTTAATTTTATTGGAACTTTTAGGTTGTTTTTATGAATTTCATGGGGTTTTATGGGTTTTAGGTATTTTGTGTGTTTTTAAGGGTTTCGTGTTTTTATGTTTTTTTGGGGTTTATGTGTTTTTTTGAGTTTTTATGAGGTTTAAGGGTTTTAATAGTCTTTAAACATGTTTAGGGGTATAAATGGTTTTTATATTTTTTATTAGGTTTCTAGGGTTTCCTAAGGTTTTAGGGGGTTCTATAGATTTTCGGGGTTTTGGGTTGTTATCATTTTTAGGTTTTTATGGGTTTTAAGTGTTTTTAGGTTTTTAAGGTTTTCATAGGGGTTTTCATGGGTTTTAGGATTTTTTACGTTTTTAGGGTGTTTTATGTATTTTTCAAGATATTGATGGTTTTATGGATTTTAGGGATTTTGAGGGATTTTAGGGTCTTATAGTGTTTTCATTGTATTTTTGGGTCCTAGGTATTTTTTTGAGTTTTTAGGGTTTTTAAGGAGTTTTAGATTTTCTAATGTTTTTAAGGGATTAAAGGGTTTTTGGAACTTTAGTGTATTTTTTAGGATTTTTAACGGGTTGAAAGTTTTTTAGGTGTTTTATGGTTTTATGGTTTTCAGGGTGATTAACGTCTACTAGTTTTTCCACTTTTTAATCATTTTATGGGTTTTAACGTTTTCTTAGATGTTTTTGTGTTTTTAGGGTTTTTATGTTTTTTCTATTTTTGGGGATTCTTTTGGATTTTAATTGTATTTTAGAATTTTTTGTTACTTTGAGAGTTTATAGGGGGTTTAGGGTTTTTTAGTTTTTATGGTTTTTAAGGTATTTAGTGTTTTTTAACGTTTATAGTAGTTTAAATTGTTTTTAGAGTTTCAGATGTTTGTTGGGTTTTTATAGGGTTTTAAAGGGTTTTATGGATTTTAGCAGGCATAGGGGTTTCTAGTGTTTTTTTAATTTTTTAGGTTTTTCTTGTTTTTAAGTGTTCTTAGGTTTTTAAGGTTTTCATTTTTTTTTATTTTTATGGTTTTTACTGTTTTTAGGGATTTTGATAGATTTTAGAATTTTTGAGTTTTTTAATTTTTTAATATTTTTTATAGTTTTTTATTAGTTTTAGGCATTTAGTGGTTTTTATAGTGTTTAGTGGATTTTTTAGTTTTTATGAAATTTTTAAGTGTTTATGGGTTTATATGGTTTTAAGGGTTTTTAGGTTTTTAGGGGTTTTAAGTGTTTTTATTTTTTTATGGTTTTCATAGTGGTTTTCAAGATTTTTAGGTTTTATAACGTTTTTAGTTATTTTTTGGGATTTTTTGGATTTTTATTGTTTTAGGTGTTTTATTGAAATTGAGGGTTTCTAGGGGTTTGAGTAATTTTATGGGGTTTTATTGTTTTTTTAGTTATTTAGTGTATTATTTTTTTAGATTATTAATGTTTTTTAATTTTTTAGGTGTTTTAGGGTTTTAGGGTCATTTTAGGGGTTTTTAGAGTGTTTATAATTTGTTAGGTTTTATAAGGGTGTTAAGTGTTTTGTAGTTTTTAAAATTTTATCACAGTTTTCAAGGGTTTTAGGGGTTTCTTGGGATTTATAGTTTTTTGGGTTTTTATGTTTTTTTTGAGTTTTATGGGTTTTTTTTGAGTTTTTTCATAGATTTTAGGGTTTATTTTGTGACTTGACATATTTAGGGTTTTAAAGGGTTTTTACAGTTTTTAGTAGGTTTTTGGGATTTTATGGAATTTTATTGGTTTTATAGTTTTAGATGGTTTTTTTGGGTTCTTTGCGTATTTTAGGGTTTTTATGTTTTTTTTAAAAAATTAGGGATTTTATGTGTTCTTTGGTTTTCGTAGGTTTCTTTAGGGTTTTTGTGGTTTTTACATTTTTAGATACTTTTAGGGAGTTTTTAGTATTTTTATTATTTTTAGGCATTTTGAAGGATTTATGGTATTTATGGCTTTTTGGGTTATTAGGGTTTCTCAGATTTTTAGGGGTATTAAGTTTTATAGAGTTTTTAATGTTTGCAGGGGTTAAAATTATTTTCAGGGGTTTTTATCTTTTTAGGGTTTTTTTAGAAATTTAGTGCTTTAGGGGTTTTCAGGGATTTGGAATTTCAGGGGTTTTATGTTTCTATGTTTTTTAAGTGTTGTTAGTTTTTTAATGCTTTCCTAGGAGTTTTTAGGGTTTTTAGGTGTTTTTACAATTTTAGGGAATTTTAATCTTTTTTATAGTTTTTAGGGTTTTAAGGGAATTTTTGAGATTTAGGGGTTTTAGGGTTTTAAGGGTTTTATGTATTTCAATATGGTTTTGGGGGTTTAAGGATTTTCTATGTTTTTTTGGGTTTTTTGAATTTTCAATGTTTTTGACGTTTTTGGGGCTTTAATGTGTTTTTAGAGTTTTTAGTAATTTTTAAGGTATTTATGATTTTTATATTTTTTATGGTTTTTATACATTTTTATGGTTTAAGGTGGTTTACGGTTTTATGCTTCTATTTGTTGTTTTTAGTGTTTTTAGCTTTTTTTAGTTTTTAGGGGTTTCATGAATTTTTTTTTATTTATGTTTTTCTTATGTTTTTCAAGGTTTTATGGTTTTATGGTTTATTACATTTTATGGTTCTTTATGGTTTTTAATAATTTTTAGAGTTTTTTGGGGTTTTAAGGATTTTGAGTGGTTTTATGGATTTTTAGGGGTTTTAGGGGTTTTAGAGGTTTTAATGTTTTTACGTTTTGGGGCTTTGAAGTGTTTCTTAGTTTTAAAGGTTCTCTTACAGGTTTTTATGGATTTTATGTTTATTTGCAATTTAATGATTTTTTGTGCATTTATAATACTTTTATTGGTTTTTAGGGTTTTGATGGTTTTTAGGGTTTATGTTTTGTATGTTTTTTTTGGATTTTATTTGAGTGTTTCTGGATTTTATTTTTTTCTATAGTTTTTATCATTTTTTGGGGTTTAATTGCTTTTAGGGTTTTTGTTCTTTTTTTAGGGTTTTAGGATTTTTTAATGCTTTTAGGGGGTAAGGGTTTTTATAGTTTTTAGTGGGTTTTATGGTTTTTTTGGTTTGTAGCGTTTTTAGGGTTTTATAATTTTTATGTATTTTTATGTTTTTAAGGTTTTCTTAGGTCTTTTCAAGGTTTTTAGTATTTTTTAGGGTTTTAGGATTTTATAGGTATTTTTTAGGATTATCATTTTTTTGGGATTTTTAGGAATATTGTGGGGTTTTTATGATTTTTTTTTATTTTTAATGGTTTTTTTGATTTTTTTGGGGTTTTAGAGATTTTAACATTTTCAGGGGTTTAAGAGTTTTTAGAGTTTTTAGTAGGTTTTCTTTTCATTTTTAAGTGTTTTAGGAGTTTTAATGGTTTTAATTTTTTAGGGTTTTTTGTGTTTTTATTGTTTTTAGATTTTTAGGAGTTTTATGTTTTTATTGTTTTTATGATTTTCTTATGATTTTCAAGGGTTTTTATGTTTTTAGGGATTTTGGGGGATTTTTTAGTATTTTATGGGTATGGGGGGTTAGGGTTTTAGTTGGGGATTAGGGGTTTTTTGTTCTTATGGTATTTCCAGTTTTTTTTTGAGTTTACAAGGGTTTTAAGGTTTTTTAGATTTTTCTAATATTTTTTTGTGTTTAAAGGGTTATTAGAGATTTTAGTTTTTTTTTGTTTTTATGGACTTAGGGGTTTTAAAGATTTTTTTATTTTATAATGTTTTAGTGTTTTAGCATTTTTTATACTTTTTAGGGTTTTATGTTTTTTTATATTTTAAGGTTTTTTTATTTGGGTTTTTATGGTTTTTTAAATTTTGGTGGATTTTAGTGATTTTTAGGATATTGAGTTTTTTTATTGGTTTTTAGGGTTTTTAGGGATTTTGATATTTTTTACAATTTTTGGGTTTTATGGTTTTTTTGGTTTTAATGGTTTTTTTGAGTATGCATGGTTTTAAGGTTTTTTGGATATTTTAAACATTTTTAGGGGTTTAAAGGGTTTTTAGAGTATTTTTTAGGGTTTTTAAATTTTTTTAGGGTTTTAAGGTTTTCTGGGGTTTTTTGTTTTTAGGGGTTTTTAGGGACTTTTGGGTATTTAAGATTTTTTGCGTTTTGTAGATTTTTTGGGTTTTCTGTGTCGTTAGGTTTTTATGTTTTTCATAGGGTTGTTCAATTTTTTTCATTTTAACATATTTTGAGTGGAATTTTTAGTAATTTTACTATTTTTAGGGGTTATCGTTATATTTATAATTTTTAGGGTTTTTAAGGTTTTAGGGTTTTTATGGTTTTTGGGGTTTAGGGGTTTTTTGTGTTTTTTAGGGTTTGAAAGGTTTTTAATAATTTTTATCATTTTTTGGGGATTAAAGGGTTTTTATTTTTTCAGTCGGGTTTTCGTGGTTTATTGGGTTTGTTGGATTTTTATGGTTTGTAGGGGTTTTATGTGTTTTTTAGGTTTTTCATGTTTTAAAGGGTTTTTAGGGGTTTTAGGGAAATTTATGTTTTTTGGGATTATAGGGATTATTTATGATTTGTATGGGTTTTAGTGGTTTTGTGATTTTGAGGAGTTTCAGGGTTTTATAAGGTTTTTTTAGTTTTTTAAGTATTTTTTGGTTTTAAGGTTTTTTTGTAATGTTTTTTGGATTTTAATGTTTTTTAGAGTTCTTCAGCATTACTAGGGGTATAAATGTGATTTAGTGTTTTTAGTGATTTTATGGGTTTATGGATTTTTAGGGTTTGTTGGGTTTTGGGGGTATTTATAGTTTCTAGGGGTGTAGGGTTTGTTTGGGTTTTTAGGGTTTTTAGGTTTTTTAGGGGTTTTAAATATTTTAGGTTTTTAGGGTTTCTTATGGGTTTTCTAGGTTTTTATGTGTTTTTTTTGTTTTTGGGGATTTTTTGGGCCTTTATAGAAATTTAATTATTTTTTGTGGTTTAAATATTTTTAATATTTTTTTGGTTTTTTATTTTTTGGGGGGTTATTATGATTTTATTAGTTTTGTGGTTTTTATGGTTTATTATAGGATTTCATGTTCTTAGGTGTTTAAAGGGTATTTATAGTTTTTTTGTTTTGATGGGTTTTATGGTTATTAATGTTTTTAGGGGTTTTATAGTTTTTAGGGTTGTTACGGTTTTTAGTGTTTTTTTAGGTTTTTTGGGGTTTTTAGTGTTTTAGATTTTTATGGTATTCTTAGGGGTGTTCAGTGTAATTTTGGGTTTTTACATTTTTTGGAGATTTATTCCAATTTTTTAGGAATTTTACATATTTTTAGGTTATTTAGGTAATTTAAGTGGGGGGGGGTAGGTTATTAGGTTTTTTTTACTTTTTTAGGGTTTTAGGGTTTTATTGAGTTTTTAGGGGTTTTAGTTTTTTTTCATGTTTCTAAATGGTTTTAATGGTTTTTATAGTGTATAATGGTTTTTATGGTTTTTAATGGTTTTTAATATTTTTAGGGGGTTTAAGGGGGTTTAGGGTTGTAAGTGTTTTTTGGGTATCTTAGGGTAGTGTCATTTTTGGTGTTTAGGGGGTTTTTGGGGTTTTTAGGTTTCACGGGATTTTTTTGTGTTTTTATGGGGTTTAAGTGATGTTGACATATTTAGGTATTTTTAGGTATTTTTTAGTATTTTTATTATTTTAGCTGTTTTATGGATTTTGATGGATTTTTGAATTTTTTTTTTTGTTTTAGGGGTTTTTTGGGTTATAGGGGTTTTTTGGATTTTTTGTGGTGTTATGAATTTTATGAATTTTTATATATTTCAATGAAATTTGATAAATTTGGGTTTTTATATTTTTTTAGTATATTTTTTGAATGTTATGTATTTTTAGGGGTTTTTACAATTTTTTGGGGGATTTTAAGGGTTTTAGGGGGTTTTAGGATATTCTGAGATTTTTACGTATTTTAGGATTTTCTTGGTTTTATGGTTTTTATGATTTTATTGTCCTGATAGGGGGTTTTATGGGTTTTGATGGTTTTTATGTATTTAGTGACTTCTACTGATATTTTATTTTATTTTTATAGGGTTTTAGGGAGTTTTTGGATTTTTGGTTTTTATTGGGATTTTAGGGTTTTTGGTCTTTTTTAGCATATTGATGTATGTTAATGTTTTAAGGGTTTAAAGTGGTTTTAATGTTTTTAGTGGTGTTTTAGGGGTTTTTACGGTTTTTTGGATTTTTATGTTTTTAGGGGTTTTTATTTTGTTATTGTTTTTAACATTTTAGGTTTTTATGGGTTCTAAGTGTTTTTATATTTCTATGGATTTATTATGGGTTTTCAATGTTTTTTGGGGGTTTGGACATTTTTTTTATTTTTAGGGCCTTTTTATAATTTTATGATTTTTATGAATTTTATGGCTTTTGAGGGGTTTTCGGTTTTTTGGGTTTTATGGTTTTTTGGGTTTTAGGGTTTTTTTTTGAGTTTTTTGGGGTTTTAGGTTTTTAATGTTTCTAATGTTTTTATGTGTTTAAATAAGTTTTAGAGATTTTTTAGTGATTTTTTGGGGTTTTAGTGTTTTTAAATATTTTAGGGTTTTTATGATTTATATGGGTTTTAAGGGTTTTTAGATTTTTTAGGAATTTTTGGTGTTTGAATTTTTGTTAGGGTTTTAAGGTTTTCTTACCGTTTTTCAGGTTTCTTAATGATTTATTCGTTTTATATATTTTTATATATTTTTAGTTTTTAAATTTTTTAGGTGTTTTATTGATTTTGATGGTTTTAGGGTTATTGGAGTTTTTATAGTTTTATGGGTTTTTAGGATTTCTTTGAGATTTTATGATTTTTAAGGTTTTTGAGTGTTTTCTACTTTTCGAGTTTAAAGGGTTTATAGATTTTTTATTTGTTTTAGCGGATTTATTGAATTTTAGGGTTTTATGATTTTTTGGGTGTTTAATGGTTTTTAGGGTTTTTAGTGTTTTTTAGGATGTTTGAACTTCTATTGGTTTCCATAGTTTTAAGCGTTTTTAGTGTTTTATGGTTTTCTTAGGGGATTTCGTGTTTTTAGGGTTTTTGTGTTTTTTTGAAATTTAATGTTTTTTTATATTTTCATGTTTTTTATGTTTTCTAGATATTTTGAATGTCTTTTCAGGGTTTTTAAGTGTTTTAGGGGTTTTTTGGTTTTTTGGGGGTTTTAGTGTTTTTTTAGTTTTTAAGGTTTTATGTTTTTTAGATTTTGTTAACGTTTTAAGGGGTTTAAATGGTTTTTGGTGGTTTTATTGGTTTTTAGGGTTTTTAGGTGTTCTTAGGTGTTTTATGGTTTTTATTGTTTTTACCATTTTTACATTTATTGAGGTCTTAATCATTTTTAGGTTTTCAGGTTGACTTATGTTTTTTCAATGTTTTTATGGTTTTTGACATTTTTAGGGATTTTTTGGTTTTTAGGGGTTGTTATGGATTCTAGGGATCTTGAGGTGGTTTTATGGTTTTCATGTTTTTATGGTTTTCTGGGTTTCTAGGGGTTTTACATTTTTAAGGGTATTTAAATTTTTTATCTTTTTTACAAGTTTAAATGGGTTTTATAGTTCTTAGTGGTTTTAGTGGTTGTATGGGTTTTATGGTGTCTTAGGGGTGTAATGGGGTTTTGATGGTTTTTATAGTTTTTACGATTTTTAGGGTTTTCCTATTTTAACTGTTATTAGGTTTTTCTATGGTTTCAATTGTTATTTTCTTTTTAATGTTTTCATAGGGGTTTTTATGGTTTTTATGGTTTTTATCTTTTTAGTGACTTTTGGCTTTTTACGTTTTCTTAGGATTTTGAGGGTTTTAGGGGTTTTAGAGTTTTATGGTATTTTTTGGGGTTTTAGATTTTTTTTCTATGTTTTAGGGTAATTAATTTTTTTTCAAGTTTTTTAATATTTTTTTTGGGGGTTTAATGGGATTTTAGATTTTTTAGTTGTTTTTAGTACTTTTATGGGGTTTTAGGGTTTTTGTGTTTTTAGGTGTTTTTAGGGTTTTTATGGTTTTTTAGGGTTTCTTAGGTTTTTGGTGTTTTAAGTGTTTTTAGGATTTTAAGGATTTCATAGTGTTTTCATGGTTTTTAATATTTTTTAGGTTTTTTTTGAAATTTTTGGGTTTTTTTGGATTTTTATTATTTTTAGGGTTTTTAGGGGTATTGAGGGTTTTAGAGGTTTTAGGAATGTTTATGTTTTTTTAGCATTTTTTAGTTATTAAGGGTTTTAAGTGTTTTATATTTTTGTGGTTTTTTTAGGGGGTTTCATGTTTTTTGGGGAATTTATGTTTTTATTTATTTTAGGGATTTTTAATGATTCTTATTTACAATTATTTATTTTAAGGATTTTGATGATTTTGACGGGGTTTTAGGGTTTTTATGCTTTTTTAAGTTTGTAGGTTTTTAAGATTTTATGGTTTTTATGGTCATTTAGAGTTTTTTTCATTTTTATAGATTCAAAGGGGTTTTAATGTTTTTTGTGTGTTTTTTTGTTTTAGTGAGGTTTTAAGGTTTTTTTGGGGTTTTATGGTTTTTATTAGTTTTTAGGGTTTTTATCATCTTTTTAGGGAATTTAGTATTTTAGGGTTTTTAGGGGTTTTAAGTGTTCTTATCTTTTTACGGTTTTATTAGGATTTTCAATGTTTTTTTATGTTTTCATGGATTTTTAGAGATCTTTATGGACTTTTTTTGGTTTTTTGTGTTTTTCTGAATTTAAGGTTTTTTAGGGTTTTTTTGGGGTTTTAGGGTGTTCAGGGGTTTTTTATTTTTTTTGTTTTTGAGGGGTTTAAATTAGTTTTTTGGTATTAGTGTTTCCTTATGTGTTTTCAGGATTTTCATGGTTTTTTATGTTTTTAGGGATTTTTTTGGATATTTATCATTTATTAGGGTTTTTATGGATTTTGGGGGTTTCAGGTTTTTATAGGGTTTTGCTGTTTTAGAGTTTTTTTATTTTTCATGGGTTTTAGGATTTTTTTTGAGTTTTCTAAAAATTTTAGGGGTTTAATGGTTTTTTAAAGTTTTTAGTGGGGGTTTAGGGGGGTTTTTCGTTTTTGGGGTTTAAAATTATTTTAGGTATGATTATGACCTTTATGGGTTTTATGGTTTTTAAGGGTTTGTTGGGTTTATAGAATTTATAGTTTTTTAGGGTTTTTAGGGTTTATAGGGTTTTTTGTGATTTTTGGTTTTTGAGGTTCTCTTAGGGTTTTTCATGGATTTAAGTGTTTTTTTATGTTTTTACATATTTTAGAGAGTTTTTTTAATTTTATTGTTTTTATTGGTATTTATGTATTTATTGGGATTTTAGCTGATTTTAGGGTTTTTAAGGGTTTTATGATTTTTTTGGGTTTTAGGGTTTTTGAGTTTTTGAAGGTTTGTAATGTTTTTATAGTTTTTAATGTTTTAGGGGTTTTATAGTTTTTATTGGGTTTTAGTATTTTAATACTTTTTAGGTTTTTTTAATGTTTTCAGGTATTTTTATAGTTTTTATGATTTTTTGGGTTTTAAGCATTTTTTAGGGTTTTTAACTTTTTTTTGGATTTTAGGGGTTTGAAGTGTTTGTAGGGTTTTAAGGTATTCTTAGTTGTATTTACGCTTTTTAGGGATATTAAAATTTTTATGGATTTTTGAGGGCTTGAAGGCTTTTTATGGGTTTTTTGGGATTTTAGTGATTTTTTCGTGTTTTAGGGATTCTAAGGCTGTAATGTATTTATGGTTTTTTAGGTTTTCAAGGTTTTTTTGAGTTTTTCTGGGGTTTTAGATTTTTTATTGTATTTAATGATTTTTTCCGATTTAAAATAATTGTAGATTTTGTTGGGGGTTTTATATTTTTTATTTGTATTATGATTTTAGGGGGTTTTATGGTTTTTAGGGTTTTTAGGATTTTTAAGGGATTTAGATCTTTTCTTGGTTTTGATGTATATTAAGTGTCTTTAGGTTTTTAAGGATTTATTAAGGGTTTTCAGGGTTTTAAGGGTTTTTACCCTTTTCAGTATTTTTAAGGACCTTTTAGGATTTTTATGGGTTTTTGGGTTTTTAGTAATTTTGAGGGTTTTCAGGGTTTTTAGTGTTTTTATGGGTTTTATGGTTTATTTTGTTTTTTGTTTTTTATGAACTTTTTAGGGGGTTTATGTGTTTTTAGATTTTTCACGTTTTTAGGGGTTTAAATGGATTTTAGAGTTTTAGTGGTTTTTTGGGTTTTTTGTGTTTTTTGTGTTTTTAGTGGTTTTTGAGGTTTTTATGTGTTTTTTTTGGTTTTTTTTGGGTTTTTAGCATTTTTATGTTTTTAGCCGTTTTATGTATTTTTATATTTTTAAGGTTTTATTAGTGGTGTTTAGTATTTTTAGGGGTTTTTTGTTTTTAGGTGTTTTTAGGTCTTTTATGTGATCTTTATGGATTTTTTTTCCTTTAGTGATTTTGAGGATATTTAGGGATTTTAGAGGTTATATGGTTTTCTTGGGTTTTAGTGTTTTTTTAGTTTTTTAGGTTCTTAAATTTTTTTAGAGTGGTTTAATTTTTTTGAGGTTTAAAGTGTTTTTATTGTTTTTTATTGGGTTTTAGGTTTTTCTGGGGTTTTAGGAACTTTTAATGTTTTTTGAGGTTGTCATGGTTTTTAATGGTTTTTTGGTTTTTATGGTGTTTATCATTTTTTTGGTATTAGTGATTTTATTTTTTTAGGGTTTTATGGTTTATTATTGATGTTTATGGATTTTGGGGTGTTTTACGTTTTATGGGGTTTGATGCTTAATTAGGTTTTTTATGTTTTTTATTATTTCTAAGGATTTTTAGGGTTTTTAGTTTATTTTTATTTTTTGGGTTTTTTTGATTTTTAGGGAATTTAATGTTTCTTCGATTTTTATATCATTTTAAGGGTTTTAAAGGGTTTTATAGTTTTTAGTGAATTTTTGGTTTTTATGTGTTTTTTGGGTTTTTAATGTTTTTAGTTGTTTTTTGGTTTTTAGGGGATTTTAGGGTTTTTTGGTCTTTTAGGGTTTTTTAGAGATTTTATGATTTTTTATTTTGTTATGATTTTTAATTGTTTTTAAGTTTTAATGTTTTATTAGAAATTTTCTATATTTTAGGTTTTTTTCATTTTTAGAGTTTTTGGCCTTTTTTAGTATTTTAGGGGTATTTAGGGTTTTTAAATATTTTGAGGACTTTTAGTGTTTTTATGGGTTTTAAGGGTTTTATTGGTTTTTATTTGTTTTTAGTGTTTTTTTATTTTTTATGTGTTTTATGATTATTTTTAGTGTTAAATTTTTAGTGGAATAAACAGTTTTTAGAGTATTAAGTGGTTTTTATGTTTATATGTAATTTTAGGTGTTTTAAACGTTTGTAGAGTTTTTTTAGTTTTTATTGGTTTTTTTTGAAGTTTTTTTAGGTTTGAAGGGGTTTAAAGTGTTTTTAGGTATTTATGGTTCTCTTAGGGGTTTTCAGGGTGGGGTTTTTTACATTTTTATGGATTTTTAGGGATTTTTAGAGATTTTTTTCTTTTGGGGGGTTTTAGGGATGTTGAGGGCATTTGGGTATTTAATGTTTTGATGGGTTTCTTGGTTTTTTAGGGGTCATTTTTGATTTTTTAGGGGTTTTAATTTTTTTTAATGTTTTTAAACATTTTTACTGGTTTAATGGGTATTTAGAGTTTTAGGGGGGTTTAGGTTTTTATGGACTTTTATGGTTTTTTAATTTTAAGGGATTTTATTTGTTTAGGGTTTTAGGGGTTTTAGATTTTTTTAGGGTTTTTATTGTTTTTATGTTTTTAAGGTTATCTTAGTGTTTTTTAATTTTTAGATAAGAGGCTATGCTAATTGGTAGTTAACCAACAATAGTGAAGAATCCTTTGTTTTGTTGTTAAATTTGTCGATGGTGCCCATCCAATATTCTTCCAACAAACTTATTCAGTAGAAACAGCTGCAAAAATGACCAAAATAAAGAATATAAATGTTCCATTCCATAATAGTTTAGGTTTAGTGCTTTTGGAATCATGGAAACATATGGAACGAGTTCATAAGAGTCTTTCATTAAGTTATGCTTCACTAGAAAGACAAATAATTTCAAAAACCATTTTTTATAACCTAAGGATATAAAACATATTAACGGGTGATCATATATGCTCAATAAGTGTAAAAAAGGGAGAAATAAATGACCATATAAGGATAAAATAAGTAGTAGTAATTCACCTTCATCCTATTTGTGTACAATATTCCATCAAGTATGCTACCCATTTTTTTATAAACACATATATATTATCTTGTGAATATGAGTTTTTCTGACGGCCCTAGTAGTACTAAAAAATATAAATACACAAAGTATTAATTAATATTTTAAATTAAATTGTAATTATTTTTGAAAATACATCTTTAGGGATACTATTTTGTTGATGAAATACAATCTCTTTCATAAATTTATAAATAAAATAACCATAGTCCTTTCCATTTTTTTGGTTTAGACACAACAGAAACATCGAGAAAAATTAGTAATTTATTTTGATATGTGTTTCAATAGTGAAATCTTATTATATATATTAGGATATTTGTCCATTTTTAGATCCTGTATGTGTTATTTCCTTATTCCCTAGATTCGTTCCATAAAGAAGACAAAATTGATACACCTCCCTATCTTAACAGAATGCACATTTAAAGATAATATAAATTATATAACTATATGTTTAGTTCTAAAATTCTTTATCTAATGTATTAAAAATTGAAAAACGCCATCATCCATTGTCGTTTTTTTGCATATCCATGCATTGAATCCAAAAAAATAAATCTTTGGAGTATCCAAATTTACTGCATTCTGCATCCAATGCTGCCTAAAAATGAAAAAAGAAATAAGTAATGAAAAAAATGAAAATATAGTTGATTTGATTAAATTGTAGAGTTTTACCACTACATCATTGGTATTAAAAAGAGTATGTCATCTATAATTTTGTTTTCAAATGATTTGAGTAGGGATGAAATTACTTGGGCCTCTTTATCAGAATTTATTTATTCTTTTGAAGAGATTATGTGAGGACTAACAAGTCCAAATTTTTGTTCATGGGGAAATCTCTTCAATTTTGTTTCATATATACGCCAGTGAAAAATATGAAATGTATTTAGTCATAATTATCATAGTATATCAGATTTTGTAAAATAAAATCATGAAAACATACCTCATGTATACATTTACAATTGAGGAGCCTAACCTTTCATACATGAGGATTTCATTTACATTTTCTGCACTAATGAAATTTTATTTTTCCTCTTTATAAATTTTTTTTCAAATTCAACTATGTGAGTATTTCCATCTATTAAATTTGTATCCACATGATCTTGTAATGATATTAACTATGGATATAGAATGGGCGGTTGAAGGTTCTCTTAGTAGTCCATTTCAATCAGTTGGTTGATCCTTGATATAGTTTTGAACTGATATTTCGTTTCACCCTCTTCTATTTGTAATTATATAGTAACATTCATCGGTTCAAACCTTTTTCTTTAAATGTTAAAGGTTCAACATGAAAAATAAATTGGAAATGGATATCTCCATGTCGATATGCTTTTTTAAAAGAATTGATGCCCATGCGATGAATGTTATAACAGCTTGTTTGACTATATAAATGTCATCATCATCATTTAGAATAGGTAGCACGGTACTCGGCTCATTAGCTATGTTAATCGACACTTTGACATGATCTGTTGGAAGTTTTCTATTGTGTAGCATGTAGTTTGGCATATTGAACACCATAGCCATCAATCCAAGGTGATAGGCGGAAGTTGATAGATAAAAAATCATAGTCATTTTTACAATGTAGAATATTAATATAGGAAAGGTTTCAGTGTCTATGTGATTCACATTTCATAGAAATAATTATTATAACATTGATTACCTCATATAAGTCATGTTTTTAGGGGAATGGCTCGCCTCAATGTGGGGGGGGGGGGGTATCTTCATGCATGGTTTGTTTTTGAGTTGTTTCTTCTCTTTTCCTCCCCCATCAAACTTACTATCAACTCTCTTTGGTATTGTAATTATTCTTTAATCATGGATATTGTTTCTATAATCTTTTTCATTTCCTAAGTTTTATCCTCCTCTTATATTTATTTCTAAAAATATGTTTTGGGTGTCACCCCAATACCGGCACATCTGACACAGCCATACTGTTTGGGCTGCTTCAAGGCTGTTGAAATTATGTCTGCATCTAGTGTGGGTGTTGTTGATTCCTGTGATTATGTCCGAAAGAAAATATAGGAAATAAGTAGTCAATGTTATGTAATAGTGATTTATAGCAAATCAAATTTATATTATGTCATACTTAAACATGATTCCAACACTTTTTTTGTGTTTTCATCAATCAGTATCCCCTCTTTATTTACATAAGCCTCCTTCCATAGCACATGGCATGGGATGGAAGTAGCTTTCGATTTGGATTCATCAATATAAATATAAAAATTGTAACACGGTTATGGCATTTTTTTATGACACATAAAATTATTATGGTAGATTTAAAATATGTACGAATTTTTTCTCAAGTGAAGCGTACCCGTTCCATGCTTTTTGGTAGGAGTACTCTAGTTTTTTTTCCTGTTTTTTATTTTCAGCACTTAGTTGTTGTTTCAAAAATAAAAAAATTTCAATCAAAGTGATGAATACAAGATATGTGAAATAATGTTTTACCAGACACAATATACCTGAAAAGTTTTCTCCCCACAACGGTTTCTAAATGCAACCCACACTCCATGGGATATCAACTGTGCATAAAGAGGAGGTGGGTGCGGCTTGATATTCCCTTCAGCATCTTTAAGATGATATTTCATTAACATTGTGCGGAAGCCTCTATAAATCCTTCCTACAACTCTTAATGTATATTCTTTGTGTGAGGAATATACTATAAATTCACTCTTCAATGGATGATGAAGAGTAAGTCAATGTTTTAGTATTTTATTTTATTATAATAAATTAAATAAATGATATCAAAATGTTACCATAATCTCTTCCCACATTACTATCTTATGCCCTGTAAAAACATGGTATCATGAATGTACATCAATCAGCATGCATTTTAGAGTGAGGATTCCAATGTAGCTACTGAAGATGGATTTTTTGGGGTTAACATATTTTCCTCACTTATTCCATCCCACCTCAGATTTGATGCCTTTTGCTTTTTTCCTTAAGGATTTGGTCTAACACTATCAAACTACAACACTCTTGTTTTTCTTCCACCGTTGAGGTTTCATTTCCTACCATATCCTCAGAAACATCATCATTATGTTCCTCTAGAGTGCATGCATCGACAGTAGGACTAGTAGCAATAGGTTGAGAAACCTGTTGTACTTCAACACAGGGACCAGCATCAACAATTTGAGAAACCTGTTGTTGCTCTACACTGGGACCGGCGGCAGTAGGTTGGGATACCTATTGTGCCTCAAGATTGTTCGCATCAGTAGGTGCAGAAGTCATTATCTACAAAAGTGGTTTAAAATTTAATATAGATTACATAAAAGAAGCAGTGAACAAATAATAACGTAACATAACACAATGCATATGACAAAAAACAAACAAATTGATTATTGAACTCTTTTTTTAAAGGTTGAAGAGATTTGAACCCTCTATTGACTATGTAAATCCCTTCATTGTTGTCTCCTCTAAAATAAAAAATTCCATCTACATTGGGACCACTATGAAATGATTGCAAAGTCCCAATGAAAAGGTCCTCCTCCATTGAAATTTCATCTGACCCTTCATTTGTTTTGGTTGATAACAGAACAATTGACCAGTTTCAGTTTGCGGGATCTGGAACATAAAATACTTGTTCTTCCTGTGATTCCATTATAAACGGTTCTTCTTTCTCCCCTTCCTTACTGAAATAAAATTTCACAAATCCCAATTCATTTATTTGAACAGCACTCCTATTATCTACCCACTTTAATTGAAAAATCGTAACTTCAAATTTCATATAATCCAACTCCCATATTTGTTTGATGATGCCAAAGTATGAAATATTCACATAAATTGGATTTATTTACTTAGAACTAGAAACATGAATCAATTCAACCATAATTGTGACCCCACTATTCTATATGGTACTATCTTCATTATGTTCATTAGTATAGAATGTATAACCATTAACTACATAAGAATTGTAAGATAATACATAAAAACATTCTCCTCTGGATATCCATCGATGTTTTTCTAAAATTGAGTTCATATTTCCATATAATTTCTTAAAAATAAGGTCTTCAATCAATCCTATTAACTATCCATTATGTGTATCTGATATCCATTTTTTATCCCTAGATGGATTCAAATGCCTAAGAATTTCGTTGTGTGTTTGAAATTGTTGGTCAACATCGAAACTGTTATAAAAAATGTAAAGGTGGACCTGATCCCGATATGTAATATTGATTGTGACAACCTATCGTCTAGAAATTCATTAACCCTCTTTCCTCCCAGTGTGACAAGATTTAGGTAGGCCAATGATTTCCACACCAGACAGGTATTCAGTTGAGAATTCAACGACTTCCTCAACAATATATTTCTCTGCAATACAACTCTCTGTATGACTTCGATTTTTGACATACTCTTTCAAAATATTCATATACAGTTCAATGGTGTACATCCATATATAATGTATAGGACCACATAGTCGAATCCCAGACACCAAATGAACCATCAAATGAATAATCTTATCAAATAATGTCGACAGGAAGAACATTTCCAATTCACATAAATGATGGCAATTTCTCTTTCCATAAATGGTGATTTCGCCCAGTCTATAAATTTTCTGCATATAGGTTTGAAGAATAAACAGAGCTTTGTTAATTTATGAAGGACATTCTTGGGATAAATACACTATAAAGCTATAGGAATTAGATCTTGCATCAAAACATGCACTACTAGAAATACAGGCTTTCCCAACGGTTCTGAACCATTAGGAAAGGCTGTAGGACCATTGGTATATGTTATACAAATGGTTCTACAAACCGTAGGGAAGTAAGCCGTTGGGAAATCATTTTCAAATGGTTTACAGTGAACCATTGGGATAGGTTGGGAAAAATTAACCTATCCCAATGGTTGTGACAAACTATTGGGATAATTTTTTCCAATGGTTTGGCTTGAACCATTGGGAAATCCCAAGCAGAGTGCTTCTTTCCCAATGGCTTCTAAACCATTGAGAAAGGAGTTTTACCAACGCTTCTATGAACTGTTGGTAAAAAAATACTTAGAGAGGCTATTCCAATGGTTTGAAACCGTTGGCATAGCCAATGCTGTGCAAATTGCACAGCAGCCTACAATTTGCACATCAGCTCTCATTTTGTGCATTCCCTCTCATTTTCAATCCAATTATTGTACCTGCAATAAACTGACACATACATATACAATTACTGTACCTAAAATAACCAACTAACACATACATATAGAGAACAAATTCATACACATTTAACATATAATGCATCCTGGAACTATACACATCTATAATTAAATTAGAATTCATAATGTAATTATAAACATACATAATTCATTTAGAAATCAATTCAAAATTTAAATGACAATTATATGTGGAATCCGGAATTCAATTCATAATTTGATCATTTTTTCGTATACCATATATTTTTACATAAATTGATTTCCATTTTAAACAAAATACATACACCTGGAGTGATACCGACCACACCATTCCACAGATTGAGGCGAGGTTAAGTCATACATGTCACAAATGACCCATCGATCGTTTTCCTAAAGTATCAACATATTACGAAAGTGTTTTGTCAGTTTTCCATATGTCAGTAGTTGTTTTCACTTAAAATGAATTTATTTTTAAATAAAAGAGAGACACTTTGAATCGTTCTAGCCACACCGCTCCTCGGATTGAGGCGGGGTTGACTCGTACACCTCCGAAATGACCCATGGATCGTTGTGCTAAAATATCAACACAATCAGAATCTGTTTTGTCAGTTTTCTATATGTACTTAAAATGTTGTCCATTTTAAACATAAGAGATAAATTTTGGGTGGTCTCGGCCACACCGTGACTTGGATTGAGGAACGGTTGACTCGTACATGTAACATATGACCCATGGATCGTTGTCCTAAAATTTCAACAGATTCCGAATCCATTTGGTTAGTTTTCTGTATGCCCGTTGTTTTTTTCACTTATAATCGTGTCCATTTTTAAAAAAAGAGACACAGTTAGAGTGGTACCGGCCACACCACGTCTCATATTTAGAATGGGTTGACTCATACATGTCTAAAATGACCCATGGATCGTCGTCCTAAAGTATCAACACAATCTGAATGCGTTTGGTCAGTTTTACGTATGCGAGTTGATGTTTTTCACTTAAAATGATGTCCTTTTGAAACAAAAGACAAACACTTTGAGTGGTGCCGGCCACACCGCATCTCCGATTGAGTTGGTATTGATTCAAACACATCACATATGACCCATGGATCGTTTCGCTAAAGTATCAACACAATCAGAATCCGTTTGGTCAGTTTTCCGTATGTACTAAAAATATTGTCCATTTTAAACAGAAGAGAGCCACTTATAGTGATCTCGGCCACACTATGCCTCAGATTATGGTGGGTTTGACTCGTACACATCACATATGACCCATGGATCATTTTCCTAAAGCATAAACACATTTCGAATTCGTTTGGTCAGTTTTCCGTATGTCAATTATTGTTTTCACTTAAAATGATGTCGATTTTAAACAAAAGAGAGACACTATGAATGTTGTTGGCCACACCGCACCTCGGATTGAGGCGAGGTTGACTCTTACACATCACATATGACCCATGTATCATTGTGCTAAAGTATCGACACAATCAGAATTAGTTTTGTCGGTTTTCCGTATGCTAGTTGTTGTTTTCACTTAAAATGAAGTCAATTTTAAACAAAAGAGAGACACTTTGAGTGGTGTCGGCCACACCACACCTCAGATTGAGGCGAGGTTGACTCATACATGTGACATATGACCCATGGATCGTTCTCCTAAAGATTCAATGGAAACCGAATGTGTTTGGTCGGTTTTCTGTATGTACATAAAATGTTGCCCATTTTAAACAAAAGAGAGACACTTAGACTGATTCCGGCGACACCGCGACTTGGATTGAGCCCAGGTTGACTCTTCCATGTCACAAATGACCCATGGATCATTGTGATAAATTATCAACAGATTCCGAATGCATTTGGTTAGTTTTCCATATGCCAGTTGTTCTTTTCTCTTATAATCCTGTCCATTTTAATCAAAAGAGACACAGTTAGAGTGGTGTCGGCCACACTGAGTCTCGGATTTAGATGGGGTTGACTCATACACTTCTCAAATGACCCATGGATAATTTTCCTAAAGTATCAACACAATCTGAATGTGTATGGTCCGTTTTCCGTATGCTAGTTGATGTTTTTCACTTAAAATGATGTCCTTTTGAAATAAAAGATAGACACTTTGAGTGATTCCAGCCACACCGAATCTCATATTGAGGCAGGGTTGATTCGTACATGCCACACATGACCCATGGATCGTTGTTCTAAAGTATCAACACAATCAGAATCTGTTTGGTCAGTTTTCCGTATGTACTTAAAATGTTGTCCATTTTAAACAAAAGAGAGCTACATAGAGTGATCCTGCCCACACTATGCCTTGGATTAATGTGTGGTTGACTCGTACATGTCACATATGACCCATGGATCGTTTTCCTAAAGAATCAACACATTTCGAGTGCGTTTGGTCAGTTTTTCGTCTGTCTGTTGTTGTTTTCACTTAAAATGATGTACATTTTAAACAAAAGAGAGACACTATGAATGGTGTCGGCCACAACGTGCCTCGGATTGAGGCAGGGTTTACTCGTACACATCACATATGACCCATGGATCGTTGTGACAAAGTATAGATACAATCCGAATGCGTTTGGTCGGTTTTCCGTATGCCAGTTGATGTTTTTCACTTAAAATGATGTCCTTTTGAAGTAAAAGACATACACTTTGAGTGGT
This sequence comes from Viscum album, assembly GCA_963277665.1. Taxonomy (NCBI): domain Eukaryota; kingdom Viridiplantae; phylum Streptophyta; class Magnoliopsida; order Santalales; family Viscaceae; genus Viscum; species Viscum album. The sequence goes on along the minus strand of CAUJRU010000063.1, from coordinate 1,264,823 downwards.
GTCGGCCACACCGCGTCTCCGATTGAGGCGGGGTTGATTTGTACACATCACATATAACCCATGGATCGTTGTTCTAAAGTATCAACACAATAAGAATCCGTTTGGTCAGTTTTCTGTATGTACTTAAAATGTTGTCCATTTTAAACAAAAGAGAGCCACTTAGAGTGATCCGGCCACACTGTGCCTCAGATTGACGCGGGGATGACTTGTACACATCAAATATGACCCATGGATCATTTTCATAAAGCAAAAACACATTTCTAATGAGTTTGGTTGGTTTTTCATATGCCAGTTGTTCTTTTCACTTATAATCATGACCATTTTAAACAAAAGAGAGACATTGTGAATGGTGTCGTCCACACCGGACCTCAGATTGAGGCGGGGTTGACTCTTACACATCACATATGACCCATGGATCGTTTTTATAAAGTATCTACATAATCCGAATGCGTTTGTTCGGTTTTCTGTATACCAGTTGATGTTTTTCACTTAAAATGATGTCCTTTTGAAGCAAAAGACATACACTTTGAATGGTTCCGGACACACCACATCTCTGATTGAGGTGGGGTTGATTCTTACACATCACATATGACCCATGGATCGTTGTGCTAAAGTATCAACATAAACATAATCCGTTTGATCGGTTTTCCATATGTACCTAAAAGTTTGTCCATTTTAAACAAAAGAGAGCCACCTAGAGTGATCCCGGCCACACCGTGCATCGGATTGAGGTGGGTTGGACTCGTATACGTCACATATGACCCATGGATCATTGTCTTAAAGTATCAACACATTTTGATTGCGTTTGGTTGGTTTTTCGTATGTCATTTTTTCTTTTCACTTATAATCATGTCCATTTTAAACAAAAGAGATACTCTATGAATGGTGTCAGCCACACCGTGCCTCGGATTGAGGCGGGGTTGACTCGTACACATCACATAAGACCCATGCATTGTTGTTCTAAAGTATCAACACAATCCCTATGCATTTGGTCGGTTTTCCGCATGTCAATTGCTATTTTTCACTTAAAATGATGTCCTTTTGAAACAAAAGACAGACACTTTGAGTGGTGCCGGCCACACCACATCTCTGATTGAGGTGGCGTTGATTCGTACACATCAAATGTGACCCATAGATCTTTGTGATAAAGTATCAACACAATCAGATTCTGTTTGGTCGGTTTTTCCATATGTACTTAAAATGTTTTCCATTTTAAACAAAAGAGAGACACTTAGACTGATCCCGGACACACCGCGACTCGGATTGAGCCCGGGTTGGCTCGTACACATCACATATGACCCATGGATCGTTGTGATAAATTATCAATAGATTCCAAATGCGTTTGGTCAGTTTTTCGTATTCCAGTTGTTCTTTTCACTTATAATCCTGTCCATTTTAAACAAAAGAGACATAGTTAGAGTGGTACCAGCCACACCATGCCTCGGATTGAGGCGGGGTTGACTCGTACACGTCTCATATGTCCCATGGATCGTTGTGATAAAGTATCGACACAATCCGAATGCGTTTAGTCAGTTTTCTGTATGCCATTTGATGTTTTTCACATAAAATGATGTCCTTTTAAAACAAAATACAGACACTTTGAGTGGTTTCGGCCACACCGTGTCTCCGATTGAGGCGGGGTTGATTCATACACGTCACATATGACCCATGGATCATTTTTCTATAGTATCAACACAATCAGAATCTGTTTGGTCGGTTTTCTGTATGTACTTAAAATGTTGTCCATTTTAAACAAAAGAGAGCCACTTAGAGTAATCCCGACCACACCATGCCTCAGATTGAGGCGGGGTTGACTCATACATGTCACATATTCCCCATGGATCATTTTCCTAAAACATCAACACATTTCGAATGCGTTTGGTCGGTTTTTTGTTTGTCAGTTGTTCTTTTCACTTATAATTCTGTCCATTTTAAACAAAAGAGAGACACTATGAATGGTGTCGGCCACTCTGTGCCTCATATTGAGGAGGGTATGATGCATACACGTCACATATGACCCATGGATCGTTGTGATAAAGTATAGACACAATCCAAATGCATTTGGTCAGCTTTCCGTATGCCAGTTGATGTTTTTCACTTAAAATGATGTCCTTTTGAAACAAAAGACAGACACTTTGAGTGGTGCCAGCCACACCGCGTCTTTGATTGAGGAGGGGTTTATTTTTACACGTCACATATGACCCATGGATTGTTGTTCTAAACAATCAACACAATCAGAATTTTTTTGGTCAGTTTTACGTATGTACTAATAATGTTGTCCATTTTAAAAAAAAGGAAAGACACTTAGACTGATCCTGGCCACACCGCGACTCGGATTGAGCCCATATTGGCTCATACACGTCACATATGACCCATGAATCATTGCGATAAATTATCAACAGATTCAGAATGCATTTGGTCAGTTTTCCGTATTCCAGTTGTTCTTTTCCCGTATAATCGTGTCCATTTTAAACAAAAGAGACACATTTAGAGTGGTCCCGGCCACACCGCATCTTGGATTTAGATGGGGTTGACTCGTACACATCTCAAATGACCCATGGATCATTTTACTAAAGTATCAACACAATCTGAAAGCGTTTTGTCAGTTTTCTATATGTCAGTTGATGTTTTTCACTTAAAATGATGTCCTTTTAAAACAAAAGACAGACACGTTGAGTGGTGCCGGCCACACCGCATCTCAGATTGAGGCGGGGTTGATTCATACACATCACATATGACCCATGGATCATTGTTCTAATGTATCAACACAATCAGAATCCGTTTGGTCAGTTTTCCGTATTTACTTAAAATGTTGTCCATTTTAAACAAAGAGAGACCTTTAGAGTGATCCCGGCCACACCATGCCTCGGATTGAGTTGGGGTTGACTCGTACATGTCACATATGACCCATGGATCGTTTTCCTATAGCATCAACACATTTAGAATTCATTTGGTCAATTTTTCATATGTCAGTTGTTGTTTTCACTTAAAATGATGCCCATTTTAAACAAAAGAGAGACATTATGAATGGTGTCGGCCACACCGTGTCTCGGATTTAGATAAGGTTGACTCGTACACATCTCAAATAACACATGGATTTTTTTCATAAAATATCAACATAATCCAAAAGTGTTTGGTTGGTTTTCTGTATGCCAGTTGATGTTTTTCACTTAAAATGATGTCCTTTTGAAACAAAAGACAGACACTTTGAGTGGTGTCTGCCACACCGTGCCTCATATTGAGGCGGGGTTGACTCGTACACATCACATATAAAAAATGTATCTTTTTCCTAAAGAATAAACAAATTTATAATGTGTTTGGTCAGTTTTCCGTATGTATTTAAAATTTTGTCCATTTTAAACAAAATAGAGCCACTTAGAGTGATCCTGGACACACCGTGACTCGTATTGAGGTAGGGTTGATTCGTACACGTCACATATGTTCCATGGATCGTCTTCCTAAATCATAAACACATTTCGCATGCGTTTTGTCAGTTTTTCGTATGTCACTTGTTGTTTTCACATAAAATGATGTCCATTTTAAACAAAAGAGAGAAACTATGAATGGTGTCGGCCACATCGCGCTTTTAATTGAGGCGGGGTTGACTCGTACACGTCACATATGACCCATGGATCGTTTTCCTAAATCATAAACACATTTCAAATGTGTTTGGTTGGTTTTCCATATTTACTTAAAATTTTGTCCATTTTAAACAAAAGAGAGACACTTAGACTGATCCCGGCCACACCGTGACTCGGATTGGGCCCGAGTTGGATCGTACACGTCACATGTGACCCATGGATCATTGTGATAAATTATCAACAAAATATGAATGCGTTTGGTCGGTTTTCTGTATGCCAGTTGTTCTTTTCACTTATATTCCTGTCCATTTTAGACAAAAGAGACACAGTAAGAGTGGTATGTTAGTTGTTTATTCACATTATTCAAATACACTATTTGACTATGGGTTTTTAAATTAATTTATTTATGAAAAATTTACATTTAAAATGATAATATTAGAAAATTAATAGAAGATAAAACTTTTACTAAATATCCTTGTGGAAATATTAAGGTAAACATGATTTAGGAGAATCCTCATGTTTTCTATTAGTGGAATGGTATTTACTTAAAATCTTGTGGAAATTCATATAGAATATTTTTATACCATTCTTAGTATGGATTAGATTTTAGTTTATCATGCTATGAAACATTTCAGAGCTAACAATTCTAGTCCATTGAATACATCCCTCTTATAACATACCAAGAATCTATGATATTGATTAGATGTGTAAATTTGATTTACATTGATTATCATGATGAAAATAGATAAAATATATATTATAGATTTTCTAGTAGTAAATGAAATCAAGGAGGGTGGTGTGGCTGTCCGAGGGGGCTGTCCGGGGGGCTGTCTGGTGGGTGTCTGGGGGGTTGTCCGGGGACCAAGGAGGAGGGTGGGGGGATGTGCGGGGGGCTGTCCGAGGGGTGTTCAGGGGGTTTTCCAGGGTCCAAGGAGGAGGGTGGGGGGGCTGTCTGGGGGGCTGTCAGGGGTCCAAGGAGGATGGTGGGGGTTGTCCAGGGACCCAGAAGGAGGGGGGTTGTCCAGGGAGTTCCCAAACACACAACCACTAAATGACAACAACATCCATAAAAACAGAAAATATATAAAAATAACTCAACTCCAATACTATACTACAAGTCTAGATAAAACCAACAACTAGAATAGATTAAACATCAAATCTTAGTAATATTAGTCAAAAATGTAATGGATCAATTTGTCCCACATCACCATCACCATCATCACCATCATCATCACCCTCTTCCTCATCCCCATCATTGTCCTCGCCCACCACAGCACCCTCCTCCTCACCCTTTCCATCCTCCTCGCCCTCGTCACCCACCTCACCCTCATCCTCTCCCTCCTCTTCCGCATCAGACTTCTCACCATCATCATCGTCAAGATGTAAATCGTCTTGACCACCACTATAACTTCCACTTGGTGCACCATATATTGAATGTATCGATGACATATATTTATCAAAAGCTAGGCTGGCATCCAATGGATGTGTTGGACGTAGAACATCAATAAATTTATAAACGCACTTTTTTCCCTAGTAGACTATTCTTCCATCTCTGTGGCCCTTTTCTTAGCCTGTTATTCATGTGCCATAACTTGATGCAGCTTGGTGGAACTACAACTCATACCTGATGAGGGAAAATACCTCGTCGGGGCTATCCTAGGTCAACAGTATACTCTGCCAGGATGCTCCTCTCCCAACACCTGATGTAAGTGAACAGTTTGCCCAAAATTGTCTGGTTCTTGGGCATCAAAGACCTCTAAAGCAACCTGTTACAAATATAAATATATTATTAAGTTACAAAATAGATATTAAAATATAAAATCAACAGATTAAAACTTACAATCTGCTGCTGAGTCGCTTCGTTGACGGCACTTCCATCCTTTTTTCGTCTACTCGAGAAAAACAGTTTTGCTCGAGGAACACGCCCATCAATATTCTGTATTTTCCTCTACAATGACATTGAAAACTAAAGTTATATGAAACATTTATCAAACAATTAAATAATTTAGGAAACAAAAGAAAATTTAAGTCATAAATAAAACATATAAAAAATTGTCATACCTACTTCCTCTCATGATCCGGCATCGTAGTACGTCCTAGTGTGTGGAGGTATTTTTTTGGATCAATGTTTTTTTTGTTTTTTCCAGATGATTCCTAAATAAAATTAGATAATACAAAGGATAATATTAATGAAAAACATGAAATTTATTATTTAAATACCTCAAATGTAATTCATACCATAAACTGGGTACTCGTCCAATGAGTAATCATCTAACGATACTGCTCTATAGGACAATCATCCACTACTGGTACCGCCTCTAAATCAGTACCAACTCTAGCACACCAGCCAATATACAAATCATGCTTTTAGGCTCTCCAAATCTTGCCTAAATCCTTTAGACGTTCCGGTCGTGCACCCTCAGCATCGGGAAAATTAAATCAAAGGTGACATCAAAATATTAATTTATATAAATACAAAAATAATTCATGGCATTAAATACAACAGATTTTTTTACCCATATCTCTACACAAGCTCTATCCTTGACCTCATGTGGAAAATGTCTCCACAATAGCGGGCTGATGGGAATGATGTCCGAGTATTTGGAAAGTGTCACCAAAAAACTCTGACATTGCTGCCCTGATTTCTCAACCATTTGGTTGTCTTCATTGTAATACAACATAACATGTGTGCGGTGGTCCACACCAAACACATGCGTGTACTCCCCAGCCCCCCGCCTCTTGTCAGTAGATGTATCTGTCATGAAATAAAAACAAATTTTTTTATCAAAAAAATGTTATAATGAAAATATGTATTTCTATAAAAAAAATTTAGGGTTCTATAAATATACCTGTGCCAGTAGGATCGCTGAGCGCCACCAGATCCACAAAAACTGATGGAACACCCTGTGGTGGAACAGGAGTCGAAGATGATGGAATATAGAATCTCAGAGAGACAGTGGTAGAACGAAAAGAAGATAGGACAATAGTATGACCAGATTCTAACTGGGGAGTGAGAATCATCATGGGATGTGAAAATTTTGGGCTAGAAGATACAGAAGGTAGCGAAAACATGGGAGGCCTAAATATCCTGTGGGTCCCTAACGACACACCGGAATCTGAATGTGGGAAGGATGACATGTCAGTGGGAGGGGTAGGGTCTAGTCGGGTATGCGCAGCTCCTCATCAACCTCTGGTACGAACCCTCATCATACAACCGACGTGAGTACTTGGACCAGTACTAGGCTCCTCATCGAATAACTGTCGACGTTTAGGTGGATCCTACAATAATGTTTACAAAAAAATTAATCACATGACATTATATATTCTTTAAATATATATATTTTAAATAAAGTACTCACTGTAGGCACTAATGGTGGAATTCCCATCTCCACCATCTGACGATTTTTCTCCATCATTTTCTTCCTTAGTCTCTCTTCAAGTGGCTGCATTTCCTTCTTTTGAAAAAAAAAATTATAATTAATTAGAAAAAGGAAACTAATTTGTAAACCAAAAAACTAAAAATATGATGGAATAGGGGGATTCATTGTTAATTTATCTATCAATTGTTTTAGAAGATCTTGAATGTATTTAATAAATCATACAAGTTGTAATGTTCACCAAGTTATAAATATTGTTTGACTAGGTTTGAATACAGTTCAATTCCAAATTAGATAATGCAATTCAAATAAAATAGTAATAAATAAACATTGAAAATTCACATAATGGTCAAGCCATCTAAAAAATATTTGTGATCAATACTAAATCAATTTGAATATTACCAACCTTAACAACCCAAATCGAGGTAAAACAAAATAATTGAGAACATGGATGAATGATTCTATATATTTTTAACCACAAATTCAGGTTCACTATCAACTCTGACAATTGAGCTATTGGATTCATCAAAAGAAATAAATGGATTGGTTCCAATGGCACTAGGGACAGTGTCAATTCCATCATCCCCATCATCAAAAATATTTCTTTTAATTACTTCAACTATGACACCAAATTCAGGTCTATGTTGGTCATTGACATAAAAAACTTGTTTAGCCATTGATTCCAACACATATTGTTCTTTGGTAGCAAGAGTGCGAGTCATATTAATTACTAAAAATCCACAATCATCAATAAATGTGCCATGTCTCTTCATCGAATCAAACCAATAGAATTTCATCATTGTGACTCATCCATGAGAGTAATAATCCAATATTATTATTTTCTCAACAAATCCATAATAACCCACATTTTGAAATCTCATTCTACTATCTGATGCACTGGCATAACAATCGGCTATGGCAGTAACCATAACACCATCATGTTGTGTTATCATGTTATTTTCTTGTTCAGTGACAATAAATTTGTACCCATTGATAACAATTGATTTACAGTCATGAACCACGGTATTAGGACCAAATGCCAAAGCTCGTATTTCCTCAGAGACAGATTCAGCAGACAAACTCAATACCTGAAATATAAATTATTATTAAACTTAACTAAATATTGATATAATTATTTTAAACAGTAATATTTTAACCTTCAATTTTATCCAAGCAGAAAACTCTTTGCTATGTAAAGTCTCTCTCCTTATTAAAAATAAAGAATGATGCTTCCTATTTATCATTGTTTTATGTTCCTTGTAGATAAAAAATATGAATATTTTAATAGATATATATGTAAGATATACATATTCAATTTAGTTACCTGATATAGTCATCGAAAAAATCACAGTTGAACAAAACTATGCGATGTGCCATCTCCCTCTCTTCATGGCTTAATGTCTTCAATGTATATGATCCAGGAATTCCTCCTGTTTGAGGGAGTGATGGAAAACTAGGTTCAATTTTCACATACTGTTCTTCTTCATTTCTCATTGGTCTGTTCATTCTTTTAGTAATATTAGACAAATACATCGAGCAGAAATCCATACATTCTTGAGCCAAGTAACCATTCACGATAGAACCTTCGGGATGATTCCTGTTTCGGACATAAGACTTTAATGTGTACATATTTATCTCAGTTGGATACATCCAACAAAAAGAAATAGGTCCTCCGAGAAGTATTTCAGTGGAATTATGGATAGTCAGATGAAGCATGCATGTGAAAAATGATGGAGGAAATATTTTCTCTAACTCACACAAAATTAATGGGGCATCATTCAACATTTTTTGCAAGAATGAATTGGACAACTTCTCAGTACAATGATCTCTAAAAAATTGCACAACCAAATAATAGTCACCCTTAAATTATTAGAAAAATGATGATGGATTGATATTGGAAGCAACTCATGCAGTAGAATGTGATAATCATGAGCCTTCAAATATTTTAGCTTCAACTCTCTTCTGTTGACCCATTATGAAATGTTGCTTGAATAGCCATCAAGAACTCTAATAATCTCTAATACTTCCAGAAATTGTTTTTTTCGTAGGTGTCATCACATAAGAAGAACATGGAAGTTGCCATTTATTTTCACTAATATGCACAGGATGTAATTCTGGTCTGATGCCCCAGTCCACCAAGTCACGCTGAGATTGTAAATCATCTTTTGTCTTCCCCTTGACATTTAGAAGAACCAAAAGCACAATTTCGCATATATTCTTCTTAATATGCATTATGTCTAAGCAAAGATGTAACAAATTGGTTTACTAATAAGGAAAATCAAAAAATATAATCCTCTTCCTCCAATTATAACAGGTTTCAGTGGAAACATTCTTTCTCTTTCCAGATTTCATTTGACCCTTGCTGAATGAAAAACTGAAATCTTTCAATTCATTAAGCTCATCAGTTCTATACATACACTGAGGTGGATCATCGGTCTCTATGGTATTATCAAATCTTCGACGATTCGTTCTATATGGATGATCATTTGGCAAGAATCATCGATGTCCCATAAAACTGAAACTATAGCGATGTTTCAGTCTTCTGGATCGTTTATTCTTCATACAAACAGGGCATGATAGTTTTCCCTTCATGCTCCATCCAGACATCATTGCATAAGTTGGAAAATCATTGATCGTCCACATAAGCGCAACACGCATCTGAAATATGTCTTTCTAACATGTATCGTATGTGCGCACACCCACATACCAAAGAAGTTTCAACTCTTTTATTAAAGGTTACATGTATACATCAATATCAAGGCCAGGATCAGAAGGAACATATATGAGTATACTCATGAAAGTGAAAGGTTTTTTCATACACAACCATGGGGGAAGATTATAAATGTGTATAAAAACTAGCCATGTGATGTGTGAAGTGAGCATCTGCACAAACACATTAAAACCATCGCATGAAAGACCCAGCCTCACATTACGCACATCAACTGCAAAATTGGGATGTTGAGCATCAAATATCTGCCATGAAAATCCATCTACAGGATGAAGCAACTCATCATCAGTCTTCCTTCTATCGGTGTCATGCCATCTCATTTTTATTGATATGCCATCAGACATAAAAATTATATGGAGTTTGGGGATCAATGGAAAGTGCCACATTACTTTCTATGGAACACGAGATGGTGTTCCATCAGATTTTGACTTCCAGTGGGATGTGCCACATTTTATACAATCATTTCGTTCAGCGGTTTCCTCCCAGAATAAACTGCAATCTTTCGGGCAAGCAAGAATTTTGATTCTTGAAAATCCATGTTCCTCAACTAACTTCCATGCCATATAGTGGTTTGAGGTAATATCTGTATCATATGGAAGTAAATTCTTCAATATTGTAAGAATGTAATCGATTGCTATATTAGAAATCCCATACATAGTTTTCCCATTAAACAATCGGATTAAAAATTCCAGCATTTTCATTTTATCACATTGTCTATATACTGGATTCATGGCAGTATCATTCAATTTTTTCACCCTATAAATATCATCATTTTTACTAGAATCATCATCTATCCTCATATCGAAGTCTTCTTGAGTCAAAGTCCTTTCTTTTTCCTGATGACGAATAAACGGAAACCGATCATCTAACAAATTCTCCATTCCAGCCCTTTCATTTTGATCATAACCAATTTTGAGATTTCATTTTCTCACCATTGTGATACCACACAAAGTAGTTTTCTTGAAAGCCATTTTTGGTTATGTGTTATATGACTTCTTCATGGCTCAACCAAGGTCTACCAACATAATTGGAACATGGTTAGTGTATGCGACCACTATCTGAAGCATTGTGAAATGAAAAATATAAAATGATCTCCAAATTTTTTTGAAAATCTCTTGAGATCCGATCGGTTTCATACATCGAAATCTTGTCCATTCTGTAAAATGAATCTATATAAGTCATTTTGTCATAAACAATTAAATAGTACGGAACTTTAATAGAAAATACATTCAAGTAAATGATAAAAGAATAATTTTCTAGTTGATGTAGTGAACTATTAAAATAATGTAAAGAACAAGTACTAATAAATTAAATTAAAATTTATTTATATTCATTTTCATTTGGTGTATAAGAGGCACATGCCTCAAGTCCCATAATGAGTTATAGGCATCCCAAATCATTCACTCATGTTCAATAACTCATTTTTGGCACCTCTATGTCCATACCTTTGATTACCCAATTACTTCCCCAAGTCAAGCGCACCCCATGGGTGAATAAATTTTAGGATTCTACAATAATAGGTTGTTCATGGATTGTAAAAAGATTTAATTTCATTAAGTATAGAAAAAAACATTTATTTTTAAATTTGAAATTAATAATAAATTATGTCAATGATAAAAAAATTACTGAATTAAACTTGTGACTTATCTAACATTTTTATGGATGTTTACACATGCCAGAATGGGTAGTGAAAAGCACCCCACCCTCATAAAAGTGAGTATTGGCCCAGAAGGACACATAATATACAACGTACAATGAGAACCATATTTAATTGACCCTAAATTTATATTAGTACAATCATCTTGGGGGAAATGGAATATATCATCCTAGTTAACTGATGAATTCAAAAGCTCATATTCTATATGTTGGACACTATATAAGGTAAGAAATCATGGGTGGATGGGTTTAAATCATTCAATTTCTTGCATGTTAGTGAGAATGAAGTCTTAAATTAATGACTTGAGTTCACTGATACCATGTCAACCATTATACACACCATGAGAACCCTTATACACACCATATGAACCCTTATACCATATCGTCATTATTACAACCATTAATAGCAACTTATTAAATAACATCACTTGTTAAAGATAATAAAATTGAACATAAATCAATAATAATATTTGATATATCAATTAAAATGAAGTCATACTATCTTCCATCCTAAATGACCACCCACCACCATGATTAATGACCACAAAGATCCCCTTTCGGCCAAATCAAAAGTGAAAACAAAAACCCATAGTTGCAGAAAACAACATCATTTGTGTGAAGAATAATAATCTCATGGTCCTGATGATATTTGAACCACGCAGTCATGATTTTCAAGATGAACTTGTATCCCTGAAACAATATGAGAAACATGATTCAATACATGCATTTTTCTGATTTTCACAAGCATTTTGAGGAACCCCAAATCAGTGAAAATGGTCATTGTGTTTTAAAAAGGCGATTTAATAATAGATGTATGATTTTTAAGGAAGAATGATTAATGGTTATATTAGAAAAAATAATATTCACTAATATTGAGAACTTGACATTTTGTGAATTAGTTTCATGAAGAAGGAAGAAGTACTAATTTGGGACCACATAATATTTTTCAATGTTCAAGAAGATACTCCATATGTTATATTGTGAAAAGGATATGTGAACAGTGTGACATTTTATATATATATAGATTTTGATAGAAACATGATACATACTTGTTATGTAATACACATAGTGTACAAAAATTAAGATGAACAAGATCTTCATGTTTGACATGATCTTAATGAAAGGAGTGATTTTCATGAAATAATATCAATAAATATTAAAAACAATTTCTTATGAGTTCATATACATGAAGTTGTAATATTTTAAGCATTGTGATTAAAAAAACTATGAATATTTAAAATTTGAACACAATAAAGAGACACCATGCCATTATAAATGTAAACGTGTAATGAAAACATTAATTGGACATACACTGATGTAGTGATTTGGGTACACAATTCGTGGAGTAGTGAATCATAAAATTTTACAAAAACCCTAAAAATTGGGAATAATGAAATCCTTGAGAATAGAAGGATATGATTGATAAGTGGTGGAACTATATCCTTGACAAAAGATGGAATGATTTTAACATGGCAGTAGTTGATCTGATGGAAGAGGTGGGGCTTCTCAAGTGCTTCTGTGAAGGAATCACTTCTGGAGAGATGCGGAATGGTTCTGGAATCATGGGGAGGTGGCTTCCTGGGTTTAGAGAATTTGGGGCATATTTTTCCCAAAAGTTTTTAAAAATCATTGGTAAAACTCAATATTTCCCAACAGTTTAATGAAACTATTTAGAAAACTCATTTTCCCCATCTTTCCCAATGGTTTCATCAAACGGGTGGGAAAAGTGATTTTTTAACCATCTTTACCAACAGTTTCATCAAACTGTTGGGAAAAGTCACTTGTTACAGATCTTTACCAATGGTTTATGAAAACTATTGGTAAAGATAAAATATACCAATGGTTCTTTTAACCATTGGTATACAAGTGTTGGGAAAAGTCTGATTTCCAGTAGTTATAGAAGTCATGTGATTTCAGACCCTTTAACTTTAAATCGCTCATTGACATGATGTTATTGATATTTGATGAATACCCCTCTGGAAGCTTTAAATCATTCAAGATGTTAAAAAACAGATATCTCTCCTTCCTGGAAAGAGTGTAAGCAGGATGAGGAAGAAATGTTTATTTTTTCACCCTTCCCTGGGGCCAACTCTTCTCATATTCCCATCTCAACCATGTCCTATCTGGCCTTAATTCCATCCTTTTTTTTTTCTGGGTACATTTAGCAACTTGCCGATGACACAATCACATACATTTTTTTCAACATGCATAACATCAATAAAATTTCTAACATAAAGTCAATTCTAGTATGGTAATTCAAAAAAATGATCTCTTTTTTCAACCGGTTTTCATATGGTTTTTTGAAAATGATTTACCAAAAGTAGTTTCCACATCTTTTATTTTATAAAACAATTGATCACTTTTTAGTGGAGATGGTGTTGTATGTTCTTCAGAACATCCATCGAATGATGTCATCCAAGATCGGTACTTATGTCATTGGGGTATAAATCTGTGATGTCCTAGAAACACAGTTTTCGATGAATGTCTCAACCTAATTTATTGTGTACCTTTTTCACAAATGGGACACCCTTGAGTTCATTAGTATGGCTGACAATGCTATATATTTAGTGCAACTAGATTAAAATGGCGTCTTTTCACAACTAATTAACTCCACAAACTATTTTGGGAAATCACGAATTTCATATTTAACTATCCTTGCCATTTCCTCAATATTATCTTTATCATAATTCACATCTGTAATCACATCCTCCATATGATCACCATCATTGTTCACGCTTGTAATCATATCAGACGATCCATAAAATTATGTGCTATCCCAGCCACTACCTGCATTCATTTGTTCCCCATTTTTATTCCAACATGTATAAAATCAATCTATTCCGTGACAGATCAGGTGTTCTTCCAACTCATCTGGACTAATTTGTCTTGAATAACAATAGCATAAACACAGAAAAAGGATTTGAGAAGGGTCATATGCATGATCTTTTGCAAAATTTATAAACTCTTTTAGGACATCTTCATACTCCTTTATCTACTGATAGACATTCATCCATTATTTATTCATATTCATCAACTTTAATACAGTAATACTAATATTAAAAAAATAATTACACCGAAGATGTTCAACTGGGTTCATCATCAAATTATAATTAATGGAACTAGATATGATAAACAATACCCTTACATCTCAATGTATTACTCAAGACGAAATTAGATAACACCCATCATCCCAAACACCTGATCAATGTAACTAGCTATGATAAGCCCTTTCAATAGAATGTATTAGTATCCCACATGTGATCTATATGCATTGTTGTAAATTATATTTTTAGTGTTTCTCTAGAAACATAATGTCTCTAGTAAAGAACTAGGGTACTAAACTAATAGATGGTATTATTTTCAACAGAGTGTTGTGGGTGGAATGATTCATTACATGTGTTATTATGGGTATTTTACTAGGTTGTTCATAAAGTGTCTCATAGAGTATTCTAGTGAAGTGGTTTTCTATGATTCAGTGGAATTGCACTAGTAACAAAGTGGTGGTGCCATTGAAATGGGTAAAGTCTGGATTGATATTCAATGGTGTAATAACTACATCATGGAAAAAATGGAATACCAATCAATCCAACAACCGCAACACTATAAAAGCACACAATCATGCTCACAATTACAACACCATACAAACCAAAAAATCACAATTTCAGATTTTAAAAATCATCCCTTATTCAATTCTGTTTATTAATTAAGGGTTTATCACATCCTGGGGAATTAATTCATTAGTCAGTATATGTAAATTACCAATTTTTATATTCAAATGTTCAACATGAACCAACCAATATGAAAATCATTTAGTGCACAAACAAGGACCACTAATGACTATGATTTTAAGGAGGGCATTTAGCCTGTACATTTCACAACATAACCATCAATATCAAATTGTAATAACAAGGAAACAAGAGGAAACCAATGAGTAATAGGATAAAACTCACCATGAAGGTGTCTTTTAGCATGTAGAAGAGGTTCATTCGTGGTCGAGGAGAGGCGCACAATAGAGGAGACTTCCAACCGAAAAGAAAAAATAAAATGAGAACTCACATATTAATCAATTTTATTGGTCAATCATGGGATTTTATTTTTCATCTATGAAATCTGCTTCTTTTTTATTTATTTTTTGTGTATCTAATATTTTTATAGATATTCAACTTATGAATGGGACATGTATTCTTTTTAGGAGAAAGATCATTTTAAATTTACTCTAATTTAGGGGTAAAATATTCCACATTAATTTTATTTTTTACCAGGGGGTCGTTGTTATCCTTTAGGGATCATTAATGCCTCTTAGGTTAGTGGAACATCAGGTTAGTTGTTGGTTATGATACCAATTTGGGTTGTATCATTACATTTCCAATTGTAATTGACCCATTTCCATTTAAATATCAGATATTAGGGGGGGGGGTCATACAATAACATATAGAAGGAAGAAGAAAGATAAAAATTATCCAAGGCTCTCCAATAGAAGTGATGAAAGATGAAACATACACCTGGTGAGGGAGAACCACCAAAGAGGATAGGAGGGGGACATTGGTATAGCGCATAGGGATTATAAACTTATGTTTTTTTCATTACTAAGGCTATGCTTTTCTCTCATATATCATGTCTGATTATTTATTATTTCTCTCTATTTTGAATATTTTCCATTATTTTCATAATATTTTATACTATGACTCATGTTTATGTTCTATGAAATACTTCCTATAACCCTGATATTTTATGTTTTAATCTCATAACTTTAATCATTTACTATTATAATGATTTATCATTGTTTGATATCACCTAGGTTTACCCTTATGTCTCATTTTATCTCTCCCATTATTATGTTTTCATTCCCCAGGTTTAGAATAATGGTTTTATGTAGGGTAAACCTAAGAAGTGTTGTCTATGAGAAATATTAAAGATTATTCACGAAATAAACGGATTATGTATCAAGTATTCATAGATATTAAACCATTATGATTCCAGTGTGGATCATAATGCTATGTATTTAATATTCATCTATTTTTTTGTATTTATACATGAAATGTATGGGTCACTATATGTTTCCTAATAGATCGTTTGTTCCACCCAATGTTGTCAACTCCATAGCATGCATCTGAACTCGCCTGTGTCATTTACCTCACTAATCCTAATAAAAACTACTTACATGGATACAAGTAGTCTAATTTACTTAAGGGTGAATATACTCCACCAACTCAATATTATTTATACCTCACTAAAAAATTGATCACCTTGTTAAAAATCATAACGCAATAGATTAAACTATTTCAATTGTTTAACATGAATTGGGTGGGAGAATCTATGATGGCCACTTTGGAAGGTTTTCATTGGTATAGATAATGAACATGATGTTGACAAGGGAAAAACAATTATAAAGGTATAGGTTGAGGCCTGAGAACTTTTAACTCTAGGGAAATTAGAAAAAGGGAGTTGAGTCCAACTCCCTACTAGAAAACACATGAACTACTTTAAAAACTGAGGAAATCTATCCGTATACATTCCCTTAGATAATTTTTGATGGATTCACTCTTTATATGAATCATTTTACATTATAATAATATCTATAACCTTATAATTTTATATAACAAAAAATACATTCGCAAAGTAAATGGGGTGAGTCGATGTTTTATATCTAGTTGCGTCACCTAATAAAAATACCGCACCATATAATCCTTTTAAAGAATAATGTTATAATTATAGAAAAGAATATTCTTAAAATAAACTCTAATCTATCATATAATGTATCTCTCCCATTAGATATAAAACAACACGTGTCATTGTTTCCCCTTCAATTCCAAATAAATGAAATTATCCAATGATTGAATACAAAATATCACCCATGATATATATGGATCCTCATAATCACCAAGAAACAAGATCCATCCCAAATTAATAGCTACCAGAAAGAAGATAATAAACAATGGAATCCAATGTTCCTTTGGATAAAGAATCAAAATAAAACAAATCTAAAAATCCTCTAACCGTATCTCTATCTTCTAATTAGGGATATTTCCCTCATAATTAAATAAGAACTAACATTGAAACTCACTAAATGAATTCCTATTAGAGTTATCCTATATAGGGACCACCCTTATACAGTCAATTGAAGCATCCTGAATCACCCCAACGAAATCAAACACTAGTATAATCCTCTTACCATGAAACTACATATCACAATGCATGAAACAATATATAAAACATTGGTTTCGGTATGAAACCACCAAACTCAATGTGGAGTTGACCCTTTAATAATGCTCTGCCCCCATATCCTAAGCTCATCCAGGCTCGATCAAGAACCATCATCCGTTTTTGAAACACATGAGAAGGGTGCCATGGCGGAGGAGGATGATTCGGCGGCCGGAGGAGGAGGTAGCGGTGGCAGAAGATGAGGATAAGTAGGGTCACGGTGGAGGATGGATCATGACACAGGAGGAGGAGAAGGCATCAGTGGAAAAAGAGGAGGAGGATGGTCGAGGTGGAGGAGGGGGATAAGATAGCGGTGGTGGTGGAGGAGGAGGAGGAGGAAGAGTCGCGGTGTCAGGTTCAGCTTCTGTAAAGGCTTGAATGGGTATGATGGAGGAGGGGCATGTTATGGTTATTTTATAAAAACTATTGGAACCTTTATCAGAGCTAGTTAAAATCGATGATACAAATAAGCCTTTAACAGTGCTAAAAAGTGCTAATAAAGGACCTATTATTCAGTACAAACATTTTAGTGCTGATAAATAGGTATTTTATCAGTACTTTTTTAGTCAAATGAACATCTTTATTTGAGGTAAAAAATAATTGATAAAATAAATATTTATCAGCACTAAAATTATAGCGATAATAAATACTTTTTTCATCAGTCCTTTTTAATTATATATATATTTTTTAAAAAATTAGTATATATTTATAAATAAAATAAATAAAATAAATAAAATAAATAAAATAAGTATATTAAATATAAAAAATATAATAAATACAATTAATTAATCTAATAAATCTAATAAATCTCAAATAATTATAAAAATATAAAAAATATATTTATTATTTAATGTAATTTATTAAAATATTATAATCATATAATTATATATATATATATATATATATTCAATTATAATCTTAAAAATACTTTTTTTGTTAAAACATTATATATTTATATATTTGGAATTATTAACAAATATATATTAATTATGAAAATTTGTTTTTTATATAACATATTGAAATAAATGTTAATTTTTAATATTAATATAATATTTTCTAAAAAACTAATAATGAAAACTTTTATCAGTGCTAGTAACAGTGCTGATAAATGTACACTTTATCAGTGCTAAAAAAAGTGTCGATAAAGGATACATCTTTTTCATCGCTTGTTTTAGCACTGATAAAGTGTACATTTACCATTTCTTTTAGCTAGCGCTGACAAATGCTCGCAACTTTTTTAGCAATTTCTTCTTAGCGCTGATAAAGGGAATCACTTACCTTGTCCTATTTTTTGGTAGTGTGATCTTTATGTTTGTATGATTTTTTATGGTTTTAGGGGTTTTTTTCATTTTTTAGGGTTTTAACGGTTTTTTAGATTTCTTTTAAATTTAGGGGTTTAAATTTTTTCATATTTTTTAGTGTTTTTTCAGATTATTATGGGTTTTAGGGTTTCTTATAGTTTTTAATGGATATTTTGGTTTTTAGGGTTTTTAATTTTTTTAAGGTTTTTTAGCATTTTTTAGGTTTTTAGGGGTTGATGTGTTTTTAGGTTTTGAAGGTTTTCATAGAGTTTTTCATTGTTGTTAGGGTTTTTAACATTTTTATATATTTTTATATATTTTTTAGATTTTTATGGGTTTTTTGGGTTTGTAGGGATTTTGATGGGATTTGTTGGTTTTTATAGTTTTTATTGGTTTTTTAGGTTTTAGGGATTTTTTTGAGTTTTTAGTGGTTTTATGGTTTTTAATGTTTTTATATGTTTTTAGGGATTTAAATGGGTTTTATAATATTGGTTGGATTTATTTTTTATTGGTTTTTATTGGGTTTTAAATGTTTTAGGGGTTTTATTGGTTTTGGGGTTTTTAGAGTCTTTTAGGGTTTTTTTAAGGGTTTTAATTATTTTTTGGTTTTTTTGGTTTTATTAGGGTCTTTCTAGTTTTTATGGGTTTTTTAAATTATAGATATTTTAGGTCCTTTTATTATTATTATGGTATTTAGTTTTTTTAGGTATTTTTAGGGTTTTTATTGTTTTTTGGAGTTTTCGGGGTTTTCTATGTTTTCAAGGATTTTTAATGTATTTGGATTTTTTTAACATTTTAAGGGTTTATGTGGGTTTTATAGTTTTTAATTTTTTTTAGTTATTTATGGGTTTTATGGGGTTTTAATGGGTTTTTGGGTTTTTAGTGTATTTAGGTTTTATATGGTTTTAAGTGGTTTTAGGTTATTATGGTTTTCCTAAGGGTTTCCAGGGGTTTTAGGGTTTTTAATAGTTTTAGGTATTTTTGTGGATTTTTAGTATTTTTATGTGTTTTGGGGTTTTTTAAGTATTTTGAGGGTTTTAGGGGGGTTTTGAGGTTTTTGGATTTTTATGGATTTTTTGGGTTTTTAGGATTTTTTGAGTTTTTAGGGTTTTTAGGGTTTTTAGAGTTTTTAACATTTTTGGGGTTTTAAGGTTTTTTAGAGTTTTTAATGGTTTTGAGGTTTTTATGGTATTTAGGGTTTTAAAGTTTTTATGGGTTTTATTGTTTTTTGGTCTTTAGGGCTTTTTACGTTTTTTGAGAACTTTTACACTTTTATGGGTTTTAGGGTTATAAAATTTTCTAAGCCTTATTCAGGTTTTTAGGGGTTTTATGGTTTTAGGGATTTTGGGGTGTTTTTATAATTTTTATGGGTTTTTAGGGATTTTGAGGGTTTTAGGGTTTTTATGTTTTTTTTGTTTTTAGTGGTTTTTTTGAGTTTTTGGGGTTTTAATAGTTTTTAGAGTTTTTAATGTTTCATAGTGTTTGAATGGATTTTAGAGTTTTGAATTATTATATTTCAAGGCATGTTATTGGTGGTTTTCAGGTTTTTATGGGTTTTAGGGGTTCCATGGTTTTTAGGGGGTTTTATTTGTTTTAGGGATTTTTGTATATTTTAGGGTTCTTTATAATTTTTAGGGTTTTAGGGTTTTTAATTGTTTTTAGGTTTTTATGGTTTTCATAGGTTTTCCAGCGTTTTTGGGTTTTTTTTGTTTTTCGGTATTTTTCGCGATTTTTTAAGATTTTTATTGGGTTTTATGTGTTTTTTGGATCTTGAGGGGTTTTAGTGTTTTTTGGGTTTTTAAGTGTTTTTGTGTCTTTTGGTTTTTAAGGTTTTTTTAGTTTTTTTTAGAGTTTTTAGGGTTTTTTATGTTTTAAATAATTTTTAGTGTTTTTTAGGGCTTTTTTGTGTTTTTCAAGGTTTTTTAGATTTTGATGGGTTTTAGGGTTTTTAGGGTTTTTTGAGTTTTTTTGGGGTTTTTAACATTTTGTAGAGTTTTTTAACAATTTTCAGGGTTAATGGGTATTTATAGTTTTAGTGGTTTTATACGGTTTTATGGGGTTTTAATGTTCTATGGATTTTTAAGTGTTTTTGAGTTTTTTTTGGAGTTTTTCATCATTTTTTAGGTTTGGGGGGGGGGTGTTCAGTGTTTTTATGTATTTAATTATTTCTTAGAATATTCTAGGTTTTTAGGGGTTTTTATGTTTTTAGGGAATTTTAGGGCAATTTTATGATTTTTATGGGTTTTATGATTTTTAGGAATTATGATGGTTTTTAGGGTTTTTTGTTGGTTTTTTTGTTTATTGTGGTTTTATGGTTTTTATTGTTTTAAGGGTTTGATGGTTTTTAGAGTTTTTAATTATTTTATGAGTTTAAAGGAGTTTTAGATTTTTTAGTGGTTTTAGGGTTTTATGGTTTTATGCTTTTTATGGTTTTATGTGTTTTTAGGGGTTTTGGGGTATTTTTTCTGTTTTATAGTGTTTTTATGTTTTAGGGGTTTAATTTGTTTTTTGGTATTTTGATGTTTTCCCGGGGGGTTTCATGATTTTTACAGGATTTTAAATTTTTAGATATTTTATATATTTTTTAGGATTTATTTGATTTTTAGTGCTTTTAGGGATTTTGAGGGCTTTTGGGGTTTTCTAGGGCTTTAGGGTTTTTATCGTTTTTTTTTTCAGTTTTTATGGATTTTTAATGTTTTTAATGTATTTTATGGATTTTAGAGTTTTTAACATTTGTAGGGGTCAAAATGGTTTTTAGATTTTTTAGTGTTTTTTCTGGTTTTTTATAAAATTTAGGTGTTTTATGTGTTTTAGGGGTTTCAAGGGTATTTTAGGGGTTTTAATGTGTTTTAGGTTTTTAAGGGTCTTAAGTGTTTTTATGTTTTCAAGGATTTATAATGGTTTTTAATGTTTTTTATGTTTTTTGACATTTTTGGTGATTTTTAATTATTTGTTATGATTTTTATGATTGTTTAAGGTTATTCATATTCATGAGTATTTTTAGCGTTTTTAGCATATTTAGTTTTTTAGGGGTTTTAAGTGTTCTTAGTTTTTAAGGTTTTTCTTAGGGGTTTTCAATGTTTCTTATTTTTTAGGGTTTTTAGGGTTTTTTAGGATTTTTATGGCTGTTTTGGTTATTAGGGATTTTGAGGGGTATTAGTGTTTTTATGGTATCTTTGTTTTTTCTATGTTTTGGGGGGTTTTTGAGCTTTATAATTTATTTATTTTTTAATAGTTTTTTTACAAAATTTATGGGTTCAGAGGGTTTTTATCATTTTTAGTGGGATTTTATGATTCATATGGGGTTTTAAGGTTTTTAGGGGTTTTGTGGGTTTTTGGGTTTTTTTTATTTTTTAGGGTGTTTAGTTTTGTCAAGGTATTTAGTGGTTTTATTTTTTCTGGTTTAAAGGTTTTCATTGGGTTTATTATGGTTTTTTTACATTTTTAAGGATTTTTGGGTCTTTTAGGATATCTATGGTGCTTAGGGAAATTTAGGGTTTTAGGGATTTTTAGTATTTTAAGGGGTTTTCATATCTATTTGTATTTTTTTGGGTTTTTTAAGTTTTCCTAGTGTCTTAAGGTTTTTTATAATTTTTAATGTATTTTGGGTTTTATAGGGTTTTTGGATTTTTTAGTGATTTTATAAGGTCTTTATGTGTTTTATGTTTTTTATGGTTTTAGTGGTTTAACAGGTTTTATTGGATTTAGGATTTTTAGGGTGTTTTAGGATTTTACCAATTTTTAGGTTTTAAGGGGTTTTCAATGATTTTTTATTTTTAAGGTTTTCTTCGGGGATTTTAATGTTATTAGGTATTTTCTGTTTTTAGGGTTTCGTTTATTTTTTAGGAAATTTAGAGCATTTATGGTTTTAATGGATATTGGGGATTTTTAGGGTTGTTTATTATTTTTATTTTATTTAGGTTTATAGGAGTTTTATGTATTTTTATGTTTCTATGGTTTACTTTGGGTTTTTTGGGGTTTTTCATTTTTTAGGTATTTTTTGGAATATTTTATAATTTTTATGGATTTTACAGTTTTTATGGATTTGAGGGGTTTTATGGGTTTTTATAATTTTTAGGGTTGTTTGGTTTTTTTAGGTTTCAAAGATTTATTCTAGTTTTTAGGGGTTTTAAGAGTTTTATAGTTTTTTAACATTTTTAGCTGTTCAAAGGGTTTTTATTGTTGTTTTTTTTGTTTTAGTATTTTTAGGGTTTTTAATGTTTTTAGGGGATTTTATGGTTTTTAGTGGTCTTTAGGATCTTTTACAAGATTTAGAAATTTTAGTTTTTAGAGATATTAGGAGCTTTTAGGCTTTTAAATATATATTAGAGGGTTTTTGTTTTAAGGATTTTCTATGATTTTAGGGATTTTAGGGATTTTTTATGATTTAAATTATTTTAGGGTTTTTATTGAATTTTTGGAATTTTGTAGTTTTTAGGTTTTCAGGGGGTTTAAGTGTATTTTCATTTTTATGATTTGCTTATGGGTTTTAATGGGTTTTGGGGTTTTTATTTTTTTAGGTATTTTTTTGATTTTTGGATTTTTAGGTGTTTTATTGTTTTTAATGTTTTAATGGGGTTTTTGTGGTTTTATGTTTTGTATTACTTTTTTGGGGGTTTTAGGGTTTTTCGACTTTTTAGGGTTTTTAACATTTTACTGTTTTTTAATATTTTATGGGTTTTAAGGATTTTTAGAGTTTTTTGTCGGTTTTTTTGAGTTTCAATGGGTTTTTAAGGTTTATTAAGTATTTTAGAGGTTTTTATTTTTTTTAGGATTTTTATGGTTTTTAATATTTTTAGGGCTTTTATTATATATTTGGTTTTTTGGGGTTTTAAGTGTTTTTAGGTTTTTTATGTTTTCTTAAGGTATTTTAAGGGTTTTAGGGGTTTTTATTCCATTTTGGAATTATAGGAATTTTTTAGGAATTTTATGATTCTTTAGAGTTTTTAGAGATTTTGAGGGTTTTTAAGGTTTTTAGGGGTTTTATGGCGTTTTTGGGTTTTTAGGGGTTCTAGGATTTTTTTAGGGTTTTTACTATTTTTTTATTTTTTAATGTTATTTGGGGTTTAATGGTTTTTTATATTTTTCAGTGGTTTTAGTAATTTTATAATTTTTTAGCATATGTTTAAGGTTTTAGTCGTTTTTTATTGTTTTTATGGTTTTGGGGGGTGTTTTAGTGTTTTTTAGGTTCTTAGGGGTTTAAATTTTTTTAGGTTTTTTAGATTTTCTTTGGGTTTTTCATAGTTTATATGTTTTGTAAATTTTAAGGGATTTGTAGGTACTTTTTTATGATTTTTATAGTTTTTAGGGTTTTTAGGGATTTCGTGGGTTTTATGGTTTTTTCCGTTTTTGGGGTTGTTAGGGTTTTTATGAGTTTTTATAGTTTTAAGGTTTTTTGGAGTTTTAAAAGATTATAGGGGGTTACAGGGTTTTCCAGTTTTTAATAGTTTTATGGGTTTTATAAGGTTTTATAGTTTTTAAAGGTATTTATGGTTTTAGGGGTTTTAAGGGTATATAGTATCTTTTTGGAGGTTTTTGGGGGTTCTTAGCATTTTTGTTGTTGTTAGGGGTTCTAAGTATATTTAGTTTTCTATGGTTTTCCTGGGGTTTTAATGGATTTTTTGGTTTTTTACATTTTTAGGGATTTTTAGTGATATTTAGGATTTTAATGATTTTTATATTTTTATGGA
The DNA here is from genome assembly GCA_963277665.1 of Viscum album. Taxonomy (NCBI): domain Eukaryota; kingdom Viridiplantae; phylum Streptophyta; class Magnoliopsida; order Santalales; family Viscaceae; genus Viscum; species Viscum album. Next base: position 1,240,289 of record CAUJRU010000063.1, on the reverse strand, counting down.
TTTTGAGGGTTTTTATATTTTTAGTGTTTTAGGGTGTTTATGGTTTTTTAGGGTTTTAATAATTTTTATTTTTTATGGGATCTAATTATTTTTAAGGTTTTTATGTTTTGTTAGGGGTTATTAGTGTTATATAGTTTTTTATGATTTTAGGGATTTTTGGTATTCTTTAGGATTTTTATAGTGTTTAGGGATTTCATGGGTTTTTATGGTTTTTAGGGGTTTTTTTACATTTTTTGGGTTTTTAGGGTTTTATGAGTGTTTTAATGGGGTTTAAGGTTTATTGAATTTTTTAAAATTTATAAGGGTTGAAAGGTTTTCTATATTTTTAAGTGGTTTTTATGGTTTTCTGGGGTTTTAATGGGTTATATTGATATTTATGGTTTTTAGGGGTCTTTTTGGTCTTTTAAGCGGTTTTATGATTTGTTTGATTTTTTAGGGTTTGAGGTGTTTGGTTTTTTATGGTTTTATTAATGGTTTTTAGTGTTTTTTACATTTTAAGGTATTTTAGGATATTTATGTTTTTTGGGGATTTTTAGGATTTTAGGTTTTTTAAGTTTTTTTTTCTTTTTATAGTTTTTTTTGGGTTTTAATTCTTTTGTGTTTTTTTGTTTTCTTTGGGGTTATCATAGTTTTTAGGTTTTTTTACATTTTATGGATTTTTATAAATTTTTAAGGGTTTTTTGTTCTTTTTAATGATTTTTCTATTTTATGCTTTTTACATATTTTGGGGGTTTTTAAGAATTTCATAGTTTTAGGGGGTTTATGGTTTTTTTAGTTTTTATGGGTTTTTTAATTTTTTATGATTTTTAAGGTTTTTTAGAGTTTTTAATGTTTTTTCTGGGGATAATGGATTTTTATATTTTTTGTGTGTTTTCAGAGGTTTTATGGGTTATAGTAGTTTTAGGGTTTTTAGGTTCTTTTTTGGGTTTTTGGGTCTTTTTAGGTTTTTTAGGGTTTTAATGTTTTTTAGGTTTTTAGGTGTTTTAAATGTTTTTAGGTTTTAATGGTTTTCTTAGGGGTTCTTAGGTTTTTTTATTTATTTTATGTTTTTAGGGATTTTAATGTTTTTTTATTATTTTTTTAGGGGTTTTAATGATTTTGATTATATTTAAGGATTTTAGGCACTTTAGGAGGTTTTAGGGTTTTTAGGTTTTTAGGGGTTTTAATTGTTTTTAGTATTTTAATAATTTCATAGGGTTTTTTGGATTTTTTTTACCTTTTTAGTTTTTTAGGGATTTTTATGTTTTTATGGGATTTATGGATTTTGAGGTGTTTTACGGTTGTTAAAGATTTTTATGTTATAGTTTTTTTTTGAGTTTTTAGGCTTTTTAATGTTTTTAGAGTTTTCTAATGCTATTATGTGTTTAATGGATTTTTAGAGTTTTTAGTGGTTTTTTGGTTTTTATAGGTTTTATGCGTTTTCAAATTTTTTAAGAGTATTATGGTTTTTATAACTTTTTTGGTCTTTTAATAAATTTTTAATGGTTTCATCATTTTTAGGTTTTTTATGGGTTTTAATTATTTTTAGGTTTTAAGGTTTTCATATTCGTTTTTAATCGATTTTATTATTTTTTACATTATTAAGAATTTTCAGGGCTTTGTAGGATATTTATGGTTCTTAAGGTTTTTTGGGATTTTGGGGGGGTTTTAGGGTATTTTGGGATTTTTAGGGTTTTTTTTGTTTTTAGCGTTTTAAGGTTTTTATGGATTTTAAGCGTTTTTAGGTTTTTGTAGTTTTCTTAGAGGGTTTTCTACATTTATAAGGTTTTTAAATATTTTAGGTATTTTAGTTATTTTTTAGGAATTTTATTGTTTTTAGGTTTTTAGGTACTTTGAGAGGGTTTAGAGTCCTTAGGGGTATATCATTTTTTAATTTTATTGGGGTTTTAAGTGATTTTAGTTTTTTTAAGGTTTCATTAAGGTTTTTAGGGATATTATTAGTTCTCAGGTTTATAGGGATTTTTTGTGATTTTATTTATTTTTATGGGTTTTTAGGGGTGTTAAGGATTTTGAGTTTTTTAGGGTTTTTAGAGTTTTAATGGTTTTTATTGTTTGTTGGACTTTTCAGGATTTTTTGAGTTTTTAGTGTCTTTAAAATTTTGTAGTGTTTTTTAACATTTTCAGGGGTTTAAAGGATATTTATACTTTTTTTGGGTTATAGGGGTTTTATTTTTTTAGTATTTTTTTGGTTTAAAGGGGTTTTTTGTGTTTTTAGGGTATTTTTTGTGGTTTCTTTTTGTTTTTAGTATTTTTTTTGGTTTTTTACCAGTTTTAGGTATTTTTAGGTTTTGAAGGATTCTTTAGGGTTTTTTCATGATTTTAAAGCCTTTTTAAATTTTTAGGTATTTTAGGTTATTTTAGGATTTTTATGTTTTTGAGTGGTTTTATGGATTTTGAGGATTTTTAGATATTTTTAGGGGATTGTGTGGATTATGTTTTTTTAGGGATTTTATGTGTTTTTAGGTTTTTAATGTTCTTTTTCTTTAATTTAGCGGTTTTTATGATTCTATGGATTTGTCTCCCTTTTTTAGTAGTTTTATGGTTATAGGTATTTCAGTTATTTTTATGGATTTTAGTACTTTTTAGGTGTTTTAGTTTTTTAAGGGTTTTTTGGGATTTTGGGGTATTTCAATGTTTTAGGGGTTTAAAATTTTTTAGAGATTTTTAATGGTTTTAGGGGTTTAATTGTCCTTTATAGTTTTTAGTGGAATTTGTCTTTTATGAGATTTTAGGGATTTTCTGATTTTTATCAGTTTTTATGGCTTTTAGTGTGTTTTAGGGTCTTTTAGGGGTTTTCGGGCATTTTAGAATTTTTAGGTTTTTAGAAGATTTAAGTGTGTTTTTTGATTTTCGGGTTTTTAGGGGGTTTAGGGGTTTTATATTTTTTTAGGTTTTTAAGGTATTCATTAATTTTTTCAATTTTTTTGGGGTATTTAAGTTTTTATGTACTTTTATGGATTTTTTAGGATTATTATGATTTTTATGGTTTTTCAGTATTTTGATTGATTTTAGGATTTTTTAGGGATTTTAGGGTTTTTATGGGTTTTAGGGTTTCTTACATTTAGAGGATTATTGGATTTCTATGTCTATTTTTGGTTTTATGGTTTTATTGTGGAATTGTAGTGGTTTAAGGGGATTTTATGTTTTAAGGGTTTTTAGTTTTTTTTAAGATTTTTATGGATTTTAGGGTTTTACGGATTATGATGGTTTTTAGGGTTTTGAGGGGGTATTTTGGGTTTTAGGGATTTTTTAGTTTTTAATTATTTTAAGGTTTTTAAGGTTTTTAGGGTTCTTTAGATTTTATAGGGGTTTATGGGGTTTTAGAGTTTTCATTTCTTTTTTTTGGGTTTATAGGGGTTTAGGATTTTTTAAGGATTTTAGGAGTTTCTATGGTAATTATGGTTGTTTGGGTGGATAGGGGTTTAAGGTTTTAAGCGTTTTTAGGTTTATTTAAGGGTGTTATGTCTTTTAGGTTTTTAATTCATTTTTAGGGATTCTCTGGGTTTTAGGGTTTTTCTGTTTTTAGGGTTTTTAGAGATTTTGTGGGATTTTTAGGGGTTTTTAGGGTTTTAATGGATTATCAGTATTTTTAGATGGTTTTATCGTTTTTATGGTTTTTAGAGTTTTTATCATTTTTCAGGTTTTTATGGGTTTTTTAGAGTTTTTAGTTTATTTTATAGGTTTTTGTAGTTTTTATATTTTAAATATTTTTTGGGGTTTTCTGGTTTATAGGGTTTATAGTGATATTTAGGATTTTAGGGGTTTTAATTGTTTAAAGGTTTGTAAGGTTTTCTTATGGGGTTTTTTGGGTTGTTAGGGGTTTTAAAATTTAAAGGGATTTTTAGTGATTTTTATTTATTTTTATGGTATTTTAGGGTTTCAATGGATTTTGAGGGTTTTTAGGTGTTTTAGGTTTTTTAGGGTTTTTTGGGAGTTTCAATTTTTTGAGTTTTCTTAGGGTTCTTAAGTTTTTTATCATTTTAGAGGTTTAATGAGATTTTTTTGAGTTTTTAGTGGGGTTTTATGGGGTTTTAGATGTTTTAGGTGTTTTATGGTGTTAGTGGGGTTTTGGTGGTTTTAATGACTTTTAATACTTTTTTGGGCTTTTAAAAGTTTTAGGTTTCTTAGTTGTTTGAAGTGTATTTATATTTTTTTCGTTTTCTAGGGGATTTTCAAGGTTTCAAGGGTTTTTTAATTTTCTAGAAATTTTTAGGGACTATGTTATATTTTTATGGGGTTTCATAGGTTTTAGGGATTTTGAGATTTTTTAGGGCTTTTAGGGGTTTTAAATATTTTCATGTTTTTGGGGTTTTAAGAATTTTTTCATTTTTAAGGTATTCATAGAGTTTTTTAGGGTTTTAATTTTTTTTAATATTATGAATTTTAGGTATTTTTTAGGTTTTGAAGGTTTTTTTTTGGATTTTGGGGGTTTTAGGGTTTTAGGGTTTTATGGGTTGTTAGGTATTTAGGGTTTTTTTTTGTGTTTTTATGGGTTTAAAGTGTTCTTTTGAGTTTTAAAATGATTTTAGGGGTTCAAATGGGTTTTAAAGAATTTAGTTGTTTTATGATTTTTATAGTTTTTTATTGTTTTATACGGTTTTAGGGGTGTTATGGGTTTTTAGGGGTTTTAGGGGTTTTTAGGGTATTTAGGATTTTTTAGTTTTCTATGGGTTTAATTGTTTTTAGGTTTTGTGGTTTTCTTAGTAGTTTTAACGGGTTTTATGGTTTTCTATGTTTTTCAGAATTTTTAGGGATTTTTTAAATTTTTATGGACTTTTAGTTTTTAGGGGATTTTGAGGTGTTGTTATGGTTTTTTGGGTTTTTTGTTTGAGGTTTTTGTTTTGTTTTTAGAGTTATTTTTAGTTTTTAAGGGCTTTAATGGTGTTTTATTGTTTTTACCATTTTTAGGGGTTTAAATGTGTTTTATTTTCTATTTAGGGGTTTTATGGTGTTTTACAATTTTTAACGGTTTTAGCGATTTTATTGATTTTTAGTTTTTTTAGGGGGTTTTATAGATTTTTTGGGTTGTAGTGTTTTCTTGATTTTTAGGGGTTTTATGTTTTTTTGGGTTTTATGGTTTTCCTAGGGGTTTTTAGTGTTTTTATGGTTTTTACCATTTTAGTTATTTTAGGGTTTTAGGAATTTTTATTGGTTTTAAGGGGTTTTAAGGATTGTATTTTTGATTTTTATGGTTTTAGGGGGTTTATGGATTTTTTTGGGTTTCTAGAGTATCTATTTGTGTTTTATGAGTTTTTTGGGGTTTTTATAGTTTTTAAAAAAAATTGGATTTAAAGGGTTTTTTTAATTTTTAGTTTTTTTAAGGTTTTAGGGAAAGGAATATTCGAGGGTCGGGCTATTCCCAGCCCCCCCAAATTTATTAACAAAGAAAAAAGAGACACAACAGACAAGGGAGGGGAGGGGTCAAACGACCCACACCCGAAAACCCCTTACAATACACGCAAAAAGGAAAATCAAAAAAAGAAAAACATGAGAGAAGAAAACACCCACAACCAAGCAACTACCACCATCATCGAGCATCATCCAGCATCAAAAAGCTCATAGCTAACAAATGACCCGCATCCAAACTCAAAAAACCCCGCATCCAGCACCTCCCAGCCAAACAACAACCAGCGACCAGCAACCAGAGTCATAGAGCCACATCTCTTCCGTAGTTCCCAGTTAAACAGCATAGAACCATCAGCACCATAGTCACAAATCTCACCTTCGTCACGTAGGTGTGAAGCAACACACCTTACCAAGCACCAGCGGCAACAATTACCTTCAAACCAATCAGCCATCAGCAACTCACACCCAGTAGCACACCCAGAAACAAAACCGCAGCACCCAAAATTAGAACAACATCCGGCACCACACAACAGAACCACAAGCCAGCATCCACATCGAATCATAACCACACTACCAACAAAACAGCATAGCAGAAACAAAAATTGAAACAGGTCCATTTCCAACAAAACAGAATCACCAGCACCAGCAGCAAAAACATCAGCTACAACGCATCTCAGCAAGAAAACAAGCAACATTCCAGCATAGCGCACCCAGCAGCATAGCCAAGGGCGAAGAACCGCTAGATCCGCAGCCCAAAGGGCCCTTTCATCAACACAAAGTCTACAAAGCATGACCAAAACACAGCACCTCGTATCACAGTCAGCAAACAAAACCAGTATCTCGGGGCCAAAAAAACTACTTTGGAACCATAGTAAAGCATAATCCAAAACCAAATCATAACAGAATGCGAAACAACCAAGATCATCCACAAGAATTCGGCTCTAACTAAGATTATCAGCAAGAAAAACATCCAGATCCCAGCACCGCTTGAGCCACCCCATGTCAACATCAAGAAAAATAGACAGATCCAAGGGACCAGAAGGCCAAACCTGAAGCTTCAACACATGTTGTTGAACAGTATATCTGAATGGGCACGCCATTGGACCAAGAGAACCACCAATAGATCAGCCCAGAGCCTTCTGAAACCACCATCGTCCGTCACGCATCTCGGAGTGACACCAAAGCTCACTGGAGAACGGATCTCCCTGAACGAAGCCCCAGCCCTTGCCACCACAGACGAAATTCCTCACCTCGACCGAAGAGAAAATCTCCCACCAAGGGAGAGTAGTCGAGAGGGAGATGACTGAAGTGGAGCAGAAGAATGCCATATTGAAGCCGCCATGAAAGATCTAGGGAGTAAACCCTAGAAAGCGCATCGTCGAGAGGGAGAACCCATGGGATAGTAGTTCCATCATTCCTTAGAGAACATTTTATTATGTTTTTAGGGGTTTTTATGGTTTTTAGGGTTTTTATGGATTTTATCATTTTTTTATCTTTTTATAGGTTTTCTATGTTTTTATTTTTTTAAGGTTTTCCTATGGTTTTTATGGTTTTTAGTTTTTTTTGTTTTTAGTTATTTTTTTGGTTTTTAGGATTTTTATGGTTTTTATGTGTTTTAGGGGTTTTTATGGTTTTAGGGTTTTAAGGTTTTTATGGTTTTATGGTTTTTTTAGTTTTTAGGGTTTTATGGTTTTTAGAGTTTTTTTATCTTTTTTAGTGGCTCAAAGGGGTTATAGAGTATTTAGTTGTTTTTTTGGATTTCAATGTTTTTAGGGGAATTCAATGATTTTATTATTTTTTAGTGTTTTTATCCTTTTTAGAATTATTTATGTTTTTAGGGGTTTTGACTGTATTTAGGTTTTTATGATTTTCTCAGCAGTTTTAGAGATTTTTAAATTTTTTACGTTATAGTAATTTTTATGGATTTTTTTGGGTTTTTTATTTTTTTTAGGTTATTTAGGTATTTTGATGATTTTTATGGTTTTTGTGGGTTTTTTTGAGTTTTAAAGGTTTTTAGAGTTCTAAGGTTTTTAGAGGTTCAAGCTGTTTTAGGTATTTCAGTGTTTTTAGTTCATTTATGGGTTTCTAGTGTTTTATGGTTTTTCTGAGTTCTAGTGTTTTTAGGGGTTTTGGTGATTTTAGTTTTTTAGGGGTTTTATGGGTTTTTAGGTTTTTAGGGTTTTATTATAGGGTTTTCAAGGTTTTTACATTTTTTACATATTTATTTATTTTTAGGATTTTTTTCGTTTTTTATGGGCTATTTATATTTTTAGAGGTTATTTGAATTTTTATGGATTTTGATGGTTTTTATTGATTTTAGGATTGTTTGGATTATAAGTATTTCATAAGAATTTTCAAGGTATTTATGATATTTTACATTTTTATGGATATTTATAGAATTTTATTTATTTTTGTTAGGGATTTTAGATATTTTGATGGGTTTTAGGGTATTTAAGGGTTTTTTTCGTTTTTATGGGTTTTTATGTTTTTTTTTTGAGATTTTTTGGTTTTTAAGGATTTATAATTTTTTAAACCTTTTTATGGACATAAAGGGTTATTATAATTTTTAGTGTATTTTAGGGTTTTTATGGGGTTTTAGAGTTTTATATGGTTTTTAGGGGCTTTATGGTCTTAGGGATTTTAGAATTTTTAGTTTTGATGGGTTTTAAGTGTTTTTTGTTTTTTAGTATTTTCTAAGGGGATTTTACATTTTTATTGATTTTAGGTATTTTTTTTGTTTTTAATGTTTTTAAGGTTTTCAAGGGATTTTGAGGGGTTTTATGGTCTTTTTGGGTTTTTATGGTTTTTTCACATATATGTTTTTTATATATTAGGGTTTCTAAGGGGTTTTAGTGTTTTGAACATCTTTTGGGGTTTAAAGCATTTTTAGAGTGTATAATGGTTTTATGGATTTTTATGGTTTTTAGTATTTATAATATTTTTAGTGGTTTTATAGTTTGAGGTGGGGGTGGTTAGGGTTCTTTTAGGGGATTTAAATGTTTTGTGATTTTTAAGGGTTTTAATCATTTTTTGGTTTTTAAGGATTTCATAGGTGTTCTTAGAGTTTTTAGGGGTTTTTAATTTTTTTAGTATTATTCAGGATTTTTAATTTACTTTATGGGTTTCAGTGATTTTTAGGGGTTTTGGGGTTTTTTGGTTTTAGGGGTTTTCTGTTTTTTTTCAATTTTATGTTTATTTGGGGTTGTATGTGTTTTTAGGTTTTATATTTTTCTTAAGTATTGATAGGGTTTTTATGTTTTTAATAATTTTATCGGGTTTTATGATTTTTAGGGATTTTTTTCCGTTTTAGGGAGTGTTGGGGTTTTGAGTTTTAAGGGTTTTAGGGTTTTTAAATATTTTTTGTTTTTAGGGGTTTAATGGTTCCTTAGCATTTTTATAATTTTTTTTGGTTTAAATTATTTGTATATTTTTAGTGGTTTTAGGGTTTTTATAGGTTTTAAGGTGTAGGGGTTTTAGGGGTATAAGGGTTTTAGAGGTCTTAGGGTCGTTTCGGGGTTTTAGCATTATTTAGGTTTTTATGTGTCTTATATGTATATATGGTTTTATTATATTTTTAATAGGATTTATGGGTTTTATACATTTTTTGGATTTTTAGTGTTTTTTAGGATTTTAATGATTTTTAATATTTTTTGGGATTTTTAAGATTTTGAGGAATCTTTATGGTTTTTAGTATTTTTTTTCATTTTTTAGTGTTTTAAGTGTTTTTATGTTTTTATAATTTTCTTAGGGGTTTCTAGGATTTTTATGGGATTTTATATTTGAAGGGGTTTTAGGTAATTTTTAGGATTTTATGGATTTTTAGGGTTTTTAGGGATTTTGTGTGTTTTTTTTAGGGTTTTAGGGATTTTATCGGGTTTTTTTGGTCTTTTTGGTTTTTTTTGAGTTTTTAGCGGTTTTATGTTTTTTAGGGTTTTTAATGTTTTTAGAAGTTTAATGTGGTTTCAGTGTTTTTAATGTGTTTTTGGGTTGTTTTGTTTTTAGGATTATTAAGGGTTTTAGGGGGTTCTTTCTTTTTAGTGTGCTTTTGGGTATTTGGGGACTTTTTACCATTTTTTGGGATTTTATATTTTTATAGTCTGTATTATATATTTTTAGGTTTTTAATATTTTTTAGCGATCTTCTAGGGTTTTGGGTTTTTTAAATTTTTAGTTATTTATAAGTTTTTTTAAAGATTTTGTTGGTTTTGTGGATTTTGTGGATTTTTTGATTTTGAGGGGATTTTGGTTTTCAGGGTTTTTATCATTTTTTACAGTTTTTTAGGAGTTTTATATTTTTTAGTATTTATTATTTTCTTTAAGTTTTTCAGAGTTTAAAGGGTTTATTAGTTATTTTTAGGATTTTTTTAATATTTTAATGGTTTCTAGGGTTTTATGGGATTTTAAGGGTTTTTGGGTTTTTGGGTTTTTAGGGTATATAGGGTTTTATGGATTTTTTTGGTTTTTTGTGACTTTTTTTAGTTTTTTAGTTTTTTTATGAATTTTAGAGTTTCTTATCATTTTTAAGAGTTTAAAGGTTTTTAGTGGATTTTAGGGTTTTTATGGGTTTAAAGGGGTTTTGTGGTTTTACTGTTTATAGGGATTTAGGGTTTTTATGTGTTTTAGGATTTATAGGTATTTTAAGTGTTTTTTGGTTTTCCAATTTTTAGGGGTAGTTAAGGATTTTAGGTTTTTTTACTTTTTTTGTGATTTTGGGGATTTTTTATAATTTCTATTACTTTTAGGGTTTTAGGAATTTTTAGGCGTTTTTGGGTTTTTTGGGTTTACGGGTTTTTTTGTTTCTTACGTTTTATGGGTTTTTTGAGTTTTTAACATTTTTATTGGTATAAAGAGATTTTATTTGTCACTAATGATATTTATTAGGTTTTAGGGGTTTCAATGGTTTTAGTTGTTTTTGGGATTTTAGTGTTTTTAGGGGTTTTAGGGATTTTAAGGTTTTTTGGTTTCTTAGGTGTTTTAAATGTTTTTAGGTTTTTATGGTTTTTATATGGTTTTATGTGTTCATTAGGTTTTTAAATTTTTTCGGATTTTAAGGACTTTTAGGATTTTTATTTATTAGGTATTTTAGGTATTTTGAGGGACTTTTAGGATTTTTAGGGGGTTTTTATTGTTTTTTGGTTTAGGGGAAAGCCAGATGTGAGAACCAGGCTATTCTTGATTCCCCCATATTTTATTAAAGGAAACAAAACAGCACACAGATCCGGGGGTAGGGTCAATAAACCCATCCCCAAAAACAGGCCCCAAAAAAGAAAACAAAAAACAAAGAAAAGAAAAGAAAAGAAAAATAAACATGGCAGACACTCGACATCACCATCATAAACACCATAAAAGCATCTTCATCACCTCTTTGGCCAATTAAACCATAATCCAAAATCCAAATCAACTTCCAGGAAACCAGTATCTCCAAAATCACCCAAATAGCCACTTCATCAGCATCATTCTTCAGTACCATACCAACTGCATCAACCATCAGCCTCTTCTCCAACCTTAGCAATTCCCAAATAAACAGCCAATGAAACATCCCCCAAACACATAACCAGTTTGCAGTATGCAGAACCAGCGCTTGCAACCAGATGTCAACCATGCCACAATGCCGAGACATGCCCCTGAGTGTTTTAGTGGATATTGGCATTTTAATTTTTTTTAAATGTTTTTTGCATTTTTAGTGGTTTTTAGGGATTTTATAGAGTTTTATGGTTTTAGGGGTTTTTATTGTTTTTAGGGATATTGGGGGTTTCCAAGATCTTTAGGGCTTTTAGTATTTTTGTATTTTTGGGATTTTATGTGTTTTATGGTTTTATTAGTGTTTTATGGTGTTTTCAAGATTTATTAAAGTTTTAAGGATTTCTAGGGATTTTTTTAGGATTTTCAATGTTTTTAGGGATTTTGGTTTTTTTGGGTTTTTAAGAGATTTATTGGATTTATGGTTTTTATGAGTTTTTTTGGGTTTTAGGGTTTTTTTATTTTTTGGGGTTTTATGTATTTTGAGAATTTTTAACGCTTTTAGGGGTTTAAAGGGTTTTTAGAGTTTTTTTGGTTTTTTGGTTTTTATGTTTTTCTTGGTTTTTTATAATTTTTAGGGTTTTAGGGTTTTTTATGTTTTTATGGGGTTTTATGTTTTTTCACGTTATTTGGGGTTTTAGGGGTTCAATATGATTCAAGGATTTTAGAATTTTATTATGGGTTTTAATGGTCTTAAAATATTTTTAACTTTTTTTTGGAATTTTTTGTGGTTTTTTGTATTTTTATTATTTTTATGGTTTTATGGATTTTTAGGGTTTTAGGGTTTTATAGTTTTTTTGGGTTTTTAGGGTTTCGTTGAGTTTGTTGGTGTTAATATAGTTTTTTAACATTTTTTGGGGATTAAAGGGTTTTAAGAGTTTTTAGTGTTTTGAGAGTTTCAATGGGATTATAATGTGTTTTACAGTTTTAGGGGATCTATGGTTTTTATGGTTTTAGGATTTGTTGCCTTTTTATATTTTTAGGGGTTTTAATGTTTTCATAGGTGGTTTTAGTGTTTTAGGTTTTTTACATCGTTAGGTAATATTATAGAATTTTTAGGATTTTAATGGGTTTTCTATTTTTTTTGGATTTTGAGGGTTTTTAAGGGTTTTAGGGTATATACTTTTTTGGGGTTTTAGTCCTTTTTTGTTTGTAGGGTTTTAATTTTTTTTATAATTTTTTAACATTTGAAGTGTTTTAGAGGGTTTTTGTGTTCTTATTAAATTTTTATGTGTTTTATGAGGCTTTTGGATTTTTATTATTTTCAGGGGTTTATATGGTTTCAGGTGTTCCTAGAGGTTTAAGGTCTCTTTAGGGGTTTTAGGTTTTTTAGTGTTTTTATGTTTTAGCGGTTTTACATTATTTTAGGTTTGTAAGGTTTTCTTAGGGGTTTTTATGTTTTTTATGGTTTTTTTATATATTCGGGTTTTTAAGGATTTTATGATTTTTATGATCATTTAGGGTTTTTAGTAATTTTTAGGGTTTTATGATTTTTACGGGTTTTTAGGTTTTTATGGTCTTTATCATTTTTAGGTTTTTAGGGATGATATGTTTTTTTAGTTTTTTAATGCTTTATTAGTGTCTTACTAGGTTTTCTTTATGTTTTTAGGCATTTTATGGATTTTTTGGAATTTTTAGTTTTTAGGGTTTTTATGGACATTGAGGGGTTTTTTTTATTTTTTGGGTTTTAGGGGTTTTTGAGTTTTTTAATGTTTTATGGGTTTTAGTGGTTTAAATTTTTTGAATGGGTTTAAAGGGTTTTTCTTAATTTTTTAGTGAGTTTTTATTATTTTATGGATTTTTAGTGTTTTTAATGTTTTTAGAGTTTTTATGGTTTTAGGGTCTTTTAGATTTTATCATTTTTAGGTTTTTAGGGGTTTGAAGTGTTTTTTTTTTGTTTTTAAGGTTTTATTAGGATTATTATGGGGTTTTTATATTTTTAGAGATTTCTAGGGATTTGTTAAGATTTTATGGTTTTTAGGGTTTTTAGGGATTTTAAGGGATTTTAGTGATTATAGGCTTGTTAGGGTTTTAGGGGTTTTAACGCTTTTAGCGGTTGTAATTGTTTTTATGGTTTTTGGGTTTTCTTAGTTTTTATGGATTTCTTGGTTTTTTTACATTTTTAGCGATTTTTATGTATTTTATAGGATTTTGTTTCTTTTTTATATTTTTTAGGGATTTTGAGGGTTTTAGGGGTTTTATAGATGTTTGGGTATTAAGGTTTTATTTTGTGACATTTTGGGATTTTTAAGGGGTTTATAGTTTTTAATGATTTTAAGGGTTTAATGTTTTTAAAATTTTAGTGTCTCTTACATTTTCTATGGGGAATTAGGGTTTTTAGGTTATAAGGGTATTTTTGGTTTTTAGTGTTTTTAGATTTTAAGGGGGTTTTAGTGTTTTAATATTTTTAATTTTTTCTTAGGGGTTTTCTATGTTTTTAAAACTTATATATTTTTAGGGATTTTTTTATGATTTTTAAGGTTTTAGGGTTTTTTGGGATTTTTAGGATTTTTAGGATATTTTGGTTTTTTTGGGTTTTTATGGGTTTTTGGTGGTTTGAGTGTTTATTTTCTTTTAGGGGGTTCTAAGGGTTTTTATATTTTATTAAATGTTTTGGGGTATTAATGGTTTTAAGTGTTTTTAGTGTCTTTTTAGGCATTTTATGGGTTTTAATGTTTTGGGGTTTTTATGGTTTTTATGGGATTTAAAAAGTTTTTAGGGTTTTGGGGTATTTAAAGGGTTCTTTTAGGTTTTTAGTGTTTTTCAAATTTTGAGGGGTTTTATGTGTTTTTATGTTTTTAATGTTTTTATAAGGGTTTTCAAATTTTTTATGGTTTTTTTATGAATTTTTGGATTTTTTGGGATATTTTTAGATTTTTAGGATCAATTTTTTGTTTAGAATTTTTATTGATTTTGTAGTTTAGTTTTGGTATTTTCAGTTTTTGTGGTTTAATTGTGTTTAGGATGTTAAGGTCTCTATAATTTTAAGGGTTTTTATATGTTATGTGATTTTAGGGATATTTAGTATTTTTATGGTTTTTAGAGTTTTTAGGGATTTTGATGGGTTTTAAGGTTTTTTTTTTCTATTTAGTTTTTTATAGTGTTTTTGGGTTTTGGGGATTTTTTCTGAATTTTTTGGGTTTTTATAAATTTTATGAGTTTTTAGGGTTTTGGATGTTTTTTTGAGTTTTTTAATGTTTTTTGCAGTTCAAAGGGTATTTAGAATTTTTAGTGGTTTTAGGGTTTCATAAGAATTTTAGGGGTTTTAGGGTGTTTTGGGTTTTTAATATTTTTAGGGGTTTTAGAATTTTTGGGTTTTTAGGGGTTTTAAGTGTTTATAGGTTTTTATGGGTTTATTAGGGTTTTTCATGGGTTTTATGTTTTTTATGTTTTTAGGGAATTTTTGGAATTTTTAGTAAAATTTATGGTTTTTTAGAGATTTTGATAATTTTTTGGGTTTAGAGTTTTTATATTTTTAGGGGTTTCATGTGTCATTAGGTTTTAGAAGTCTTCTTAGGGGTTTTTTGTGTTTGTACATTTTTAGGGATTTCTACTTATTTTTTAGGATTTTTTATGAGTTTTCAAGGGATTTAGTGATTTTTTAGGGTTTTTTTCGTTTTTTTGGTATTTATGGGGGGGTTTTGATTTTTTGAGGGTTTTAAGGTTTTTAGAAATTTTTACAGTTTTTCTGGGTTAAAATGGGTTTTAGTGATTTTACTAGTTTTTAGGTTTCTATTGGTTTTTTGGGGTTTTAAGGGGTTTTTTTGGTTTTATGATTTTTGGGGGTATTATGGTTATTAGGGTATTTTTAGAGTATTTATCATTTTTAAGGCTTATCAGTGTTTTATTTATTTTTTGGTTTTTATGGTTTTCTTAAATATTTTCATGGTTTTTATGGTTTTTTATGTTTTTAAGATTTTTTATGTTTTTCAGGAATTTTAGGGGATTTACATTTTTTGGGTTTTTAGGGATTTTTAATGATTTTTTGGGCTTTTAGTGTTTTTATGTATTTTGAGGGTTTTTACGGATTTTAGGGTTTCTATTGGTTTTTAGTGTTATTTATTTTATTATGTTTTTAAGGGTTTTAAGTATTTTAAGGTTTTTAAGGATTTATTTGGTTTTTCGGGGATTTAGGGTTGTTTATGTTTGTATGGATTTTTATATATTTTTTAGAATTTTCTATTGTTTATGGTATTAGGGATTTTTTGGGTTTTTAGTGTTTTTTGGGGATTTAGGGTTCTTTTTTGGGGTTTTAGGGTTTTTTTAGTTTTTCGAATTTCAACAGTTTTATAGAGATTTTAGTGAGTTTTTATGATTTTTATAAATCATTAGGTTTTTATGTGTTTTATGGTTTTTAAGGGTTTTTACGAAT
This sequence comes from Viscum album, assembly GCA_963277665.1. Taxonomy (NCBI): domain Eukaryota; kingdom Viridiplantae; phylum Streptophyta; class Magnoliopsida; order Santalales; family Viscaceae; genus Viscum; species Viscum album. The sequence continues at coordinate 1,225,052 of CAUJRU010000063.1, read as the reverse complement.
TTAGAGTTTTTACAGTTTTTTTGAGATTTTAATGTTTTTAGGTCTTGTGGATTTAAAATTTTATGGTTTTTAAGTTGTTATTTTAGGGTTTTAGGATATCTATGGGTTTTTTTGTTATTTCTATGGATTTTTTTTGTATTTCTATGGTTTTATGGTTTATAGGTATTTTTAGGGTTTTAAGGATTTTCGGAGTTTTATGATTCATTAAGGTTTTAACACTTTTTATGATTTAGGAGTTATAATTTTATTTCTTTTAAGGTTTTCTTAGGGTTTTCCAGGGTTTTTTGGGTTTTCTACATTTTTAGGGGCTTTAGGGATTTTTATGATTCATATGGGTTTTAGGGTTTTAGGTATTTTAGGGTTTTTATGGTTTTATGGTTTTAGGATTTTAATGAGATTTTTATGGTTTCATGAGTTTTTAGGTGTTTTATGGTTTGTTGAGATATTAAACGCTTTTTGTGGTTTCATGGGTTTTAGAGAATTTAGTGATTTTTAGGGTTTTTATGGGTTTTAGGGTTTTCTGTTGTTTTAGGGGGTTTTATAGTTTTTAAGGTTTTTTGGTTTCTAGTGTTTTTTGGTATTTTAGGGTTTTAAGTGTTTTTTATGTTTTTATGTTTTTCATAGGTTTTTAAGGTTTTTGTGTTTTTTCTTTTTATGGTCTTTAGGGACTCTTTATTTTTTTATGATTCTTAGTGATTTTTATTATTTTGAGGGTTTTCAGTTGTTTTATGGTATTTATGGTTTTTTTTGGTTTTAGGGTTTTATTTTTTAAATTTTAGGGTCTTTAAGGTTTCTTATAGTTTTTTGACATTTTATGGGTTTAAATGATTTTTTGAGTTTTTAGTGATTTTTTATGATTTTTATGGGTTTTAAGGTTTTTAAGGTTGTAGTGGTTTTATTGTTTTAGGTGTTTTAAAGGGTATTTGAATTTTTAGGTTATTAGGGTTATGGAGTATTTGCAGGATTTTAAGGTTTTTTGGGTTTTTGACAATTTTAGTGATTTTGTGGCTTTTTTATGATTTTTATGGGTTTTTAGGATTTTGAGGGATTTTTTAGGGTTTTTAGGGTTTTTATGGTTTTTATCATTTTTTAGGTTTTTAAGGGGTTTTAAGTGTTTTTATGTTTTAATGTTTTCTTAGGGGTTTTCAGGGTATTTTATGTTTCTTACATTTTTAGGCATTTTTCGAGAATTTTTTGAGAAGAGAAGGCACAGGATCATGCGTGTCGGGTCCCCAAATTTTTTTTAAAAAAAAGTGTAGTGAAAAAAATAACAGAAAGAAAGATAGGAATAAGATATTGAAAAGGATCTACATATCAGAAGGATCAAAATCCTCACCATATGTATAATTAGAGGATGCCCTGGGATTATCTGATTCCCATTCAGATTGTATGTAGTATTGATAGAAAATCATGATGTCCCTCTCCATGAGCCTCAACTTCTCTGATGTGAGTTGCTCCCCAGAAGAGATCTTCATAACCCTCCCTCATTTGGGATCATCATTAATCCTCTTTGAAACCTGATAAGAGGACCTGACAGACACAGTCTTTGGAATGTTGGAATAATCTTTCCTTGGACTTCTCTTTGGTGGAGCAGAAATGAATCCCTTGTTGTCATTCACCTTTTTACCCTCGTTCGGGACGATGTGACTGTAGGATGTTTTTTCACAACTCAAGGATATAGGAGTGATACTATCATTCTCTTTATTATCATTAGATACATTCCCCTACCTACCTGAAATGTGCAAGGAACCATACATTTTCATAGAATGCTCTTAAATATTTCTTTTTTCATATTAGTGTCGTGGTCTCTATCACTTGATTTCAGCACAAAAATGTCCAATCCAGTTTAATTCACAAAACCACAACCCATAAACCAGGGATGCCTATTTGTTTCCACCATGGAAAAAGCTTGAGACTTCTACCTAGAGACTTGACCATCATAGACTTGTTCATTCATAGTAATTACATTTGGTTGGTTTGATAAGTCCAACTTCACACCCATAGAAACATCCAGTTTAAAAACCGCATCAGGGGTAGTATCGTGGGGAATATTCCCCTTTGATATGATGAGATCTGGTTTCATATCATTCAGCACATGAATCATTTCCTCAAAATCCAAACCATCAAATCACATTCACAATAAGATGTTGACTTAAGTCTGTATCATGCAGCCATTATTCACAAGACCTATCATCCTTTCTATGATATTTATTCCCTCCCTCGAAGCCCCCATAGAATCCTCTTATATGGGAGGCCTCAGTACATAATGTGGTGGATTCAATTCATCTTTTTGTATCTACACCACTTGAGCTGGTAATTTTAGGACACCTGTACTAGCTTGCACAACCCATGCACCAGCCACAGCCTCATCACCCCAGATCAAATCAGCCTCCAAGCCCTTGTTTCCTTCTTTGGTATCCACCACCCCTTTTCACAACCAATCCCTATGTCATGTTTTAAATTCTCAAATACTACACTCACCTTTAGGAGTTTTATATGATTTTAGTTTTTCATGGTTTTCTTAGGGGATTTCATGGTTTTTAGTTTTTTTTACATTTTTATGGATATTTAGAGATTTTTTAGTACTTTTATGGTTTTTAGGGATTATGAGGGTTTTAAGGATTTTTAGGGTTTTTATAATTTTTAGGTCTTTTGGGGGTTTAAATGTTTCTTTATTGTTACAATTTTCTTAGAGGTTTTCATGGTTTTTAGGTTTCTTTATGTTTTGAGTTAATTTAGTGGATTTTTATGATATTTAGGGATGTTTATGAATTTTAGGGATTTTGAGGGTCTTTTGGGGTTTTAATGTTTTTTACTTTTTTTTAATGTTTTTAGGGTTTTAATGAGGTATAAGAATTGTTGTTATTTTATGGTATTATTTGTTTTTTTATTATGTTTTTAGGTGTATATAGTTTTTATATTTTTTATGTGTTTAAATGTATTTTTAAGTTTTTTTTAATAAATGTGTTGACTTGAATTGGTCACCCAATTCATGGCCTAAGAAATTTTACGGTATTTTTAGGTCTTTATATTTATTATTATTTTTGTCATATTATGTGTTTTATAATTTTTAAGGGTTTATAAGAGTTTTTAAGGGTTTTTTGGATTTTTAAAATTTTCATTGATTTTTATTATTTTTATGTGTTTTTATTGTTTTCATGTATTTTGAGGGTTTTATGGGTTTTATTGATTTTTTAGGGCTTTTAAATTTTTTTTGATTTTAGGGGTTTTAATTGATTTTAGTTTATAAGGATTTTTAGGGGTTTTAGTGTTTTTTGGGGGTTTATTTCTATTTTATGTATTTTAGAATATTTTTTTGGATTTTTAGAGTTTTTTGGGATTTTTGGGATTTTGATGGTTTTTGGGTTTTTAGGGTTGTATTGGATTTTTATAATTTTTTTGAGTTTTTTGAGTTTTAGATTTTTTGATAATTTAATGGGTTTAAATGGTTTTAAGAGTATTTCTGGGTTTTATGGGTTTTATGGGGTTTTATGGATTTTAAGGATTTTAGGGGATTTATGGTTTTTAGGGGTTTTCACGTTTTTTTAGGGTTTTTTTTATTTTTTATGTTTTTTGGGGTTTTATTTTTTTGGGTTTAAAATTTTTTCAGAGGTGTGTTGGGTTTTTAATATTTTTCATATCTTTAGGGATATGTAGGGTTTTTTTTATTTTTAAGGGTTTTTATAGTTTTTAATTTTTTTTGTGTTTTTAGGGTTTTTAGTGTTTTTTAGGTTTTTAGGGGGTTTTATGTGTTCTTCAGTTTTTAATTATTTCTAAGGGGTATTTAGTGTTTCAATTGTTTATTTCATTTTTATGGATTTTAAGGTTTTTTTTTTTAATTTTCGGTTTTTTAAAGATTTTGAGGTGTTTTAGGGTTTTTTAAGGTTTGAGGGGTTTTCATTTTTTCAAAAAGTTCTTAGGGGTTTAAATGTTTTTATATTTTTAGTGTGTTTTTAGGGTTTTATGGGTTTTTAAGGTTTTCAAAGGTTTTTATGGTTTTTTGGGGGTTTTTTGATTTTTTTTGTCTTTTTAGGGGTTTTGGTCTTTTATCTGTTTTTAGGTTTTTAAGGTTTCCTTAAGTATTTGTTGGGTATTTATGGTTTTTTAATTTTTTGGGATTATAGGGAATTTTTAGGTTTTTTATTTTTTTAGTCTTTTTAGGGATTTAAAGGGTTTTTTGGATTTTGAGGGTTTTTATCCTTTTTAGCATTTTATGGGTTTTAAGTATTTTTAGTGTTTTATGGTTTTTTGGGGGTTTAACAAGTTTTTTTAATTTTTTTATGGATTTTTAGAACCTTTTTATGATTTTCAATATTTTTAGATTTCTAGGGATTTTGAGGGTCTTTATCCATTCTGAGGTTTTTTGGGGTTTTTATGGTTTATTTTTATTTTTATTATTTGTTGAGTTTTTTAAATTTTAAATGTTTTTAGGGTTTTTAATTTTATCAGCATTTTAAAAGCATTATTTAGTTTTTGTGTATTATAGGGATTTTTTGGGTTTTTAGGTATTTAAAGGTTTTTAGGGGTTTATAGTTTTCATGTGGTTTTTGGGGTTTTTGGGTCTTTTGGGGTTTTAAGATTTTAATATTTTTAGGTTTTTGGGGGTTTTATTTTTGTTTATTTTTTAAGATTTACTTTTGTGTTTTCATTATTTTTATGGTTTTTTTTATTTTTGGGATTTTTTTTATTTTTATGGCTCTTATGTTATTAGGGATTTTGAGGGATTTTAAGGTATTTTAGGGTACTAAAAGTTTTTTTATATTTTTTGGGTTTTGTATGTGTCTTAATGTTTTAAGGTTTTCATAGGGGTTTTTATGGTTTTTATCAGTTTTCATGGATTTTATGGATATTTTTATATTTATATTTATTTTGAGAGTGCTTAGGGATTTTGAGGATTTTTGGGGTTTTTTGGATTTTCTTCGTTTTTGGATTTTATAGTTTTTTGTTCATTTATGGGTTTTTTGTTTTTTTATATTTTTATAATTTTTAGGAGTTTAAAGTGTATTTATATTTTTAGTGGGTTTTAGGGGTTTTATAGGTTTTTAGGGCGTTAAAATGGTTTTATGTAGATTTTATGGTTTGTAGGATTTTTATTTATTTATTTTTGTTTTTAGAGGTTTTTATTGTTTTTTGGGTTTTTAAGTTTTTTAGGGTTTTTAAGTGTTTAGTGTTTTTTATGTTTTTAGGGATTTATTTTGGATTTTGATGGGTTTTTGGGTTGTTGGGTTATTAGGGTATTTTAGGTTTTTATAATTTTTATGGGTCTAAGCGTTCTATGGTTTTTTGGGGTTTAGGGGGCTTTTTTGACTTTTAGGGTTTTGATGTTTTTAGTGTTTTTTTAATGTTTTAGGGGTTTAAGGGATTTTTAGAGTTTTTAGTGGATTTAGGGGTTTTATGGATTGTTTGGGTCTTTGATGTTTTTTTTGGGGGGGGGGGGGTTAGGATTTTATGGGTTTTAGGTTTTTAGGGTATTTTTAGGGTTTTTAGTGTTTTTTAGGTTTTTAGGGTTTTTAGGACTTTGAGGATTTCTTTGGGTTTGTCAAGGTTTTTAAGGTTTTTTATTTCTCTATGGAATTTTAGTGACTTGTAATATAGTTATTGTTTTTATGGGTTTTTTAGATTTTGAGGGGTTTTAGTTTATTTTTAGTGTTATTAGTGTTTTTTGTGTTTTTATGGTTTTCTTGGGTTTTAGGGGATTTTTAATGTTTTTAGAGGTTTTATGGGATTTTATAGTTTTTAATGTTTTTTGGAGTTTAAAGGTGTTATATAGTTTTTATTGTATCTTTATAGGTTTTATTGATTTTTAGGTTTTTTAAAGGTTTTTAATCTTTTTTTATGATTTTAGGGGGTTGAGGGCCTTTTCAAGCTTATAGAGTGTTCAATGTTTTTATGGTTTTTAGGGGTTTTAGGTTTTTTTTGTTTTTATGGTTTTCTTATGTTTTTTCATGATTTTATGATTTTTTATTGTTTTAAAGATTTTTTGGGTTTTTTTGGATTTTTATGGGTTTTAGGATTTTAAGGAATTTTGATGTTTTAGGGGTTTTATGTTTTTTATGGTTTTTATCATTTTTTTAATTTTTTAGGGGTTGAAAATATTTTAGGTATTTTATTATCCCGGTATGTTTTTTAGGGTTTTTATGATTTTTTAAATTTTTAGGTATTTTTTGTGATTTTTAGGTTTTTTAATTTTTTCATGGGGTTTTAGTGTTTTTCACTGTTTTTATGGATTTTTAGGGTTTCATGGATATTTATGCTTCTTTTTAGGTTTTTAGGGTTCTTGAATTTTTATGTTTGTTTATATTTTTTTCTATTAATGGGTTTAATGGGTTTTAAGAGTTTTAGTGGGTTTTAGGGTTTTGTGGATTTTTAGTGTATTTATGGGTTTTTATGTTTTTATGGTTTTTATGGTTTCTATGATTTTTTGTGAATTTTAGTGTATTTTTGTTTTTATGGGTTTGATGTGTTTTCATGTTTTTAATGTTTTGTTAGTGCTTTTTAGCGTTTTATGGGTTTTTATGTCTTTAGGAATTTTGAGGACATTTATTATTTTTAAGGGTTTTTAAGGATTTTTTGTGTTTTTAGGATATTTAAGGTTTTTTAGTGTTTTTAGATTTTTTTTCATTTTAGAGGTTTTAAGGGTTTTTATATTTTCTAACGTTTTTATTGGTTTAAAGATTTTCTTTATTTTTTTAGGGGGTTTTATAGTTTCCAAGTTGTTTTAGTGACTTTTTAGGCATTTTTATTTCTAGAATTTTTTAGGATTTTTACTATGATAATTTTTTTAGGTCCTTAAGGTTATTAGGGGTTTTCAGGGTTTTTTTGGGTTTTTATGGTTTTTTGGATATTTTTTGGATTTTTATGTTTTTAGGGCTTTTAGGTATTTTGATGGGTTTTAGGGATTTTTAGGGTTTTTATGTTTTCATGTTTATTTGGGCTTTTATATATTTTTTAGTTTTTTACAATTTCAACGGGTTTTTTTAGTTTTTAACATATTTATTGGTTTAAGTGTTTTTATAGTTTTTGGGGTGTTTTAGGGCTCTTTTTAATATTTTTAGTGGTTTATGGTTTTATGGAGTGTAAGTGTTTTTTAGTTTTTATGGTTTTCTTAGGGTTTTTCATGTTTTTAGGGGTTTTATGGTACTTTGGGTTTTTGTGGACTTTTTAGTGTTTTGGGATTTATTATGTTTTAGGGGTTCTTGGTGTTTTAGGTGTTTTTATGTTTTTATATGGTTTTTCCTATTTTATGGATTTTTATGTTTTTAGGGATTTTTAGGGTTTTAAAGTATTTTTATTGGTTTTTATGATTTTTAGGTATTTTGAGTGTTTTGGGGGGTTTTTAGGGTTTTAGGGTTTTTAGAAATTTTTAGAAGTTTTAAGGGTTTTTTAGTTTCTATGTTTTTAGAGGATTTTTGGATTTTTATGAGTTTTTTAGGAATTTGGAGGGTTATTATAGTTTTTTAGTATTTTTTATGTATTTTAGGGTTTTTAGTGTTTTTTTTGTTTTTATGGGGTTTTAAGTTTTCTTTGATTTTTAATGTTTTCCATGGGGTTTCTAGGGTTTTAGGGTTTTTTCATTTTTATGGGTTTTTAAGGATTTTTTAAGGAATTGTCGTGTATTTATGCATTTTGACGGGTGTTAGAGTTTTAGGGTTTTATGGGGTTATTTGGATTTTTGGGGTTTTTTTATTTTTAATGGATTTTTAGCGTTTTTTATTTTCTTAATTGTTTTTAGGGGTATGAATGATTATTATATTTTTAATGGATTTTTAGGGTTTTTTGGGTTTTTAATGTTTTCAAGGGTTTTTATTATTTTTAGGAGTTTTTATGGTTTTTTGGTCTTTTTGGGGTTTTTAGGATTTTTTGCATTCTCAGGTTTTTAGGTGTTTTATGTTTTCTTGGTTTTAGTGGTTTTCTTAGGTGTTTTAATGGTTTTTATGGTTTTTTACATTTATTGGGATTTTAGGTAATTTTATGATTTTTTATGGATTTGAGGGATTTTTAGGGTTTTTAAAGTTTTGAGGGTTTTTAGTGTTTTATAGGTTTTTTAGGGTCTTATGTTTTTAGGGTTTTATGGTTTTATGAGGGTTTTTTAAGTTTTTTAATGTGTTTTGGATTTTTAGATATTTTTTATTATTTTTATTATTTTCTTTTTTTAGGGATTTTGAGAATTTTTAGGGGTTCTACTGTTTTTTAGAGTTTTTATGGATTATTTTGATTTTTAGTTGTTTTTGTTTTTAAGTGTTTAATGGTGTTTAGAGTTTTTTAACATTATTAGGAGTTAAAACTGTTTTTTAGTTTATTATATATTTTTTGGGTTTTTTTGGGTTTTTTGGTTTTTTAAGGTTTTCAGGGGGTTTTATTGTTTTCATGGGCTTTTAGGGGTTTTAGGGTCATTTTGGGGGTTTAGGGTTTTAATATTTTTAGGTTTTTAATGGTTTTAAGTGTTTTTATTTTTTATTATTTCCTTGCGGTTTTTCATGATTTTTGTTGTTTTTTAAAATTTTAGGGATTTTAAAATTTTATGGTTTTTATGTATTTAGGGATTTTGAGTAATTTTAGGGTATTTTAGGGTTTTAAATGATTTTAAGTTTTCATTGATTTCTTATGTGTTTTTATGAATTTATGGTTTTCGTAGGGGTTTTATAGTTTTTATGGGTTGTTATGTTTTTTATGGATTTTTTAGATATATTGGATTATTTTGGGTTTTTAGGGTTTTTAAGGATTTTTTGGGTTTTTTTGGTTTTTTAGGGGTTTTTTAGTTATTTAATGGGTTGTAAGGTTCCTATTGTTTTTATAATGCTTTTAGGAGTTTAATTATTTTTTTGACGTTTTAGTGGTTTTAGGGGTTTTATAGGTTTTTAGGGATTCAAAATGGTTTTTAGTAGTTTCTATGGTCTTTAGAGTTTTTAGTTTTTTTATGTATTTTTACTGTATTTAGGTTTTCATAGGGGCTTTCAGGGATTTAGGGTTTTTTTTTGTTTTTAGGGATTTTTTAGTATTTTGATGGTTTTGTGGGTTTTTGGGTTATTAGATTTTTTAGGTTTTTAGATCATTTATTTGTGTAAGTATTTTTATGGTTTTTGGGGTTTGGGTGTTTTCTGAGACTTTTAGGGTTTTGATGTTTTTGGAGTTTTTTATCATTTTTTGGGGTTTAAGGGGTTTTTATAGATTTAGTAGTTTTTTGGTTTTTATGGTTTTTTTGGGTCTTTGATGTTTTTAGGGGTTTTTTGGAGTTTTTTGGGGTTTTTAGGGTTTTTAGTGTCTTTTTAGTGTTTTTAGGGGTTTTTTAGGTTTTAGTGGTTTTACTTGATTTTAGGTCGTTATGGTTTTCTTAGGGTTTGTCAAGGCTTTTCACATTTTTTTTCTTTCTATGGAATTTTAGTGATTTTTAATATTTTTAAGGGTTTTTATGTGTTTTATGGATTTTAATGGGTTTTAGTTTATTTACAGTGTTTTAGAGTTTTTATTTTTTTTCTTCGGTTTTAGGGGATTTTTTTATGTTTGTAGGGGTTTTATTGGTTTTTATTGTTTTTAATGTTTTTTTGGAGTTTAAAGGTTTTTTATAGTTTTTAGTGGATCTTTATGGGTTTTATGCAGTTTTAGGGGTTTAATTGTTTTTAGGGGATTTTTATGATCTTTAGGGGATATAGGGCCTTTTCAGGGTTTCAGAATGTTCAGTGTTTTAATAAATTTTAGGGGTTTTAATTTTTTTGTGTTTTTAATGTTTTCTTCTGTTTTTATATATTTGTTTGGGTTTTTATGTTTTTAAATATTTTTTTGGATTTTTATTATTTTTATTGGTTTTAGGGTTTTTAGAAAATTTGAGGGTTTTAGGGGATATTATGGTTTTAATGGTTTTTAGCATTTTTTAGATTTTTTAGGGGTTGTAAATGTTTTAGGTTTTTAATGTTTTCTCCAGGTTTTAGGGTTTTTAGGGTCTTTTACATTTTAAGGTATTTTTTAGTGATTTTTATGAATTTTTTTAGTGATTTTTATGGTTCTATAGAGTTTTAGGGTTTTATGTTTAATTATGGATTTTTAGGTATTTAGGGTTTTTTTAATTTTTATGGTCGTTTAGATTTTTTCAACATTTTTATGGGTTTAAAGGGGTATTAGAGTTTTAATGGGTTTTAGGATTTTTATGGGTTTTTAGTGTATTTATGAGTTTGGATGGTTTTTATTTTTTAATGGTTTTTGTGTCTTTTATCATTTATTGGTTATTAAGGGTTTTATATGTTTTCAGGTTTCAAATGTTTTATTACCGTTTTTAGGTTTTAATTTTTTTTATGTTTTTAGGTTTTTTTTGAAAATTTCTAATTTTTTAGGGTTTTTAGGGATTTTCCGGTTTTTAGAAGTTTTAGGATTTTTAGGGGGTTTAGGGTTTTTAGGGTTTTTTTAGTTTTTAGAGTTTTAGTGTTTTAGAGTTTTTAATGTTTTTATGGGTTTAAAGGATATTTTAATTATTTTAGGGGTATTTATGGTTTCTAGGGAGCTTAGGGTCTTTTAGGGTTTTTTATTGTTTCAATAATTTTTTAGGTTTTTACTGTTAAATGTGTTTTTAGGTTATTAAGGCTTTGTTATGGGTTTTATGGGATTTTGTGTTCTTATGGTTTTAGGTTTTCCTAGGTTTTTTATGTTTTTTAGGGTTATTAGGGATATTTAGGGGTTTTAGGGGTTTTAGGGTTTTTTTACGTTTTTAGATTTTTTTAGTTTTGTACAGTTTTTAAGGATTCATTGAGTTCAAAACATTTGTAGAGGTTTTATTGTTTTATAGTTTTAGGGGGGGGTTTAGGCACTTTTTTAGTGTTTTTAGGGGTTTTAGGTTTTTAGGGGGTTTAAGTGTTTTTTTAGTTTTTAAGGTTTTCATAGTGGTTTTCATGTTTTTAGAGGTTTTTAACATTTTTTGGAATTTTAAGGGCTTTTAAGGATATTTATGTTTTTAGGGGACTTAAGGATTTTACTAATTTTTATGGTATTTTAGGTTCTTTAGGGTTATTTAGTGTTATATAAATTTACGTTGTTCGGGGGGTTTTAAGTGTTTTTAGGTTTTTAAATTTTAATTAGGGGATTTCATGGTTTTTAGATATTTTTACATTTTTTAGAATTTATACAGATTTTTTAGTTTTTTTTGGTTTTAAGGATTTTTTGTGTTTTTAAATTTTTATAAGGGTTTAAAAGGGGTTTTGTGTTTTTAATGAGTTTTTAGGGTTTTAATGTGGTTTTAATGTTTATAGGGGTTTTTATGGTTTTATGGGTTTGGGGGTTTAAAGGTATTTTTCAGTTTTTAGCATTTTTTAGGTTTTTAGAGATTTTCTATGTTTTTAGGGTTTTAAGGTTTTCTTAGTGGTATCCAGGGTTTTTATGGGTTTTTACAATTATATGGATTTTAGGGAATTTTTATAATTTTTAGGGGATTTTAGGTTTTTAAGAGTTATGGAGTTTTTTAGTTGTTTTAGGGCTTTGAGGTTTTAATATTTTTAGGTTTTTCTTTGGGTTTTTAGTGTTTTTATTTTTTAAAGGTTTTGTTAAGAATTTATGGGATTTTTTGTGTTTTTTACATTTATAAGATTTTTAGTTTTTTTGGGATTTTTATGGGTTTTATTATTTTTATGGATTTTGAGAGTATTTAATCTTTTTAGTTTTTTTAATATTCTTAACGTTTTTAGGGGTTTGAGGGGTTTTTTATTTCTTTATGGTTTTTATGGTTTTTAGTGGTTTTTAATGTTTTTAGGTGTTTATATGGGTTTTAGAGTTTTTAGTGGTTTTTATGGCTTTCTAGGTGTTTATGTTTATTAGGGGTTATATGTTTTTATGTTTTTTTGGGTTTTAGTGGTTTTATCATTTTTAGGTTTTTTGGGGTTTGGGAGATTTTGAGCAGTTTTAGTGTTTTCTGATTTTTTCGGTTTTATGTTTGTTTTTAGATTTAAATGTTTTGATGTTTTATATAGTTATTTTTAATTTTTTTGGGTTTATAAGGGTTTTTAGAGTTTTTTCGTGGTTTTTTTTTGGGTTTTATGGGTTTTTATACTTTTTAGGTGTTTTAGGGTTCTTAGGGGTTGTTGCGGGTTTTTATTGTTTTCTGGGTTTTGGTATGTTTTAGGGTTTCTTGGGGGTTTAATTTTTTTTAGGTTTTTAAGGATTTCATATGGTTATTCAGTTTTTTTATGGTTTTTTATGTTTTATGGTTTTTAAGGGATATTTCTGGATTTTTTGGGTTTTAGGATTAAAATGGATTTTTAGTGTTTAGGGTGGTTTTTTGGGTTTTAGCGTTTTTAGAATTTTTAGGGGTTTTAGGGGTTTCAAGGGTTTTTTTGGTTTTTATGGTTTTTAGGGGTTTTCAGTATTTTTAAGTCCTTTATCATTTTAGGGGGTGTTGGGATATGTAAAATTTTTGTGGTTTTTAGGGTTTTAAAGTTTTTGGGGTTTTAGGGGTTTTTAAATTTTTTAGGCTTTTAAGGTTTCTATAGGTTTTTTAAGTTTTTAGGTATTAAATAATTTATAGTGTTTTTAGGAGTTTCTAGAGGTTTTAGGGGCTTTTTGGGTTTTTTTTTGTTTTACAGGTTTTTATGTTTTTAGGGCCATTTAGGGGTTTAAGGGACTTTTTAGGGGTTCTAGGGTATTTATAATTTTTTAGGTTTTTAAGGGTTTTAAGCGTTTTTATGTTTTTGATGATTTATTTTTTTTTCCAATTTTTTCAGTTTTTTTAATTTTTATGGATTTTTATGGTTTTTTGGGTTTTTAGATATTTTGAGTGTTTTTAGGATTTTTAGGGTTTGTTAGTTTTTTAGGTGTTTTAGAGTTTTTAAGATTTTTAGTTTTAAGTGTTTTTACTTTTTAAGGTTTTCTTGGGGTTTTCATGGGATGTAATGTTTTTTGTATTTTAGGGATTTTAATGTTTTATAGGGTTTTAGAGGGTTTTGTTTGAGTTTTGGGGGGTTAGGGTTTGGATTTTTTGGGTTTTTAAAGGTTTTATGGATTTTTATTGTTTTTACAATTTTCAGGGGTTTTTGGTTTTTTTCGTTTTAAGCATTTTTAGGGGCTTTAGGAATTTTTAGGTTTTTAAGGTTTCTTAGGGTTTCCAGGGGTTTTAGGGTTTTTTATGTTTTGAGGTATTTTATGGGATTTTTCTGTTCATTTTTTGGTTTTAGGGTTTTATAGATTTCTTCGGTTTTTAGGGTTTTTAGTGTTCTTTGGATTTTTATGTTTTTTTTGTTTTTTTCATAAATTTTTTAGCTATTTTAGGTTTTTTTTAGTTTTTAACATTTTTGGGGTTTTAAAGGGGTTTTTGAGTTTTAGCGGATTTTTATGGGTTTTATGGGTTTTTAGGGTTTGTTAATGTTTTTATGCGGGTTTTTGGATTTTTGGGGTTTTTATTATTTTATGTTCCTTTTGGGGGGTTTTATGGGTTTTATCATTTCTTACGCTATTATAGGGTTCATGGGTTTTTTTTGGTTTGTATGGTTTTATTCGGTGTTTTCATGGTTTTTAGGATTTTTTCTATTTTTGGGATTTTTTGGAATTTTATTGATTTTAATGGTTTTTGGGGAATTTTATTGTTTTTAGGGATTTAAGTTTTTATATTTTTCAGTGTTTCTATGATTTTTTTTCGGTTTTAAGGGTTTTTTTCATTTTTTTTTGATTTTATGGTTTTTTAGATTTTTCAAAATATTTTGGGGTTTAATGTTATTTTAATTTTTTTAGTGTGTTTTAAGAGTTTAATGGGTTTTAAGGTTTTTATGTGGTTTATGTTTTATATTGTTTTTGGTTTTTTTGGTTTTAAGAGTTTTTAGGTTTTTATGGGTTTTAAGTGTTTTTTGGTTTTTAGAATTTTCCTGAGGATTATTAGGGTTTATAGAGGTTTTTTCAATTTTCAGGATTTTTCAGGAATTTTTTGGTTTTTTGGGTTTTTTTGGATTTAGGGGTTTTTGGGTTTTGATGTTTTTTTTTGGGTTTTTTTGGGGTTTCTAAATGTTTTTAGTATTTTTAAGGTGTTTATAGTTTTTTTAGCATTTGTTGGATTTAATCGGGTTTTAGAGTTTTTAGTGGGTTTTTTGGGTTTTTATGGGTTTTAGGGGTTTTAAGCTATTCAGTTTTTTTAGATATATGGGTTTTATGGAGTTTTAGGGTTTTTAGAATATTTAGGTTTTTTGGGGTTTTAATTATATTTTGGGTTTTAAGGTTTTCTTAAGGGTTTTCAGTGTTTTGGGGTATTTTACATTTTTAGGGATTTTTATTAATTTTTAGGATTTTTATGGTTTTTAGGGATTTTGAGGGGTTTTAGGCATTTATAGGGGTTTAGGGTTTTTGGATTTTTTAGGTTATTAGGGGTTTTGAATTTATTTTGTATTTAATGGATTTTTAGGGGTTTTAGGGATTTTAGGTTTCTTTTAAATTTTAGAGATCTTTAGGGATTTTTAATTATTACTATGGTTTTTTTTGTATTTTTTGGTATTTTTGTTTTTTGGTTTTTATGGTTTTTAGTGTTTTGAGTTTTTTTGGGTTTTATGGTTTTTTGAGCTTTTATCCATTTTTTCGTGTTTAAATCATTTGTATAGTTTTTAGTAGTTTTATGTTTTTTATGATATTTTAGTGATTTTAATGGTTTTTAGGGGATTTCATGGTTTTTAGGGATTTCAGGGGTTTCAAGGGTTTTAAGAGTTTTAGTATTTTTTTAGTTTTTTAGTGGTTCTAAACTTTTTTGGATTTTAGGGGTTTTCCGTATTTAGGTTTTTTCATACCCTTTTAAAGAGTATTATTATTTATTTTAATTTTTAATCATTTTGAGGAGTTTTAGGAATTTTTACTATTTTTAGGGTTTTATGGGTTTTTTTAGTTTTTAATGTTTTATGTGTTTTTATGGATATTAAGGTTTTTGGATTTTTTTTAACATTTTTTTGGGATTTATAGGGGTTTTAGAGATTTAATTTGGTTTATTTTTTTATGGTTTTTTTTGTTTTTATGGTATTTAGGGATTTTTAGATTTTTGGGGTTCTTATGTTTTTAGGCTCTTTTTGGGTTTTTAGGATTTTTAGCATTCTTTAGGTTTTTCAGGGGTTTTATGTGATTTTAGGGTTATATTTTTTTAGGGGTTTCTGTTTTTTAATGGTTTTCACGTTTTTTTTTTGGATTTTTAGGTTATATTGGACTTTTATGTGTTCTTGGGGTTTTAGGGAATTTGAATATTTTAACGGGTTTTATTGTTTTGGGGAGTTTTTTAGAGTTTTTTTTCATTTTTATGGGCTTTAAGGGGTTTTAATTTTTTGGGAGTTTTAAGGATTTCTTTTTTTTCATCGTTTTAGGGTTTTTTTGTGTTTTGGGAATTTTATGTATTTTTTTTTGTATTTTTATAGTTTTTATGGGTTTTAAATATTTTTACGGGATTAGGGTTTATTATGGTTTTTTGTGTTTTTATGGTTTTTTTGGGTTTTTAGTGTTTTTTTGTGGTTTTAAGGGATTTTATAAATTTTTAACGATTTAGGGGATTAAATGGGTTTTGGATTTTTTAGTGGGTTTTAGGATTTTTATGGGGTTTAGGGGTTTTTAAGGATTTTATAGGTTTTATGGTTTTTATGTGCCTTTACTGTCTATTCACGGTTTTTAGTTTTTTTATCTTTTTTTTTTGGATTTTTTGGGGCATGGAAGATGCAAGGACAGGCTATACTTGGTCCCCACAAATTATATAATGAAAAGGCATATTCCATAAGGGAGTGGCGGGACCAAACATCCCACACCCAAAACCCCAACAAGACTCACACCCCAAAAATTCCAAAATAAAAGACACACAAATGAGAAATTCAATCAATGTCGCCACCAAAGTCATCCCGCTCCACACCGAGAGATCCGAAGCTTTCACCAAGACCAACGCTCACGTCAGTAAAGAAAAAGTCTGAGTCATCTTCTGTATCCATAGAGTCCCAGCGGGACTCATAATCCTCCTACACTATATTCATAGTAAAGAGTTTATCTCTAGACCTCTCATGCTCAGTATTTCGCAAAGGCCGCTCCCGCTTACTGTCTTTAAGATTCAGCTTGACTGCCCTGGAGGTGGCCCGGGTCGCCATGGGTCTTGGAAGGGTTGAGAAGTCCTTCTGCTGCCTTCGTTTGGGGGGGGGGGCAGAGATGAAACCATCTTCATGGACTACCTTCTCACATATGACTCCATCACTGGCCACACTTAAGGCCTTTTGATCCCATTCTTGCTTCCTGTCCCAGGAGTTGCGCCACCCCTTTTTTAGAGCTTTTTATTTTCATCCTTGAATCTATCCATAACAGCATTTATTCTGCGGTCATCCTCAGCAAACCTCCCCCCAATTATATTAGCTTCATTCTCAAGGGGAAATATTTCCCATTCAACCATCACCATGTCATGGAGTATCACACAATGGTCATCAGCATATGGAACACCATAAACAACCATGGCCTTCTGCAGGTTCGGCGCCAGCCCTCCTTCATTAATTTTGGGGTCCGGTAGAGGGATCCCAACCAGATCCTCCAGATGAACTCCAGGAAAAACCTCCATAGAGATTATGCGAGCCTCTTCCGCAATATATCCAGGCACATACCCTATGTTGGATCTCTCTGCATCGCAACACCCAGTGGGGATCAGGGAGGTAGTGGGCCAACTGGGGCGTCGCACCCCAGGACTCGAGGTCTGCTCCTCTTCCAAGATCATCTCCTACCTAGTCGAGATCAGTTGTCGCTCATCCCCAGCACTCATATCCGTCTCTGCCACATCCCCCAACGCGGGCTCCCTCGCCTGCATAGAAGTACCACCAATCGGCTCAGTCGAGGCTAAGTCCTCGAACCTGTTTTGCAGAGTCAAAACAGTCACATCCGACAACATGATACTACTAGAATCCCCACTACTCTTCTTCCAGTCTATATCATCTCCATCCAAGGACTGTGTCAGGGGAGCTCTAATTGTTCAGGACCAGGCCAAGCTGCCTGCACAATATCCTTACCCTTCTCCAAATCTCTCCATAATAATTCACCTCTTCCGCAAACCTCATCAGCACAAAACCGAGTTCTCCCTTCAACAGTGAGCATTGATTCAGTGACTGCAGCTCCTGATTAACAAAAATTCCTAGCCAAACTTAAACTTAAACCACCCAAGTCAATCAATGCTACCTCTAGATCGTTCATAGTCGCCAGGTCTGTCATGAGAGGAACATAGACTACAACGACCGAAGGCTGAATGGGAAAAGGCCCGGTCACCCCCTTGACCTCCTCTGCCTTCACCAAAGTTTGGTTGCTCTCACCAGAAATCAACTGAACTACATTTAAATCATTCCTACCAGAGTAATAACAACTTCCAGAATGAGAATTATGCCCAAAGTTCCAATATATTGAACAAAGGACAAGCCACGATTCCAAAATTACTGGCTTCTTCTAGCCGAGCTCCTCCCCCATCGTAATCCATACAGTATCCACTAGATCCTTTGAAGCATCAACCTCATTGAAGTCCCATGGGAAAACAGGGTGAAATAGTGCCCTAGTCCTATAATCCACAGAGAGGAACCTACCCACCAGATTCCCATGAATTGATATAATAGAAAAATTTTGAAAGGGAAGGGGAAGTTCGGGAAATCAAAACCAAGTCGCAACCATCGGAGAGTTACGCTTCAGGTGAATGTCAAAACTACCATGAAAGAGGGATAAGAGAGCGGCATTACAACTTCGAAGTGCCATATACTAGGAAAGAATCAGATCTTTCTCATACGCGAAGCGAATCATGATGTTAGATCCATTGACCAAACCCACTATTGCATGATCATGTAGATTCCAAAGTTTAGAAACAAACCTGTTAAAAGTGTCCACTAGGGGGTTCCACTTCAGGAACCTTACAACTAGAGTCAAGCGGTGTAGATCTGAAGCTTAATTGAACTCTTGAATTGAAAGGGGGTGTTGTGGTATCCTTTCAAAAAGCTCTGGAAACTTTGTGAAAAGCACCGTCCATGGAAAGGAGGGTAGAAAATCAGGGGATGAGAAAGGAGAGAAAGAGTTGTCCTTAGAGGGAGGACCCTCCCCCGCAGAGAGGGGGAGAGATGGTTGGGCCGTCATTGTCATCAACCTGGGAGGGAAGGGAAGCTGCCATCTCGAGGGAGCCGAGTTGCCGAGATCATCATTCTCATCATCTTAAGGGTTTTAGGTATTCTTAGAATTTTATGGTTTTCCTATGGGTGTTCCGAGTTTCAGGGATTTTTATGTTTTTAGGTATTTTTAGATATTTTTAAGGTTTTTTAAGCCTTTTAGGGTTTTTTGTGATTTTGATAGGTATTAGGGGATTTTAGAGTCTTTTTAGTTTTATGAATTTTTTTGGGGTTTATAATTTTTTCTTATTTTTTAGGGGTTTTAATGTTTCTAGAGTTTTTAAAATTTTTGTGGTTTCGAAGGGTTTTAAGGGGTTTTTATGGTTTTTAGGGTTTTTATGGTTTTATGATTATAGGGGTTTTTAGGATATTATTGATTTTAGGGATTTTTACGGTTTTTTTATCATTTTTAGGGTGTAAGGGATTTTTATTGTTTTAAGATTTTATGGTTTTCTTAGAGTTTTTCAGGGTTTTTATGGTTTTTTTACATTTTTAGTGAATTGTAGTTATTTTTTTAGGCTTTTAATGATTTTTATGTTTTTAGGGAATTTGGTGTGTTTAGGATTTTTAGGGTTTTAGGGTTTTTTATTTTTTGGGGGGTTTTATGGGTTTTATAGTTTTTAAATTTTTTAGGGTTTTAATAGGTTTTTAGAGTTTTAGTGTGGTTTTATGGTTTTTATGGGTTTTAGGTTAATTTAATGTTTTAGGGGTTTTTTTAATTTTAGTGTTTTTAGGGTTTCTTATGTTTTTTTTATTGTTTTTTGGTTTTTAGTAGTTTTAAGTGTTTTTATAATTTTATGGTATTCTAAGGGTTTATCAAGGTTTTTAGGGTTTTTTATGTTTTTAGGGGTTTAATGGGTTTGGGGGGTTTTTTAGTTTTTGTGGGTTTTTAGAGTTTTTACCAATTCTTAGGTTTTTAGGGTTTTAAGTGATTTTTGTTTTCTAAGGTATTATTTGGGTTATTTAGGGTTTTGAGGGGTTTTTTACATTTTATGGATTTTTAGGATTTTTAGGATTTTTATTACTTTTCAGGCTTTTATGGATTTTGGGGGTTTTGTAGTTTTATGGTTTTTCATGTTTTTATTGGTTTTTTTTTTGGATTTTTAGGTTTTTGATGGTTCTTTAGAGTTTTTAACGTTTTAGGGTTTGAAATGGTTTTTATGGTTTTATTTTTTCGTAAAAAAATTCTTTTTTAAGGTTTTTTAATATTTTAGTGGATTTATGGTTTTCATGGGTTTTGGGGTCATTTGGGGTTTTTCACTTTTTTAGGTTTTTATGGGGTTTAAGAGTTTTTATATTTTATTGTTTTCTAAGAGTTTTTAGGTTTTTTAGGGGTCCTCATTTCTAGGTATTTTTACTTATTTTTTTGATTGTTTTGGTGTTTTAGGGTTCTTAGGGATTTTTAGGGTTTTATGGGTATTACGGTATTTAGAGGCATATGTTTTTTTAGGGTTTTTTAATTTTTTAGGGATTTTAATATTTTATATTTTTTAATGTTTTTATGGGTTTAATGAGTTTTTAATGTTTTGAGTGGTTTTATGGGGGATTTATGGGTTTTATGTGATTTTTATGGATTTTTTGGTTTTAAGTGTTTTTGGGTTTTTTAGGGGATATAAGTGATTTTAGTTTTTTATGGATTTATTTGGGTTTACCATTTTATTTGGGTGTTTCTTTTTGTTTTTAAGAATTTTTATGAATATATTAGGGTTTTTATTGTTTTTAGGGTTTTAGTGATTTTGAGGGTTTTAAGAGTTTTAGTATTTTTAGGGGTTTATCTATTTTAGTTTCTTAGGCGGTTCTAGTGTTTTTAGTGTTTTTGTTTCCATATTGTTTTTAGGGTTTTTTCATTTTTATTTTTAGTGATTTTTGATGATTTTTATGTTTTTATGGGTTTTTAGTTATTTTTAGGTTTTTTATGGGGGTTTTAGGACTTTAATAATTTTTAGGGTTTATATCGCATTAAGGTTTTTTAGGGTTTTTTTCTTTTTTAGGATATTAGTGGTTTTAAGTGTTTTTATGTTTGAATGGTTTTGTTATGTTTTTTGGGGATTTAGGGTTTTTAACATTTTAGGGGAATACTCTTAAGGAGGATTCCCGGGTTAAGGGGAGTTGAGACTGGGGCTTACTCCTGAGTAGGAGGCCCAGGTTAGGGGACTTGTGGCTTACTCCTAAGGAGGATGCCCAAATTAAAGAAGCTTATGATTGGGGAATACTCCTAAGGAGGATGCCCAGGTTAAGATTTTCTCATCTTAAAGGATGAGGTTGAAGGAATGAAATCTCTCACCTTAGTGACATAAAGATATGTAAATCACTAGGTTTTGAGAGATGTTCCACAGAATTCCTTTCGGATAAGGAATCCAACAAAGGAACCATGCCATAAATGGTTTTGAAGAGGGTTCTGAAGGATAAATCTTGTAGAGGAGAGGTGGATTTGAGGAAAAGAAGTGACCAGGCAGGAGGGGCACCCAAAAAGGGGTAGGCGAGCAAGTCATGTTCGGGCACGCAGATGTTGGTCGCACAAGTATACTTGTGCGACACTTGGGTACTTGCACGCCGGTCAACCCATAGGGTAATACTTGGGTGAGGCTTGGCTCAATCCCTTAGTATTATCCCTAAAGACTTCCAAATGAGTGGTGCGCAGGTTCTGTTGAAGGGATAAGTTGGCGTGCAAGTGTCTTCATTCCCCTTAAGGGTTAGACACTTAGGTGTGCAAGTGTTGATTAATTTTAACACTTAGGCCTTTTCCCCCTCTTTTGATCTTCCATTATAGGTAAGAAACTACCTTAGAATTGTTTGGAATACTTCAAGAAGAGACTAGGGCGCCAAGAGCTGAAATCTGAGTTTCTAGATTTTTAGTCCTTGAAATGGGGGGCCCAAAAGGGGTATTTATAGGCTACTGAAGACCTTGGGAGAAAATTAAATAGGCCGCGCAAGTCACCAGCACTCCCAATATGTGGCGCACAGGTATACCTGCGTGACCATCTTGAAACATGTGGGGCCCATGCTCAAAGAAATCCTTATTCATGCCTTTGTAGATTTTTGTTGTTTCTTCAAAGGATGAATCTATTTGTATTTAAGGTATTTCCATTTGCATTCATTAAACTCTGTGATGTAAAGGAGTGTCAACAAAAGTCCCCCCTCATAGTTGGATCCGATAGGAACGGAGGATTTGACTCTTTGGTAAAAGGAGAAAACCAAGGAACTGCGGCCCGCAAGTTCTGAGCACGCAGCTAGCGCCACGCAGGCTTCAGCATGCAGGGGTGTGGCCTTGCCTATAAATATGTGCACCATTCTCATGAAAAGCACCCATATTTGAATGCTTATGAGCTCTCACCGCGTAGGTTTATGTCGCGCAAGTTTATTGATTTTCCACAGTTTCATTACTTCTATTCATTTCGCGCTTCTGTATAGGTATTTTGAACTTGCGCGGTGATACCTATGCGCCAAAACTTGCATGACACAGTTACACTTGCACGCCATCATGGGACTTGCGCGCCTTAATGCATTATCCATTTTTTCACTTTTCATCACAAATTTTATGAAAAATCAACTTACTTAAGAGTTAATTTTTCGACCTTTGTGAAGATTCATTGGCTCCTAGAAGAATTGGAATGACTGATGAAGTGGCTAGCAAGAGAATTGATGACATGATGAATGTTTTTGGCCATGATTACTATGATATCTGCGATAGCACTCTTCTAGATTTGGCCAAGTACTTGAAGAAGTATCATCATAACATTCCACAGATCATCTACTTGCCTCTGTATGGGCATGGTCATCTGCAAGAAGTCAACATTCTAGAGCCAAATAACTATATGCCCGAGATGCATCTGCACTGCTAATCCTTTATTTCAGTTATGTTGTGCATTAATAGAAACAACAATGGTGTGAACTTTCAAAATTTTCCCCCATGCCATTTCCTTGCATATATGAAAATGGAAAACCCATGGGCTGAAATGTTTTCTACTGCTGGTTGGTGGAGAGAAGACTATCATGGCATTAGAACAATATCTAAAAAGAGTACTCTCTCCAAATGGATCTTTACTTTCAATTATCACTTCTCAAATCCATGTATCCATCTTCCAAGTCTCCTGGACAAAAACAGAGTCACTGTTTGATCAGCCGAAATTGTTTTCAAACCGCACTCAAGAACATTATTTTACAATTGTTCCAAGAAGAGCTGGTATCAATGCATCTCTTAATGTATCTAATTTAATGAATGAATTCCATGTGGCTGCTGATGAAGCTCGGGATTCCGTAAATCAAATGAAGAGTTATGTTGAAATCCTCTTGTAATCCTTGAAAAACAAGAGAAGAGACTCCAGTCTATGGATATCCTTATAACTCTTGTGCTTCAATGAAGAATAAATTCATCTTCAATCATTTGTGCCTGAATTCTTTGGATACTTTCTTTAACTTTTTACCTAATCCAATGGGCCTAGTAAGAATATTTTGATTTATACTAGGATTATAAAAAATAACCCTTCAAACATTACATCTCTTAATTAATCAATATTATCTAAATCATACGAAATGTATGTTTAGTGAGATGGGACTTGACTTTTGTTCATAGTTCCCTTGTCTTTTGTGGGAAGTTTAAAGTCAAACACGTCAGACATAAAAAGTATAATGTTTAAGGTCGAAATAGATTTGAACGAATGGATTAAAATTGACTCAATTTTTTGATAATTTATCTGAAAACATATTACCATATTCATGAATGGGGGAAAACATGTAAACTATGATGTATGAAATTTTGAATCTGAGGAATGACATGAAAAAAGGGATAAAAGTCATTAGAGGAAGTATTTCCCAAGAATGAAGTTACCACTATTTAACGAACCTATTAGGGGGTTGAATTATGCAGGGCCACTTAAGGGCATTGGCTGCATAGTCAAATAATAGCATCTTTTGGCTGACAGGTTTGTTATGTAGACTACTTATGCAAGGCCGCCTAAGGGAACGTGCTGCATAGCCAGGCAAAAGAACTCTCATAAATTTTACTTTCTCTATTGCTAAAAAGCTAGTGGAAGTTTATGGAGATTAAAATTTTCCAAAGCATAGAGTCTGCTGTATGAAGAGAGGTACTTGAATATGGAGAAGATATTTACAATCATGGTTGTCAAAGAATTGGATGAATGTCACTCGTGCGAAGGTCTGACCCAAACATAGGGAAGGAAAATATAAACCATAGACTTGAATACTTTCAGATCATGAAAAAGAGTATGGGACAAATATGTTAAGGATGACTATTTTTTGCGGATCCTTACATATTGTCGATAAGACCAATAAATACAAAAAGAGGGTTTTCTCCCAAGAATGAAGTTGCCACTATTTGACAAACCCGTTAGGTGGTTGAATTATGCAGGGCCACTTAAGGGCATTGGCTTCATAGTAAAATAATAGTATCTGTCGGCTGACAGGTCCGTTATGTAGACTGTTTATGCAAGGACGCCTAAGGGTACGCAATGCATAGTCAAGCAAAAGAACTCTCGGGTTTCAAACATTTTGTGACCAGAAGTCAAGAAAAGGGTTAGGAAGATATGAAAGTTTTTAAGGTTAGGAGTATGACACATCAAAATGGGCATTGTCCAACATATGTAAAGATACAAAGACCAATGCTAACCATAATTATGTTTTGGCTGGGTCATGAATTGAGATGTTGAACTTCACTACATGTCTCATTAGAATGAGAATCATGCCAAATGTAGTTCTTGAAATACAGTTTAACGTCATGTGGGATGAGAGTGTAGGAGATCTTAGTTTAGGGTCATAGAGCTCAGACCATTATAAGGTATGCACTGTATGTGTGTGTTATAAACCTGATGTGAATGAAGACTAGGGTTTTCATACCACATTCATGTTTTCAAAAGGGGAATTTTCAGTCAAGGGACTGAAAGTGGAATTTGGGGTTACAACCAAAAGATATGGGGATGGATTCGAGGGATGCTCGAACATTCCTACATATCCCATAAGTATGGGAATCAAGCCAACAGAGTTCTAGAAATACCCTCTGTACAGATTTGGTTCATACAAGTGAAGGGTGAAAGGGGACTTTAGTGCAATGATGGTTTGACCCAAGATAAAAGGTTTGGGCATTGCCATGTATGCACGTAGTCTTTGGAATATAACATGATTGGAGATCAATGTAAATAATGATTTCCTCTCAGGTGAGGGTGTCAAATAATGTTGTAGTTTATTGTCGTATAGGACAAAAGTGTTGTACAGTTTAACATCATATAGCAAGGACAAAGGTGAACCAATGTAAATATATTGGTTTTGGGCTTGAACCTCAAGAGGTTTCCTACGTACCCAGCCTAGAAGGAAATGATCAAATTTTGCGTAGTTAAATTGAAGAATGAATTGGTGATCAATTTGATTTTTTAGGAAAGGACCTAAAAAATGGTGTTGGGACTTACACATGGTTAGTGGACCAGAGATGGTGTTATGGTTGAAGTTTAATCTAAGCTCACATGAGTCATACTAGGTGTGAGAAACAAGAGATATCAACAACCTTAATGATTCACATTTTAATGTCTTGTTTGGATGAAAGGGTGGCTGTGTATTTTAAAGTCAAAGTAAGGACCTAGGGAACTATGTAGTTTAGTGTCATGTAGTAAGGACAACATAGTTTAACATCATGCTGGATGAATGGAGAACAATAGAGTTTAAAGTCATGTTGGATGATGGAGTGTTGTATAGTTTAGCATCATGTATCTAGGACTTATTAGGTAATTTTCCATAGTTTAATGTCATGTGGGATGAGGAGGTGCACAGTTTAACGTCGTATAGCTAGGATGATAGTTATGCAGTTTAACGTCTTGCTGGACGTAAGGGACTTCTGTATAGTTTAGAGTCATGTAGCTAGGATGTCACAGTTTAACGTCATGTTAGACGTAATAGTATTTGTGTTACACAAAATACTTCTTCAATAATCTGGCATTGGTTGGAGTCATGATGAGT